>JANFAM010000012.1:23660000-24860000 GCA_024362665.1 Prunus padus
TCAAAAGGGAAATGAGGTACCAATTACGTCAAGGTGTTTGGTTAAATTCACTATGTGTAATACTATTGAGGATGAAGCTTGGTGTGATGTTGTTCCCGTGGACGCATGTCATATCTTATTGGGAAGACTATGGTTGTTTGACAAAGACATGATGCATTCTACTAAAGCTAATACCTATTCATTCTATAAAGATGGGAGAAGGTGGACTTTGCAGCCTCTTGAAGAAGGATTCTGCTGTGCTCCCAAAGATGCCAAGGTTAATGGTCATTTGAGAGGACAAAAGTTTGAAATTGAAAGCAAGGAAGTAAGATCTGTATATTCACTTGTTGCTAAGAAGGACGTTGAGGGAGCTTCGAATAAATTGGAAGATGATAATCTCCTAACTTTAGAAAACCCTTCTTTCTTTTACTGTTGTTTGTAAGAAGATTGTGAAGTCTGTTTGGGGATTGAGAAAGATTTTGACAAGGTATTTGGTGAGTGTAAACAAGCTGAATCTAGTGTAAATTGGAAGGCAGTGGATCATGAAGAAGTTGGGTTTGAACTTTTGAAGCAACACAATCTAGTCACGTTTGAAGGAAAGGTGGATCAAGAAATTTTTGAGGGAATTGTTGGAGATGAGATGAATTCCTTCGAATGTTATACTTCTGAGTATGTTGATTTTCTTGGTGTTGATTCGTTTAATTTGCAGAATGGCAAGAACTTCATTGACTTTGTCAACCTACTTGCTTTTGGATTGAAGAGTTTTTGGGTTGAGAGATTGACTGTAGAAAATATTTGGAGTTCTTCAAGAATGAGTAAATATTCTAAATATTTGTTTCTTTGCAGTGGACCGATTCAATGTCAAGGCCAAAGTTCAAAAGCCAGTTTATCTAATCGGTGGTTATGTTTGGATAGCTTCCAAAGGATTGGAATTCATGGATGAATTCTTCCCAACTCGGTGGAGTTGATGCAGAAGCATCTATTAGACTTCCTAATCTAAGTGGGCTCAACAGCCAATAAGGCTAAGTTTTAGTTATATTAAATTAATAGGTTATTTTATTAATTGTTTTACGATTCTTACTAGGATTTGGTTCAATTTCCTGTTTAGGTTTTTTTTCCTATGTCAATTGGGTTTTTAGTATTCTAGTATAAATAGGCTATTAAGAGGCTCTTTGTATTTAGTTTTTGTTGATGAATATAATTTCAGACTTAAGTCTATAGAGTTTCTTTGGGATTTTGCCCTAGAACTCAATTATCTTCGTTCTAACTTCAATTCTATTGCTTTATCCTTATACTCTCTGTATTTTGGATATGTTTGTGTCGTTGGACAACATCTTATAGCCGCTGCCCTGCATCAATCCTTCTTTGGCATAAAGGAGGAACAAAGCCCACTAATTTGGTATCCACCTCTGTCGTGCCACTTTTGGACAAAGCACTTATCCTGCGACAAAACCATAGGGACATTGAAAAATGACCAAAATTGGAACTGCCACCGAACCGTTGAAGGTCGGTTACCGACTGTTTGGATTTCGATTAGTGTTGGTTGATTGTTATCTATTTCGGGTGACGCCGTCATGAGAGGGAGACAGTGGTGGCTTCCATTGGAAAGAGAAAACTAGATAGCAGTGGCTGCTTGTCGAGGAGATCTACATATAAGCTGGGAGGCAATGATCCACAGAGAGAGACAAAGAAGACAGAGAGAAAGAGAAGAGAAAAAAACGACCATACAAAAAAGAATGGGCGGCTGCAGAAGAAGAGATGGGAAAAAGGAGAAAGAGAAGAAGAAGAAGAAGAAGAAGAAGACGAGATGAGAAGAGTACAGAAACGGTTGGATTAAGAAAAAAAGAAGATAATATGAGATGTGGCTGCTCGAGTGTTAGGGTTACCTAACACATTTATAATGTTTTTAATTCTGCTAGTAAGTCATTAAATATCCTTGGGATAAATTTTTTTGCAATATTCAAAATTGGAGATTCCACAAGTCGGTTTGGTCAAACCAATAGTTTAGGAAAGTGTGAATCATGAATCAGACCGATTAGGTTGTCGATTTGGTGGTTTAAATTTCCAACCTTACACACCGGTGCCAAGACTCTTACCATGCTCCTTTATAGATCTCCATCTCATCTTCCGAAGGACATCATTGACCAAAGGCATCCCTACTTTAAGTTAACTCCATTTTTGAACATCAATACTAATACTTATATATTAGCTAAACATGAATGTTAACAACGCTTATCTATATTCTTATATAATGTTTAAGTGTGCAAAATATTGAAAATACCGTTCGAATCAACCAAACAAAATCAATTTGGGAGGGCTTGGTTCGTTACTTTAAAAAAAAAGTGTTTTGTGGTTGACTCAAGCCAAACCCTAATTTATGGTTCGATTGAACTTTTCAAACCAATGTGGTTGTATCAATTAGTCTAATTTTCTTTTTCACAAATTAAGCTTTCTTATAAGTTGTCATACTTGTCAATGTACATGGAATAGACTTTATTTTACCAAGAGACTGAATATTGTATGAATTTTCAATGAGAAGTAGATGTACCATCTAAAGTTGGTATTTTCCATTGCTTAATTTTTCTTAATTCACATAATTATATCAACTTTTGATTGTCGAAGTTTTATGAGAGAGAGTTATAAAAGCTCTTCCTTACTTCTGACACATTATTTTCATTTATGAAAAAAAAAAGTGTTCATATGATCTTTACAAAGACTAAATTCATATTGAGTATGAATATCAACCTAGTGATTTCATCCTGTTTAGCTCATGGGTTGATTTATTATCAAACATATGACTTGCCCCGTGGATTTTCCACGTCAACATTTTTCTTTTCTGTTTGCTGATAAAATAGTTTGGTTAAATTTAAATTGACCTTTTGTTTAGTGATTAATGATGAACAAAAGTGAATTCGAAAGTTAAAGTAAATATGATTAAAGTGTTCACTATCCATATATTTCAATTAACTTGATTTTGTTGAGAATTGAATTTTTAAGGGAGATTCACTGTTATACCCAATATAGGGGCCCAAATTATAAAAAAAAAACCTATATAAAATGGACTTTAGAAACACACCCAAAGCCCATTTACAACATAACAAAGAGGCTTCGAACTTCCTATAAATTACAAAACTGCCATCGATTTCTTAAAACAAGCCCAACCCCAAAACCTGATAATAAAACCCAAAACACTTAATAGGGCATCAAAATAATTTAATAATCAAAATTAAATTCAATAAGGCTAGCTATCATTTTTTGAATTTTTTTAGGTTTGTTTAGGGTTTATCTATATCGCTAGTGCTAAGAATGTGTATATAACTAAATATCTCAATTTTTAATCTATTCGTTTTCAATCATTGGTGGTGAGCCTATTTACCCCTAACAAAAATATATCCTACTGAGCAGTAAATTTGGCTATTTCATTTATTGCAAGAGGCATTTCATTGACCTTTTTTTTTTGGTTGGGGAGGCATTTCATTGACTAGACTGAGAGAAAGATGTACCACTTTCCAAAATAGAAGTGAGCCAAGAACTTCAATTTAAGTACACGGAAAATCAAGAACTACAACATAAATCTACGCTGACAACCCAATCCCATCGAAGTTGCGGAAACAATTGTTGGAATGGCCAATGTACCCAAATTTTTTCGAGAAATTAGCTAAAATAGCCATTCTTCATAACTTTTGTTCCAAAATAGCCATCCTTGTATTACAGAGGCACTATGAGCAGTCCTGGACCCACAGAGGCACAAGGTGGTACACCTGCACCTTCCCTCTCCGGAAAATTCGTTGGAGATGCAGGAAATTTCAAGGAGTTGCCCATTTGCTTGTGCCCACCAAGTGTTCGATTAAAAGCCTCAAAGAGGCTGTTTTGTTGCTGCTGTGTGAGGCCTTGAATATTTACCTTAGATTGTTGAGTTCGATCTCACGATCATGTAGGAGACAACGGTTCGTCAATTGAACCTCCACAACCAAAGTTATAGATTTTAGATGTAACATCCCTGACCCAATTTAATTGTTATTCAACGTTAATTCAGTTCAATTAATTCAATTCGTGAAATTTCAATTTTTGCCCTTGGGATTAGGATCACTTTACTCACTTTTTAATCTGGAAGGAATTTGGGGAAATGAGGTGTGCCGTTGCGTCGAACTCGTCGAAACGAGTTCGTAGACGGGCGTGCCGCTCGATTCCGAGTTGTAAAACTCAAAAAGGACGTAACAATCATTTTAAAATTTGTTTGAAAACCCTAAATACCCCAGCCAATCACGAGGGCGCGTCAGATTCCCCCCCCGACTTTCTCTCTCCTCCCTCTCTCTCTCTCTCTCTCTCTATTTCGAAGCCGGATTTTCCACCGGCGATTTCGTCGCCGTTCGGCCACGGATTTCGACGAAATCACTTCCAAAATCTTCCTCTCCTCCTCCTCTACACAACCCACTAGATTTCTAGGATTGATTTCGAGCGGTTTCGTGTCTAGAATGAGGGGGAAATTTTGGATTTTAGTGACGCCGGCCATGGCGTTTCCGGCTACTTTTCCTGTCGAGTAAGGTATGCATTTTCATCCTCTCCACGTCCTCTTGATGTTTTGGTAGTTCGTTTGGGTCGATTTGGAGGTTTTGAAGTTCGATTAAAAACATAGATTTTCTTGGTTTTTAAATTGATTTTCCTACCCCTTTCCGGCCAAATTGGTGGTTGTCTTAGTTGAATAAGTTGATCCCCTTGTTGAGGTGAATCTTTTGGCATAGGTATTGCAGCGTGTTTCGAGAAATTTTCGTTGCCAAAAATTTCTCAAGACACCCAAGCGCGTGGGCCATGGTGTGGTGGCCTATTGTACTATGAAATACTCCCCTTGTCGTCCCGAGCATGACGGTATGCTCAGATTTAAAATTGGTTATGTATGACAGTCGAACGGATATTGGCATATTAGGTGATATATGGGTTTGATATGTTCAGACTATTGGATCGGTTCCAATTTCAAATATGTTGGTCCTCGCACCTCTAGGATCGTGTAGAAATTCGCGGATCGAGAATCGGAGTCCCGGATACTCCGAATCATTGAATCAAAGGTTGGGCGAAACGATCGCCGTCCGATCGTGCGATTGGCTTAGATCGGACTGCTCGATCGAGACCAAACTTTTAGGACGTGCTTAGTAGACTTTGTTGAACCTTTAGGAACTTCTGGATCGGAAATCGGAGGTCGTGGGCTCGCTGGCCCGATTGACCATTTTGGGAAGTTTGACAACTCGGTTGACTGTGAGTCTTCCGAGATCATTTCACCTTTCGAAAAGCGCTAGTTTGGCCTTAGGAACTCTCCGGTAGTCGTGCACACACACGCTTTGAATCCCAGGAAAAGTTAGGAGTCTGTTTTAAAGTTCTCGTTCGAGGTGCTTTATTTAATTAAGCCAATTTATTCTCTCGAATAGGTACTCTTGCTTCGCGTACTCTAGAGGACAAGCCCTCTAAGGATTGAGCAGCATGGACTTGTTGTGAGTGGACATTGTTTTAAAAGAGCATTATTTTTCTAGTATAGAATTGCATGCATAATGAAACTTAATTTAAAACTTGGTTTAATTGGTTTATTGGGATTTGATATGAGGTTTAATTACGAAAGTACTTGATGGAAATTTCATGTGTAAATACGTTTGATTATTATTTTAACTATCTTGGGGTCTTGAGGGGAGTATGAGTTTGTTTTGTGATTATCGGTTTTGAATTTAATATATGGGATAATTTGATTTTCTTGACCTTTGAGATTTTATTATTGTTTTAATCTTGGGTTATGGTATTTTATGGAGTTATTGTGGTATATATGAATATTTCGGATTCCGGACTATATATATATATATATATATATATATTGGGTTGAGATATGGACGTTATAAACGTCCAGTTGTTTTTGTATTTTGGGATTGGGTACATATGGACTATATTTGGATTTCGGGAAGTGTTATATGGATATGAGATGGGTTGTGGATTCATGTCAATTTGGAGTGCTATTAGCACCACCCTATGTACCTCCCTGACACTTGATTATGGATACTGGAAAAATGTGATTATGGATTGGATATGTCGGAACCCGGGCACTCTTGACGAGGTGTTACCGTAGGCCCTTATCGGGCAGTCTGAGCGCATAGGACTTAGTTTTAGCCGCACGAGTATTAAGGATTCTACTGTGCGTGTCTAGGAGCCTAGTCCCCTGGTTGGACGGCTCGTCCCTCGCCACATGGTTGTTGAGGATTCCTCCATGTGGTTCAGCCAAACATTCCCCCGGTTGGATTGTTTCCTCGGTACATGTATTGGTGTGAAAGTCTTACTATATATATTATTACAACTTTATTCTTATTTTTCTTTTGGTGAGGATCCTTCCTCATTTACTGTGCCTACGGGCACGCGTTTTGGAAGAGAGTGGTCTGGGATTGGGTAAAAGGTTCAGTTTGATTTGTGCTTTTTACTATCGGGAATTTGGGTAATCTTGTTTTCAAAGTAGTTTTTGTTATATAATTACGTATATGGGATACCTTGGTTTTAAAGATTGAAATGTCAAGTATTTGAGTCGGCTTATTTGTATAAATGTGTATGTGAGAACTGGTGCGGGTACGTCTGTGGACATATTTCCAGGTCAAGTTTATTTGAGCATGTGCATTGAGATGGCTCTGCACAGGTATGAGTTTTTGAAATAAAGTTCGGAGTTGAGATTGAATATGTGGAAATTTACAAAGCATATTGCATGTTTGGGAAGGGTATGATTTTCATAACAAGGATTTCAGGTTTGATACTTTCATATTTCATATAAAAGATTTGGGTTCATTATGGTATGCTAGGGTATAAATTCAATTGAATTAAAAATATTTGTGAACATCGAACGTTATATATGTATGTTTACAAAAAGTTTTCGTAGCGTAGCGTTTTGACTTTATTTTCTAAAACAGAGGGGGTTATTATGTTGATTAAAAACGTATGTTTAAAGTTTGTTTCCGTCTACTCACACTTTCTGTTTTGCCCCCAGTGTCCGAGATTCCGAGGTCGAGACCACCATGTCAAGGCATCGTCACTGTTTGTACAGTAGGAATTCTTCCTTTACCTTTCTCCGTTTATTTTTCCCCGGGTTGTAAACTTAAATCCTTAGATTGCTTTGTTATTGCCCTCGTAGGGTTGAAGTTGAGGCCGGAGGCCTATCTTGTAAATTGTGTGCTTAGCATTGTGCGTGCTGCCTGTTGGTTAATATTTATGTTGTTTATCGGCATATGGAAATTTTGGTAAATTTTTCTTTTCAAGGGAGACTCTGCCAAAATTTCAGCAGAAGTCGACTTGATTATTCCTTTTAATTTAGGGTTAAATGGTGTTTTAGTAAAGTAGGTCCAATGTCGGGTGGTTGTCGGACGGGAACGGATTTCGAGGAGGAATCCGGGGTGGGTCCTGTCATCAGAAGATTTTGAAATTTTTTTGACAGGACCTAACCTGAATTCCCCCCTCAGAATTTGTGTCAAACCCTGTTACCTGTCCGTCATCCAACCAAAGTCGGACCCACCTACTATTTTACCACATTTCCTGCATTCATAAAGATAAAGGGTCAAGACGTCAACCGAAAATTCGGCAGTCTCCCCTGAAAAACGGACATTTACCAAATTATTTTCACATGTAAAAAAAATCACAGTTTAATATTCCCAAACTTCAGAATGCACAATGCTAATACACACAATTTACCAGATAGGCCTCCAGCCTCAAATTTAACCTTACCAGGGCAATATCAACAAAATCTACGAATTTGTTTCTTTACTTTATATATAGCCACAATATTTCAAAACATAACTCAACCGTTTATTTTGTGGCTGCACCTGGGTTAACCTAGGTTGCCTATGTATCCTTACTAAGGGATCAAGCCACAGGTAGTTCTTTCAAGAATCATATTGTTCATAAAATCCATAAATTCTAGCCAGGTCATAGAAAATCGAACATCAATCTCATAATTTCAATAAATAAAAATAAACCCAGTTTCAAACCAAACCATATACTTGTTCTCATTATCAATCAATACTAGTACTCTCATACGATACGGGAAAACCAACATCAAGCACATGCACAAAATAATTCCCCCTCCAAGGTGTATGTTGCAAAACAATTATGTCAAGTACACTTTCGAATATCCAAGTTTCCAATCCACACCTTATTTAAACATACTCATACATGTGCAGAGTAGTCTCAATGCACATACTCAAGCAATCCCACAATATATAACAATATAAAATTCACGCTGACATTCTCCCACCTTTGTACCCCATATACATGTAACACAATCCCCAGACACGCACGACGGAATCCTCAACGTCCGTGTGGCTGAAACACAATAATTATAATAATAATAATGACAATATGACATATAAACACACACACACACACACACACACACACACACACACACACTATCTTTCTCCTAATCATATACCCATTATATATATACATATACACACCCCACACCATCATCATGCATCAAGGGAAAACAATCCAACACGGGGATTGTTTTAATTAGACCACATGGCAGAATCCTCCATACACATGTGGTTAGGGATGAGCAGTCCAATCGGGGGACTATTGCTCCCCAGACACGCACGGTAGAATCCTCAATACACGTGCGGCTGAATATCCTTCTTACAAGCACAGACTGCCGGTCAAGGCCTTCGGTACAACCGGTCAAGGGTGTCAGGTATCCCGACACACCTCCGAAGAGTTACCGTGTGTCAAATATATCAAGTATCAATAACATAGGAGGTACATATCATAGTGCACAACATGTACTGGGAGGAAAACAATCCAACATGGGGATCCTTTTTACTATACCATATGGCAGAATTCGCCATATACATATGGCTAGGGACGAGCAGTCCAACAAGGGGACTATTGCTCCCCAGACACACACGGCAAAACCCTCAATTACTTTATGAAGTCCACAAAAAAAATGAATTCTATGTTCAAATTTCATAAAGACACACAATATCGCCCAATCCAAAATCACCATAGTCCGAAACCCAAATACATATACTTTAATAATATTAATAATTATAGTAATACTAAGAATAATCCTTGGAAACTCCTATCACATTGTAAGGCCGAAACTAGCCCGTTAATACCATCCCATAACCTCATTAACATAATAGCCCATTTCCAATCAAATCCCATTTAGGCAAGTAAATTCCATATTTGAAAAACAATGCACAATTAAAATATACATCATAAATGGGATTGCCAGTCGATGGCCTTTCTTTTCCGATCGGTGGCGTGTGCTGGCATCGCCAGAGGAGGGAGATCGCTGACGAAATAGTGCCGGCTCCGTTTCAGTCACGAGGGGAAGAGAGAGAGAGAGAGAGAGAGAGAGAGAGAGAACGCTTGAGGAGAGAGAGGGCTACGTGCATCGTGCTTGCGGGGGAGTGGGAAATACCGGGTTTTCAATTGTTAAAATAATTTTTAAAATGTCCAAAAGGCCCTTTTAGTTTTTAGACATTTTCTCTACCGTTAAAACTCGGAATTGAGAGTGTTGCCTATCCACGAACTCGTATCGAAGAGCTCTACGCAACGACGCACTCAATTCCCCTAAATCCTTTCCAAACTAAAAGTGGCCAAAATACCCTTACCCTCAAGGGCAAGAATATAATTCCTTAATTAATAATTAATTAATATTTATCTGGGTCGAGATGTTACATTTTTCACTAAAGTTGCAGACACCAGTTGAAGAAGAAGATGACTCGTGTTTGTAGTTAGAATCATGTGCTTCTCAACTTGCATTCCTTTTTAATATGGTCCACTATCAAGGCACCATGTGTCAAATTTTAACTAGACCAACTTTATAAATTCTTTAAAAATTCATTTGTGCTACGAAAAATTCACCGAAAAATATGCGAACTCATAATCACATCTACTTTTATCTCGTGACCTTCAAATCACATGTACTTTGGGTTAGATTAATTGGTATTGATTTTGGTTAGATCAATGGATGACTTTTGGTAAATAATTGTGTAACATGAATTTTGTGCATATTAATTGATATACAAAATAGACTATAGTCAATTAGTCTTAGACGTAAATGACAGGACCCGACCAAATTCCACTTTGGAATCCGAGCCGAACCCTGTGCGTGTCCAACACCTGGCAAATGCTGGGCACAAATGACTTAATTGCCCATCTACTCAAAAATCAAGAATTTCAAGGTTCGACTTCTGCCGAAAATTTCGCAGAGTCTCCCTTGTACTTTGAACGTTTCCCAAAAATTTCACCTGTCAAACAAGTATATAATTATATAAACCAACCGCCATCATGCATAATTATACATTCCAACAGTTAATTTACATCTGTGGGCAATATCAGAGCAACTAACTCAGAGTTACAAAGAAAAATTAATTTGTTTACAAAAGACGCCCTACATAGAGTGAGAGAGGGGCGGAGCGGGAAATCTGCCATGTGGTGGCCTCCTAGTGCACGCCTACTGCCTGGGGGTGCAAAACATTTAAAACTGTGAGTGGACCAAAAATAAAGTTTTGAAAGTACATAGGAACGTACTAACCCCACTGTAAAAACAGTTATGAAAACTAAATCACTTTCTTCATTTATACTCGTACTGAAATCAATGCATCTATATCTATATCTATATCTATAAAGCCAATCATAATTTTAATCAAACATTAATTCCTTGAAAACATTGAAACCAGCTTTGATCTACCATCTAGGTGTACCCATTTTATTTCTGTCAATTCCTCGTTTCCGTTTATCCCACATAATCCGTCAATTCCTTGTGTCACCATGGTGACACGTCCTCGTACGTCTCGGTAATACAAAGTCGACCCGAGCCGCGTTCCTCGCAGGATTCAGGTGACATTTAGTCAGCCTAAACCACATTCCTCGCTCCGCACGGTCCGGATATCCCTAGGACTTTTGGGGCAAAGTCTAGCATGCTGACCTAACCGAAGGCAACCAATTTATCCAAAGGCTACATAAATACCGAAGGCAACCTTTATTATGCTTGGGTACCTAGGGTGGTTTTAAGAAAATATAAATTTCTGAAAGGTTTGGAATAATAAAACGAATTCTTTTTATCTTAAACCTCTGCTGCCATCTTATCTGGTAACTCTCTGAAATTCTAAATTTTCATATTCTTAAAGCAATCTCAACTTAGCCGTATATAAATAAAATATTTAAACTCAGCAAAATATGCTAGGAAAACACGAGCTATTAAATATTCATTCAAGATCAAACAATGAAATTGAATTGCATAAATTCATTTGTAAAACAAAAGTCCACTCACTACTGGTCTATGCTAGCTAGATCTTTCGAAGGACCCTCCTGCGGGTCTGCCTGTTCCCAGGTGCCTGATTAAACCATCATAATATTTTATTAATAAAATTGCTCAGTATAGTATTTAATTAAAAACCCTGACCCCCGGCTCCTGGAAGTCCTTGCATCAAATTTAAGATGATTCCTATTCCCACATAAGTTTTTCCAAGGTTTAGAATGGTTCAAGAGTGCCTCGAGACTCAAAAAGTGATAAAGTCTCAAAAAGTCAACTCGGGGACCCCGTGGGGTCCACAACTTCAAAATTAGAATCCGGAAGTTCCTAAAAGTTCCAATAGGCCTAGGACACACGTCCCGAAAATCTGGTCTTGATCAGACGGTCAGATTGCTCACGATCGCACGATTGGACGGTCGGATGATTTTCCGTAACCCTAGCCCTAGGGTTCACAATTTCGGAGTATCCAGGACTCCGATTAACAATCCGTTGAATCCTACACGATCCTGGAAATACGGGGAACAACATACTAAGAATTACAACCGATCTGACGGTCCGAACACATCGAACCCGGATAACGCGCAATAGGTGTAAATCCGTTCGACTGTCATACGAACTCCAAATTGAAATCCGAGCACGCCTACACGCTTGTGATGACGTAAGGATAATTTAGGAATAAGATTGACAGCTAAAAGTGGGTCCACACGTGGGAACACGCACTGACAGTTTCAGGGAGAACGAAGCCGGCAAAGTTTCGACTGAAACCGGCCGGATTTCGTGGTTTTTCGACGAAACCATGGCGGCAGACGGCGGGGGAAGGCTGGGGTGTGATCGGGAACTCGTGTCGGACGTTTTGGTACCGATCTCGGTGGTCGGGGTGGAGTGTGGTGGCTGCGGTGGTGGTTTGCAGAGTGAAGGGGCGGACGGAAAAAAACCAGGGGGAACACTCGGAGAGAGAGAGAGAGAGAGAGAGAGAGAGAGAGAGAGAGAGAGAGAGAGAGAGAGAGAGAGAGAGAGAGAGAGAGAAGAGAGGTTTTTTTAAAAAAATCTGATGTTGGCAAATTACTATTTTGCCCCTGTACGTATTTTGATCATATTTCCTTCAATACGACTCGGAATTGAGCCCACAATATACCCACGAACTCTTATCAACGAGCCCGACATAACGATGTGGCTCACTTCTCCAAATTCTTTCCTGAACGAAAAGTAAATTTTATAAACCCTTAAAATATTTTCGGGCAAAATTGTCTTTTTCTCTAATAATTTAATAATTAAATATTAATTAAGGTTTGGGTTATTACAATAAAACTCTTATTTATTTTAATTATGAATAGCATTAGTATTTTTTACATTGTAAGGCTATTTGTTTATTATTATTATTATTATTATTATTATTTTATCTTTCAGCCTTTTAACATTGCCCTTTCCCTGAAAAATTTCTGGATCCGACACTGGACAACATAGAAAGAACTGTGGGGACAACTATATGTCGACACCATGGGGGGTAGTTGCTATTTTGGAACAAAAGTTGTTAAAAAGGGCTATTTTAGCACAAAGCCCAATTTTTTCACACAATTAGAAATGACTCAAATATGCAAAAACATTTGCAACAAAATTTGCTTCACGAGAATATGATCAACCAATTTGAGAGAAGAAGGAGGCCAAATATTAATAGTAAATTGTGATATCTAATTTGATCATTGGCCACGTTTAATATGGAGGATTAACTAAATAACTAGCTTTTATGTGCGATCAAGGAGGAATATGGATGTTGTCTTTCAACTTAAAGAATTAAGGTGGAGTATTCATATTAGATTGATGTCTAAAACTTATCTCCGCTAATCTTCTTGAAAATGGTTGGATTCATAGGGGATAAATTTTAGACATCAACATCTTATGAATAGTCCTACTCCTCCAAATTAAAAGACAACATTCATATTATTCTTTAATTGCACATGAAATTTTGTTAGTGCAATCTAATCCTCGGATCCCGAGCCTTTGCATTTAGGTTTTGTGCATTTACCCGTATTTAATTTAATCTCAACCATCACAATAATCCAATGGTTAAAAGTCAAGTCACATCAGCTATCTTAACTTAAATGTTATTTACAGTGTTAATGTTTTTCTGCTTGCCGTCTTTTTCTTCAATTGTTGTTGGTTTCTTTGCTTTTTATCCCTCCGACTTATGGGAAAACATGGACTATTAACTATGTTTCTAATGGCAGGAAGATAGGAAATTGATTAACCCATTGCACAACCCTCGTATTGTAGTTTCCATATGTTCCTAAAACTCTTATTTTTTGGTCGAAAATGACCAGAAACCTTCAACAATGACAAAAAGGAGAAAGAAAGAGACACAATGCTTAAACCCAACAAGCTAATAGAGGTGGGACACTCAAATCTGATTTTTTTATATAAAAAAAATACAAAATCTGGTAAAAAATAATTTGGAAAACAGATGGGGAAGTTGGGATTAAATCAAAATTGCTGGCGTAGAGAGGCAAGGATGCCATAGAACCAGTTGACCAGGAACATGACTTCTTCTCAAGGGCCAGATTGGTAGGTTAGCGAGAGAAATATCAAATACCCACAACAAATCAAGCACATAGACTACAGAGATCGAGTCAGAGTAATGGAATAATGATGAAATAAATAAAATTTATTTAAATGAGTGTAAAGTGTTGTCGTTTTTGTGTGCCGGTTCAGCGTTGCAATTGGAGCCGGTGGATTTCTAGGCTCTGCAAGTGGTGGTGGTGACTTCTCCAACTCTGTTAACTTCTTTTTATTTTTGGCTTGTTATTTGCTTTGGGTTTTGGTTGATTTTTTCTTTGGATTTCAATTTCATTTGATTTTTTGAACAGAGAGGTTGAATAGGAGTGAGTTTATCTCCTCCAAATCGATTTCTTGGTTTTTTCTTTTTTTGCTCAGAATCCTCCAAATTGATTTCAACACTCACGTGTCTTCACTTTGTTTTCTTATAAATCAAACGGTGATGTATTGGTTTTTGAGTTCACTGCACTTTTGTCTCGGGGATTTTTATTTTTATTTTTAAAGATAAAATAAAAGAAATTAACAAAGTTAACTTTCTATTAAGTTATATAACACATGTCAAATAATTAGAAAATGGACATAAAGAGGACACCAAATTGAGAACAGCGGATCCGCTCCCAACTCGGGATCTCTAATCCTCTCTATTAAACGCAGCTCCAAAGTGTAATTTTGAAGAAGAATTACAAAAGGAAGGTACAATTAACTCAGTTATTGGAGCCTTAATTGGTTAATTATAGCAAAATAATTAAACTGATAAGTCAAACCTAGCTTACACTGTTAATGATGTTACCAAAATACGCACCCATCTGACAACATTCATCTCCATTCTTTCTCTCATCTCATCTGACAAACCCAAATCCAAAACGACAAAACAGATAGATTTTGGGACTCCTACTTGGACTCCACGTTTAATTAATGAAAAATGAGGAGGCTAATTCGCGTGCCCTACACGCACCGTACTGCAGCTCTCCATTCATGTGGGCCACCACCATTTTAGGATGATATGGATGAGAATAATAAGGCCCACGCGCTGTGGGAGATTGAGGAATACACGAGCGATGAAGTAGAGAAGTAGGACTGTAGAAGGAGCACTGTTGCCCTAAATGAATGAGAGTTGTCATGTGACTTTCGAGACTCCACAAAACTACAAAAACTAGAGAACAAAAGTCTTTATACTCTCTCTCTCACTTTTAGATCTCTCTCTCTCCTCCTCCTACTATCTTATGCTATTTGCTATTGCTATTCAGCCAAGTGATTATTGGAGAGAGAGAGAGAGAGGGGAAGGGAGTTGAGAGGTAGAGAGGAACCCACCTCTAGTAGGCTTTCTAGGAAACATGTTGAGGAAGGTTTTTAGGGAGAGAGAGTTAGAGAAAAAGATAAAGAGAAAGAAGTTAAGTTAAGAAGCTGAGAAAGAGAAAGAGGAGGAGCAGAAGGAAAAGAGGAAGAAGAAGAAGATATAGAAGAAGAAAAAGAAGGGAGATGGATCTATGATTATGAAAGAGAAAGGTCACTGGGCACAATAGCAACAGCAGAAACTACACACAGGAAAGGTCGTTATTGCATTTCTCTCTCTCACTCTCTCTGTCTCTGTCTTTCTCTCTCTCACACACAGAAGAGTGTGAAGAGTGAAGATACATAGCATTAACTAGCTGCTGCTTTGGTCTTGTTTTTTCTCTGCTGCCTGTGGACTCAGTCTGGGCTTTGAAGGTCGGCCCCCACCCATAAGTAGAAGGGCCAGAAGCAGATCAGGGGATAAGCAGAAGCAGAAGCTCTATCTCTCTCTCAATCTGTTTGTGTTTCTGATCAGAAAAAACCAACTTTTTTCCTCATAAAAGCCAAACTAGTGACAGTAGAAGCAGTAGCTGCAGCACCGCAGCAGCAGTAGGCACTATTCTACCATATATATAAACAGCAAGCAAGCCAGAAAGCCTCCCCACAAACTTCTCTCTCTGTCTCTCTTTCTCCTTCTAAATGAACCTAGCTTTATTCTCACATCGATCTAACAACCAAATTCTGATAGAATTTCAGAGACCTACAACACATAACACCCACACATAGATATTAGCTACCCATACATTGACTTGTTCGCTCTCCTTCTCTCTCTCCCAATCTCACACAAGAAGAAGAAGAAAAGAATATATATACAATTGAGAAAAAAAGGGGGGGCTAATTAAGATTGTGAGCAATTGGGTTTGTAATAGACATTGAGAAAGAGGTTGCGCTTCAATTGTGGCTACTACAAGGAGGCTGCCTTCAGATTCTGGTGCTTTTGCAGATTGGGTGGGCTCATCTTCCTCCAACTCCGCAGCCACCGGACGCCCCTCCCACCACCACCACCCCGACCTCGATGTCCTCTCCCTCGGCTTCAATACTGGGCCCACCCTCGCTGGACCCTCCTCCGCTTCCCCCAGCACCATGTGGCCCTCTTCCGGCCCTCCCAGCAGGCCCCTCCCCTACGGCCACCTCCCTCCCGAGATGGCAGGCATGGTCGGCCTCCGAGACGTCTTCGTCGTGGCCCCTGCCGCCGCCTACCACCACAACAACCATCACCACCTCCACCACCACCACCACGACCCCAATCTCCTCTCTCCCTCCTCCGACCCTCACCATTCCATCAACGTCTCCACCAATCCCGCCACCGCTCTCGGTGTTGGGGTTGGCGTCGGCGTCATCCCTCTCCTCACCGCCACCCCTTGTCTTGCCCCGCCAAATATCTCAAATGTCGACGATGACGAAGATAATAATGCCCACACTCCTACAGGTATGAGCATGGGCATGGGCATGGGTATGGGAATGGGAATGGGTATGAGTATGAGCATGGGTATGATGAGCAGCGGCCAGCATCGAAACAACCGAAGCGCGGGAGGAGGAGGAGGAATTCAGCTGTGGCAGCAGACCCAGCCCCACTTCTTCAAGAAAACTCCACATGATCTGGCTGCTACGAGTCTCGGCGGGACCCACTTGGTTCAAGGTGGTGGCGGCGGAGGAGTAGGAAACAACATTATGAATTCCGCCTCTGCCGCTGCCTCTGGGGCGTCGACAACGACGTGTCAAGATTGCGGGAACCAGGCGAAGAAAGACTGCACGCACAGGCGGTGCAGGACGTGCTGCAAAAGCCGGGGGTTCGACTGTGCCACTCACGTGAAGAGCACGTGGGTCCCGGCAGCTCGGCGGAGAGAGCGGCAGCTGATGTCTGGTGCGGCTGGAGGTGGGGCTGGGTCTAATTCTGGGTCTACATCCAGTGCCAAGAAGCCTAGGCTCATTGGCGCCTCTCAAACAACAACGTCTCATACTTCCACTTCAAACACCACCCCCCCTAGAAGCTATGATACTAGCTCTAGTCACCAAGGTTGATTTAATTACTTGGATTAAATGAAATGTACTAGCAGTACTATTATCTTTTATAATTAGTTGAAATTATTTGAGTAGGGTTTCAATTGTACTTAGTTTGTTAAATTCCCTTAACTATATAAAGATGTACAATATATCTATGTGTGCAGATGCTGGTTTCAAGGAGTCATTGCCGGGCCAAGTACGTGCTCCGGCAGTGTTCAAATGCGTTCGGGTGACAGCGGTGGAAGATGGTGACGATGAGTATGCATATCAGGCAGTTGTGAAAATTGGTGGCCGTGTGTTCAAAGGGTTCTTATATGATCAAGGGGTTGAAGGTAGAGAAGGGTTTCCCAACATCTCCGAATTGCATTTGGGGGGTGGTGGTGGTACTAGTGGTGGTGGCAATGGGGGACGAAACGGGGTTTCTTCCCCGATTCTCGACCCATCGGACGTTTATGGGGCGTCTAGTGGAGGATTGCTGGGAGGTTCGAACTTTGGTAATCCAATAAATTGATGATATATTCTTCCTAGTTCTGTGGTGTTAATTAGGTACTGCATCGGTTAATGAACAACCTAGCTTGGAAGGATTAACATTGTACTTGTCTAATTTTTCTTCTGCTTGGTCCTGCTAATGATTAATATTACTGAAACAAGTATTTTATTAACATGTTTAATTTCTTCTCTTCTTTATAAATGGTTTTCAGCTTCATGGTTTCTAGTTGCTAGTTAGTTGCATTTGCATCGCACTAATAAGGGGGATTATAAATCTTTGTTTTTGTTTTGTTTTTGTTTGAGTACCTTTCCTATTGCGTGGGGCAATAATATACTAAAGTCACACATACAACACGGATGCTAGGACTCGAACCCAGGACCAGGGGAGCAATTCCTGAAAACTGACTTACATAAATCTTGTAATTTGCTAAAGAAGTGCATTTTAAGATACAAAATACCATTAATCCCATGGATATTATTATCATCATTTCTTTATTTCCTTTTCCCATATATAGAAGCTGCATATAGCTTTCTTATCATCTGCCTGTTTCCTCTTGTTCTTTCTTTTCATCAAAGTAGTGTTGCTTGTCAAAGGTGAAATCTACAGTATAAAGTATTCTCTTATTATTTCTTTTACCAAAAAAAAAATCATTAAAAAATACATATTTGTGGTAGATATAAAGCTTATTAATTTCTTTTATGCTCTACAACTATTTCTTGATTCTGTTCTGTGCACTATTGATTCATGTGCTAGACATGTATTAATTATTCCAGCCATATATTTTCGATATTAGGGCCAAATTAATATTTCACTGCTCAAGCTGATCTCTCTTTTTCCGCTTGCTTGTTCATGATCAAGGCAGAAGTAAATGTTGGACGACTTGTTAGTGCTGCTTTAGACTTTGGCATGAGAGAGAAGTAGTTGTAATGTTACCATCATTTGTTACCAAAGAAGAAAAAGCATTTCATGCATGTCCTTTTCCACCCACTTTACCACTTTAGGCCTCTCTCTGCACTGTTTTGGACAATCGTGCAATTGCATGCGTTTATGAACAACAAATCATTTACTTGTTTCTCATTTGTATTGTAATGTGGGGGTAAGTTAGGCTAGCTTCTCATCATAGATCCAACCTTTATGTTGTCTTAAACTTTAGTCTTTTCGTTGTAAAAACAAACATCAATCCCTTCAGATGTATCCTTTGTTTCTTATAATTTTGATGGTTATATGCACTAGCTTCTCGCACCAGTCTTTATAAACTTTCCACAAAAATAAAAAAGAAAGAAAACATTCTCTTTTCATTCTTCACGATCGATATTAGTTATTTGTAATTTAGTCTCCGAATGCTAATGTATGAAACAAGGCACTGTGTCCGTCTTTTGCACCTGAGTTTGATTCCCTCCTGTACATTAATTAGCGTAGTTTAGAATCTATTGTGTTATGTGATTTGTGGTTAATTAGCTAGCAGGATAAGTGCTGTACAGAATGGTTGTTTGGCTTCATCTGATGATTTTTTTCTTTATTCTTTGTGTGATTGATAGATGGCGTAGATATAGGTGACTTGTTTTTATTTTGTTGGAAATAACGTTGCATACAAATGTTGACTATTGTTGATTAATTAAGGGGTGTCTAAATTCAATGCCTACTTAGATTTTTTTCTCTTTCCCCCACATGCTTTCCCCTTGCTTGTCTGCATTAATATATATAAATTAGATTGGTTTCATCATGTGGATTTCTTTCACATTCATTTTCGTTTTATATTAATTCTTCCTATGCTGCACATGATCACCTTTTCTAAGTCTAATCCCTTATGTGACATGCCTATAGTTTTCTTTTGCTTTTCGTATTAGAAATATATGTAAATCCTCATCACTGCTATGTCCACTATTTTTTTTGCCTGGAGTATCTTTTGGAATTGAATATGGAACTTGCACTTCAATTTGTATTCTTTTAGAAAAATATTGATGAATTTATAGCTCAATTGCTTGTATTTATTGTTTCTTCCATGTAAATGTGATAATAGTCTTTGTGATAGTCTACTTAATTACTGTTATTATGTGATTGTCTTGCTCAGTAGACAGATTCATCTTGGAACCTTGAGAGACTAATCGCTTTGTCGAAATTGTTAAGTTCTTTGCAGACAAAAAAACCAATTGTTAAATGCTTATAATTAGTATCCTTGTAACACTTTCTCATTTTTTATCAGTGGGAAAATTCATTTAGATTTGTTAATGCATATCATCTACATATTTAAACTGCAGTAGATACAGATTAGAATTTTAATTTGCGTTTGGATTCATTTGGTATAGAAAGGAAGTGCTTTCTGGATACTAATTAAGGCACCCTAGGCTAGCAGCAATACCCTTCTAGAGATTAATCGTAGTGTATTTATATTTTTCGATATAAAAAAGCTTAGTCGATGCATGTTTCTTTCTTTTGATTATGAATGTGCAATTCCTGAATTCTATATTTCTTCAATTGGGTGCTGTTCATCCTTCAGATCTGTGCAGTTGATGTTGCAATTTGGCTCTTGATCGGAGGCTATATATGTTTTTGACAAGGTTATAATGATATATAGATCTTACCACGGCTAGAACTATTAGATTTCCACAATGTGCAGTTGCAGATATGATTTATTGCCAATCATTTCGTCTTTCAGATCACCTAAGAAGCTGGTTAGGAATGATGTTTGATTGGGTTACAAGTAAAATATCCTTACTTTCCTTTTCCCGTTTTAGCTGGTCCAGGGGGTTTTTGTTTTCGGGTATTAGGGGTATTTTTGGGTTGCCCAGGGTTTTGTTTTTGGCTTCATATATGTTAGAACCTAACGCAACTATACCTACCCATATTCCTCGCTTCCTGGTTTGTGGTGGCTTCATGTGTGCAAATATTTGCCATTCGTAGCTCTAATGATGTGCCCTAGTGTTCCCTAGGATAAGATGGCTAGAATCACTATCGGTGGCTAATCTCCAACGGTCGCGGTTATGCGTGCCCATTGTGCTATTAGGCACCACTAATAGTATTAGTGGGTTTATCCATATCATCTTGTGTCACGGATGTAAGTGGCTATAATAATGTTTTCTTATAGTGATATTTGGTGTAATATGGCAGTTCACTAAAGTTTGCCGATAAAATATATGGTTCAGAGGCCATATCACTATATACCACTGAACTCTCAATATACACATCTGAAAACGCATCCCTGTATCATGTTGGCCAAATACTGAATAAAACCTAACTACATGGATCCTTGGTTTATTTGAACCATGCATGTCATAACTCATGCATATTAGGGTTTAGGATGGTCATCTCTTGCATATATCGTGCTGGGTTTAAAAAAAAACATAAAAAAGAAGCAAAAACCACTCCAAATCACACTGCAATTAAAAATGTGACAACGTAATTAAAAAATTATAAGAGCGTTTCCAACCGTCTCTTCAACCACTTTGGGATGCTCAAATAGGTGAGCCACATCAGAAAAATTCCTCCAACAGCCTCTTCAACCTCGCATCAAATCAATCCCATTCTCTCTTCAAAATCGGTAAGTTGGACCTTGCCTCTTCAAAACATTTATTTTGTTTTGGGAGAATCAAAATCATATCGAAAGGCTAAAAACATTTATTTTCTTGATGGGTTTGATGTACATTTCATAAATATTATTTATTTTCTAGAATATTATTTTTTTAAAAAAGAATTTTATTAATTATTATTGTTTAAAGTCAAATATTGTATTAATTGAATTGAAGAGACCATGAGGCACAAAATATTAAAGTAGCAAATAAGGCTCTTCAAATTGCCACGTAGGTCAACAAACTTCAATTTGAAGAGTTTTTTTGCTACCACTCGTTGGAGATGCTCTAAGGACACAGTATTATTTATTGTAGATGGAATTGTTAATTCTAGAGTTCCATAGTACAGTACTTGTTTGGAGTTTTACATTGTAGGTTTAGCTCTAATTATTATTTTGACGTTTTTGATAGCATTGAAAGAATTTATTTTGTTTTTCCTTGTCCTGGAAAGCTAGCTTTTATTTTCTACAAGAAGAAGATATGCAATCTTGAGCTAGAAGGGAAGGGAGGTTGGTGAAATTTTACAGGAAAATAATACTTTATTTTCAACCGACCAAGAAATGATATTTATTTTTAGACTTTCTATTGCCAGTTTATCGTAACAAAAAAATAATTGTAGGTTTATCGACCTTTGAATGATACCAAAGAAGGTTTGAGATTCAGTTTTTGATTGGATACCGTTAAATATTATTTTCAAATTTTTCGTGATGAGTTGAAGTTGACAAACTTTTAGAAATATAGAGAAAAAATAAGTAAACTAATGTAATTTGATTAAACAGAGGGGAGCAAATTGACCAACGAGATTTAACCCAGTGGAAAAGAGTTTTGATTTGCAGACAAGTAGTTTTAGGTTTGAACTTCCATGGCACCGTACTGTTGTAGTGTGTGTGAGAAACCCCTACCTATTGTAGGTCAGTCTTGAGATTTTGAGGGTCCTGTGAGAAACTTAAACTCAAACCCTCACATAATCTAATATGAAAATATTGAAGAAAAAAATATTTGCCATAACTTAATGTCATAAAATAATTTTTTTATATAATAAATTAGCATGTAATAACAATCACAAATCAAATTCATAAATTTTTTAATCTTTTCATTTGATAAATTTAAATATTAATATGTTCAGTAAAAACATAAGAGTTCAAGAGAAAGAAGAAGACATATATATATATATATATATATATATATATATTGTTTTATTTTTAGTAGAAGAAAGTGCTTATTTTTTTGTTTGGGTGCGATATATAACTGAGACTCGAATTTGGGCCTTGTACCAAAGGATATGCACTAGAAACAAGCTCCACAAAATACACTTTTGCGTTTCTGTGTTGCATGCTTTGGAGTATATACATTGTTTTTATAATATTAATATATATATATATATATATATATATATATATATATATAATATAAAGTAAAAAAATTTGGGGGCCTTGTACAATGACGTCACTTGCACCATGTCAGAGGGCCGCCCCTACATATAATTTAGACTATAGTTTATATTTTTTTTTTAAAAAGGAGCTAATTGAATTTCATTTTATTCCTATTAAAGATAGTGGCAGTGGTTCAGAGCACTTAATTTTGCGTGGGCATATTGCTTCCAGTTATGGTAAAAGTTTCACATTCAAGAATATTTGATTGCCTTGAAATACTATGGAAAAGAAAATGGCAACATTCTATATGAAAATTTGGGAAGCATCAATACAATGCACTATTGGAAAGAAAAATATATATAATTTTTGTTGCTTCACCTCACAATTTTCATCTTTGGAATGAAGAATCCTACACACCTTTATTCCTGGATTCCAGGCTTGGTACAACATTTAAATATTTAAATATTTTTATTAGTCTGAAAAGCTAGGAGAAAAAGAAACAAAAAAAAAGCACAAGGAAAAGAGGAAAAAGTTGATTGGTTCATTGACATTTTAATAAAATGAAAGTCCAATAGAAAAGTAGGTTTTGAGCACTAATATTGAATTTCCTTTTTATGATCATTTTGATGGTATTGATACTCTATCTTTTAGTGGCATACCATTCTAATGAACAACCCTTTTGTTTTCTTTTCTTTTATTTCCAAAACTCATTGACATTTTTTTTTTCTTTTTTGTTTTATCCCATTGTCCAATGAGACATTATGATTCTCCTTGGTGATGCTTCCTTTTTCTTTTACCTTGTACTCTAATTGTACATCACGAAGCTTAGAGCATCTACAATCATGCTCTCTATTTTTTAGTTAAAATTTAGCTAAAAACATTAAAGCTATTTTAGAAGCTCTCTATAAAATTTCAACTCTAACCATACTCCCTAATTTAAAGAGTCATAAATGATTTTAATATTTTTTAATTCAATTTTTGAATAAAGTATAGACACAAAAGCAACAAAAAAAAAATAGTTGGCATTAAATAAATGGTTAAAATATTATTAAAATAATTGAACATTAAATTATAAGGAGACACTAGAATTCATTTTTCTCCTCAGATCTAGAAGCTCCTAGAAGTCTCTATTTTAGGAGGTGGCTAGGGAGCATGGTTGGAGTTGTATTTTTCCAATTGCTCCCTAAAATTTGCCTAAGGAGATAATTTTAGAGAGTCTATTGTGGATGCACTTAGACGGATTAAATTTGACTTTTATGTGAAAATGTGACTATTCAAAGAAAGGCATTATCAATGAATCCTCTCACATTTCCAAATTTGCAGCTTCCACTAGTTGTGGGGATTATAAATGTATTCAAGATCTGGTGATTTATGTCTCGGCAAGAAGTTGACCTAAGAATGTTTGTTTTTTTAAAAACCTCGGATGCATTCGTAATTGCTCTTAAGAATGTTATTTTTACTTGATCTGGTGATTTCATTAGCTCTTTAATCCCTTGAACAGCATCATCTGTCTGGTTTTAGGAAGGCTGAGAAATTTGGGGACCATTTTCTCTATCCCCCACTAGCATCAATAACAGCTCATCAAATCCTGCTTATATCGTTTCCTCTTGGTAGGTTTGCAAAGATGCACAAGAAATAAAGCTACACCAACCTTTGAATTGAAAACAACTTTGGTTAACATTAACATTTTCTAGTTTACGCCAAACCACGGGATCCGGATTTGCATTCGAAACATATTCCTACAGATTATTTCCCATGGCATAGATAACACAACATTTCTTTTTTGACATCACTGAAGCGCTGCACATTAAAAATTTGAGATATGGAGACTGATATCACACTAGTTTAGCAAACAGTTGCAATCCTCTATAGCTATTACCAAAAGTCTCATATCTAAACTTTGCAATCTACAAGAAGATAACATCTATAAATTTTGTCACAGCTCCCACTTTTCGTTAGGTACTCAATACATTAGGACACGCTGACGCCATTCAGCTCTACTTGGGCAGCTGCTGCATTAATGGCATCAAGAACATCCATCTTTCCCCTGGTCACAGCTTCATCAATTGGAGTCCTCTCATAGCTGAAGACAACCAGTGCCACAATCATTCTTATAATAAAAGGTGTGCAAATCTTATATGTTAAAGAAAGTCAGGCGTTAGTTAACATGTTCGAATGCGTACCTGTTTAGTACACTAAGATTAGCTCCTGCAAAGATCAATTTCTTAACCACCTGCAAAGGCAAAAAACGTTAGACAAAAAGTAGAACGAGTTAATATCACTGTGCCAAAACAAACAGAATATTCACCTCAACATGTCCATTCAGGCAAGCCCAATGTAGAGGTGTATTCATCTCCTCATTTGTAGCATTAAGATCCTTAGGAACAGAAGCACAAAATTATTATAATTTATCATAATAACATATCCCAAGTCGAGAACAGAGAACATGCGAGCAATCTTTTGCCAGATATCACAATGCAAATAACATAAATAAAATTTAAGCTTCAAAATAAAAAAAACAAAGAACAATCATAACTTTAACCGATAAGCCTTTTTGTTGAGTAAAAGACATTAAAGTGCTTCATACCAGTTAAAGTAGTTGCTCCATTTATAAGATGCGAGTTTTTATATGGAAGAAAACTAGTTGGTATTTCAATGTACTACCCTTATAATCAACCAATGAGTCATCTGCCTAACAATTTAACAATACAGATCATTTTTGTTCACCACTTTAACCCAAGGTGTAGCATCACCACCATAGTCTAAGGCTGCAATGTGTCCTATAGTCTAACCATAGTTAACTTATATATTAAATATATTTAAATTCACCACTAACTAATTAATAACAATAAGAAAAGTTTTAATTTAAAAAAAAAGTACTTTCCCTTCCAAAGCCATTGTGCCCATCACTCCAGCATCCCCAAGCTATTGTGGCGGCGGCCATAGCTTGAGAGAAAATCACTATTTTCTTCTCTCCTTCTCTGTGAGTGTTTGGGTTCTCTCTGAACAGCACTTAGCTTCTATAAAATTCCCCGCACAACCTTCCCTTCAACCCCCTCAATTTTCTTTCCTCCCACTAACTTCCAATCCGACATTCATCTAAGCTCCACATCCAAAACCCATTTGAAATGCATTAGCTCTACAATAGGGACCAAAACCCAATTGATATATCCTTTTATCGATCCTAAATCTATTGACTTTATATTCTAACATGAGATTGATACTTATCGTTTACAATCTTATTTGAGAGAAAATAAAACACAATTTCTAACTAAAAGACTGTTATATTTTTTTTTTTGAAAAGGAGAAAAAGAATGTTAGATATTGACTTAAAAGACCTCACCACTCCTCTACTAATAAGATACTCCACAATGTCAAGATGTCCATTAGCAGAAGCCATATGTAGCGCTGCAATCAAATGTCACAGTACCTCGGTCAAACACAGTTACACAAGCTTGTAAAGTTGTTCAGCGTGAATAAAAGTTTCATTATCACTTGGTATAATATAACAATTAAGAAAAATGCATAACATCAATGTTCCCATCTAAGTCTTGAAATTCAACTCAGAAGAAACTCTCATTGCAATAGGTATGTGATTGTGTGTGCATAAGATAACCAAATATCTTCTCTTATGTATGAACATCATACCTACATATTGTTTGTGGTTTAATTGGGTGGAAAAACCATTGACCAAGAACTAAGAGAAGATCATTGGCAGAAAAATAAACCTTAGAAATAAGA
Source organism: Prunus padus (assembly GCA_024362665.1). NCBI lineage: Eukaryota > Viridiplantae > Streptophyta > Magnoliopsida > Rosales > Rosaceae > Prunus > Prunus padus. Next base: position 23,686,305 of record JANFAM010000012.1, read on the forward strand.
ATTTCTCACTTAAACCATAAAAGTAGCAGCAAAACATATGGGAATAAATAACATTGATTCAAGCCATGCATAATCATTAACCAACAACTTCTGAAGTCTGTTATGCTATTAATTCCTGACAAGGAATGAAGTTTCATTCTGGTCGGGTGTTTCAACCAATTTTTTTTTGGTCAAGTGTTTCAACCAATTTAGAAACAAGGAAATAATAGAATCTGTCAACTTGGTGAAAAAAATAGTATATCAGTTACACACTACAAATCTAGCTCAGCCCATGATATATACATAAAGTATTTCAAAAATTAATTAATTAATTAGAATTTAATTATTTATGGGAGCTAGAAAGCGGAATTAAGCAGTTGGGGGTTGGGGACGCGGTGAGGGTCGGGGTGGTTTGTTTGGATGCAATCCTTCTCCCCTTCTTTTTAGCACTTTTTCCCATCCCATTCATACAGCACTTTGCATAGGGCTTATTTATTGGGACAGCATCACTAATGATCACGCCTCAGACCTTTTTTTGGTTGGGTTGGGATCCTTAAGCTAAGTTTGTTTGATATGTAACAAAGTTAAACCTAGTCTTGATCTAGGACTGCGAGTTACTTTTATTGCCAAATGTCAAAAATCAAATGTTCAGGTTTAACCCACAATTTATAAAATTTAGCTGAACCCAAAAGTATGCCACTCTTCCAAAAAAAAATTAAAACCGAATATGCAATGTCAAATGCCAGTTGAAATGCCGATGAAACAGGGGAAAAAATGATGAGGGAACCAAACGTGCTGGGATCTGTAAAGATAAATAAAGAAGAGGCAACTGAAGGCCACACATCCTATGCCAAATGCGGCATTGCACCAGCAAATTGCCTTACAATGCCGCCTCTTCTATTCTCGCTGGATCTATCCATTCGAATTTAACATGATATTTAACTAAAACACGATATTTTCAAGCAAAACCATGCGAAGAAGCATCATTTCACTAGAACCACAGAGGTTGATATTCCAGGTGTATTTTAGTGAAACCTTGCAAAGCAGCATCCAAACGTATTGCCCATCCAAGCAAGCAACACATGATTCTGTTCCTTCATATCAACAATATTGACTAAACCTTTCATGGGATCAAAAACATTAAAGTTTAAATTCTCTTCAATAGTCCATTTGAAATGCATTAGCTCCACAATAGGGATAATGACGAAATCTAAAGTCACAAGGAATTTCAAAATGATTAAATTTTAAAGATAGGAAGGATTTTTTCTGTCTAAAAAAGATAGGATTTGAACAATCAAAACAACATCTTCACCCCAAACCCAATCAAACTCTCCCATCCAAATACTCTGAAGAGAAAATCTCCACCTTTATGAGTTGTCCTCAGAATCTGGAATCGATTGTTCAAGAGGCCTTACAGTAGTCATACTCATTACCTTGTTACATATGTCTTGTCTAATGAAATTTTGAGTGTGAGAGAGAGGGAGAGAGTAAAGGGACAAGACTTTATTAAAAGAAAATTACACAATACAGAGGACATCTTGTCGACACTCTAAAGGAGAAAAAGAAACCCAAAACCAACATATACCTACACTGAAGACACTCCAAAATTTACCCAAGAAATCGACAAAGAGATATAAGAAATAATAGCATTCCAATCTGGAAAAAAAAAACAGAATATAGCTCTCCTTAAACTCTGATTATACTGATGCCCCAAAGAGATGCCCGGGAATGAACCCTCTCCCACAAATCCACTCCTCACCATCCTCAAATGTATGTCACCCCATTAGACTGACCTTCTCATTACTACCAACGGCATGATTTAGTAATTGTTGAAAATAGTTTGGAAATGGGACGCTATTGTAATTTGGAGCAACACAAGGGATGCCGATTTGAACTCTTTAAGGAGGTCAAAATGATTTGTCAATATTAAACTGATTAATGAAATAACTAACAGCTTCAATGCATTATCCTAACACCTAACTATTTCTCAAGGAAACAAAAACCTAATTCCTCACTTCCAAGAAGAATTAGGTTTTCAGATCTCTATCCTTCCAAAATCACCCTTGCATGTCCTCAACCTCTCTACTTTCGTTCACAAGCTTCACAGATCAAATATCAATATCATCAACCTCTGAGACCACATAGAAGTGAACCTTACCTACTGGATTTCAAATTTGACAACCAAATAAATATCTTTCAGATTTTCAATAAGCAAATTCATGAAAAATGATTGCTCTGGTTGTCCTGGTATCTACGTTATTGAGACCAACTACCATAAGAGGTTGAGGGGATGCTGTCCAAGTTTCAACAAATTCACAAGTGATTATGCACAGGAAAGCAGCAAACAAATAAAACCTCTGCATGTTGAGAGAACAACTTGGTACAACAAAGTGTCATCTCATGCGTAATCTATAATTGCTTTAATAATCCGAATGAATTCCTTAACTAGTAATAGAAAACTTCACATTTTAATAAGAGCGGAGAAAACCATGAGCCACAAGAAAAATATCTTCCACTTTTAGCACATGTCAAATTTATATAACAAAAAAAAAAACTGTTAAGAATTTATAAAACAACGAAAATTATAACCTGTTCGGCCCTGAGAATCCTTAGAATCGAGAGAAACACCAGCAGATGCTAAGCTTACAGTGTCATCCATGTCATCATATCTAGCAGCCTGCCAAACACAAAAAGATCATCTCCAACTTCAATTTATTTCATGAAAGCAGGATATGAATTTCAATAACCATCTCATTGTACAAAACACAATATATCACATATGTTGAATCCTTTCATTCAATACAAGAGGGTACATTAGAAAAGAGGATTAACTTTTGGAAAAGAGAGTTGGGTTACCTCCAGCAAGGCCTCAATGTTCTCCAACGATGTCGTTTGGACTGCTGAATCATGAACTGCGTTTCCCCCTTCCCCCATTTTGCCACAGCCGCCCTATGAAATACAAAAGCAAATGAATTTGTTCCAAGCATCAGTTCATGGCATACACAATTTTCCCAAATACAAAAGCAAATGAATTTGAAAAACAGTACCATTTTCATTTGCCTACATCACTTTCCCAAAATAAAAATTTATAAGTGGTAACACATACAAGAATTGCACAGTCACTTCTATTTGGAGACGGAGAGAAGAAGAAGAAGAAATCAAAGGGTAACAGATAAAATCGCTTCTTTTAGCTTAAACCCAAAACCCACATTCTAAATTCAATCACTTACTTCTCAAACCAAAATTTAATTTCTAGGAGAACAAATGAGATTACAGAACTCGCAAATTCTAACTAGCAAATAAATAACAAAAGCACCGAAGCTATTTGTTCTTACCGCGAGAGAGGAAGAGAGAGAGAATGGTTGTCTACGTGTAGGGCTCGTCAATGGTAGGTAGGCGGCAGCTACGATGGGTTTGGGTCGGTAGGTAGGCCAGGAGGAGAGAGAAAATAGCAGTAGGGTCAGGTAGTGATTTTTAGAAAATTCAAAGCCCATGGACTACGGGCACAGGCTGAGAAAGCCCATCGGGCCAGTAGGGCTAAGCGATGGTAGGGCGAAATGGGCTCTTCATTCAAAAGAAGAAGAAGAAGAAGAGGAGAAAGAAAGCGATTAAATATTTTTTAAAAGCGGATGGTATGAATAAATATGAAAATCTTGGTAGCGGATTCAAAAACGATTATATTTGGTGATATGATATGATGTTTGTCATATTCTTGATATATATAATTGTTGTATTAATAATTAACACAAATTAATGTGCTAAACATTCAATTATAAAACTAGGAATGAGTAAAGAGAAGTAAAAGAAATGAAACAAAACAAAAAACCCAAAATAAACACAAACAGCCATTTTTATCACCCTTTTATCACCATTGTATCGCCACTCTATCACCAGTTTATCATGTTTTAGGCAGAATTTTTCAGTTTTGACATCTGTTCAGTTTTTGACCTATAACTTTTCAACCGTTTATCCAAATTTGGTGTTCTTTATATGGTTGGATTCAGCACGGAAAAATGAAGAACACAATGCGGACGAAATGTCAAAAATGGATACAAAAATGAGTAGAATTCAGTGGAAACAAACACTACGTTTTCAAACAAGTAATATAATTCTAACGCTTGAATGTAACCAAATGCTAATTATCAATAGGGGTATGTTTTCATCTTCCAAAGCTACTTAACTTTGATGCACAAGCTTTTTTTTCCAGAGACAAAATTCACCTCAAACCACAAATTCTAAACCCTTATTTATAAATAATTATATATATATGCGCCTAACGGGCCGCTTTAATGGGCGGGCCGGGCGGGCTTTCTTGAGCTTAATCGGGCGGGCCTATGGGCGGGCCGGACTTTAGACAAGCCAAGCCCAGCCCATTGCGGGCGGGCCATCCCAAAGCCCATAACGGGCCGGGCCGGCTTTTTCTCTATGAGCCGGGCGGGCCCCCATCGGCCCATGAGCCCGCGGGCCAAATGATGAGCCCTATCTACGTGCAATGTTGTCACTTAGAAAAAGAATTCTTAACAGTGTCACCCCAAGGAATTTTCCCACATGTCGGTTTCTACATAGTTTTATCTTGGGTTATTAGTTTTTTTTATTTTATTTTTTATTTTGGTTTAAAGCAATAAAGATTGTATGAGTGAAGAAACACAACAATCAGGATATGCGGGTTAAGGCTAGGTGGGGAGGGCTATATTTAATTCTGTGCTACTTTTAGCTCCCTAAAAAACGACTGTATAAGAAATAGTGTTAGTTCATGCTGATGAAAATTATGATTCTTATTAACTTTATATTAAGTTACAGCAATTGAGTATATATCAAGAAGCTAGACTAAGCTTACGTATTCAATACGTGTAGTTGTACACTAACTAATTCTAACAATATTACAGCTGTAATAACAGCTTTCTAACTATTTAATTCTAATAGACTTTGACTAGTCGTAACTGTTGTTGGGAGGTTCTCTTTACACCCCCTCAAGCTGAACGGAGAGGACTGAAGAGATAGCTTGGATCGGAGGAAGAGAAACCTTTGCTTAGCTAAAGACTTGGTATGAATATCAGCAAGCTGATCTTGACTGCAAACATATTTGACCTGCAACTTGTGATTGAGAACTTGTTCTCTGATGTAGTGAAAATCCAACTCAAAGTGTTTAGTTCTTGAGTGAAAAACAGGATTATGGGATAAGGCTATAGCAGAGATGTTATCACACCATAAAACTGGCAGCGAAGAAAGCTTTAGACCAATATCTGTAAATAACTTTCCAATCCAAGTAATGTCAGAGGCAGTCAAGGATAAAGATCTGTACTCAGCTTCAGTAGATGATCTAGCTACTGTTTGCTGCTTCTTAGCACTCCAGCTTATGAGATTAGAGCCGAGAAATATGCAATAACCTCCAGTAGATCTTCTATCATAGGGGCAGCCTGCCCAATCTGCATCAGAATAGGCATGCAGAGACAAAGAATTTGTAGCTTGCTTTTGGATAAGAATCCCATGATCAATGGTTCCTTTAAGATACCGTAAAATTCGTTTGACTGCTTGTTGATGAGGTTCGCGTGGACTGTGCATGAATTGACAGACCAAATTAACAGCATAGGAAAGATCAGGCCGAGTCCAAGTGAGGTACTGCAAGGCACCCACAATTGATCTGTATTCAGCAAGATTTTGCAAGAGGTCACCACTGTGATCCAATTTGATAGAACCAACTGGGGTAGCACAAGGCTTGGCACCTGTCATCTGTGCTTTAGCAAGAAGATCTGTAGCATACTTAGTTTGAGACAAGAAGAGCCCAGTTGAAGATCGGTGAACTTCTAATCCCAAGAAATAATGAAGAGGACCAAGATCCTTAACTGGAAAAAGAGATCCCAATTGAGTAATAACAGCTTGGCAAGCCAGGGATGAAGGGCCTGTGATGATGATATCATCGACATATACTAGCACCACAATTAAACTTGGAGTCTGTTGAACAAATAAAGAATTATCGGACTGAGAGGCAATGAAACCAAGGGAAAGAAGAGCAGAATGCAGCTGCTCATACCAGGCCCGAGGGGCTTGCTTCAAGCCATAGAGGGATCGACTGAGTTTGCACACATGATTAGGCTTAGCAGGATCCACAAAACCAGGAGGCTGTGTCATATAAACAGCTTCCTTGAGAAAACCATGTAAGAATGCATTACTCACATCTAGTTGATGAAGAAACCAATTAAACTGAACTGCCAAAGTAAGGAGAAGGCGAATGGTGACTGGTTTAGCCACAGGGCTAAAGGTCTCACCAAAGTCCAAACCTTCTTGCTAATGATAGCCCTTAGCCACAAGACGTGCTTTGTATCTATCCACAGAACCATCTGGCTTCCTCTTGATTCTGAACACCCATTTACACCCAACAATGTTCTGGTTGGGAGTGGGAGAAGCTAAGCTCCATGTACCAGTTTGTTGTAAAGCATTGAATTCATCTTGCATTGCCACCCTCCAATGACCATACTTGGCAGCTTGAGCATAGGTTGTGGGAACATAATCCACATCTGTAGGTAAAATAGAAGGGGGGAGAGGATGTTTGGTAGCTGTATAGGCTTTAGGTTTGTAGATACCAGACTTAGATCTAGTTTGCATAGGATGAAGGGATTGAGGAGGGGAGGAAGAGTGAGGGCAGAATCAATTGGAGGAGCAGGAGGAGAGGTTGAAGGTGCAGAGGCAGATGAGACTAAAGGGGAATGTGAAATGGAAGATGGAGAAGTTGGAGGAGAAGGCAGGGAAAAAGTGAGAGAGCATGGGTCAGAAGAAAATGAAGGCAAAGAGGAGGAAGATGCAGGAGGCAAACAATGAAAGGGAAAATCTGATTCCTGAAAGATAACATGTCGAGATATGTAGATATGATTGTGGCCTTCAAGAGCAAGACATCGATAGCCTTTATGCTGAGCACTATACCCCAGAAAAACACACTTCTTGCTCTTAGGATCAAGTTTTGAGGTTGTATAGGGCTTGAGCCAGGGATAGCAAGCACAACCAAAAACCCGTAATGTAGAATAATCTGGTTTTCTGTGGAATAAGAGTTCCAAAGGAGATACAATATTGGATGAGATAGGAAGTCTATTAATAAGGTAGATAGCTGTGGAGAAAGCCTCAACCCAAAATTGGTGAGGAACCTTGGAGGCAGCCAAAAGAGTCTGGGCAGTTTCAACTAAGTGTCTGTGTTTTCTCTCAGCACAACCATTTTGTTGTGGGGTGTGAGGACAACTGAGCTGCTGAACAATGCCATGATCCTTGAGAAAACTCACAAAAGAGTTACTAAGAAATTCACCCCCTGAGTCGGATCGAAGAGATTTAATGGAAGTGGACAAAAGATTCTCAACATGGGCTTTGAAATGAAGAAAAGTCTGAAAAACATCAGACTTAGCCTTTATTGGATAGAACCAGCAAAATTTAGTACAATCATCAACAAAGATCACATAATAGCGATAACCACTAAACGAAGAAAGCGGGGCAGGTCCCCATACATCGGAGTGCACTAAGTCTAGTGGTTTGGCAGCAATAGTAGTAGAGGCAGAAAAGGGAAGCTTAGTACATTTTCCTAATGCACAATTAGAACAGAAAAAGTACTTGAAAGCGCATCGAGATAGAGGCAAGACACCATTAGAGATCACTTTATTCATAATCTTGGAGGAGGGATGTCCCAAGCGTTGATGCCAAGTGGTGTAAGAAACCTTGGTAGCTACGGTGGCGGTGTGTGGTGAAGCATGGATAAGACCATTAATGGGATCTGAGACCATTATGTGTAGGGGCCTGAAAAAGCTTCTTCCCGAGATGCGATCCTTAACAAGAAAACCATGTTCATCAAATTCCATAGAACAACGATTGTCCTTTGTGAATTTATAGACTGATATGAGATTATGAGATATTTTGGGAACATGTAGCACATTGCGAGATGAAAATCAAGAGGCGAGTGTGCAAAATAGAAGGACCGAGTGGAGAATGTGCAAACCTTGTCCATCACCTACAAACACCTTGTCGAGCCGATTATAAGGAGTAGACATATGAAGATGAGAAGAATCATTGGTCATGTGTGAGCTAGCACCAGAGTCGGCAAGCCACGAGAGAATTGGAAGAGGAAGTATTGGCACACATAGCGAGAGAGCTTGGCAAGAGGAATTCGACCTTCATAGGATGGATTCAACCGATTGTAACGATCAATGGTAGCATGACCAGAGCCATTACAAATCGACAAATAGTTTTACCACCAGGAAAACCTCGAGAAGAAAATCTTGAATTGGAGGAAGGTGCGAGAAGATGCACGAGAGCGATCATGGAGAAAATTGTTGTGGCGTGGAGTGAAGAAAAGTGAGAATTGTTGTTGGGGAAATTGTGAGGTGGCGATTTGAAGAGTTATAGTTGGATCGACCTCGGCCACGATTGAAAGAATTTGAGCGAAAATGCTGTGGCTGAGCAGAATATGCACGAGGTTGAGTAGGTGTAGGGAGTAATGGTGGTTGTGGTGGCAGGGCTTGGTGAGAAACAAAAGCCTGAGATGAGTGAGGAGATTGAAGGTGTTTCTTGCGTTCCATAGACACTTCCTTGTTCAGTAAAAGGCCATGAAGTTCATCCATAGTAGTTGAGCCAAGACGAAGCTCAATGGAGGTCACAAAAGACTCATACTCATCAGAGAGACCATTGAGAATAATAGCAATAAGATCAGATTCATCCACCGGAGCACCAGCGGCAGCTAAAGCATCGGAAATCGACTTAATATGCTGAAGATACTCAGAGATCGAAGAGGAACCTTTCTGAGCCGATTGAAGACGAGATCGGAGTTGATGAAGATGAGAACGCGATACACTAGCAAATCGCTTTTCCAAATTTTGCCACAATTCACGAGCTGAAGTAACGCCAACAAAGAAAGGAATAAGATCATCGGATAAAGTGGAGTTGAGCCAAATGATCAGATTACGATCTTTCTCGCACTGCAGCTCATAAGCGGGATTGAGCCGAGAAATAAGATTTCTAGAGGAATCGCAGAGAAACCGAGGCGGTCTTGGTTACGATCCATTAACAATGCGGATAATTTGTAGCGACGAAAGATCGGAGCAAGCAGAGAGCTCGAGCAAGTAATTGTCGCGTTTGAGTTTGATCGGAACCATGCTACCAATATTCTGAATCGTAATCGGCGAGGTCGCGAAGGAGAGTTAGGGTTCTTTGTCGATTGAGGAAGATGAACATGTGGAGAGGAGTCGATGAAGAAATCGTCATTGATGAGATGAGAATCACAAAACACTAGAGAGAAAAGCACGAGAGATGAGATGAGATCAGATGCGATGAGATGAGGAGTTAGTGTTTGGCTAGAGAGAAAAGCACAGAGAGAACGGTGATTTGGGAAGAAGCAAGAAAGCTCGAGAGAAGCAAAAGCCGTGAGGCAAGGAGAGGCTCTTGATACCATGATGAAAATTATGATTCTTATTAACTTTATATTAAGTTACAGCAATTGAGTATATATCAAGAAGCTAGACTAAGCTTACGTATTCAATACGTGTAGTTGTACACTAACTAATTCTAATAATATTACAATTGTAATAACGACTTTCTAACTATTTAATTCTAATAGACTTTGACTAGTCGTAACTGTTGTTGGGAGGTTCTCTTTACATGCTATATTTTAACCATTTCCAGCAGTAAATGCCTAAATTTAATATTTTAATAATTTTTTAGTACATTATGTAAATTTATTAGTTAATTTAATTAAACTACTATTTATATCTTATTTAAAATACATTAGAGAAAAATATTTTGGGATATGATTTTTGATATCCACTTGTCATCACGTGATTAGCCCCATATATTTATGATTAGATTTTTTCTTGTTCTAAAAACAACTTAAAAATTAATTTAAATGAAAAAAGATGAAGGATAGTTTGTAAAAGAATGAAGAGATTGTGAGAAATTATGTAAAAGGATGAAATTGAGGAAGGATAATATGTAAAATGATGAAGATGTTGTGAGAAATTATGTAAGAATGAGGTAGGTATTTATACAAAAAAAAAAGAAAAAAAGGAGTTTTTTAGATCATTTTTTTGAATTAAAAAAATAAAAAAGCTAGCTGACATCACCTAACAGCTAGGTGATGTTAGTTGGGCCTCATCCAATTATTTAGCCCGGGTTGGCCAAAGGGCCACTTGTGGCCCTTATTTTAGGAATTGGCCCTTTGTGTAGTCCTCCTTTTTCTTGTAGCGGTTTGTGTAACCTACTCTTGGAGATGAGTTTTGGGAATTTTGGGCTATATTTGAGGATATAACCCTCACTTGGAGATGGCCTAAGCTAGCTGGTTAAGGTAGTGTGTACATTTTGTTGCACTCAAATTCGATCCCCCTCCTATAAGTTAGAATAATTCATAATATCGCTTTGGGAAAAAAGAAAAAGAAAAAAAGTCATTCTCCAAGGCTTCATTGCATTTTGAAGAATAGGTGCAAAGTATTGTACCACAAAACTTAATCCAATTAGAGACAGAGAGCTACTGTACGACAGACTTGCAATTGAAGAGTACAAAGAAGCTTTGAAAAAAATAAAGCTGTACCACATTGTAGTACAATTTATGTCAAACATAGTTTCTTTTAAAGAAAAACATATGGTTAAGTAAAGAAGATTTGTACTAGAAATTCTAATTTCCTATTCGTACCATTTATGTAGTACAATGGAGTGAAGTACTCAATTAAGCTGTTCTATATAATATGTTCACATGCAAGACATAGATACCAAGGTGTGGAAGAAAAACTAGAACCAAGTTGTGTGGCTGGCTATTATGCTAATGCTAAAGAGGTAGAGGGGTTCCACAGGAGCGAACTGGGATCACATGCATGCACCCTCACACTAACACAATGTGCTACATTGCCAGTGTATTGTGCTCGATGTGTTCTCAGGTCGCCCCTGCAGTACCTTCCTTTACCGCACGATTGAAGTGCTGTAGATTTGGTAGTACAGTGAAGATGGACTGGTGATGCAGGTATGTCATGCCTACCTTTGATTCTTTGTTGTGTGATTGAATCTTGGTCTTTTTTATTGTCTTCTTAGCTCACAATATTTTGTGGGCTGCATTTTTTCTTCTTGTTTTTGAAAACAAGGAGTTTCACTGATCAAAGAACTGCCGGATACAAGATTTGAGTAGAATAAAGGAGAGGGTTTATGCAATTACAAAGATATAATTTGTACCAATACAGATTGCACAAACAATGGACTGGGCTCATTAATAGAGCATGACTTTTTTATTTTTTGCTTGGCTCCTTAAAATCGAGGAGTTCTTAGAACCAATGAGTTTTGAAACTGGTCAAATTTCAGTAACATTGACAAAGTTTCAACTAAAAAGAAAAAAGAAAATTTAAATTTTTTGACACGTGTCAAAACCACATTGACTGTAAAGAGGAGCTCCTCAATTTTAAGGAGCCAGGTTTTTTCCTGATTAATAATAAGATTGTAAAATGGTCCGGGCTGATATCAAATCATTGAACACAAAATTGAATAACATAATGAACCCATGACACAGTGGCTTAGTGAAAATAAACCATGGTGTGTTTATAAAAAAAAGAAGAAAAAAGACATAAAAATAAAAATAATCTCTGGTTGACTGCTAAAATAGAACCACCCGCCAGCTAATGTTACTCTGGTTACAACTTTTATAACCCAGATAATCACATAGTGCACTACAAAATATAAATCAAAACTGCTTCAGTCACTAATTTATCACCACTATAAATCAAAACTGCATAGATGCTAACAAAAGCTTCCAAAATTAGACCTACCCTAGCTTTGAATAAATCAGGGACTAAATTAATATCCTTACAGCAGACTTGATGGCAAGTAGTTCTTCTTCCCCAACTTTCTTCCAGACCCCGTCTATCATGAGATGACCACTGACATCTTCTGTGGATAAAACATGCTCACTATCTGATACACAGCCATCCTCTGTTTCCCTCAACTTCTTAACACATCGGTTATCTAGTAGCTGTAAATCGGAACTAGCTTCTCTCTTGCCACTACACTGGTTCAATTCCCAGTTCTCTTTTCTTCCCAGTAACTGAGAAACCTTTTCTGGGACAGTATTAAAGTCCAGAACGGGAAGGCAACCAGAAGACCCAACAGCTCGAGGCAACATTCCAATTGGACACGGGTTCCATGATTTTGCCAGAACCCATCTGTTAGTATTTCCGGCATCACCATCTGTTCTCTTCACTACTTTGCTCTTCATTTTGCGCTGTTTAATCATCTCTAGCTTCTTTGCTGCTTCACTTATAGATTTGTCTTCGTTCGTAAATACATTAGTTGAATGTTTAAGAGAATCATCTTCTTCAGTAACATCCAAATTTGATGAAACTAATGAAGAGAGTTTGTTCAGTTTTCCCAATAGGTAGTTGTCCCCTGTCAGTTGTGCAAGATGGACGGCAGAATCCATGAGCTGGTTATTAGCAGACGCTGATACAACAAGGCATTTACGTAGGAGTTCCATCAGAATTGCTTTCGATATCGTTTTTTCTCCTGAAGAAACTTTGATCTCAGGTGCAGAATCTTTTTCAAGATGAGGCTTTAATCCTTCAAAATTCCCAACCAGCCACTTAAACAGAGAAGAGAGGTGTTCAACTTGGAGTATCTCTGCCCTATGGTCTGATGTTGTGCAAACCCCTCCTAAACAAATTCACAAAAGCAGCAACTACGATCACTGACCCATGTCCAGTATTAAAAATCAGTCCAGTTGAAACCAAGTAAATATAATTAGATTTCTGCACAGACTCGACATAAGTTTACCAGTATATATCTAAATACGGAGCAACTAATACATAGAAAAATCAGGTCATGTGATTACCTGTCTCAAATAGCACTGCTTCCTGAGTCTCAATCATATCAAGAGCTGCATTCAGGAGAGCCAGACGTAACTCTGGTTCCTTATTCTATTTAAAAAAAAAACTCTGGTTCCTTATTTGAAAATTTTGTTATCACAAGCTTCCACTCATTCAATGAAATATGCAGGCTCGGGCCATTTTGGATGTTTACTGGAAGCTTCGAGGAATCTGAGATTTTTATAGCATTCAACAAGATCTCCAACAGTACAGAAACAACTTCTGAGGAGAAGGAAGCATACAACCCTACAAGACTTTTCAATATCTTGGTAAGGTCTTTCTTAGAACCTGAAAAGAAAGTACCTCAATCAACATATAAAACATCCAAGTATTTAAAGACATCCTTCAAAAGTTAGCTGACAGATTGAGATTCTCTCTATTTGCTTTCAAATGGACATCCAATCATGCTTAAGATGGCTGTCAATATATACTACCAAAAAAATAGCGACTTTCTCTGAAACTGATACCATCATACCAATATGACATGCAATTATTAAAAGACATATCCTTCAAACATTAGAGACAGATTGAGCTCGTCCCCATTTTTCTTTCAAATGTTGACTGCTGTTCTTCAGTACTGGACATCCAATCATGATTTAGACGGCTCTGAGCATACTTTAAGATAAGTGACTTTCTTTAATACATACTTTCAAACATTCTAATTATGATTGGCAGTAACAGTGAAAGACTAGGTCCTCTACATTCCTTAGTCAAAGGAAAGGAGCCCAATTCTTAGCTCATTAATGTGATATGCTAAGGACTTCACAATTCTTGACATGAATAATTACAGAAACGATAGCCAAGAGGGAACATGAAACTAAGTTTTAAATATGGCATTGCGTCATCCACAACTTAAAAAAGAACAAGGGGAATAGAACTAGATACAAGATTCTATTTTTTGAAACTATAACAGATTCTCAATATGTACTCTGTTCTATCACTAGTACCTATACAATTCCATACTTTTCATTACATTGAGGATCATATCATTTCTCACTATTACCAATTATTTAACAATATAAGACATATCTTCGATCAACACCATTATCCAGTTGACTTAAAAAACAATGAAACCTTTATACCGAAACTAATTGGGATAGACTGCATGTCCATATTTGAAGTATGTAAAAAAAATATATATAATAAGAAACACAGTTTTTCTATGGCCAACAACAGGCAGATTTTGGCAGGACCAAACCTACTCCACCCTTGAATATCGGGTTTGGAAATGTTTTTGAACAGGTTAGGAACAGAAAATCTCTGGTAAAGTTGAGTTCTGGGACGGTTCGGTTTTGGGGTTACATTGTTGAGATTATAAATGGGAAAACCCAAACCAAACTTACACTGTTTATGACTCAATAGTTGTATTTGTGACTACTTTAACATATAATGACAACCAGGTTTAGACTTATATGGGTATGTGGAGTTAGGATTTATGCTTTTCAGCTAATCCAACAACTAGTACAAGACCTGATTTGCTGTTAATCCAATGATTTGACCAAACTTTCCTTATTACTTCCAAACTACAGCCAGATTTCGTTTAATATAAAGAAATCTAGACTCTCTCTCTCTCTCTCTCTGCCACCTATATACAGATTGAAATTTGAAACAATGAAAAGCATTATGCAATAATAAATGTTCATTGTATACTATACAACTAAAACAAAACTCCTACTTTTACAGAATTTCTCCATGACACGACAGCCTACATGGCTTGCCACGCACATCACTTATGCCCACTGGAGCAAGTGCCCAGTAAATGCTAATCCAGTGGCAAGACACGTGGTTGCTTTCATATATAGAAATAAAAAAATGTAGGAGCAGCATTACTCAAATAAAATATATAACCAAATCTAAAACCTGACATGTGAAATATATCCATATGTCTGAAGTATACATTGTGTGCATGATACATGTAGACAATTAGTTCAAGATTAGCTGTGTAAATGCCTTTTTCTTAGAACACAACATAATTTTGACTCTCCCATGTGTTTGCGAGATTGTTTGCTGACTGAAATACATACCATGATAATATCTATTTCCATTTCATTAAAAAAAAAAATATTCTCCAAAAGATAGCGAAAAAAGACAAACTCTAAACATAAATTTAAGAATTTAGAAAATTATAGCTTCCTAATTCTAAGGGCATTCATATAATGTGCTTTTCCATCTGCAGAAAATAACTCCAAATAAACAGTCCTAGATTATTCCTTGACAAAAGAAAGAGTGTCAAAGTTCTCATGCCAGATACAAAGGAAATATCACCTAGACATAAAATTTTGAGAAGTTTCCAACAAGCATATATTTCATTGTTGGATTATGACACATGACACAGTACAATCCTTACAAAATCTGGCTGCGATTAACATGAAAGGTTCTATATGTCATAGGTGCAAGGGCGTATTGCACTCTATGTAAAATCACTGGAAAATATTACATCCTATAGATCAAAGACTTTAGGCAATATAATCAACATAATTCGAAGAAATAAGTTTTTCATACCACGTTTTTCCTTGACTTTTGAAGAAAGCGACAGAGGAGTGTTCTTAATTCTTAAGCAGAAAGCCAATTCATGGAATTTCGACCTTATCTCAGTTCCGATGTCAGCAGTTTCATTACCATGAAATGGAATTGCCTTCTTCTGAGGCTCCCAGTAGTAGTACTTCAACCAATCAAAGGCCTAAAAACACCAACCATGGATATAGTTTAACGTCCCAAATTTCAATTGATTCTTTGTTTCCAAATATAATTGGTAAATGCATGTTTGTGCAGCACAACAATAGAGAGAAATAAATGAACTTTCAGTTGTGGAGCCATGTTCAATCTAAAATTTCATACACTGACAAGTTTCATAGTAGTTATCCATGTTCCAAACCATGAAGGATTAAGATAAGTGTAGAGGGCCACTTTTCTCCTAAAAATAACTTTGGTGATATTCATGAAGTCAGGAATATCTTCGTTTTGGAAAGGTTGGGGGGGGGCATCATGTGCCTTTCCAAAAACTGATAGATTGTTCACAGTAATACCCTATTATTACATTCATAAAACTAGGGACTCATATAGTTTAGAATTTTCCACAAGTTAAATAAGTGAATACATGATATCTTCTGTAAACTGTTTCTTGCAGTTGAATGGAAAAACAAAGCCAGTTTGTAACAATTTTTAATAGAACTCAGAAATCTTTTCAACAAAACAACCATTCTGTGCAGCACCCACAAGCAGTTAATCCAAACACAAATGAAATTTTAGTAGGAAGCTTATTAAAATAACCTAGATGTGTTGGACATAAAATCTAATCATAAAGAGTAAGCATTAAAAGAATTAGAAGAATCTGAAGGAACAGAATTTGAATTACCAAGCATGCTGCATACCTTAACTGAAGCACTACGAACAACCTCCAGTGCAGGAAGTTCACGGTGAGATCCCTCTAAAAATCAAAGCAATAACCAAGTGAAAAAAAGAGAAAAGAAATCAAAGATCAATCCAGGGTATCATTAGTGTTCAAAAGATTACTTCAACGAGTATGCTCCGGTTGAATGGGCATGGCTGGTAGTCTAGACTACGAAAATCTTAACCAACGAACCAATGATAAATGTACAAATTAAAAGTAGGAGTTGCTCACCATGACGAATATCAATCAGTGTACGTGGAATGCCAATTGCATCAGCAGCCACAGCAATTGAAACCTCTGTTTTCTTCCGTGTCTTCTCAACAACACCATTCACAAGCCTTTAGAAAAAGATAGCAATTGTGAACCTAATTTGTTTATGTAACAACATGTGACACAAATAAACAGGATGCAAAAACAAATGTGAGTTGAGCATTAACCCCTACAATATTGAGTGAAATATATATATATATAGAGAGAGAGAGAGAGAGAGAGAGAGAGAGAGAGCTTCCGTTGAGGGATCCCTCAAATAAGCATATTTGAGGGACACCCTTGTAGGGCCCACTTCGCATTGTATTTCACTAATCCAAACCATCTATTTTGTAGATCTTCATTCAAAGATCATCTCTACAAAAAATCACTTGAATCCGATATCATTTGACCATTCAATTAAATTATTGAAACTTAAGTGCTTTCTTGAAGCACCGTGGTCATTGCTTTTGTTGGTCTCAATTAGATGCCTTAATGATTTTCAATTTGTCTGGTTTTTGCAAGGATGATCTATGAATGAAGACTTGAAAAATTGACGGATTGGATCATCGAAAAAAAAATTTGTTGTGTACCCTATAGGGTGTCCCTCAAATAAAATTATTTGAGGGATCCCTCAATGGAAACCCAGAAAGGAGACAATCCACAAATAAACCATCTTGATATATTACAAATATCAGGAATGTGACAGGTATAGAACTTACAACAAAAATCCTGCATGTTACAAGAACCCATTTTAAAGGAAATCTTATATTGAAGATAAGCATTGAATGCATATATGAAGAAAAATTCCTGACAAGAATTTTGGATGCTCAAGGATTTTCTTCCAAATGACCAATAATAAGAACATATACATCTATCGTGCATCCCTAATATCTTGCTAGAGCTCTTTCTAGGGGCTACAAAATTTTAGTCAATCAAAACAAAATTTCAATATTGGTGAAGATACAAGGCATATGGTGAACAGGTAAACATCACGAAATACAGCACATCATGCAACTAGCCTATGCATCTTACAAGTAGTTACCTCTTGATCAGCCATTCAAACCCACTCCAAACTACCACGAAGAGAGAGAGAGAGAGAGAGAGAGAGAGAGAGAGAGAGAGAGAGTGTGTGTGTGTGTGTGTGTGTGTTTGTGTTTTGACTGAGCACTAAAGTTGATCAGGGACCTTTTTCTACAAATTATTAAACCGTGGTTACAACGGTAGTACTACTAATCACATTTATTCATATATCACCACATGATAAGGACTAGATAAAAGAACGGAGAGATTTAAGAACCACACCTCATGATTGCCATACAATATAACATGGCCAGCATTTCGTCTGAAAGTGAAGCAGATTGATCTGCTCTGCAATTTTCCAAAGCATCATTTGACTGGTCCTTTCTATAATTCACAAAACACATACATGAAGTTGTTACCAAAGTAGGACAAATAAATTATTTTCGGTTGGAATTTAAAGCGATAAATGAGATAAAATTACAAACAGAAACCACAAAGCAAATAACATTTGGCATTAAGTACCCCCCTGCACCTGCCCCTCAACGGGGATGAAAAAAAGAAAGATATAAGAAGTTGATCCAAAAATGCTCAGAGAATTTGGAAATAAAAGGTACCTAAAGTGAGGATCTTTTTGCTGAATTTCAATAATCGATGCCGTAACTTCAATTACAACAGGAAGACAACCTCTGCTTCTCCATGCTGATATCTTTAAACAACAAGTCAGAGATGGAAGACATAAATACCGTTTCCAGAAACCACCAGAAAATTCAATTTAAAGCAGAACCCACTTAAAAAATAACTTCCTCCAATGTTTACAAAATTATAGGAGCAAATAAAAAAGATTCAATCATATTCAACAACATGCTAAGAATTTCATGGCGAGCTAGCCAAAAGATTTTTTTTTTTTTCGAGAAAGATAAATAAACAGAACAGCAAGGCATCCACATGGAATTTCTGATATAATGCTAAAATAAAATATTTGCTTCCGGGCTAAGCAAAAAGAGCACATAGAGTTGCGGTTCTCTTACTCTTCTTAAAGCGGAGGCCACAGAATCAGGTGAATTCGAAAAGAGAGATTTGTCGACGAAAAGCCACTCGTCCCAGCTCAACCACGGCACTAATTTGTAGCTGAAGGATGCTGATGACGACGGCTTTGATATCACAAGTTGGTCATAATGTGTTGATTCTTCCTTAAACCCTAAAAGTGCCTCCATCAGAACACTCTTCCACTCGCTTTAGCTCTAGAAACGATTTAATAAAGTAACAATTAATGATAAAACAAATTACATATGAGAAAATTAGCAATCAGAAATTTAATACGAAACAAAAATAGTTCTCTCAAGATGAAAATTCAAAAGAGGTTGTGATTTTGAGCTCTGAACCTAGCAGATCTTGTTGCTAGAGAGGAAGAGTGAGGTGGTCGTTTGGTTTTGGCGGCTAAGCCTCTGGGAGATCGCAGTTTAATTTCAAAACTAGAGGCGGAGAGAAAGAGAAAGACAAAGTGAGAGAGTAAAAGAAACTTACCTCAACCAGAAAGGAAAACAGCAAAATCAAACAACAGCAACACCCAGAAGAAATTTAACAGCTTTCCAATTCTATTTTACCTAAAATATCCAGAAAAATAAAAACCCAATGAAAATATATCAAATAACAGCCAAGAATAGAACAGAGAAATAAGAAATCAAAAAATACTACAACAGTGTTTACCTGTGGGGTGTGGGGGTGAGCGAGAGAGTGAGCAAGGGGGAGAGAGAGAGGAGGAGGATTGGTCGTCGCCGCCGGAGAGGAGGAGGCGTGGTCGTCGTCGCCGGTGGTTTGTGGTTGGATGCAGATGGGAGCGCAGCTGCTATATTTTCCCTTTTTTTTTGAGTTTTTCTATTTAAACCCCACACTTTTCTTTGTTCACCCCAATACTTAAATCATTAAACTCTTAAATTTTATTATCGTGTAAAAAGACAAAAAAGTCATCCAACTTAATATTTAACCATAATACATGCCAGTGTTTGGCATTCTTTGTCTTTGTGAAAATAATCGATGTCGCCGATTTCTTTGTCGAGAAATCATTGTCAGAAAGCCGATTTGGCGTTTAGTAAACTTTTTGTTAGAAGTGTTGATGGTCTTAATTCCGCATAATCAGAAAATAATTCCTGCATAATCATTAAACCTCTTCAAAACCGATTCATGCATAATCGAAAATGAAAGCCTCATTATTACTTTCCTTATATTTCTCTCACGTGATTTTTAATAATAAGTGATTTTTTCATAGTTTACCAAACAGTGAACTTCTCAAAATTTTTAAAAATCACTTATTACCCCAAATAAACGATCTTGCCAACCCAGCATAATCTATATTCTATACACACACCCCACCACCACTGCTATCAACAACCAAAAAACGAAACCACTTGCTGCAAAGTCCAGGCAATCACCGAGCTCTCTCATGCCTGCTCTTCATTTGTCATTCATGAAGACATAAAGATACCCACTTGTAATTGTCGCCATTATCTTCATGCCTGCTCTTCAGTTGTAATTCTAGTAATTACTAACATAGGTGCTTAAATTCGTAGTGTTAATTATGCAATTTGTTTTCATTTATTAATTTTCATTTGATTGTGGACGACTGAGATAAAAAATTTGCTGGCTTGAGCCCAACGTGGATGTGGAAATTAATGGAACCCCAAGAAAAGGCGAGGAGAGTCGTTTCTAAAGAGATGGACCAAGAAAAGATCGAGGTGCCTAAAACTCATGCCGCACCAAACACCCGGAGAAGGGCTCATTCTGCTCAACAGAACACCACACAAAAGGAGAAAGTGGGGTGTGAGGTTGATGAGTTTTTATTATTATTTTTCTTCTAGGTGTGTATTTAGGGGTAGTTTGGGAAGATAGTGGGGTTTTCTTAGAAATTGTTAAAATTTGAATTAGAAGTTTGGGTGAACTTAGAATATGGGGTGAACAAAGAGAAGTGCGGGGTTTAAATAGAAAAACTCTTTTTTTCCAAGTCACCTAGCCAAAACGACGTTGTTTTGGCCCGGTCGGTTAATTTTATATATATATAAAACCTGGAATTAAAAAAAAAAACAATTAACATAAAAGCAGCCCGATACCTCCCTCCTCCCCCAAATTGGTTTCAAATGCAATCCCTAACCCTTCACACCCAAACCAATCCGCCACCACCATCCCCTACCCCCCTCTCCCAAATGTGTTTGTTTATATTAATAATGAAGCTATAATATGAGAACTCATCATGGATATTATCGTTCTATTTTTGTTGTACCAACCGGCCAATGACGGATTCAGGAATTTTTATAAGAGTAGGTTAAATATTTTTTTATTTTACAGGAGATATATTATAAGCTTTTTATTATCTTGAAACAAAAATGTAAATAAAATTTTATAAATCAAACAAGGCCACATTATGAGCAAATATATCACAAAGAAGTACAAATATAAATAAGGGTAAATTTCACTTTACTACCCATAAGTTTCCCAAAATTCAGACTTTGCTACCCAAAATTTTTTCCTTCTCACTTTCATACCCAAAGTTTACTTTTACTACCAATTTCATACCTCCGTCGTATTCTTAGTCCAGAATCTCCGTTAAAAGGCGACGTGTCATATTTTTAATTTTAAATTGATTAAAATATGAATAAAATATTAAAAAGCCAACTAAAAATAATATAAAAAATAAAAAATATAGCCCCATCGTCATCTCTCTCTCTCTCTCTGAACAAATTTGAAAAACCCCAAATCCAATCCCCTTTGAATATCCAGAGCATGCTATTTGGGGTGTTGATATGGTGGATTATGGTAACTAAAAGCGAATCCGCACTCTAAAACGAAACGACCTTGAACACCCCGACACCGAAAGTCATCGTACACGCCATCAAAGAGCCACCAAACTCTGAACACCCGTAACCAAAAAGGACTTTAATTTTCAAGGAATGGCGGTGAGGAACGTTGAAGAATATGATAGCGACCCAGGTAGATATGGTGGAGGCTCGGGTGCCGCTGCCTTTTAGAGATTAGAAGATCGTTATGGAGAGAATGCTCCAGATGCGTAAGATCCGTGAAGAAGAGGCCAAGTTGAAGCGAGACCAAGAAAAAGGGACAGTCAATTCCTCTCATTTTAAACATCGCCAACACATAGAACCCACATTCAATTATTTGGTAATTCACTAATTGATTCGTCTGCTTCTATTTTCTAGCTTTTCCTTTTTTATTTGAATTTTTGATTCGGTGATTCATGAGTTTGTTGTTAATTCTTCAATTGTGCGTTTTGGGACTTTGGTGAGGAGAGGGATGGGATTTGGGGTTTTTCGGATTTGAGCAGAGAGAGATGACAATGGGGCTATATATTTTTTTTTAATTTTTAATTTTAGTTGGTTTTTTAATATTTTATTCATATTTTAATCAATTTAAAATTAAAAAATATGACACGTCGACTTTTAACGGAGGTTCCACTAAACACCGACTGAGGTATGAAATTGGTAGTAAAAGTAAACTTTGGGTATGAAAGTGAGAAGGAAAAAACTTTGGGTAGCAAAGTCTAAATTTTGGTAAACTTATGGGTAGTAAAGTGAAATTTACCCTATAAATAAATATCAAATCAAACACATTGTTTAACTATTTGAGATCCGAGTTGAGTAAGTTCCTTAGGAATTGAAGTATCAACATTCGATGCAGAAGGTGTAACATCCCGCCCCGGAATTTAATTTGACTTTTGAAAATTTAAAGTGAAATGACAATTTTACCCTTAGGGTTTATTAGTGGGGTTAATGTTGACTTTTCATTCGGAAAAAAATTTGGGGAATTGAGCTATACCATTGCATCGAGCTCGTCGATACAAGTCCGTAGACAGGCAGCACAATTTTCGAGTTATAACGATCGAGGAAAGGTCTGAAAACGGGAAGGGCATTTAGGACAATTTAAAAATTGTTTAAAATAAGGAAAGACCCGGTTTTGCCCCTTAGTTCACGCACGCGCTCTCTCTCATCTCCAATGCTTTCTCTCCTCCCCTCGCGATTCTCTCTCTGCATCCATGGCCAGCGACTCATCCAGGCCACCAAATCCAACGGCACTGGTCGGGAAACGACCGTGAGGGGCCGGCAATCATGCCTGGGCCTGAGCCCACCAACACGACGACCGACGGCGGCGCTAGAGCTCGATAAAGGGTCGGGAAAACTCTCCGCGCCCAAACTCGTCTATCTAGGTATGCTTTCTCATCCTCTTGACGAGTTCTAGCTGCCTATGTGATCAATTGGTGTCGATTTTGGGTGTTTAGAGTTCGAGCACAAACCTAAGTTTTGAGCCGACGGTTTTTGTGTTTTCCGGCCACTTCCTGGCCAAGTTTGGGGTCGAGTCTAGTACAAAAATTGCTCCTTTAGTTGCCCTGGTCCTGTAGGTATAGGTTTCATTGAGTGTTTCAAGAAATTTCAGTGGCGAAAATTTCTCAAGACACCCACGCGCTGCCGGCACATGTGGTGTGGAAGCACGTGGGCCACTTGGTGGCAGCTTAGTGAGTTCCAAAATGGTTCCCTTGTCGTCCCGAGCATGACAGTGTGCTCGGATTAGAAATTGGATACCGTTTAACTATCGAACGGATATTACCCCTAATAGGCGATATCCGGGTTCAATAGGTTCGGACCATCGGATCAGTCCCTTTTTTGAGTATGTTGTTCCTCGTATCTCTGGGATCGTGTAGAAACTGGTTGATCGAGAATCGGAGTCTCGGATACTTCGATTCAAGGAGTTTAGGTTTAGATAATCGATAATCGTCCGATCGTGCGATCGAGGGTAGTCCGACCGCTCGATCGAGACCAAACTGTTGGGACTTGATAAGTAGACCTTGTTGGACTTATAAGAACATTCGGATCTGGCTGACTGTGTATCCCCCGAGTTCTGCGAGGATGAAACATGTATGGTATAGTTAACATGGTATTATTCCTAGCCACCTACCCGATTTATTTACATTGGGTTGGCTCCGACTGCTCATATGTTCTGCACTGGGTTGGCCAGGATCCCTAGCCACCTACCCGATTTATTTACACAGGTGGTTAGCCAGTTTTCCTCTCCCTGGTTGCCTTCGGATTTAAGATATACATATATACGTATTTGAATAAGTGATGGTAAATTATTTATAGTTTGAAGAGTTTGATATAAGAAAAAGGAAAATGATAATGAATTCATGTACTGTATAGTTTGAACTTAGTTTTATTGATAAAGAACTACGTGTGACTTGATCCCTCAGTAAGGGTACGTAGGCAACCTAGATTAATCTAGGTGTAGCCACGGTAGAAACTATGATTCAGGAATTTTGTATGGATATGGGTTTTGTTATGCTTTTACAGTGTTTGGTGAATTCAATTTGAACATGTGGATGGGCCGAAGCCCAACTTCAAGTTGAGTATGTTGTTTGTTGAGGCCTCATACATTTCAGATTGTTTTGTCTTACGCATGCTGAACGTTTGGGATATAAAAACTCTAATTGTTTTCAGGTAAAATAAATTGGGAAATATCTATTTTTCAAGGGAGACTTTGCCGGTTTTCCGGCATAAGTCAAAACCCTTAAGTGGTTCTACTTTGGGAGTAGGGCAAAAGGGCATTTTGGACTTTTTTGCCTAGCATTTGGTAGGTGTTGGACACGCACAGGATTTGAGACGGATTCCAAAGTGGAATTTGGGTCGGGTCTTGTCAGAAGGTATATCTTTATTATCGTTACCACTCTTTTTGAAGAACGAATAAATAGTTTTTCCTCTCTTTGTCGGTCTATTATCATCATGTGACATGATATCCTAATAAGAAATACTAGACACCGAAAATCATATATGCTAATTAATTATTCAAGTTATAAAAATAAAACATATATAACAATTCCCAAAAGTTTTCACTCAAACCCTAAATCATAAAAACTTAACAACAACAATTAAAATTGGAAATTGAATTTATAAAAAAAAAACTTACCAGGATTGAAGAACCCATTGAAGATAGGTTGGTACCATTTTTTAGACGGGTCTAGGCTCTCAAGGTTCAAGTATGGCATTTTGGATGGCTAGAATTATTAGTAGTATTCCCTTAAAGCCAACTAATTATACGATAATTAATGTTAAGGACATCTTATGTAATGACTTATTAAGTTATTCATGGGCAAGACCAGTTGTTTTCAACCATGATATTTGGTATATTAACAGTAAAACAACTATCCTAGGAATTTATAAGTGGACATGAGAATTATGTAATAAGAGTGCATACATCGAGACTTATCATGTTCCCTAATCCTAAATATGTTCCTGGTTATAGGAGTATCAATTGGGCTTTGATATTCCGCCAAGACCAGTACACATAGTATCTTCTCTATATGTAGAGAATGACGAGGTCTCAAGTCCTTAAGTGTAGTGACACCAAGATATGTGTGTATGTGCTTGCAGGAGAACAAGTACACTGAAGCGATCAAATACATGAGTTCTAGAATGGAAGTTTTTACTCACATATCAAACTAGAACTCATAGATTGCAATGGTGCAAACTAATCCTTAGACCTGAGACATTATAGATGTCTTGTGGCTATGTTGTTTGTCTTTGAGGGCACTATATAGTTGTGTTGTAGAAGACATGACCTAAGGGTGTTTATCAGGATTCTCAATAAAGTAATGGACGCAAATGAATGTACAACAAGGAATTTCTACTCTCGGTAAGGAGAGAGAATACTCCAAGGATATGATTGATCAAATCTCTGTGCAGAGTAATGTATAAGATTTGAAAGAAGAGGTCTTTAAATCTTATCACGATAATCATATAAAGGAATAATTCATATTCGGATATTTGACATTAGATTCTATTATTTAATATTGTGAATAAGGAGTATTGTACAAGCGAATGATTCAATTGCACAGTCATTCCAATTTGAATAGGTTCTTCTCTAACCTCCTATTTAGCTCGGATAACTATGACATGCTGCTAGGCGTCAACCATGGTTTGTGGAAGTCCTAAAAGGTTTAATCATAATTGACCTTCACTAACAGGAAGAATTAAATATTGAGATTTAATTCACAAGTCAACTCAGAGAAGTTGAGTCAACCTACTACCTTGCTAAAAGGAACCTATGGATCGCACACCGAGAAATATGATTAGAGAAACAAATGAAAAGAAGAAGAAACTTGACAAACAAATGAAGAGGATAAGACATTGAAAGTCAACGGTCAAAGTCAAAATCAACATGTTTGACCAAAACGGATGACCAAGTCAAACTATTCGGACTAAGGATATGACTTAATGGTTAAGTCACAAATCACAATTAAAATGTTAATTGTGAAGTTAGTTTGAAGGTTGTTCTCAATTTGGGCTTTAAATGCATTTTGGGCCAAATGGCAAAATAGCCCAAGGACCCATTGGGCCTAGGAATGTTAGAACCCCGTTCAACCTTGACCCAATGTAAAGAGTGAAGGAAACATGCATCTAATGCTTATGAAATGAATTTTAGCCACAACCTATAACACAAAATCATTCTAAGCAAATTTATTTTATTTATACTAGTTGAGCTAAACATTTTTCACTTTAACCCAAGTATCTTTGGCCTAATCTCTTTGAACACAAAACAAAAGGGGGAAAAAGGATAGATTTTTACCCTTGATGACCCTCTCTTGATTTCTCAAGAATGAACACCTTTGTTGGAAATACCTTTTCTTTTTCTTGGAATGTTGATTCCTTCACCTCAATGCTCCAAGATTGGAGTCCACTACCTCACCACACCAAATGTATCTTAGAGATGAAGAGAAGGCAACCAAGAGGTTTGGATGCTAGTCTACCTCTTGATTGGACCAATTTTTGGCTTATGAAAGATGAGAGGCAAAGATGATGCACTCACTCATCAACCAAAGTAGGAAACCAAAAACCCTTACTAGGTTTTCTCTGAACATTAGCTATTATAGGATGACACAAAGGCAAGGGAGAGAGCTCCCTAATAGTGCCGAAATTTTGGTGGGTTTGGGGCTCCATTTTTGGGTCCATGGGTCATGTCATCTTATGCCACTTATCCTTTTGTCCAAATTGCCCTTTGGGCCATTTTGTCCATTTCCTTTTAAATCATATTTAAAATTCTCAATCCAATATTTATCTATATGTTAAAGTTAATTCCATAATTAACTTTTAATTATGAATTATAATTTAACTCTTAAATCATAATTAAAGTCCAACTTTAATTGACCCGGTCGAACTATTTGACTTTGGTCAATTGCTTGGTCAACATGTTGACTTTAACATTCGATCATTGCCCATTAACTTGTGTCTCCTTGTTTCATTTCCCTTCATTTGTACCTCTAATCACATTCTTTGGGTGTGCAGATCCGTAGGTTCCTTTTAGCAAGTTAGTGGGTTGACTCAACTCCTCAGAGATGATATACGAATTAAATTCCACAATTAAATTCTTCCTATTAATAAAGGTTAATTGAAACCTTTTAGGACATCTACAAACCATAGTTGTCACCTAGCAACAAGTCACAGTTATACGAGCTAAATGAGACGTTGTGTAAGAACCTATTCAAATTGGAATGACTGTGCAATTGAATCCTTCTCTTATAACAATACTCCTTATTCACATTATTAAATTATGGAATCCGATTGTCTAATATCATAATGTGAATAATTCCTTTTATATGATTATCTTGATAAGATTTGAAGACCTTTTCTTTCAAATCTTATCCACTACTCTGCGCAGAGATTTGACAAATCATATCTTGGAGTATTCTCTCTCCTTTATTGAGAGTAGAGATTCCTTGTTGTACATTCATTTGCCTTCATGACTCTATTGAGAGTCTTGATGAGCAATTTTAAGTTATGCCTAATTTAGCATGACTGTATAGTGCCCTCAAAGACTAACAACATAGCCATAAGACATCTATAATGTCTCAGGTCTAAGGATTAGTTTGCACCATTGCAATTTATGAGTTCTAGCTTGACATGTGAGTAAAGACTTCCATGCTGGAACTCATGCGTTGGATTGCGTTCAGTGTACTTGTTCTTCTCCAAGTACTTACACACATATCTAGGTGTCTGCACACTCAATGACTTGAGACCTCGCCATTCTTTACATATAGAGATGATATTGTGTGTACCGGTCTTTGCGGAATATCAACGCCCAATTGATATTCCTATGACCAGGAACATATTCAGGATTAAGGATCATGATCAGTCTCCATATATGTAATCTCATTACATAGTTCTCATGTTCACTTTTATATTTCTAGGACCGTAGTTGTTTTCCTGTTATGATATTTCAAATATCATGGTTGAAAACAATCGGTCTTACCCATGAATAACTTAATAATTCATTACAAAAGATGTTCTTAATATTAATTATCATGTAATTAGTCCGCTTTAAGGGCATACTACTAACACAGAGAATATACTTTTTTTTATTACTCAAAACACAATACAATTCAACATCTCATTAATACTAACTAACCTCTTAATATAGTAGGTTGGCTAGATTACAAAAAGACTTAAAACACCATTGGGATCCTATCATTACCCTTCCCACAAAAACAATCCTTGTCCTCAAGGTTAGAAGTGAGAAAATAATGTGTAAGAGTAGCTGCTGCAAAATGGTTGGCCAAAGACACTTGCTATCTCTGGTTGTGGTGCATATGGCCTTGAGCTCGAAAGAGGAAAAAACCACAATGACCAAAATACTCAAACATTGGCCACCTAATGCCAAGACATGTCGTCATATTCAAAAGTATGTCAAGACATGCTGTTGAATTCATCCATATTAGGCGAGGTAGAAGTTGCACCCCTAGGCCATCTCCAACCCAAATGGGGCTAAACCCAAATTTCTCCCCTTCAAAATACAACTATTCATGTATTTCCCGAACTCAAACAATTTTTTCCTCCAACCATGCAGACTCATAATTTGAGTCCGCAACTTATTAAATTGTTTAAAAAAGGTTAACCCTTAATTTTTTTTTTCTCATTAATTTTTCTTGATATTATTTTTATTTCAACCTTCATGATTTAATTTTCTAAATATTTTAACCTAAAAAAAATTAAATTCCAAAACATAATGTAATTCACACTTGCTTGGGATTTATATTTTCAAACATTTTAATTTAAATTTTTTGAAATTTTCACTTAAAATAAAAACTTACAACAAACATTAGGTTGAAGTTTTTTTATAATAAAAAAAAGCACTTTATTTGAAAAAAAAAAATTAATTTAAGATCTAGCCATTGGATTGGAATAGCAAAATGATCTCAGCCTTCAATTTCAAACAAAAACTTCATGTGGCATTGAAGATAGCTCATGCCCACGTGCAAAAAGAAGATAGAAGCTTACCTTTTGGAGGGGCCCACCACAACTTTGGTTGAAAGTGAGTTCCGCCTGAACCGCAAATTCGTCCCAAATTCCGCCCAGAATAGCAGTCTCACCAAATTTCCCCCCGTCCTTATACAGCCGTTGAGAGGTTTTTTTGGGCTTAAATCCCAAATTTTGGGTTTCCGCCCATTGGGTTAGAGAAGGCCTTATAAGAATTGGAGATGGAAACTGCTACGTGAACAACCTCTTTGGCATCACTTGTAAATTCAGAAGTGCACCAAATGCATGTAGCTGGTTGGCATGAGCAATATCCACCTTTGTGTTTGCATAAAAAACTGAACCAAATGAATGAATTGAAGTCTTGGACTTGTTTGGCACATCAGATTCTAGAACAAATATTCCTAATTGAGCTTGTCAAAAAGAGAACTTCCAAAGTAACAACATGGTTGTCATTGTTAGCACTTGCAAATCTAGAATTTGAACCAACTCAACTATGTCATTATTAGTATAGATGTGCACCAACGTGGTCAGTACTTGATTGCTAAGCTTATCATCTACTTGCAAAATCTCTGTTGCAAAATCTGCAAATGAAGTCGATGATGTTAGCCCCTTGACCTCCATTTCACCAATTAAGGTTTGCAATAGTGAACAAACCGACAAAGACAACAAACCCACCGAAGGCCTAGGCATGAGACCTCTACCTTTGTCAGAAATTCGCATATGATATCCCATCTCCATTTCAACAAACAGTTTGAGATCATAACCAGCATGCCCATTATAAACTGCAAATCCACCACCTTTATCACGAATACCTATATGGCAACCAACATAAAATTCAAGAATTTCATTACCATCATTGCATAAACCAACTGAGTGATGCATTTCAACATACAGGTGGAGAGCATGTGGTGCCCTGGATGCTAGCACAACACAAGAACGATGAACCCCCAAACCTAATTTCTTCCAAGCTTCTTGATCAAGATTCTTCAAAGTTTCTGACCCAGCCATAATTGCAACAGAATGAGACAATGAAGCAACCAAATCTCTTGTGAATTCTGATTCAAGAATCGGCAGTGTCATTAGCGGTGCTCTGTAATTTCCAATGACTTGAATGCATCAGCTGAAACAAGCAATTCACTCATGCAATCAGAACCCTCATGGTTGGCCATCTCATAATGGAGAAGTGGGCTCACTTTGTCGCCTAAAACCATCGCCAATTTCATCACCGATGTGGGTCTGCAACAACAATTCATCATAGGCAAGAACCACAGTACACAAGTGAGCATTCTTAACATCAAAACATAACTTGGCATCAATAGCCATGGAAGTCGCAGTGGGCACAGAAACACCATCGGGAACATGAAATCCATAAACCAAATCACAAGATTTGAGAACATGTTGACAATCCAATGAAGTGGGCTCGCGCCGCCGCTTAAAACCGTCGCAAATTTCATCATTAGAATGGGTCTGTGGTGGGACATTAACAGGGTGGCGAACTTGGAGATCCAAAGAAAGTTTGTGATTTAAAGCCTTGACACGTTCCAAGATTTGAGCCAAGAGTGCGTTCATTCTATCAAAGCTGGCTTCCAAGGTAGACGTAAACTGGTCGTCCATAGCATTTCGACAAAGTGTACACGAGAAGGGAAGCGTAGGTCCACTGGCTTGATACCAATGTTAGAACCCCGTTCAACCTTGACCCAATGTACAAAGAATATACTTTTTTTTATTAGTCAAAACACAATACAATTGAACTTCTCACTAATGCTAACTAACCTCCTAATATAGTAGGTTGACTAGATTACAAAAAGACTAAAACACCCTTGGGATCCTATCAAAGAACATGTGTTGTATGACAACACAAGTTAAATAAGCCCAAGAAGAGATAAAGCCGAAATTCCCTATTGGGAATTTCTCATCATCTTTTGCTGGCTATAAAGCCACACTTTGACATTTTTCAAGTTAGGGTTTTTGGCCTCCAAACCATGAAGTGTTGATGTGTAGGTGAAACCAATGAACAAAATATTGATAATTTCACCGATATTTCGGCGAAATTATCATTTTTTTTGGGCAGCGATATTTTGGCATGTTTCCATTCATTTATCGTCAATTTATCGATAATTTCCCGATAATTTCGATAGTGATATTTTCGTTGAATTGGCAGCTGAAAATGGTCAATATATCACGGTATTATCGATAATATCGATAATATCCGATATGAAATTTCAAAAATGAAAAAAATTCAAGTTGAACGAATGCATGCACACACATGGGCCACGCCGTCAACAGATGTAGACATATCTGGGTTCTTGGTTGTCTGGTCTTGAACACAGTTAAGGCCAAGATCAAGGCAATGATGAAGAGCAACAAGATTAAGAAGAGGACAACCCCAATTGCAATGAGATAGAAGCGCTTTCTCTTGTTGGGTTTGTTGAGGTGGTCGTTGTTTTCTATCATGGTTTTGATTGAACAAAGGTGTTTGATAAATTTGATGTTTGTTTGTTGAAGACTTGAGAAAGAGAGACAAAGATGAAGAGGTAACAGAGGAAGAGTGAGTTGCAGAGGGGTTTGTATTTAGATAGGATTTGGGTTCTTCTTCCAATTAAAATTGTTGGTAGTTGGGGATTGGGACTTGACTTTAATGCCCCCCTCCCAATCCAACGACCAGCTAACAAGTTGCAACCATAAGACTATATTGGGTTTCAGCCATGTGGCTGACCACACGTGTGGGTGGCAAGGCCAATGGAGTGTGGGGAGTAAGGGTAGGGGCCTGAATAAGTCCTTTACAGCCCATTTTGGAATAGATTGGGATTTTCTTGGGAACCCTCACAAAAAGGTCAAGCAAGCAAGAGATCTTTAATGAGATAAAGCTTTTGGATTTCATCACAGTACTTTAGCTTGTCTTTGCCCATATCTCTTCTGTTTATGTTTGACTCAAAATACCATGTCAGTGTCACTGTTCTTAGTTAATTTTCAATCTTCACTATTATTTTTTAAGCATGGTAAAGTGCCTAATTTTCATGACAAATCAAGTTGGTTTACATCTTTAATTATTTTTCAATTTTTTATAAATAATAAATATAAGAACGTGTACCATGTCCAGTTAAAATAAGGTTACTCATGTATCTTACCATGCAATTTATAAAGTGTAACATATTGTAGTAAAAATGATAAATAAATTACTAGAGGGTGTTTAATTTTCTTTCATTAATTACTCCAGATTTTCTAAGTCACAGAGTTTGTCGCCTCGCAATATAATCAACTTAAATCACTCAAACCCACTATGTAATGCATTTCCTTCCAATCTTTCGTGTCAAAATAATAGATGATTGACTAAATAAACTTTTTATAAAGTTTCATTAAAAATTTCCATGTATTTATCACAATTTCCGTGGTTTTTATCCAATTTTTATCAATATCGATATTTTCCCGATATTTCCATCGATATTTCCGTGTTTTTGAACAACCTATATTTCCGAAACCTTCGATATTTAAGACCTTGGGTGAAACATCCTCCCTCTCATTTTCTTAGCCAAAAATCAGACCAACTAAGAGGTAGTCTAGCATCTAAGGCCTCTTGGTTGATCTTATCTCCATCTCTTGTCCATTTTGGTGTGGTGAGGTAGAGGGCTTCTACTTTGTAGCCTCTTGGTTGAGGAATTTGGCCCTTCCAACAAGGTGATCATTCTTGGTTCTCCAATAAAAGTCTACAAGGGTAAAAGCTTAACCTTTCTTCTCTTTTCTATTTTGTGCTTAAAGAGACTATATCATAAGATGCTTGGGTTAAAATGAAAAGGCTTAGCTCAACTAGAATAAGCATAATCAATCCATCATTATGAATGTTTATGTGTTATATGTTGTGGCTAAATTCATTCCAAGTCATGAGATGCAAAAAGTTTCCTTCAAGAAGAAAAATTCTGATGTCTGCTTCTAATCAAATTTATATAGGTTATGGATTGCATGTTTACTCTTTCCTATATGCTTCAAGAGTGGGCTTATTTCTACATCGAGAGTTGGGCTTATTTTAAATAGAGGGTTAGGTTATTTTTTACTTTACGTAGATTTGGCTTATATCACTAAGCCTATAAAAACAAATTAGCACTAGGCTGGAGCCCACTCCAGCCCAAGTGTAGATCTACATCGAAAGACAGGTACATATATTTTCAAGGCAATTTTGAAATATGAATGTGATAAAATTGGCTATGATTTCATACCTAGAGAAAAGGAAGGGATCAACAAGGCTTTCAGAAAGTGAGGTGATTGTTGGGCTCTTCAAATGTGAAGTTATCTAATCCTAAGTCTCTAAAAACCAGCCTATAAGAGCACTTCCACCCATCCTAAACCCTAAATCCTAAGAGCACTTCCACTCATTTGCCATGACAAAAGGCAAGAAGAGGCAAGGGCATTTACTATTCACATGAATAATGCCTGCATTAGCAATTTTTTTTTATGCATTCCCACCCATCGCCATGACTACCGAAGGGCAACCACTATTCACGTGAGATATGAGGAGAGGCATTTATATGGAGTATTTATAGAAAAAAATTCTGAATTTTTTGCTATTTTTTTCATTTTTTATATAATTTTTTGGTATTTAAATTGGCTTCTGATGTCAGCTTGCCTAGGCAACAGCCCAAGCAAGTCTTGCCTTTGGCCTTGCCCAGTTTCATGGGGCCCACTTCTTGCCATGGCAATGTTTCCTTGATGTGGGTTGTTTTTGGAGCCTAGGCCCCTTTTTGCCATGACAAAAAGGGATGGGTGGATGTGCTCTAAACCCTAAACCCCTTTTGCCGGCAAAAAGAGGCCTAGGCTCCAAAAACAACCCCCACCTAGGAAAAATTGCCATGACAAGAATTGGGCCCCATGAAACTGGGCAAGCCTAAATGTAAGACTTGCCTAGGCAAGTTGATGTTAACGGTCAATTTAAATACCTAACAATTGAAAAACAGAGGAAAAAATACAAAGAAATTTAGAAATTTTTATCTATAAATACCTAGCAATATTCTTCACTTCCCACACCAAAATTCATACAAATTCCTCTCCTCATATCTCATGTGAATAGTGGTTGCCCTTGGATTGCCGGGGCAATGAAAAACAGAGGAAAAAATACCAAAAAAATTTAGAAATTTTTATCTATAAATACGTAGCAATGTTCTTCACTTCCCACACCAAAATCCATACAAATTCCTCTCCTCATATCTCATGTGAATAGTGGTTGCCCTTGGGTTGCAGGGCAATGAGTGGGAATACATAAAAAGAAATTGCTAGAGCAAGCACTATTCACGTGAATAATAACTCCCCTTGCCTTTTTCCATGGCAAATGGGTGGAAGTGCTCTAAAAAGCATGGCAATGGGTGAAAGGAAAAGAAGGGCAGAGCATATGAGATGAGTCGTAAGGTTGGAGAGAGAGAGAGAGAGAGAGAAAGCAAGGCCAAGGACCCAAAGGAGCTATCCTTGGCGCTGACACTCATATCAAAATTGCACAAGAAAATTATAAAATCAATTGGCTTAGATGCTCTTTATGTTGCTCCTGATCCCGATGGCACCGTAAGACAAGAAGAGATAAATGGCATAATCCATTGCAGGTTTCCTCAATCAAGGCTTAAGAGCATATATCAAAGGGAGTATGCAAATGATTAATAGGCAAAATTGTACTATAACAACCTAGGTGGCACGTTGCCTACTCATTTGCCTCATGAAAAAAGTCGGTCACCCCAAGGGAATAGGCAATGCAAGTATACAAAGTATTATTATATTATTTATTTTTATATTTTACATTTACTATTATATTTTATAGAAAGTAGGTGAGAGAGTGAAGATGATATTTTATTATAAAAAAACAAGTGGGGCCCAATATACCTCTTCACTTTGAAGTAGGCAATATTGCCTTATTGGGGAGAGTATAAATATTTTGCCTACCCATTTGCCTCTTCCTTTGGAGCATGAAAATGCTGATGTGGAAATGCAAATAAGGCAGCACAAGGAGAGCCATTTCAACTCACTGCCACTGGGTTGTTGTTGTTTTCTCTCTTGAAATTTATCCTTGATACTCTTGAGTAGGCCTGGGCACGGATCGATTCGAAACAGTAGAGGGCTCTTCCGTTAACCAAACCAAGGACTTCGGTAGACCATTTTCTCTTCCGTTAATCAAACCAAAGACTTCGGTAGACTTCAGATTGGTTAACCTAATATTCGGTTCGGATTGGTTGGTATGCCAGTAATACCGTAATAAAACATACTAATAAAAATACAATTTATAATACTTTCACATAACATAAGTTCTTGAACAAATACACCAAATTATCATTGTAAAATATAAAAATCCAATAGTCTAATTCATCCAAGTATGAAATCAAATAACTTAGTCACTATATCATTCAATATGTACTCAAGATGTACTCGGAGCTACTTGTGTTTGTTGTTTGAACCCTTGAGTGTTCTTTTTACTGAATTCTACACATTTATGTAATGATTTTGACATTTGTTCCAAGTTGGGTTCTTTAGTTTTTCATGCTGAATCCAACTATATAAAGAACATAAAATTTGGATCAACGGTTGGAAAGTTACAGATAAAAAACTGGACAAAGGTCGAAACTGGAAAACATAGGAAGTTCATAAATTCCTCTCTGACCAAAAAGTGCTATAGTACCCGGGTGATAAAGAAGTGATACAATGGTGATAAAGAAGTGATACAATAGTGATAAAGGAGTGATACAAAATGCTGATTTTATTTACATTTGGTTTCTTGTTTTGTATTTAAATAATAAAATAAGTATAAATATCGGATCGGTTTCGGTTTCTGTCGAGTTAGGGATATTGTTTCAGTTAACCAAACCAAACATTTCGGTACGGATCGGATAGGAATGGAATTATTAAAATTAAAAATAATTATTTAACCAAACCAAACCAAACCGTCAGTATAGTACAGTCGGTACACGGATAATTCGGATGAGATGCCCACCCCTACTCTTGAGAAATTCTCTTGATCATCACATGCTTCCATGAATGTGTGTATAACCCTCAGTCAAAGTCATGGGTGTTTAACATGAAAAACAAGAGTAGAGGCAACGATTCAATATACAAAACAGTTGCATCAAAACAAGAGCCAACCAAGAGATATACACATAACCAAAATATGATACAAATAGCCACAAAGTCTCAAACAAGTTTAACAAATACTATCAAAGACATACTTCACATTTGACTTGGTTGTGATTATTCATCAGCCTCCCCCAAACTGAGTGGTCGTGAAACAACAGGAAGCTTGTTGATCAGGAGTTGAAATTGAGCTACAAACAATCCTTTTGTAAACAAATATGCAAGTTGATCCCTAGAACAAATGTATTGAACTTCAAGTTCCTTGCAAACAACTTTTTCTCTAACAATGTAGGGGCTTTTTGGTTCTAGCAGATGGACTTGGGCTGTTGTAAGAGATGAATAATAATAACCCTTTTTGTAGGTTCAAGAACCAGACCCCAAAACACTCCGAAAGGATGTCGATTCTTAGGGAATGTTCTGGTTTTTTCACCAAAGGAATTAAGTTCACAGTAAATCAAAAATTCTTTAGCTTGGCTTGAGAAGTTTGTGGCGTGGGAGCTAAGTTTCCATAAGTTTAGTAAGAGATATAGAAAGTTTGTATGGCTAGAACATGAGTTTATGTAAGTTTCAATTAATGGGCAAGATCACTGTTGTTGTTTTCCCCGTGTTAGAAATATGCCCTAAAGCCAAACATGTGATGTTACTTTCTGGATATTTCACCATCACTAATGGGCAAGATCGTTTTTTTCAACCATGATAAATTGTAATAACCCAAACCTTAATTAATATTTAATTATATTATTAGAAAACAAGAAAATATTACCCTTAGAATATTTTAATGGGGTTTTAAATGGAATTTTCGTTCGGGACTGAATTTGGGGAATTGAGCTACACTTTTATGTCGGGCTTGTCGATACGAGTTCGTGGGTATATTGTGGGTTCAATTCCGAGTCGTATTGAAGGAAATACGATCAAAATACGTTTAGGGGCAAAATAGTAATTTTCCAAAATTAGATTTAAAAAAACCTCTCTCTCTCTCTCTCTCTCTCTCTCTCTCTCTCTCTCTCTCCCACCCCGCGCGTCCCCCTGGTTTTTCTTTTTCTCCGATCGGCTCCCTCCTCCCAATCCACCGCCACCAACTCCACCCGGCACTGGACCAGCCCAATCGGACCGGCGTGACCTGCCGCACGCGTCCCGCCCCACGCCGTCGCCACCTGCCGCAGCAACCACCGGAGAACACGCAAAAACCAGCCGAAATTCAAAGAATTTTTGCCCGGCCGTTTCTCTCTCCTCCGGCCACCAAATCGGTCAATTGAGGTATGGATTTCCACCTATTTTTCATGCTCTAGCTAATGGTTGGGTAGGTTTTGAACGATTTATAGCGTTGATAACCCGAAATTCAATTTGAAGTTTAGGCCAGTTTTGAGGTTATGTTTTGGGCCACTTGCGGTCCGAATTGGACATTCCGTAGTTGAAGAAAGTGTTCGCGAGGTCGAGAACTAGTTGTAGGGGAAGGATGGCTCCTGGTTTGGAGTTTGTCCGAACACCCAAAAATTATTGCTTTTTAGCCCACCGAAACTGCCAACATGTGTTACCATGCGTGGATCCACTTTTAGTTGTCAATCTTCATTCGTAAATTATCTTTACGTCATCACGAGTGGGTAGGCGTGCTCAGATTTCAATTTGGAGTTCATATTTGGTCGATGTGTTAGGACCGTCGGATCGGTTCCGATTCTTAGTATGTTGTTCCCCGTATTTCCAGGATCGTGTAGGATTCGACGGATCGTGAATCGGAGTCCCGAATACTCGAAATCGCGAACCCAAGGGCTAGGGTTACGGAAAATTGTCCAACCGTCCAATCGTGCGATAGTGAGCAATCCGACCATCCGATCGTGCGATCGTGCGATCGTGAGCAATCCGACCGTCCGATCGTGCGATCGTGAGAAAGCCGACCGTCCGATCGAGACCAAATCTTTGGGACATGTGTCCTAGGCATATTGGAACCTTTAGGAACTTTCATATATGAATTTTGAGGTCGTGGACCCCACGGGGTCTTGGGTTGACTTTTTGGGACTTTATTGCTTTTTGAGTCCCGAGTTTCTATAGACCATTCTAAGTGTGGGCATATGAATGATCTTAAATTTGTTGCACGCACTTCTAGGAGCCGGGGGTCGTGGTTTTTAATTAAATATTATACTGAGCAATTTTATTAATAAAATATTATGATGGTTAATCGTGCACCTAGCACAAAGTGCATCCGCAGAGGGACCTTGAAAGGTCTAGCTAGAATGGACCAAGAGTGAGTGGACTTTTGATTTTTATAAATGATTTATGCAATTAAATTCCATTATTTGATCTTGAATGAGTATTTATTAGCTCGTGTTTTCCTAGCATATTTTGCTGAGTTTAAATATTTTATTTATATGCTGCCGAGTTGAGATTGCTTTACGAATATGAAAATTTAGAATTTCAGAGAGTTACTAGATGAGATGGCAGCAGAGGTTTAAGATAAACAGAATTCATTTATTTATTTCAAACCTTTCAGGAATTTATATTTTCTTAGAAACCATCCTAGGTACTCAAGAATACTTAATGTTGCCTTCGGTATTTATGTTGCCTTCGGATAAATTGGTTGCCTTCGGTTAGGTCAATTGCTTGACTTTGCCCCACGAGTCCTAGGGATATCCGGACCGTGCGGAGTGAGGAATGTGGTTCAGGCTGACTAAATGTCACCTGAATCATGCGAGGAATGCGGCTCGGGTCGACTTTGTGTTACCGAGACCTGCGAGGACATGTCACCATGGTGACACGAGGAATTGACGGATTATGTGGGATAAAATGGAAATAAGGAATTGACGGAAATAAAATGGGTACACCTAGGTGGTATATCAAAGTTGGTTTCAAGGTTTTCAAGAAATTATTGTTTGATTAAAAGTATGATTGGCCTTATAGATATAAATATGAATGCAAAGATTTCAGTACGAATATAGACGAAGAAATTGATTTAGTTTTCATAACTGTTTTTACAGTGGGGTTAGTACGTTCATATGTACTTTCAAAACTTTATTTTTGGTCCACTCACAGTTTTAAATGTTTTGCGCCCCCAGGCAGTAGGCGTGCACCAGAAGGCCACCACAGGGCAGATTTCACGCTCCGCCCCTCTCTCACCCTATGTAGGTCATCTTTTGTAAACAAATTAGTTTTTTTTTTTGTAACTCTGAGTTAGTTGCTCTGATGAATTGCCCTAGGATGTAAATTAACTGTTGGGATGTAATTATTCGTATGCTGGCAGTTGGTATACATAATTGTATGCTTGTTTGTCAGGTGAAATTTTTGGGAATCGTTCAAATTGTAGGGGAGACTCTGCCGAATTTTCGGCAGAAGTCGAACCTTGAATTTCTTTGAATTTTGAATAAATGGGCAATTAGGTCATTTGTGCCCGGCACCTGCCAGGTGTCGGACACGCACAGAGTTCGGCTCGGATTCCAAAGTGGAATTTGGGTCGGGTCTTGTCATAAATGGTCTATTATCATAACAGTAACACAACAAGTTCTTGGAATACGAAATAGTATGAGGGTTATGCAATGAGATTGGATATAAGAAGACCTCTCATACTTCCACATCATTTCCTAAACATTCCTAGTCATAGGATTATCAATTGACGTTGATCATCCGCAAAGACTGGTACACACTATATCCACTCAATTGGGAGAATGACTATAGTCTCAAGTCATTGCGTGTAGAGACATTGAGATAAGTGAGTAGGTGCTTATAGGGAAAAGTACATTGAACGAGATCAAACCAAGAGTTTTAGTATGGAATTGTTACTCACATATCAAACTAGAACTCATAAATTGCAATAGTGCAAACTAGTCCTCAGACCTGAGACATCATAGTTGTCTTGTGGACGAGTTGTTTGTCTTTGATATCACTATACGATCATTGAAAGAAAAAATGACTCAAAGGTGATTATCAGGATTCTCGACAAGCTCATGGAGGCAAGTGAATGTACAACAAAGGATCTGTGCTCTTAGTAAGGAGAGAGAATGCTCCAAAGATACGATTGAGAAATCTTTGCAAAGTATCGGATATGATTAAAAAAATAAGTTTCTAAACATAACCAAAGTAATCATATATGTGGAAAATTCATATTAGGGTTTTGACAAAAGTACCCATACCCTGATAATATGAATTAAGATCACTGTAATAGAGAAGGACTCAATTGCACGACAATTCCAACTTGAATAGTTTCTTTACCTTTGAGTTTTTTTTTTCATTCAATGGTCGTATAGTGATATCAAAGACAAACGACTCAT
Organism: Prunus padus; assembly: GCA_024362665.1. Lineage (NCBI taxonomy): Eukaryota > Viridiplantae > Streptophyta > Magnoliopsida > Rosales > Rosaceae > Prunus > Prunus padus. Next base: position 23,726,461 of record JANFAM010000012.1, read on the forward strand.
CCATAAGGCAACCATGATGCCTCAGGTATAAGGATTAACCTTGCGTTATTGCAACCGATGAAATCTTGTTTGACATGTAAGTCAAACTTCCATTGAAGATTTCTGGTTTGATCGCGTTCAATGAACTCACTCTCTAGAAAGTATCTACACACTTATCTCAGTGTCCCTACACAAATGACTTGAGACTAGTCATCCTCGCAGTCGAGCATATAAACGATCCTATGACCAGGAACTTTTAGGGTGTGAGTTACAAGGAGAGGTCTCTCCGCGTTTAAAATCTTTAGATCACTTTCCTTGTATCACAAATCCATGGACTTGTCAATAGGCTAAGAGCATCCACAATCATGCTCTCTATTTTTTAGTTAAAATTTAGCTAAAAAAATACTAAAAAGCTATTTTAGGAGCTCTTTATAAAATTTCAACTCCAACCATACTCCCTAGTTTAAAGAGAGTCATAAATATTTTTAATTAAAATAATTAGGGTTTGTTAGTTGTATATAATCAAAATTAAAATTGCTTTCTTAGTTGTATATATTCATCTTAAAATTATCTATCCCTAACTAAAAATTTATTGTAATTTAGTTTGTATTCCTTAATTTCTTGGGCACAACCAATCTACGGTTATGAATATGAAGGTTTGATTAAGGGTGTTGTTAAATGAACTCTAAAATTAATTGAGTACACCCTATGATCTAAGTACACCCTAATATTTTAATCAAAATGTAAAATTAACTAACTATATGATCGATGCATAATTACATATCATTTTGTACCCTTCTAACTTATGATTTGATTATGTTTTTGAGTTAAACTTGTGCTTTTAATCTATTTTGTGTTTGTTTTAGTGTAATAAGCTTATGACTCATTAAATGCATTTTGTAGACAAGTTAGCTCAAAACTGTATCTGCAAATCAGTCAACTTCATGGATTGGACTGTACTTGCTCAGGAAGAACCAGATAATGAACCATACATCATTGGAAAGATGCGGAAGTCTAGTTTCTAAAGAATATTATGTGACATCCCTGACCCAATTTAATTGAATTTATTCAATTTAATAATTTTGGTGAAATTACAGTTTTGCCACTGGGATTAAGGGTATTTTAGGCGCTTTAAAAATTCCATAAGGAATTTGGAGAAATGGGTTGCGCCGTCGCGTCGGCTCGTCGAAACGAGTTCGTGGATATGCGGTACACCGAATTTTGTGTTGTAACGATCGAGAAGCGATTAAAAATAAAATAATAAAATAAGTGAATTTTGGATTTCAGCATGCGGCAGTAGCCACTACAGTACCCCGACCCCAGCCTTCTTCTCCTCTCTCTCTCTCTCTCTCTCTCTCTCTCTCTCTCTCTCTCTCTCTCTCTCTCTCTCTCTCTCTCTCTCTCTCTCTCCGTGCGTGCAGCCCCCAAACACAAGCAGCGGTTTGGTTTTGGTCATTGCCGCCACCTCCGACCTCCGTTGAGGACGGGATCGGTCCCAAAATGACCGTGCCGATGTCCTCTTTCCATCCCACCGCTGCCCAGCTGGAGCCGCCACCTGTAGCTACCGGAAAACGTGAAAAATCGGCAGATTTTACGTAATCTTTCGAGCGTTCGTTCTCCCTCCTTCGGCGACGGAATTTGACGAGTAAGGTATGGAAATTTATCTACTCTTCGAGCCCTAACTATCTGCATGGTTGGTTTCCATCAATTTGTAGCTTAGAGGGTCGGATCTGTGTGGCAAAATTTGGCCGGTTTTGAGATTCAATTTTCGGCCACTTGCCGACGTCTATGCAAGTTCTCGTAGTTGAATAAGTTGTTACACTCATCGAGTAGTATAGGCTGGTGGAAGGATAGCTCTTGGTTTAGAGTTTTTCCGATGTCGAGTTATCGCTTTGGGCACCCAAATGCGCTGCCAATGTGGGTGGCTGCGCGGGGCCCACTAGTAATTGTCAATCTTCATTTCTAAATTATCCTTACGTCGTCACGAGTGCGTAGGTGTGCTCGGATTTCAATTTGGAGTTCGGATGACAGTCGAACGGATTTACGCCTATTGCGCGTTATCCGGGTTCGATGTGTTCGGACCGTCCGATCTGTCCCAATTCTTAGTATGTTGTTCCCCGTATTTCTAGGAACATATAGGATTTGACGGATCGTGATTCGAGCCCGGATGTTTTGGATCAATGACTTGAAGTTAGAATTAAACCGTAATCGTCCGATCGTGCGATCGTGAGCGATCCGACCGTCCGATCGTGACCAAACTTTCTGGACATGTTCTTTAAGCCGTAGTGAACCTGTAGGAACTTTCGGATGTAAGTTTGGAGGTCATGGGACCCACGGGCCCGGTTTGACCTATTCGGGTTAGTTTGACCAAGTTTGACCAGGGTTGACCGGGCGTCTCCCGAGATCGTCTCGTCTCCTAACGAATGTCGTTGACCTTAGAATTCCTCGTACGACGTGTTGGTACACTTGAGTCGAGTTTGGTTAGGGTTGACTTTTAAGGTTATCGCTTCGGTCCGGTTGTTAATTTTAATCCTCGTATTCTTGATTAGGTTCTCAAGCTTCTCGTGATCATCAAGCGGGACCCTATCCGGTTCAGGCAGCGTGGGACTATCTGTGAGTGGACTTTGTTTTCAAACGAGCATGATTTTAAAGAATTGAATGCGATGCATATAAATGAGATTTAAATATTGTTTTAAATCTTGATTTGACTTTGGATGGATTTATTATGATTGAATTGAGATTTGAGTTTTATACTTGATTTGGGTTGCCGATTTGTTTGTGGGGCCCTGTTGGATATATTTTATTATTATGCTTATCTTTAAGTATTGATTTTGGGACGAGTCAAGCGTCCGGTAGTATTTACGTACGGATTTGGGTACGGTGGGAATTTGATGGATTTTCCTTGGGTTTATATTTAATAATTGAGTTTATGGTTTTGTTGGGTTTCGGACTTTAATAATTTATCGTTACGAACGTTGTGGGTTATACTTTATATCTTTTTGAGAAACTTATACCTATACTTTGAATTAAGTATTTGGGTTGTAAGATTTGGACGTTAGTATAGTCCGGTTGATTACGTACTCGGTTTTGATGTTTAAACCTTATGAATTATAATTACTTATACTTTGATTATATATATATATGTATATATATACATATAGATCAACTTGGAAGAATTAGGTTGGATTAATGGGACCAACGAGAAAATATGTCGGATTAATGGGGCTAACGAGAATATATGTCGGATTAATGGGAATTGATCATATGTATGTTTATATATATATATATCTACTTTGAATATATATATATATATATATATATATATATATATATATATATATATCTACTTTGAATATAATTATGTATATCTACTTTGATATGGAGTTTTGGGACATATACGCATACGGGACTGGACTTTCGGTTATATTTTAATGAATTACTATTTATGTTGTTTTAAAGTATGAATTTAAGGGATGTCAGTTATACGTGGGAATTTCGAATGCTTGAGTTTGAGTTATTGTATTTTAAAGGATAGTTATGTTTTGTATATATATATATATATATATATATACGTATATTTTGAGTAATACGTTTGAGGTTCGGACTTTATATTTTTAAAAGGGATTGTACCTATACTATGTTTTGGAGCATATGTTTTACTTGGGGTTCGACTTGACATTCTCTTGACTTGGGTTTTGGATACGGTTTGATTATGCATTTTTAGTGATTATGACATTTTAATGGTTTATGGATTGTTACGCCGTCATTTGACGTTTGTGTCTATTTTAACTATAGAATTGTATGTTTGGGACGGTGATGTCCTTATCTTGAATATATATGACGTTATTGGATTGTTGGACTTATATATGTCCTGGTGTGTGATATTTTGGGGTTCGGGTACATGTGGTTAAATATGTATATATTGATTATCGTATAGCGATGGATTTGAGTGCAGTTGGCACTTTGTTATGTACCTCCCCTTACTATTCTAATATGGTTACTGATTTATGGTTCGATCCGGTGCATACCCTAACGGGGTGTAGCTGTAGACTCTTAATTGAGTAGTTTAGTCTGCACGTATGACTCGTTTCGGACGTATGGGTATTGAGGATTCTGCCATACGGGCCGGGTAGCTTAGTCCATTTTTGGGACGGCTTGACCCTGGGCACGAGGCCATTGTGATGCCGGCCCGGTGTCCAGTTAAATCCTGGGCACGAGTCACATCAGTAATGTTGTCCCAGTGTCCAGTCAAATGATCCCTTGTTGGATTGTTTTTCCATGGTACTTGTATTTGGTGTTGAGAGTTTATTATACCTATATGTATATGTTAGTACCTTCGTATTCATATTTCTTTTAGTAAGGATCCTTCCTTGCTTGTCGTGCTTGCAAGCATGTGGTTGTCAGAGTATGGGATTGAAAGGGAAACAGTACTATGATATGACTATTGGGTTATTATATTGAAATTATTGGAATTTGAAGGACTACTTATATAACTGATTTCATATGCATGGTTTGCATTGTTTTGAAACGGTGGGGTTAGTACATTGATTTAAGTATGTAAACCTTGTTTTTGTTCACTCACACTCTTTCTGTTTTGCGCCCCCCAGGCCGTAGTCGTGCTTCGATACTGTCCGGCCGAGCGCTTCTCTTCTCGAGCGTCGACTTGATTGTAGGACTTCGTGTCCCGTATCTTAACTTTATTTCCTCTGTTTAAACTTGAATACTCTTAGTTGCTCTGTTATTGCCCTTTAGGGTTGAACTTGTTGGCCGGAGGCCTGTTATGTATTTTGTAATGCATGCTGGCTGTTGGGATATTCTTAATCTACTGTTTTTGAACAGGTTGGAACTTTTGGGTTTGTTTGTTTTTTGTGGGGAGACTCTGCCCGATTTTTCTGCAGAAGTCTTGACCCCTTTATCTTTTGTCTCGGGAAGAGGGTTTCTGTTAGTCTGTGGGCCCGACATAGGTTGATGTCGGAACTTCCACAGGGTCTGGGTCGGGTTCCGGGGCGGAATCCGGGTCGGGTCCTGTCATTTTACGGTTCATGATTCCGAGTCTCCTAGAGAAAGTTATACAAGTTTTGGCAGCTTAAGGTCAAAATCGGCAGCATCTGCGTTACTGGGCCAAAAATCACATTTGAAGGTCTTTCCGATTTTTTCTTGAGCTGGGCTGCATATGCTTAGAAAGATAATTCAAAGAACTTCAAGATCCATATTTTTCCAGATTTTTCAGAATGGAGGAACAAGCCCAAAACGAGCCCAAAAGCATACTGCAATTGCTTGGTCATGATTAGTTATGCATGTGCTATTGTTGATAGTTCTTGGTCATGATTAGCTATGCATGTGCTATTGTTGATAATGAGGAAGAAGCATGTTTATTTGTCATAATTGAAGTGGGTTGTGTAAAGAAATAAAGAAAGCAAAAGCATCAAGTGGGAACTAGCCAAATGATGAAAGGAGATGGATGCCCATGTGAACTTGAGGTGGCTATGATGATTCTTGCAACTTGTTGTCAAAAGAATGAATTAAATAAACCAAGAAGAATATTGGCATGTGAGTTTGATGGTTTCCTTCTCCTATAAATAGGAGGCTTGGCTAACCTTCAAACACACCCCAAGGGGGGAGTTCTCAAACACCTCTCTAGAGCTCTTCTCCTTTCTCTCCCTCAAATTCTCTTAGTTTTCCTTTTTAGTTCTCAATTGTTGTAACAAAACCATTTTGCTTTTTAGTTGTAATTTATTTTTCATTGTAATGTAAATTCTTTTCTTAAGTTTTCAAGTTTAATTAGTTTTCAAGTTTCAATTATAGTTCTTGTTCTTATTCATTATGCTTATAAGTTAATATGCTTGTTTGAATGATTGATCACCATTAAAACTTGTATGTTAGATATCTTGGTTTGAATTAAGAGTAGACACCATGCATTAATTCAAATTGAACTAAGAATAGGAAGAGTATGTATGGACATTCGACAACAAGGATTAGATACATGCTTGGTTGTTTAAAACATTCTTCTTTGCTTAATGGATTTCTAATGCTTAATTTAGGTTCGACAACAAGGATCTAATTAGGGAATTATGAATACAAGGTTAGGACCAGACACCATGGCTTAATCATACTTTAGCTATAATCAATCTGTGAATCTAAATTGAACTTGGTAACTAATTTGCTTGAGTTAATTTCTTTTCTTTCTTTCTTGTTGTATTTATTTTCTTCTCATTTCTATTTTGTGCAGGGAATCAAATTGAATCAATCTATCATCAATCCTCGTGGGATCGACCTCGTACTTACACATGCTATACTATCCAATGGCCCATGCACTTGCGAGTTAACAGTATACCCCATTTAACTACTAAAAATACCCCTGGTATACCCTAACACGCCCAAGCAAATAAACAAATAAATAAATAAATAAAAGGGAAATATTTTAACTATAAATTGAATAATGGTTCTATAAAGATCTCAAAGCCATATAGACTGGTCAAACAAAAGAATAAGCCAATTGGGTATTGCCTCTGACTCTCTAGTTCAAGATTGCATCACATATGAATTTCCTAAAGCTTTCACTGATCAATGATCACCAAGTGAAAACAAAAAGAAGATGAAAGGGAAAAAAGGATCAAAGACCAAAAGATCAGCAAATGGAAGGTGAAACAATTGTGATCAAAGTGATGGGATGTGATTGTTTCAAAGCCTTAAAAAACAGTAAATTAGAACAAATGAAGATGAAGCAGAAAATGACCAAAGACCAGCAAACCAACAAATGGAAGCTGAAAGAATTATGATTTTAACCTTTTTGTTTTGTTTTTGAAAATAAAGAAGTAAAGATTTTAGAAACATTGGGTTGTCTCCCAATAAGCGCTTTATTTTAAGTCTGTAGCTAGACATTGCAGAAGCCTGGTGGTCAGATCACTGGTTCCTTTAGAGTCAATGACTCCTTTGCTGTGTCAAAGGGTGTCTCCTCGTAGGGTTTCAGTTTGTGACCATTCACCTTGAATATGTTTCCTTTAGCCTCATTAGTTATTTCAACTGCCCCATGAGAAAAAACTTGAGTCACCAGGTAGGGTCCAGTCCAGCCAGATTTTAATTTTCCTGGAAACAACTTAAGCCTTGAATTGAATAAAAGAACCTTCTTCCTTGGCTGAAATTCCTTCCATAAAGCATGCAGCAACTGATCTGTATTTGAACTAGCATAAAAACTGTGTTGAACCAAACTGTCTAACACATCAATGCGCATACATTCGTGCTGTTCGACAGGACGTTTGGCTGCCTCAAACAAATTAAACACCATAGATTGGTCTTGAACTCGTAAAGTCAATGTTCCAGCTTGCACATCAATTAAAGTTCTAGCTGTTGCCATAAACGGTCTCCCCAAAATGATAGGTGTTTGAAGGTCTTCGTTCATGTCTAAAACCACAAAATCCCCGGTAGATATAGATTACCAACCTTAATAATTAGGTCTTCAATAACACCATTTGGATAAGTGATTGAACGGTCAACCAATTGAAGTATGATTGATGTAGGCTTCAAATCTCCTTGTCCCAATCGCTGGAAAACAGAAAAAGGCATCAAATTAATACTTGCACCCAAATCAATTAAAGCACTTTTAAAATCAGAATTTCCAATAGTACAAGAAATATTAAAACTCCCTGGATCTTTTTTCTTAGGTGGCAGTTTGTGTTGCAAAACTGCACTGCACTGTTCTATCAAAATGACTTTGTCCAAATCTGCAAGCTTCTTTTTGCTGCTGCAAACTTCTTTCAAAAATTTGGCATATGATGGAATTTTCTTAATTGCATCCAGCAATGGAATGTTGATTTAAACCTTGGATAATGTCTGCATAAAGTCTTTGAGTTGTTGATCCCTCGCTTTAGGAATTACACGTTCAGGATAGGGCAATGGAGGGTCATAAACATGCTGTAAAACCTATTTCAGGATAGTTTCAGGATCTGCCAGATTCTGTTTTTCTGCAGATTTGGCAGGTTCAGCAGCATCAAAATTTTCTGCATAATTCTCCATAGTTGGCTGCTCTTTTTCAATGCTATTTTCACGATTGTCATAGCTTTTTTCACATCGTAAAGTCCGAACAACGTTGCAATCTTCATGTCCTCTTGGATTAGGCACTGTTTGACTAGGAAATTTGCCCTTTTCTCTGTCTGAAATCTGGGTAGCTAGCTGTCCAAATTGTTGCTCTAAACTTTTAATGGATGCTTCAACATTTTGAAATATTTGATTGCTGACCTCTATGAATGACTGAGTTGACGCTGCCAATTTAGCAAGTTGATCATCCAGAGATGGTTTGTATGGTACAAAATGTTTTTGTACATGCTGAAATGGTTTTGAGTTTTTCTGATTGTCACCCCATTTGAAATTTGGATGATCTCTCCAACCTGGATTGTAATGAGTGGCATATGCATCATTCCTAGGCCTTTGATAGCTGTTCATCATATTAACATGTTGCGCAACAAGCTCTGGGTAGGATTCTTTATGCAGGCAGCCCATTATGTCATGTGTGGCCATGCTGCAGATAGTGCAAACTGTTGTTGCGGTGTGGTCGCTCATCGTGTAGAAAGCGCTATCTCACGTAAAATAATGTCAAACTTCGCATCAATTTTCTTCTCCATTTGCTCCATTTGTGCAGACAAATTAGGAGATCCTGTTGATAACTCAAAAATTCCCCTTTTCTGTGAATGTTCTGCTGCCCATTGCTGAGATTCTGTAGCCATCATATCAAATAATTCAAAGGCCTCTCTTGCAGATTTATTTGACAAGGAACCCCCAGTTGATGCATTCACATGACTTTTAGATGTAGGGTTAAGTCCATCAAAGAAAATATTCATTTGTGTATTTGCATCAATATTAGCATGTGGACACTTTATGTACATCTCTGTATATCTCTCCCAAGCTTCATGAAACTCTTCATTAGGCTTATGTGTGAATGTCAAAATCTCCCTCTTGTAATTCAATATCTTGGATGCTGGATAATACACTATGCCAATATTGCAAAAACACGTAAATTAAAAGACGTCAAAACTTGAAGAAAGTGTCGTGGTTTTAAAAACCACGTCAGTGATCATAAAAGTGACGTCTTAAGGTATGTAATACGGTGGTAATCCAAAACATATTTCATAAACACGCCAGTTGTCAAAAAGAACCGACGTGCATCCAAAACACACTAAATACTATTTCACTTAAATTGTCCCTCTCAGCTTTACCAAAAACAAAAGTTGTCTTTCTCAACCTAATTTTTAAAATTCCCTTCCCTATCGATGAAGCCCTCTCTCCCTATCTGCGTTCAAACCCCTCTCTCTCTCTCTCTCTCTCTCTCTCTCTCTCTCTCACATCTCTGCACCCAAACCCTCTCTCCCCAGCTCAATCTTTCTAAGCCAACTCTCACATCTCAGAGAGACAGAGGCAACGAGGAGGTGGACTTCGATGTCGGCTGCATCACGAGGATCGACGTCGGCGCTGTCTTCTGGATCGTCATCGGCGCCGTCTTCTGGATAGTCTTCATCACATGTAACTTTTCTTCGAGGTCCATAGAGAGAATCAAAAAGACAGTCGAAAAGGTGATGGCCATCGATGTCATCGACAGAGTGAACGTCGTCATCGCGCTCGTCGCCTGCTCGTCAGCGCCATCTTCTGGATAGCCGTCATCACATGTAGCTTTTCTATTGTTTTACTGGATATAAATTTCTGATATGAATTTGGCTTAGGGTGTTTTTGAAGCAGAGATTGGGTTTTTTCTGAAATTTCTAATTGACTACAGTGACTAGTCTTTGCTTCTAGTTTCTAACTTAATTTTAAATTTCAAGTATGTTCTCAAAACAAATAAATAAAATTCTGGTTTGAGTAGCAGCTCATTTTTGAAGATCAGACTTAGATTCCAGTCTGATTGACTTGGCCATTCTGAGTTGACACATACCTTTCTTTATGGTGGTAAAGAAAATTCATACATAACTATAAGTCTTTGGTCAGAAAGACCAAAACTTCAACTAAAAAAATATTGGTCAAACAAGAAACTTAATTGAAAATGGGAAACAATTATAAGGAAGAAACCCTAAAACATCAAAGTAAACACTTGATTGTGATTTCTTGTAAACATGTTGTTCACCCCTTTTTGTTTTGTACCTGTGATGGCAGGGTAAAGTTCCCCATTAGCTTGAAAAACCATTAGTGGTCTATCAAGTTAACTTTCTTTAGTGTGTCGAGCGTGCCACTGCTAGTAATTTAAAATTCTAACAAACTTGAGAATAAAAATAACTTGCGCCCCAAGTCATTTAATAAAAGTCAAGCGATTATGCATTTGGGTGAGGAATATCTCCCAAGTAAGTTCTTTTCTATGCCTCAAACAGGTGAGGACTTCATAATTTTTACAGCTTATAAATTGGGAAATTCTAGCAAAATATTCTTACATAAAGATAACAAATTTCAGGCAGAACTACTTGATCTGCAGGAATTCATGTAGCAACAACTTCAACTAACGGAAGTTAGCTGGGAATCGATACCAACGCTGGTGATTGGCAGAGCTTTTCATCAATTTGAGTCGTGGGGAGGCTGAGTGTGCAGGCAAAACTGAGAGTCTGCACCTGTTCTGGCTGTTCTGGACGAACTACCTTCACCTGGATTGATCTGAACCGAAGTAATTACCCTGTTTCTCCCAAAGCTTGGTAGCATTTGGGTAGAATCTGCTTCGCAATCGCTTGTTCTGGCTGTTAGGCTAAATCTGTAACGGCAGAAACCTGAGTTATGGCTGACTTTCTCGGAAGATACCTCCTGTTCTGGACTGGATTGCCTTAAGGATAGCTTTTTGGGATGCTTTGAAGGCTATAAAGGCTTTTGAAAATTTGTTGAGGTTTTCATATGATAGTATGAATTGAGTTCTGCCTATTTGGGCTTTGTAAAATAATACAGAGTCTGTATCCTTGGCTTTTGCAACAACTTGCTTTGTTTTGAGTCTGTGGGATCGAGAGATCTTTCTGTTCAGTTTTGACTGAGAGTTTGTTTTTTGTTGATTGGATGATTGATCTTTTGTCTTTGGTCTTTATTTCCTTTTATAGAGATTTTTAACGAATACCCCTAAAATATCCCTAAGATATTTTAGTTTTTAGAAAGGAAATAATTGACCTCAGATAGGAAGTAGTTGCTATCAACTTTATCTGTGAAATGAGAACTTCTTTTTTTCCTCGGAACTTGTTCTCTAAGAAACATCCTTTCTTCTTTTGTGCAGAGGAAAATAAGAGTTCTTCTCAGCCGTCAGCCTACTTTTTGAAACTTGGTTTTTGAAAACTTTCTGGCCTTGATGAGACTTTCGCTTCTTAAGAAGAAGGCTTTCTGTCTATGAAAATATCCCTGTGAATTATCAGATTCATTCGGTCAGTTTTGAAACTTGTGTAATCGACAGCTCTGCTCAACTCTGAACTTGTTTTTGACGTTTGAGCTTTGGGCTTTTTCCTTTGTTTGGCCCAACATGGTTTTTTTATTTTTTGAAGATGGCCCGGCCCAATTTCTGAAAATTGCTTCATTTCAATTAATCACCTTTTAATGGCAATTAATTTCCCCTTAATTCTCTTTCTTCTTCAAGTACATGGTTCATTCTTCATTTCAGTAGATGTCTCATGCAATTTCTTTTGGGCTTTAACATACGGATTTCGGGCCCAAACAATGTCCCCTAAGTCCGATCCATTTTTAAAAATGGTTTTGGACTTATATGATTGGCCAATTCAATGTTCGCGCCGTTTTGTTCCGTTACTTCAGCCCACGTCTGCCTGGGTTTATGGGGAAGTGGATTTTAACGGCTACTTCTGGGCAGACTTCTCCTCTTCTCAACCCGACCCATGATCTTTTTATTTCTTTATAAAAAATTGCTGCTTGTTCCTTTGCAAAATATCTCGATAAATTCCCTCAATTTTCCTGTTTATTTCAAAACGAAGTCTCACTCTTTTCGTGATTTTCCCTTGTATCCATTTTGATCCGAAATTCGAAAAATGTGTTCTCCAAGAACTCGCGCCACGAGCTTCTTCTTTCCCTCCTGCCTATGTTTCTGGAGAAGGTGTGGATGCTCATGCGATTGAAATTCGTAGCAGGCTCCATCCCTATACTCAGAAGAATCTGGATGAAAATGTTCTTCATTTGATTGGAAATAACCTAGTTCTGGGGCCTCACTGGTTTGGGAAAGTCCCTGAAGAGATGGCAGAGCTTTTCAAGAAAGACGCTGAAGCTCCCCTCTGCTACCAGAGTTCTGCTTTGAATTTCAGCACCTGGACTAGCAAGAACCTGAGCCGATCCTTTCCTTCCAGCGAGGTGAGAAATAGCGTTGCGAAGTGGTCAGACTGGATTGACGAAAATATGTTGGCAGCTGCAATGTGTTTCTGGAATTCTGCTACCAATACCTTTGACTTTCGAGTTGGCCCCATGTCTCCTACTCTGCTGGATATGGCTCAAATTTTTGGGTTCAGGCCCCATGGGAGACCCTGTGATGCGGATGGAGACTATCACAGAAGAAAAAATGGTGAAGGTTTGGCTAAGAAGTTTACTACTTCATCTGCTCTCATCAACCAGAACTGCTCCTTTTCAAATTTTCTGAAGAAATTTAGCTCAGAACGCGATAGGGATCAACAACACATGCTATTCCTCCTGTACTGGTTGAATAGGTTCATCTTCCCAAATCGTTCTTCAACAATTCTGCTCGAATATAAACATCTGGCCGAAGCTCTGCACAATCATACAGATGTTGGGCTTGGTCCTTCAATTCTGGCTCATTTGTATAAGAATCTGCATACTGCTACTTTGGATGGACCGCTGAATCTTGGAGCCCCAGGAGCATTCTGGATGATTCAAGTCTGGCTCCAAGTCTATTTTCCAGAATTCAGACTCTCTGAGGTAGTTCTGGCAGAAGATCAAGTCATGGCGCTCCCCCTTATGTCAGCAGAAGTGCCAAAAAGGTCAATTGAGGAGTATCTGATGTTCTTCAGGCATTGCAAGAAGAGGTCTGCTGAACAATGACAGGTGGTTTTAAGGAGGAGTTATCCATGGTTCCATCCTGGATATAGGCTTTTTGAAAAGGAACCAGAAGATGAAGAAGCCAGAACTGAGTTCCGAAAGAGGTTTCTCAGTGTGATGCTGACCAGGGATCTGCCCTTTGGTGGTGGAAAGCCTCCAAGTTCTCATTTAGGAGGAGAGGTGTATCAGCCCAACTTTTGTGCTTGGCAATTAGGATGTCCTCAGACAATTCCATTGAAGTATTACAAGGGCTGTAACAAAGGGACCTCCTGGAGAGACGCAGATGATATTGACGTTCACCTGAACTGTAGGTGTTCAATGAACAAGATAAATAATAGTGTGGATGGTCTTTATCCATCCTGGGAGCCAAATTCCTGCAGTTCTGCCGACTTCAATTCCTGGTGGAAAGCCAGATTCGCCAGTATGGTTGATGCAGGTAGTGTCAGCAAGGATCTCTTTGACACTTGGGGATTGGGACCTGTTCAGGCTGAGAAGGATGTAAGGAAGAACACCACTCAGCTGATATTAGAGATAAATGCTCAAGTAATCGAAGGTAATAGCTTTTTATCTCTGGTTTTCTTGAATTTTGCCTTTAAAGTATGTCTTTTGACCTAATTCTGCTTCTTCCTTCTCAGGTCCCTCCATGGCTGGTGATATCAATAGGCAGAACATGTAGAATGGACTAGTTTTTGTGAGTTCTGGCTCTGTTTCCCCTTTTGGTTTTTAAACAGCTCCATCTGCTAACCCTGTAATTCATGTGCAGTCAATTCTCTTATTACTGCTGGAGATCTTGAGGTAGCCTTTGATGGAGGGATGCTTGATGGAGGCGCTGAAGAGATAGTGCCTGAATCTACTCCTTCTGTGAGGAGGAGTAAGAGAAAAGAATTTGGCCAAGGGAGTTCTGTTTCAGGTAATTCCTATTCCTTCTCTTCCGTTTTATTCGAATCTATTCTGCATAATCCTAACCTTGTCTTTACTTGTTTATACTTGTAACTTCTGCAGGTCTTCCACAAAAAAGAGCCAGGAAAAGTGAAGTTGCAGCTGCTTCCTCAGAGTCATTAGGAACTGACGAAGAACTTCGTGAGGCTTTTGATGATCTAGACAAGGGCAAGGAAAAAGAGCCTTCTGAAAAGGCAGAAGAAGAGGTAAGAATTTAGAACTGAAGTGGATCTTTCTTTTCGAGTAAACTAGAAATTTTTCTTTTTCTAATCTGTATTCTTTCTAGGAGGAAATCCCAGCTGAAGTACTTGCAGAGAGCTTGATGTCAAGCAAACAAAGAAGAAGAGGCTCAAGGGGAAGAATTAACCCCTTCAGAACTGGCATCATTTGATGAGGTAGAAGGAGAAACTTCTGCTGCAAAGACCATCTCAGAGCCTGAGGTAATTTCCTTTCTAGTTCCTTCTCTTCTGGTTACTTATGTTCTTTTTCAGGATTTTCTAATGAATGTTCTTCTCTTTCAGGCTGAGCAGAGTGCTTCTATTGCTAAAAGAGCCGTATCTGTTACTCCCTTGAAGCCCATGATTGTTACAGTAAGTATTTTTGCCATTCCTCCTTTGATTTTTTACCTTCCAATTTCCTAATACTAACGAATTCTTTCCTATAGATGCCAATCCAATTTGTCCCTAGTTCTTCAAAAACAGCTTTGCATGTTGATCCAGATTTAGCAGAATTTGAGGCTATGGATTTGGATGCTCGCTTGTTGAAGATTGAAAAGTTGGAGGTGACTCCAAGCAAATCTAAATCCAAGGCAGTGGATGAAGCTTTAGGCAAAATAAAGATCTGGCAAACGGCCGAGCTGGACCTGGAGGAAGGGAGCGAAATGATTGATCAGCTGATGAAGGATCTAGACCTATTTCATAAGGAGGATATGGCTTCTCATTCAGTTCTGGAGATGAGTTTGGGGCTGGCAAGAGACGTGGCAGTAGCTCTTGAGAAGTATGAAGATCTCAAGCCCTCTTTGAAGACTTCTGAGTTCTGCAAGACTACACATAAGGCTAATCTGGCGGATTATCTAAAGCAGAAGTCAGAGCTGGACCTGATGGTAGCTGATTTTAAGGAGACCAAGTCCTCTGCAGCTAATTTGGAGAAACAGATCGAAACTCTTCAAGCAGAATTAGCCATTCTAAAGCAAAAAGAGAGAGAACTTGGTGTTGGCCTTATTGCCAAGATGAAGACTACCTTCTTGGTTCAAGGCATGGTTTCAGCTTCTCGTCCTGCATTGGAGATAGCTGAAACCTCAATTCTTCAAGGGATAGTTCTTCAGAAAGAGATCTCTGCCAAGAAAGCTGGTCTGCAGGAGGTGCTCAGGAGTCTAGTTCTCTAGAGTAGATTCATGTAGCTTTTGAATATGTTTTTCTTTGTACTAGAACAGCCTTTTTATGGCAAATAATAAAAAGCTTTCTTCTATACATGTTCTTCATACATATTTATATTTTACATAGTCAAAAAGAAAGAAAAATGATCAACCTAAATCTAGTTAGTCAACTTCACTTATAACTGTTTCTGCCAGGATTCCGGGATCAGTCTGTTCTGCATGTGAATCCCACATGGTTGGATAGAAATTTTTCAACCATTTGCCATTGATTGGTGCGGCATGAATATCTCCATCCTGATCTTGTAGCCTGTATGCCCCCATTCCAAGGACCTGTTAGATTATGAAGGGTCCTTCCCAAGTAGGAGACCATTTTCCAAACCCTGCAATATGTGATCCAAGAGGCAGAATTGCCCTCCAAACTATTTCTCCTTCTTCAAAGCTCTTGTTTTTTACTCTTTTGTTGTAAGCTCTTGCAACGACCTGCTTTCCTGCTAATAGTTTGTTCAAAGTATCAATTCTGCTTGAATCCAAACCTTCTAATTCTAGCAACATTGCTTTTGAATATTCTTCCCCGACCAAGTTATGTTGTTGAGCAATCCTAATGGACTGGACAGTTATTTCCATAGGCAGAATAGCATCATGACCATATGTGAGAGCATATGGAGTCATGCCTGTTGCATCCCTTTTAGATGTTCTGTATGCCCAGAGTGTTTCTGACAACTTCTCATGCCACTGTTTTGGGTTTTTCTCAAGCATTTTTCTAATAATGTTGATAATAACCTTGTTGCTTGATTCTGCTTGTCCATTGGCCTGAGCATAGTATGGGGTAGACTGAAGTAGCTTGATCTTGAAGTTACTTGCCATATCCTGCATTTCTTTGGATATGAAAGAAGTACCTCTATCAGTAGTGATTGATTCTGGTATGCCAAACCTGTGTATGATCTGTTCTTCAATAAAAGTAATGATTTCTTGAGAAGTTGTAGTTTTAACTGGCTTAGCCTCGACCCACTTAGTGAAATAATCAGTAGCAACAATGATGAAACAATGTTGTTTGCTGCTAGCCGGATAGATTTTTCCAATTAAATCCATTGCCCATCCTCTGAAAGGCCAAGGCTTGACAATTGGGTTCATAGGGACTGAAGGGACCTGCTGAATTGATCCATGTCTTTGACAAGCCTCACAACCTTTGGAGTATTCAATACAGTCTTTCATCATGGTGGGCCAGAAGTAACCATATCTTCTAATGAGCCAACACATCTTTCTTCCTCCCTGATGTGCTCCACACATTCCTTCATGGACTTCTCCCATGACTTTCATGTATTCTTCTTTTCCTATTCATCTCAGGAGTAGCTCATCCTTGCTTCTTCTAACTAGATCATCATTCCATATCAGATAATTTAAAGCCATAATTCTGGTTCTCTTTTCTGATGGCAAGGCTGGGTATTGGAGATAATTATTTATGGGTAGTCTCCAGTCTTCCTGTACCATTATGGCTGAATTAATATCTATTTCTATTCCTCTAGTCAGAACTGATGGTAAGCTTCTTTTTTCTACCTTGAGGATCCTTTGGATGCGATTATCGTGTATCTATACTCCTGTAGCTATTTGAGCCATTTCATTAGGCTGCACAATTTTCTTCTCTTGGAATGTATTCCCAAGTGACTTCTCTGAATTCTGTCAAGAGGTTTCTTGCTGCTACTAGATATACTGCCAGTGAAGGATTCAAGCATTTGTATTCTCCTGAAATCTGCTTGAGAACAAGCATGGAATCTCCCAGAATTTCTACAGATTGGACTCCCAATTCTATCAACATTTCTAGGCCTATGATTAAGGCTTCGTATTCTGCCATGTTGTTGGTACACTGAAATCTAATTGAAATGAATAGTTGTACTTTATCCCCATTGGATCTTCCAGAATGATCCCTGCTCCAAAAGTCACATCTGTCTTGGATCCATCAAAATATAACTTCCATGGAGTGAGATGAATTGAGTATATAGGATTGTTGAAGTATGTATGGATTCTAGTTAATAAATCTGCATTAGCTATATCCATAGAGTCCATGTTCTCAATTTCTTCTCCTGGATGATCTACTAAGAAATCTGCTACTGCTTGACCCTTGATTGCTCTCTGAGGAACGTAATGGAAAGTGAATTCTGATAATGCTAAAGTCCATTTGCCAATTCTGCCTCTTAGCATTGGTCTTGTCAGCATGTATTTGATTAAATCTGTTTTGGCAATGATGTAGATTGTAAATGGCAACATGTAATGTCTGAGCTTTACAGCACTGAAGTATAGAGCCAAACATAATCTTTCAATTGGAGAATATCTTCTTGCTACTTCTGTCAAAGTTCTGCTCAGATAGTAGATTGCCTGTTCCTTCCCTTCCCTATTGTCTTGTACTAGAAGGCTTCCAATGGATACTTCTGATGCAAAAATGTACAATTTAAGAGGCCTGCCTCTTTTTGGTGGGGACAGAATCATGGATTTAAAAGATAGTGCTTGATTTCTTCAAAAGCTTTCTAATGGGGTTCTTCCCATTTAAAGATCTGTTCCTGCTGTAATCTCAACAAGGGTGAGAAAGGTTGGATCTTTCAAGCGGAATTTGATATAAAACTTCTGAGGAAATTGATTTTTCCTAGCAAACTTTGTAGTTCTTTCTTGTTCTAAGGTGGTGGAGCATCTATGATAGATTTGGCTTTGTTCTTATCTACCTCTATGCCTCTTTGGTGAACCAAGAATCCTAGGAAGTTTCCTGCTTGGACCCCAAAAACACATTTCTTGGGATTCATTTTTAATTGATGTTGTCTCATTCTTTGGAAGGCTTTCCTTAAATCGGACACATGATTTGTTTTTTCTCATGGATTTGATCACACCATCATCTATGTATACTTCCAAGGAATGCCCTATCATATCATGGAAAATGGAGTTCATTGCTCTCGATAGGTTGCCCCTGCATTTCTTAAGCCAAAAGGCATTACAACATACTCAAAAGCACCTATGTGTCCAGGACACACAAAAGCGATCTTGTGAATATCTTCTTACGCCATCATTATCTGGTTGTAGCCTCGCATTTCCATCCATAAATGACAGAATTTGTTTGTGAGCTGTCCCATCTATTAGCATGTCCGCCATTGGCATGGGATATTCATCTTTAGGAGTTGCTTCATTTAGATTTCTGTAATCTACACAAATTCTGATCGCCCCAAGTAATCCTTTTGAGAATCGGTACGATATTAGATAGCCAATCGGTATAAATGGCTGGTCTAATAAATCCTGCCTTTGCTAATCTTTCGATTTCCTCCTTAACCTTTAGTTCTGTCTCCATGGACATCCTTCTCCTCGGTTGCTTGACTGGTAAATATCCTTCATTATTGGTAACTTGTGTTCTACCAGTCTTCTATCTAGTCCAGGCATCTCATGATAATGCCAAGTAAAACAATCTCTGAAATCATGCAGAAGTGCAATGACTTCACTCTTCATTGGTTCTTCTAGTAATGTACTAATAAAAGTAGGTCTGGGATCATCTTCTGTCCCCAGATTTATTTCTTCTAAAGGATCTTGTACTTCTGGCAAAGAGTCATCCAAAGCTGCTGGTGCAAACTCCAATTCCTCTTCCTGGATAGTATCTTCTGTCGGCTGAGTTCTCATGCATAAATTCTGCCATATTAATGGCTGGATCTTGCATGGAAAGTTTCTTTTCCGCCCAATATATCAACAATCTATTTGTAATGGATCGGATTGTTGCAGCTCGATCCTTTTCCTGTTGATTTGAACTAGACATCGAAGTTTGATGGTTCAAAACAAAGGGTCTATTCGATCCTCTAGATAACTGGATAGGCCTTTCTCTATGAGTCTTTGGGCCGTGACACCTTGTGGCCGGCCGTTCGATTGACTCCAAAGAAGGTAAAGGGTCCAAGATCATCATGATAGTATCTCGGCCTCAAAACACAAAGCGTAGGGCAGAAATGGCCGTGGATCGGCCTCTACTATCTCCATGAATCCTTCCTCATGCCGTAGAGCTAGTTGTTGGTGTAGAGTGGAAGGCACACATAAGCTTTGGTGGATCCAGTCTCTTCCAAGCAACGCATTGTAAGTGGTGGAAGTAGTATCTTCCACAAAGAAAGCAATCTTGAGTTGCTTGGTCCCTATGGTAACATCCACATCAAGTATACCATGAGTTTTGGTGATGCCCCCAAAGAAATTGGTGACTGTCAGTTGAGTTGGGATTAAATATTTCTCTGCTCGCTCAACTTAATCATCAACCTTTGAGGAAGAAGATTGATTGCTGCTCCGCCATCTACCATTACTTTAGGAATAGGAATTCCTCCTATATTTGCAGTTATGAATAGTGGCCTAAGGTGATTGGCCATCTCACTAGTTGGTTTGGCGAAGCACATCTGTTACGTGGCTATCTTCCTGGCGATTCTGCACGAACTTACAAACCTTATCCATTGTTCGAACTATTTCCTCCTCGCCACCGCATTCAAAACTTTCCCGGGATATTACATCCCCTACATTGTGTTTTCTTGGCCTTCACGCTGCTCAAGGTCTCGGCAAGATGAAGACCATATTGACTCCGAGATCTTCTTCTAAGAGATCTTCTAGTTCTGCTCCAAAGTCTTGAATTTCTTCATCCAATTCTCCTTCATAATCTAGTTGTTCCTCTTCATAGCCTTCAATCCAGTCCTCTTCTCACCCTTCAGCCCTGTTTTCTTGGCTGATTTGATCGAGGAGTCCAGCCGCTCTAGAGGTCGTGGGAGTTCTCGCTCGACTATTCAAGGAAAGTTCCTGTTGTGAAGTACCATCTTCAGGGAAGATTACTCCTAATGTTTGGTAGGTTGGTGCTTCTGGTAGTGGCTCTATTGTTGGGTTGACTGCTCGCCCTGGGCAACTACTTACGTATTCTTTGTTATTCTCGAATGTATGTGTTCCCAAAGTACTGCGTCTTGTCTTTGCTATTGAGGAAGGTACAATACTGTCTTTGAATTCTCCTTTCTCGTGTTCGACAGTTCAAGGGTTGGTCTTCCACTTTTTCCCAATGAATACCACCGCCATCAATTATGGTTGCTAGTGGTTTATCTTCTCCTGGGATTTTTATGGGCACTTCCTTCATAGGCTGCTCAATTACTTTTCTAATGCTCTGAAAAGATCTCTGATAGTCTTTCTGTCTGTATGTTCTTCTGGACGGAACTGAGTCCTCCTTTTGTAATGGTGGTGCCCTGATCCTATCAAAGACACTTGGCGTGGGTTGATTTTGCTGATCCAAAGTTATCTCACACTCGCATCTGGACCTGCTGCACAGAACAACCTCGACAGAAATGGTGGCTTTGGGCTTCTGGTAGTCTTCTTTTATGTTTCTCCTCCTTGTGCTGTGGTCAGTTTCTGCTACAAGCTTTTCTTTTCCCCTTCCCGGCCAGTTTAGATTGACCATACTTACTTGAGGTTGAGGAAATGGATCAGTGGTGACTGTGGGGGATTTCTCAGCTAACTTAAGCTTGCCTGCCATTATGCCTTCTTGAATAACATCTCTGAAGACAACACAACTGTTGGTGGAGTGATTCCAAGAGTTGTGCAACTTACAATACTGCCTGCCTTTGAGCTCTTCTGTTTTAGGCATCTTGTGAGGAGTTTCTATTGCCTTTTGAAGAATCATCTCATCAAACAAGGCATCCACCTTTGATAAATCAAAAGAGTAGATCTTGTTTTGAGCGAGTTTGTTGGGAATAAATCCTCCTGTAAAAGGTGGGGGCTTTTGATCTTTTGGTGGTTTGATCAATGCCTTGCAACTTACAGGATGTTTCAATTTGGCCATTTCTGCCACTGTTATCTCCGGATCCTCTGCTTCCTCCTGTTCAGTATCTGACTCCATTTCGACCATATGGATAGAAGAAGTTGGTGTTTTGTAGTACGTTCCTCTAGATGAACTTCTTCTTTGTTGTTCTTCCTTCAGTAATTCTTCATACTTGGAAGCCTTATCTGCCAGTTCTGCAAGGTCTCCAAAAATCATCCCATCAAACCTTTTCCTTAGTGAGATTCAGAGAGAGGTTTGAGCCATCCGGATGAAATGCCTTTCTTCCATAGGGATTCTCGCACTTCATTTTGAGTTTCTGAACCTGGAAATAAAATCTTGAGCAGTTCATCTTCACTTTGTTTGAGAGCGGCAAGATCATCGATGGTGACTTCTGGCTGAATCCTGAAGTAGTGGTCATGGAAAGCATTCTCCATTTGTTCCCACGTTCGGATGAAGTTGGTGGCAACCGGTATACCAGGTAAATGCTTGTCTAGATAGAGAATTCCCAAATAACCTTAGCTTCGAAAGGGTTATTTTCTATGGAGATACACCGAACCAAAAATCTGCCCATGTGCTCAATCGAGGATGCTAGAGTGTCATCTCCATTGAACAAAGTGAAGTTGGGTACCTTAAACACATGTGGTAAAGGTATTTGATCAATAAAAGCTGGATATGGCTTCCTGTAAGTTGGCCTTTCTCCTCTTCTTGCTTCAGGGTCCATCATTTCCCTAACCGACCTCTGTAATGCCCCAGGATCATTTAAAGCATTGATCGTGGTATGTCCTGAGCCTGCTCGATGGTTTTGCCCAGCTCTTTGCTCAATTCTCGTGGTCCGGGCAAAATTTCCTCCTGTTTTCTTCTTCTTCAAGTCCGGATAATCTCTCCAATTCCTTCCTGGTCTATTGGCAAAGTGGTTAACTCCCCCTCTTGCCTCTTACGCCTCTTCTTTGGTGGAGGAAATGGGTTGGGATCCATTATTGGAGGTTTGTATGGTGCTACAACCGGTTGTGCGGGCGGATGGATAGGTGGTAGTTCAGCGGAACTTCCGGCGGAGGTAATGGTGGAGCTCGGTTGATTACGAGGGATCCGGACTGGTGCTACGATTGCTTGTGGAGCAGGCACCTCCTGTTCTCGTATGATAGGGCCACTTCCTCTCTCGTTGTCCCCGCATCGCTGGCCGTGGTTCTTCGAACATCTCGTGCAATGATAGGGTCTTCTTGGTATGGCCATGCCAATCTTGGTGGCGGGCCAAAAGGAGATCCAACCTCACCACAAAGATCTGGTTCTAGCCGCTTAGCTATAGCCGCTTCACGGTCCTTTCTAAATTGTCTGTTAACTTGCCACCGCATCATGGCAGTCATATTGCTTAAAGTGTCTTGGCTTCTCCGAATCGCAGCCTCCCGTCAAAGTATGGATTCCTCAGATTCCGATTAATCCTTCCGAGTTGCTCCGAGAGCGCTTGCTTTTGGTGCCGCCATGAGTAGATTGTCCGCATCACTTTCTTCCGAGTTGGCTTCTTCTTGTTGAAAAGGTAACTGACCCTTCTCCATAGCTAATCGCGATTCCTACTAGAACTTCCAATATTCATAAACCGTAAAAGACTTTTCTAGCAATATGTATAATCGAGTCCCACTGGCGTGCCAAATTGTTCACCCTTTTTGTTTTGTTCTGTGATGGCAGTGGTAAAGTTCCCATTAGCTTGAAAAACCATTAGTGGTCTATCAAGTTAACTTTCTTTAGTGTGTCGAGCATGCCACTGCTAGTAATTTAAAATTCTAACAGACTTGAGAATAAAAATAACTTGCGCCCCAAGTCATTTAATAAAAGTCAAGCGATTGTGCATTTGGGTGAGGAATATCTCTCAAGTAAGTTCTTTTCTATGCCTCAAACAGGTGAGGACTTCATAATTTTCACAGCTTATAAATTGGGAAATTCTAGCAAAATATTCTTACATAAAGATAACAAATTTCAGGCAGAACTACTTGATCTGCAAGAATTCATGTAGCAACAATTTCAACTAACGGAAGTTAGCTAGGAATCGATACCAACGCTGGTGATTGGCAGAGCTTTTCATCAATTTGAGGTGTGGGGAGGCTAAGTCTGCAGCGTAATCGAGAGTCTGCACTGCTCGCTGTTGCAGACGAACTACCTTCACCTGGATTGATATGAACCGAAGTAATTACCCTATTTCTCCCAAAGTGTGGTAGCATTTGGGTAGAATTTGCTTCGCAGTCGCTTGTTCTGGCTGTTAGGCTAAATCAGAATCGCAGAAACACGAGTTCGCTAACTTTCTTGGAAGATACCTCCTGTTCTGGACTGGATTGCCTTAAGGATAGCTTTTTGGGATGCTTTGAAGGCTATAAAGGCTTTTGAAAATTTGTTGAGGTTTTCATATGATAGTATGAATTGAGTTCTGCCTATTTGGGCTTTGTAAAATAATACGTAGTCTGTATCCTTGGCTTGTGCAACAACTTGCTTTGTTTTGAGTCCGTGGGATCGAGAGATCTTTCTGTTCGCTTTGATTGAGAGTTTGTTTTTGTTGATTGGATGATTGATCTTTTGTCTTTGGTATTTATTTCCTTTTATAGAGATTTTTAACGAATACACCTAAAATATCCCTAAGATATTTTAGTTTTTAGAAAGGAAATAATTGACCTCAGATAAGAAGTAGTTGCTATCAACTTTATCTGTGAAATGAGAACTTCTTTTTTTCCTCGGAACTTGTTCTCTAAGAAACATCCTTTCTTCTTTTGTGCAGAGGAAAATAAGAGTTTTTCTCAGCCGTCAGCCTACTTTTTGAAACTTGGTTTTGAAAACTTTCTAGCCTTGATGAGACTTTCGCTTCTTGAGAAGAAGGCTTTTCATTCGTGAAAATATCCCTATGAATTATCGATTCATTCGGTCAGTTCCAAAAGTCAGTTTTGAAACTTGTGTAATCGACTGCTCTGCTCAACTCTGAACTTGTTTTTGACGTTTGGGCTTTGGGCTTTTTCCTTTGTTTGGCCCAACATGGTTTTTTTATTTTTTGAAGATGGCCCGGCCCAATTTCTGAAACTTGCTTCATTTCAATTAATCACCTTTTAATGGCAATTAATTTCCCCTTAATTCTCTTTCTTCTTCAAGTACATGGTTCATTCTTCATTTCAGTAGATGTCTCATGCAATTTCTTTTGGGCTTTAACATACGGATTTCGGGCCCAAACACATGTAATGCTTTTGGAAAATTCTTATAAAACAAATTAAAAGATTGTGAGCCCTTTCTAGTTCTAGTGACAGAGCACTTTAGCAAGATTTCCAATCTTTGGAGTGGAAAAATAAGAGTGCTGGCAATTATTTGGAGTGGAGAAATATGACTGAGATTTAGAATTAGTACATTGATTTCAATTAGATATGTTAATTACCAATGATGTCTTGTTGTAGGCCCATTTGAATTGGAGCAGTCTTGATCTAACTGATTTTTGTTTTTTTTGTGTGTGTCTATTTCACTACAGAAATGTACAATAATGTAGGAACCCAGCCTGGGGTGTCAATGCCCACTGCAACTTCACAGCCAAATCCGTTTGGGAATGCGTTGCACGATGCTAGTTCAGGATTTATCCGTGGTGGATTGGGTGCATACCGAGAGAAATTTTAGGATCAAGCTCTGAGTATGTACAAAGCAATGTAAGTAGCCGTCAGACTGTTAGGGTTAAACTATGAAAGATAGAGTTATGTATTAATAGCTTATTGCCTCCTAATTTTCATGAAAATATAAAGTTTCTGATTCAAGTTAATATCTGTTAATCATATGAAGGTTTGGGATATTTTTATGGTAGCAAATAACATGTTCAACAGGGGTTCATGAATCCGTTCTGTTTCCTTTTCTTTTTCCTTTATTTATAATTCTTTTTCCTTTATTTATAATTATTGTTTCTTTTATCAAATTGACATGCTTTTTGGAAATCTTGATTCTGATTGTTCAATTTCTTCTTTGTTGGTTTGTCTCTTGATGCTCTTGGTTAGGTGAATGGTTGACAATCCATGTTAATTAAATTAGTCTTCAAATGACTAGATTAGCACTTCTAATAGCTGGTACTTCTTAGATGTTGAAGTTGTTCATAAGTTTGTACTTAATTTAAGGTAATTGATATTTATTCTGATAGTTTGTGTTGGAATGAGCAAATCAGTAGGTATTTTTCTGATCCGCAGTACTACTTCCAAGTCAATGACCAGAATGTGAGGAACAAATTGAAGGTGGTGCTATTCCAATTTTTGCATAGGGTAAGTGCTAATGTTTGTGTTTTTCCTGGTGGAATCAGATTACTCTTCCATAGAAACTTATTCCTTCCCCTTGCCCTCTGTTTTTTTAGGGCCATTGGACCAGAATAACTGGGCCAGTAGGAGGCAGGCTTTCTTATAAGCCCCCAATTTATGACATCAATGCACCGGACCTATACATTCCATTTATGGTGCGTTTACTAATCCGTAATCAAATTGAGAGGAATTGAATTGAGGAGGAATTGAAATGAGGCGGAATTAGAATTAGATTCCTGTTGAAGTTGTTTACTAAAATTGTCTAGAATCGGAATAGAATTCCATAAAGCTGTTTACTAATTCGGTAGAATCGGAATATAAACTAGGAAGATTACTAAAATGCCCTTGTCCCAAATCAAATATTTTATATACTTTTTTTAATAAAATTTGATATAGTATATAATAGTAAGAAAAAATTAAATTGTTTTTTTATTTCATAGACACACTAAAATGATTTTGTTTATTTTTATTTATAAATTTAAGTATTTCTATTAAGTATTTTTTTATTTTTTATAAATGCAAGTATTTCTATTAATAAGTATTTTTTATTATTATAAATGTAAGTATTTCTATTAGTTAATCCTTAACACTAAAATGATTTTGTTTTTATTTATAGGGTTAAGGATAATCTTGGAAATAATGAAAGTAAGTAAGGGCATAAAGGGAAAAAAATTAGCATTCCGATTACGGATGAAATCCGGAATCCAAATACCTTATGTTTGTAGGGAATCCAAATCACCCAAATCTTGGAATTCAATTCCATTTTTCGTGTGGGTCCCACGCACTTTTGATTCCTCCCAATTTTAGTAAACACATGTATAATCCGTAATCGGAATCGGATTCCGAATTCTCATTTCGATTACGGGTTAGTAAACACGCCATTATAGTATTTGGTACCTATGTGGTTCTGGCTGGCTTGTCATTGGGTCTTCAAGGCAAGTAAGTTTTATGAAATTTCTAGATATTACTCTTAACTCTTAAGCAGTTCCTCTCCTTTTTTATCGGGTTAATGCTGTAATGGAAAATCATTTGATATAAGAATGAAGATTTGAGTTTTGTCCCGATGAACACGTGAAGGTAATAGCTTGTCCAAGTATATTGTTGTGCTTCTTTTGTGAGATCATGCTCTAACTCTTCTTTTTATATTTGCAGATTTATAACTTTTTATTTTGCAGGTTTTCTATGGTCTTTTTTATGTGAGTCGTATATTTGTTTTTTTGAAAATATGTTACCTTCTCTTTTCACCATCATTTTATTTATATTTTTTCCCTTTTGCAGGTTCTCTATGGTCTTTTTTATGCTCATTTTTACAGGTTTTCTATGGAAATACAGTCCAATTGTAAAATTTCTCTTTCACCTAATTTTATTTGTGTATAATCTTAGCTTTTTTTTCTTTCTGTCATTTTGATTTATTTACAGGGGATGATGGAGGAGACTTCGATTGTGCATCATTTGTTTGTTTGGATGAGAGGAAGGCTTGGATTAGGAGTACGTAGGTCTTGTTAGGAAAAGATTGTACTACTTAATTACCATGTATCAATTGAATATTTATATTTAATTGGTAGGAAGTATGTTTGTTGTAGAATAAAGATTAGTTAATTATGTAATAACTATTAAATCTTCAAGTTTTATGAAAGAAACAATTTTTGAATGTATATATTGTCACGACCGACTCCCTAACACGATATTGTCCGCTGGGCCTCCGCCTCACGGTTTTGTCACCGGAACTCACGAGCAATATCTTCTCAGAGGTCACCCATCTTGGGATTGCTCTAAGCCACAACTCGCTTAACTTCAGGTTCCAAAGAATCCAAGCCGTGAGCTCCCAAAAGGCCTCATGTTAGTTAGAGACGTGCCCACACATATAAGGCACATCACCTTTCCCTCCCTCGAGCGATGTGGGATTGCTCACCGTTCTCTGCTTCCAAGCTCAAGACACGGGTCTTACAATCCACCCCCTTGGGGCCTGGGGCCCTCGCTGGCACATTTCCGGTCGGTCCGCCTCGATACCATTATGTGACGACCGACTCCTAACACGATATTGTCCGCTGGGCCTCCGCCTCACGGTTTTGTCACTGGGAACTCACGAGCAATATCTTCCCGAGGTCACCCATCTTGGGATTGCTCTAAGCCACAACTCGCTTAACTTCGAGTTCCAAAGAATCCGAGCTCCCAAAAGGCCTCGTGTTAGTTAGAGACGTGCCCACACATATAAGGCACATCACCTTTCCCTCCCCGAGCGATGTGGGATTGCTCACTGCTTCTGCTTTCCAAGCTCAAGACACGGGTCTTACATATATTCATTAATAAAGAATTATGGTTGGTTTTCTAGTTAAAATCGTTGTATAGCATCATAGGAAACCAAAAAGAACTAAAATGTAATTGCTGGGGAACTTATTAGACGACGGTTTTTATAATAAACTGTCGTCTTTACAGATAATTAATGACGGTTTTTATAAACAATTGTCGTCTTTACAAACATTCCACGACTTTTTGTAAACAAACCGTTATCTTTATTCCTATATGTAACGATCTTTACCTCTAAACAACGACGGTTTTTAACAAAAATTGTCGTCTTTATATGAAAACAACGACGGTTTGTTAAAAAATGTCATCTTTATGTGACAACAACGACGGTTTTCGTCGTCTTTACAAATAATAGATGACGAGAATTTATCGTCGTGGTTATATGCATCAAAGATGTCGGTCGATTTCACAACGGTTGAAAAACCGGATACACGACGGTGGATTACCGTCGTCTTCTGCGATTTTTGTAGTAGTGATATTTGTTCAGGAATTTTGTGTGTAATTGTTGCCAAGTAGTAATTCTATTTGCCGGTAGAGTGAACAACCAAGTTTCTGCCTTATCCTTCAAAGTGAAAGGAAAAAGACGTAACTTAATAGCCTCGGCAGAAAAACCCCTGATCAGAATATTTTTGCAACCCACAATAAACTTTGCAATGTGTATGTTCGCATCTTCATTAGGCAGCCCACGAAAAGTAGGTAGAATTTCAAGCATATGGTGCCTGATCTCGAACGAATCACCCTCTTCTTGTTCAAGATACACAATGCAATTAGGGACATCATTGGCACGGGCATCCAACGACTCTCTGAGTGGTCGCCTGCTGCAGGCAAGGAATAAAATATCCAAAATATCCTCGATATTTCCACGAAATTTCCGTATTTTTGGACTACTGATATTTCCGATACCATCGATAGTTTAGATATCCATGAACCAAAATATCGATAATATTGACGATATGGACTGAAATATTGATAATATCCCGATATTTCCATCGAAATTTCCGTATTTTTGGACTACCGATATTTCCAATATCATCGATATTTTATTCCTTGGCTGCAGGTATTGCTAAGGCCATGTTACCCTCGTTGTCCACAAAATCTGCAAACAAATTCTGCAGAAAAGTGCCCTGCAGTGAACAGTCCCAGGCCCAATTAAATTCTCGCAGCTCTGTGTGTAGTGTGCGCTCTGGTTATGGGTCAAACTGTGCAATATGTGTAGTTCCTGATCTGGTCTGGACCATGCAGCTTACAGAATGTGAAACAGAAACGAAACTGTTGAAATTTTTTTTTTTTTTAACGAAAATTAAAAAAATTCAGAAAAAGTTTAAACAAAAATTATCTAAAATTGTCCCGGGCAACGGCGCCAATTTCTTGATACGATTTTTACCATCCACACAAATAAGGTTAAAATCACATAAAATACTTGCAAGAATACAAGGCTATTGTAGTATAGATGCTAATGTAAGGTCGTTCTCCTCAATGACTATTTAGCAATTTATGTTAAAACGATTTCCAATTAACTACTTAAATTAAAAGTTTAGAGAGATGATTCTGAATTCGTTATTGCTAAGAATGAATTTTAATTAAAAGCAATTACGATTAAAGAAAAGAGTTTTAAATACTAGTTTATAAAAGCACTAGGGTTTCACCATCACCTAGCAATCCTATGAATTTTTACCAATTACTTATGATCAACACATGCCACTTTGAATGTTAGGTTTTCCTAATTTATATTCTACTTGGAACCTCCAACATAGAACGTATATCTAACATGCAACCCGTCTGGACGTTTGGATCAAATCTGAACATGAAAGATTCATTATGTTTTGTGAAAATCTTTTGAAAAACCATGCAACCCTTATGGTGTGATGTTCATCTTAAGCGAAATTACAATTATTAATCAAAAGAAGCCAGCGTCAATTTCAGGGAACCTTCCAACCAAAATTGCATCAAATTACTTTTCTAAATATCCTATTGGTGATCAGGAATCAAGACAGTTAGATAGTTTAAAACAGTGATTAACAATTCAAAGTATGCATGCAATCAATCATAAGCAATTAAATAAAGATCACATATTCATGCTAAGGCTCAAGGCTTCACCCTAGCAAAAGGGAATTAGTTACGCATATTCATAATTGAAATCATAGAAAATATTATGGAGAAGAAAAAGAATGAAAACACCTTAAAGTAGCAAATCTCCAAAACCCTAGCAATAGCTCTCCTCAATGTCACGATTAAGAAGCTAAAAAGAATCCCTAAAATTGTTGTGAAAAAGAACTTAAATACCTCCTAAAACCTAGCTGCCCAAACTAGCTTTTCTATTCCCACAAGGAAACTATTTAAAATAAAATAATACTAGGATACACTACTACGTTTTACTATTTGCGCGACGAACACAAATTCGTCGCGCAAAAGAACACTAATGCGACGGAAAAAAATTCGCCGCACAAACAACAGATATCTTGCGCGACCACTATGTTCGTCGCGCAAACAATATTAGCGCGACAAAAAATTAGTCGTCGCACAAAGCTTGAAAAAACGCGGGTTTAATGTTTTTGGCGCCAAATATTTGCGCTGACGAAGAAAGTTGTCGCTAAGAAGATCTTGTGCGACGGTAAGTTATTTCGTCGCAAAAAGAGGTTTGGCGGCAAAAATTTGCACGACGACAAGTCTTATCGTCGCGTAAGAAAAACATGGGATATTTTTTTGGTCTAAATCCTTGCGCGACGGAAAAAAACTGTTGCACGACGAATTTTTGCGCGACGAATAATAGGTTTCGTCGCGCAACATATTGATGTCGACATGATCTTGCGCGGCGAAAATCTTATTTTGCGCGATTTAAATGGACCTGTTTTGCGACGGACAAGTATTTTTGCGCGACGATTTGAAATTTTGCGCGACGGTTATTTGCGCGACGAATACAGAGGTTCGTCGCGCAAAAATTGTCTTCTTCATATACTGCCGTTGCAGAGGCGTAATGTGTTGAAAACACATTCTCGCCTCTCCTCTCTCGCATTCGCTGCATTGCCTCTGCTGGGAATTCAAGACGTTAAGTGGGTATGTATTTTTGTCGTTAGTTTAAAAGTATTAATGTAAATTCATACTAACGCTTTTAATTTCGTTCTCGTTAGGGATATTTGTAATTAGTGATTGGTGGAGAACGATTGTGAAGGTATTTTATTCGTTTTCTATTTTAAATATATTAAATTAATTACATTATGTTGAACTTAGTTTGGTATGTTTATATTTTTTTGTGAAATTATATTCATATTATGTTGTTAAATTGCGCGTGACGTAGCACAATGTGTTAGGAAGTACGAAGTTAATTGAAATTAACTTCGTACTTTTATTTATATTTTTAGTAACACTTAGTTTCCCGTTCGAGGTTAGTTGGATTTCGTGCATGGATGCGTAAAGCATGACTGCGGTCCAATTAATTCTTGAATTGTCCCATTATTTGAATAGTTTGGGAATGCATAGTTATGTCACGTTTTGTACGGCTACAGGATTATGTTTCGATTGTGGAGATTTCGATGTTATCTCTCAGACGTTCTTCGGGTGGTACGTAGGTATTTATACCTACGGTACACCTCAAGAATCAGACGAGATGCTGCCGAAATTCATCCACGTCGAAACGTAATCTCATGTAGCCGTACATTGCGTGACATGACTATGCATTCCCGAATGGGATAGGGCCCTTACCGGAGGCATAAGGTGATGTTATGACTTCGTATGAAGTTGTTGTGATTGTTGTGTTGTGATTGTGGTTCCAGGAATTATGAGCAGGAGGTGGATACGTAACCCGAATAGATGCGCAGACGAATACTTGGATGGAATCGAGGATTTTATTGAGTTTGCACGTACACACAACCCAGGTGCAACTAGAATCCGTTGTCCTTGTAGGAGGTGTAACAACACGTTGTGGGAGACAATTGAAAATGTTGGATTTCATTTAGTAAGAAATGGAATGATTGAGACATATAGCATTTGGAACCTTCACGGGAACAATTAGATCATGCTTCGTCTTCAAATGCCACAAGAGTGGACAATGTTGAACCTATTGTGGGTCCTAATGATCAAGTCATGGATATTATACACGATGTTTTTCCATTTGCATCGACCAACATCAATCAGAAGGGGAAGATGACGTGCCTACACCAATAGACAAAGGCAGAGTTCGAACAATATGAAAGACTGTTAAAAAATGCCAACCAAGAGTTATACCCGGTGCGAGAGCTTTTCCGTTCTCACGGCCATTGTGGAGCTAATGCAGGAAAAATAAAGTATCGTATGTCGAACCAGTGTTTTGATTACTTTTGGGAGTTTTCAAGAGAATGCTTCCGACGGACAATTGTTTGCCGAAAGACCATAGACACGCACAAAAAGTGTTGAATGGTCTTGGATTGGGTTATGAAAAATTCACGCTTGCAAAAACAATTGTATTTTATTCTACAAAGAGTATGAAGCATTAAATACATGCCCTATATGCAATGAGTCGAGGTTCAAAATGACATCTCGAATAGAACGACTAAGATCCCGCAAAAGTCATGCGTTATCCGCCCCTAAAACCCAGGTTGCAGCGATTGTATATGTCGACGCATCTGCCACGGACATGAGATGGCATAAGGAAAACGGGTAGACGACGATGTGATGCGGCATCCTGCAGATGGGGAGGCATGGAAAGACTTGATCGAACGTTCCCGAGTTTGCTGCTGATCCCGAAATGTTAGATTGGGACTTGAACTCAAGGATTCAATCCGTTCGGGTTCTAAACCAACACCACAAAGACTTGGCCGATTTTTGTATTCCCATATAATTTGCCGCATTGGAAATCAATGAAAAAAGAATACATGATGATGACCGTCTTGATAATCGAGGATCCTGGCAGGTCAATAGATGTTTACTTAAGGCCGCTGGTTGATGAATCAAGGATTTATGGACAAACGGTGTGCGCACATACGATAAATCAACTGGGAAAATGTTCACTTTGCGGGCAGCGATTATGTGGACTGTGAATGATTTTCCCGCATATGCAATGGTTTCGGGTGGAGCACAAAGGGTTATATGGCATGTCCTGTATGCAAGGAAGATGTAACTTCTGGTTGGCACGCTGGAAAAGTTTGTTACCTTGGTCATCGGAGATGGTTGCCATGGGACCACGAGTGGCGGGAAAAAGATAAAGAGTTCGATGGGAACACAGAGCATCGCCTCAGACCTAGAGAATGGTCTGGTGATGAGATCTTGGAACAGCTTAACCATTTGGATTTTTCTCCGTTCGGGAAAACAGCTTAGTCGAACCGCACCTTCTACACATATGAACTGGACGCACAAGCCTATGTTTTTTGAGCTCCCATATTGGTCGAAACTAAAATTGAGGCACAATCTAGACGTGATGCATGTTGAGAAAAATGTATTTGACACATTGGTGGGCACGATTCTAGATATCGAGGGCAAGACAAAGGATACGATCAAAGCTCGTCTTGATTTGGAAAGAATGGGCATACGAAGGGGTTTATGGATGAATAGGGACAAAGTGACAAAGCTATAAGGGATCTTGCATTTTTTCTATGAAACCGAATGACAAAAAGAGTTTCTAAAGTTTGTATCGTCAAGAAAGTTTCCCGATGGGTATGCTTCTAATGTTGCACGTTGCGTGAATGTTGACGGGGTAAATTTACTCGACTTAAAAGCCATGACTGCCATGTGTTTATGCAACGCCTACTTCCTGTGGGTATTCGACACCTATTGCCGGAAGATGTAGTCAAGCCAATCATGTTGTTGTGTAGATTTTTTCCCAATCGACGGCAAAAACATTGCGAAAGACAGACATGTTTCGATTGCGCCATGATATTGTCCAAGTCTTATGCAAGTTTGAAATGATATTCCCTCGACTTTCTTCACAAGTATGATCCATGTGATGGTTCACTTGCCGGAAGAGGCATTGCTTGCTGGTCCTGTCAACTATCGGTGGATGTATCCAATAGAAAGGTATGTAATCCTTATCGCTTGTGTATGCATCATTATCACACGCTATGCGTATTTGTATCATATCGTTTTATTTTGGCAGGCTTCTGAGACCTGAAAAAAGTGTAAAAAAAGTGTACGCAACAGGCGGCCGGAAGGATCAATTATAGAGGCTTGGGTTCAATATGAGTCGCTTACTTTCTGTGGAATGTATTTAAAAGATGTGGAGACGGATTTCAATCGTCCTCAGCGCAATAATGACGGAGGTATGAGAAATGAAAAACTTTCTGTTTTTGCCCAAAGTGCACGACCCTTTGGAGATCCTGGACGAGGAGAGTCGTTTTCTAGAAATGACATGGAGGTAGCGCATTGGTTCGTTCTGAACAATTGTGATGAGATAATGGCATATTTAGATGAGCATGAAGAGATGATGAAACGAGAACATCCTTCACATTTGTATGCAAACAAACACCGTGAATTGTTTCCACAATGGTTTTTGGATTCTGTAAGTTATAAGTGTTTTGTATTTGACAAATATATATTGTAGTATTTAATTTTCTGAAACTAACGTGTGAATGTTTTTTTGTAATATTAGGTGAATAAATTGAAAGCATCGAATTCCCCCACTTACAGTGACGAGTTATATAACTTGGCGTTCGGCCCGATTCGCGTAGAATTGTTCTCGGGATGTCATGTTAACGGCATAAAATTTTTGGGGACTGCACGAGATGACAAGTTGTGTACACAAAACAGCGGTGTTCATGTCCTGTGGAGGGGAAAGTACGGACATTGATTTCTATGGCAAACTCACAACTGTCGTGCAATTGCTTTACAAAGACCGATACCAAGTGATCATGTTTAAGTGTCGATGGTTTGATACCAACCCAAATAGGGCGGGAAGTGTTAAAATCGACCATGGCGTACTATCATTGAACATCAACAGAACTTGGTATGATGATGACCCTTACATTTTGGCAAACATGGCAACACAGATTGTGTATATAGATGACCCTAAAGCCGGGTGCGGTTGGAAAGTTGTTCAGAAGATGGATCATAGGAACGTGTATGCTATACCAGAACTAGACCCTACTGACAACGACGTCGACAACGTGGCTGATCAACGTTTAGAATCTTCAATGGAGAATGATGCGGAAACACTTCGAGATACAAATGTTATACAAGAACCGTTTCAGATACAAGGAGTGTCTTCAATTGAAATACCGATTCAATCAATTACAATTGACCTCGGTAATCTTCCGCGATACGATGGTGCAGTGGGCCCGAACAACGACGGTGATGTAGTTATAGAGGAGGAGGAGGAGGAGGAGGAGGAGGATTGGGAGACAGAAGGTGATGGTAGCGATGATAACGAAAGTTATTATAGTTCGATGATGAATAATGCATGTTGTAATTTTATTATGTTCTTGTACAAATTTTGTGTAATACAATTGTTTGAATATACCAGTGCTTGTTATATCCAAACCTTATAAAAGTGGAGAAATGAAACATTGTTAAATAAATTGAGCTATACAAAAAAATGAGATTATACAAATGTTTGACCAAACATTATTTAACAATGAAATTAATAAATAATCTCACATAAGGGGTAAAATATATGAATGTTTATTTTTGGGGGTAAAATATTGATTACATATATTTATACATTTATATAGATACAAAAAAACGATTGGAGAGAAAAAATATAAAACACTTTGCGCGACGAACCAAAGAAAAACTGTACATTGCGCGACTAACCACAATTTCGTCGGCATAACGTAGCGAACCCTTATGCGGAAATTAGTTTATCCGCCAATATTTCAATATTTTTGCGCAACGACAATAGTATGTCCGTCGCCCAATCAAAGATATTCACAACTTGCGCGACGATTTACTTTGAGTCGTCGCGCAAGTTAGTGAAAATTTGGCGGAAATCAGGTGATGAGCAAATTTCACATATTGCGCGACGATTACAATTTTAGTCGCGCAAGTTATTTTAAACGAACTTGCGCGACGGTTATATTCAAATCGTCGCGCAAGTTTGTTGAAATTTGGGCGGAATTTAGGTTACCGCCCAAATTTCACATATTGCGCGACGAGTTATAATGTTTTCGTCGCGCAAGTTATTTTTAATCGACCTTCTTGCGACGATTCACTTAAAATCGTCAGCAAGTTAGTTTTGGGCTGAATTTAGGTTATCGCCCAAATTTCACATATTGCGCGACGATTTTGAATGTTTTAGTCGCGCAAGTTATTTTTAATTGAACTTGCGCGACGAATCTATTGAATTCGTCGTGCAAGTTTGTTGAAAATTGGGCGGAATTTAGGTAATCCGCCCAAATTTCACATATTGCGCGACGAATCTATTGAATTCGTCGTGCAAGTTTGTTGAAAATTGGGCGGAATTTAGGTTATCCGCCCAAATTTCACATATTGCGCGACGATTTTAAGTTTTTCGTCGCGCAAGTTATTTTTAATCGACCTTGCGCGACGAAATTTATTATTCGTCGCGCAAGATCGATTTATTTTGCAGAATCATCGCGACAGACTCCTTTCTTCTTCAGTTCTCTGTGTCTCTCTCTCCACCCTCACCTCCGCCCTACGGTCTCTCTCTCTCTGCCCTACCGTCTCTCTCTCTCCACCTCACCCCGCCGTCCACGCCCGAATCCGCCGGAAAAGCCTCGTTTGGCCGAATCTTCGCGGCCTTGTTCTCTCTCCTCCGGCCACCAAATCCAACGCTTGAGGTATGGTTTCTGGACTATTTTTCGTGCTCTAGCTGATTGTTGGGTAGGATTTTATTAATTGTTGCAATATGTGTCTTGAATTGAGAACCCTAGGTTTTGGCCGGTTTTTGAATTCAAATTCGCCACTTCCGGCCATTTTTCGGGTTAGGTCCGAGAACAAAGTGGCTCCAATTGATGGTATGAACCTAGGGTAGGAACCTTGTCCCTTAGTTTTTAGAATTTTTCGGCGATTGTTATCGCTTTGGACGCCCACGCGTTGTCGGCGCGTGTGGTGGCGCGTGGGTTACTGTAGCAGTGGGCATTATGTCCCCGTACAATCCCCTAGTTGTCACGAGCGCATAGGTGTGCTGGGATTTGAATTTGGTTACCGTTTGAGGCTCGAACGGATTTCGCCTATTGTGCGATTTCCGGGTTTGATATGTTCGGACCGTTGGATCGAACTCAAACTCACGTATGTTGTACCTTGTGTTTCTAGGATGGTGTAGGATTCGACGGATCATGGTTCGAGCCCCGGATACTCCGAAATCGCAAACCCTAGGTCAAACCGTGCTTTTAATTAAGGCAAAATAGTCTTTTTTATTAAAACAAAAAAAGTATTTTTATATTTAGAAAAGTAAGGATTATTTTTATTTATTTTTAGTGATAGGGATTATTTTTATTTTTATTATTTTTGGTATTTTTAAATATAAAAATACTTTTTTTGTTTTAATGCAAAAAGACTATTTTGTCCCTGTATTTAACATAAATTGAAATACTCTTTGTATGTGTATTAATTAAGTTTTGCAGATGTCAAACCTTATTCGAAGGCGTAAGGCGGCGACGACTTCATCTGCTGCCACTGCTCCAAAGACTCATGGACCACTTGCCGGTGGGTCCGGGGTTGCGAGGGCTGCGTCATCCGATTCATCGGTGGCGCGACTGTTAGTGCCAGCGTCGCCACCGTCCCGCCAGCACCACCGACACCACATCGGCCGACGCCATCAAGGCGTCGGGGTCACAAATGTATAGATTTCCTTTCACTTAATTTTTGTTTTTTTGTATTTTATAGTTAACTTTGTTATTTATGTAATGATAATTTTGTATTTCTTTGCAGCCAAGAAGAACACCCGTGGGCCGTGTCGGCAGCTGAAGACGGCGAAGGTCACCGGGTGACCAACGATCGTATCAACATCGGATACGACGAGCGGCATCGGGCTGCACCGACGGCGGAGTTGCACAGCTCATTGGCCCATGACATTGGGTGCGTCGTTCGGACCCATTGCCCGATGCAATGGAAGTCTTGGAAGGTCATGCCTGACGAGATCAAGACGGAGGTGCGCGGCCGATTGTCGGTATGTTTTCTCCATTTTAATTCTTTTTCTTACAAACTTTATATATTTATATTGTTTAATGTATGTAATTTATTAATTGTAGACGAACTATAACTTAGAGGACCTCGACGACGAGTCGTTGGTGTACGTCAACAGACTCTTCGGTGAGAGGTACAAGCAGTGGAAGAGCGACTTGCACCACCATTTTGAGGCGTTTGATGATCCGCAAGTCGCTCTTCAGGAGGGTTGCCCGAAGGAGCTTGAGGGGCGGGAGGATAGTTGGGC
Source organism: Prunus padus (assembly GCA_024362665.1). Classification (NCBI taxonomy): domain Eukaryota; kingdom Viridiplantae; phylum Streptophyta; class Magnoliopsida; order Rosales; family Rosaceae; genus Prunus; species Prunus padus. The sequence goes on from JANFAM010000012.1 coordinate 23,764,437, forward strand.
GTGGCTCTGCTCTCATTTTCAGTCGGCCGATTTTGTGGTATTTAGCACAATAGTAATTTAAAAATTATTATATATTTCATACTAATGTTTATTTAATTTTTTATATTTCATTCCAATTTCAACTAATATGTTTATTTTTTGTATAATGAATAAAGCCAAAGCCAATAAGGGCAATAGGAAGAAGAAGACTCTTCTCCACCATTCGGAGTTCCGCACCATTCTCATATAGGATGGATGCACGGCTGCGGGTAATAATAAAATAGTTTATGACTAATTTTTAATATGTCATTAATATTAATTCATTTTTTCGTACTAATATTTTTCTTCTCTTGTTCAATTTAGGAGGGTCCAAATTCCCGAGAGATCGACGTGTTTGGCGACGTTTATGTTCGACACAGGAATGAGTTGGCCGAGTCCCTTCATGTAAGTATTCTTTAATTTTAATTAGTATGTTACGCATTCAAGTTTTAGGGTTATTATATGAATGTTTTAATTTATATTTTATGTTGTGTTGAACAGACGACGATGGTAGAGAGGAGTCAGTTGGTTCTTCAGGAGTCCGCCTCCCAACTTCCTCCCGATACTCCGATCGAGTCTGTGGATCCTCCACAGGATGCTGGGTTTCAGATCTTGACGGAGACGTTGGATCAGACCCTTGGGAGGAGGCCGGGGACATATTGTCGAGGGATGGGGAATGCCCGGCGGAGGGAACCTAGACCCCGTTCATCATCGCAGTCAAACAACAGTGATCGCTTTGACGGCTCAGTGGCCGAGCTTCAGGTCGATGTCCGTGATTATGGAGTCCTCGCGCGATCCGGCATTCCAATCCCGCAATTCACTGCGTCGACCTCCGAGCCTGTCCACCCCGAGCATGGCCACCAGACTCTGCCCCGTGGAAAATGTCCAGACCTGAGCCGCATCTCCCGACGACCGAGTAGATTTTGGAAGTTTATTCGATTAGTTTTTAGTTTTTTACTTTCATAATTCTATTTTAAAACATATCTTTTGTAGGATACATTTATATTATTTTATATAATATTTTGTTTTCTTAATTATATTTTTTATTGCAATTTCATTTTATTACCAAAAAAAAACCAAATTTATTTTTTTAAAAATAAAAAACGAAAAAAATTTAAATAATATATATTTTACTTTGCGCGACGAAACAGTTTTCGTCGCGCAAAGTTTTGGATCGTAATTGCGCGACGATGTATATTCGTCAGCGCAAAATTTTGTCATACGAATTGCGCGACGGAATTATTTCGTCGCGCATATATATTCGTCGCTCAAAGATATGTGGGACGAACTTTTTTCTGTCGCGGAAAGATAGTTGCGCTGACGAAACGCTCGTCAGCGCAACTATCTGTGGGACGAAATTGTTTTCGTCGCGTAAATATTTGTGAGACGAACCTTTGTGTCGTCCCTTAATCTTTTGTGCAACGAAGTTTAACCGTCGCGTCTTTGTGCGCGACAAATGATAAAATGTTGGTCGCGCAATGTCTTTCTTCACGCACTTCGCGCGACGGAATACGCCCGACGAAATTTTTGTCGCGCTAAAATTTGTGCGACTGAAAGTAACTTTGCGCGACGAAATTCCCTTCGTCGCGCAAATCATAAAATGTAGTAGTGATATGGAATCTTAATTGGATTTGAAAAATCTGCCCAGAATCTGCACAGCCACGTTTTGGGCTGAAATCTCCTCCAAATCAGGTCCAAGATAGCTTGTTTTAAAGATAAAAACATTCTGAACACATCTCCAGAAGGCCACAAACTCATCCGAGGTCATCTTGGGCTTCAAAAACGCCATAAAAGCCCAAAACGTCACTATTCCAGCACCGCGCACTGCTCCTTTATTTTATTGCCAGAACATAGCCGCTTAGTAGAAAAATCTGAGATTTTGATACGATCAAGCTAAGTGACTCATGTACGTCCTTCAATTGGAATTACTCCAAAATTCGTCAATTTGATTATGTTTTGCTCCAGATGAGGTCGAAAGTCCTATATTGGAAATATAATTCAAAGTATCAAAATTCTTCCAAAATATTAACCAAAATATACTAAGAATAGGGTTAAATATATAATATAAAATATGCCCATCAATAATTGAGATGGGTTTCTTTCAAAGAGTTCAAAGACTCAAACTTTGATATCATAAACAAATGAATTCTCATATGAAATGGTCATCCAAATTCACAAATTCTCAATTTTCAACCACATTTAAATAAAACCCAGATGGTAGATACTATTATCACAAAAAGATCACAGCTTGGTTCTATTTGCTTGGGCTTGTTTGGGTTTTTGAAAGTAGGGTTTTTCGCTTACATTTGATTGGAGTTGAATATAGTGAGTATGATGTACTTATTAAGATTATATTTGTTTCACGACTCTCCTAGCACGATATTGTCCGCTTTGGGCCTCCGCCCTCACGGTTTTGTTCATGGGAACTCACGAGCAATATCTTCCCTGTGGGTCACCCATCCCTGGGATTGCTCTAACAGAACTCGCTTAACTTCGGAGTTTCCAGGGAACCCAAAGCTAGTGAGCTCCCAAAAGACCTCTTGCTAGATAGAGAAGTGCCTACACATATAAGACACTTCACCATTCCCTCCCCGAGCGATGTGGGATTGCTCACCGTTCTTGATTCCCCAAGACACGGGTCTTACAATCCACCCTCCTTGGGGCCCAGCGTCCTCGATTGCACACTTCCGATCGAGGTCCGGCTCTGATACCATTATGTCACGACCCAACTCCCCTAGCACGATATTGTTCGCTTTGGGCCTCCGCCCTCACGGTTTTGTTTCTGGGAACTCACGAGCAATATCTTCCCAGTGGGTCACCCATCCTGGGATTGCTCTAGCGCAAACTCGCTTAACTTCGGAGTTCCAAGGAATCTGAAGCCAGCTCCCAAAAAGCCTCGTGCTACGAAGAGAAGTGTCCACACATATAAGGCACTTCTCCATTCCCTTCTCGAGCGATGTGGGATTGCTCACCGTTCTTGATTCCCAAGACACGAGTCTTACAATTAGAATGCATAAATACAGTTCCGCTGACCTAAGGACCTAAAAATGAGGTCCCTATTTGATAAAGGCCCTTGAATTAATCTAATGACACATAATTAGTAGTTTAAATTCTCACTCATGCTCCCTATTTTAACCGCACAAATTCTAATTATTTTAATTTAAAAAAACAAAGGAAATTAAAATTAAAATTAGGAATTCACGTTCAATCTCTCAACTTCCCCCACCATATCTGAACCTTGTCGGAACCTTAGACCGGCTGCTCCAATCAGCACTGCCCACCCATAAATCTCTTCCCCTCTTCCCTCTTCCCTCTTTCTCACCCAAAAAAAAAAAAAAAAGCAACAACAAAAAACCATCACAGTTTCAAAATCTAAAATCAAACCAAGAAGCTGCATGACCCCTAGCTAGGAAGATGCAAAGCAACCTCGTATTTCGTATATCTTCAACAACAAAAAAATTCAACATGTACAGTAGTCACAAAAGCTTTGAGGCACCATTGTTGGCCACAGAGGTCCAGCCACGCCGGCGACTGCGAACTCCCAAACCCCACGCCTAAGCTACACCCCCACACCGCCACCCACCCATCATAGCAATTGGTCCCCCAACTCACCCATCACCGCACTCTTCCCCCCACCCCCAACAACATTGATGGATCTCACTCCCTGAACTCCTTTTCTCTACCCATCTCTCTCCAATTTCAAAAACCAAAAAATTGAAAGAAAAAAAAAACTTCGAATATTGTTTGCATCTTTGTTTTTTGTTTTTAAATTAGAATAATCGGGGTTTGTTTTTGGTAAAATAGGGAGCATGAGTGAGGGTTTAAATTACCAATTATATGGGTGATTGGATTAATCCAAGAGCCTTTATCAAATAGGTCATGTCCTGTGAGGATCTCATTTTCAGGTTCTTAGGTGAGCGGAACTGTATTCATGCATCCTAATAATCAAACCTTCATATTCATAACCATAGATTGGTTATGTCCAAGAAATTAAGGAATACAAAACTAAATTACAATAAATTTTTAGTTAGGAGTAGATAATTTAAAGATGATTATATACAACTAAGAAAGCAATTTTAATTTCCTATTATATAATCAAGTTTTTACAACTCATGAATGAATCAGGACACAGGAATGAAGAAAACACAATACGTACAATTAGCAAATCTCTGTCTTCTTATGCTACTAGCTGGTAGTAAATTAACCAATTAACTTTGTCACTAAATTAATAAAAGAGATTAAACAATTACATGACTTCACTCTCTTTCTGTTTCCATTCCAGCCCTATGAATTTGCATGGTGAAAACCTAACCTTATATTCAGAAATGGTATCAAGCTTAGGCGACCACAATTGCTCTTTAGACCCAACAAGCTGTTCATAGTGCTTTTGCAACTCAGGCGTGCTACAAAGAAAACTACTGCTAGGGCTAGTAACAGGCGACCCTTCAATTTCCTTATTATTAGCTCTTGTAATTAGCCTTGTTATGAAGTCTGGCACAACCTTGATCAAGACCTTCCCGTTCGAACCCTTTATGTACTCGAACGGGGACTCTCCGAAATTAATCGGAGCCTTCTTGTTGGGGCTTGAGGACGAGCCTAAGGTGGCGAGCGAGGAGGCCGAGAGGACCGTGCATGCGAAGCAATCAAGGGGGAGAACAAAATAGGTCTGTCCATGAATGAGCTCATCGTCTGTGGCTAACGCCGGGACTGGGTGGCCGATGAAGAAAGAGTCCGCATGGCAAACCATTTGGTCTGGAAACTCGAACATGATCTCTCCAGCTATGTGCTTTCCTCTGAGGAGTCTTGTAGTTCCTTCTGAAAATATAACTTTTACGGCTATGTTTGTTTTCTGTTGAAAACACGGAGACACTGCATTGCCCATTTTGAGAGAGAGAGAGAGAGAGTTAGGATTATTAGTTGGCTTTTAGGTAAGGGACGAAGGGAGAGGGTTATTATATACAAGAGAGGGGATGAAATTGACTTGGAGAAAGTCTTGGTTTGTTTTCTTTTAAGATTTGGAGGGGTCGATGGTCAGTTATGCCGGCTTTGACAATCTCTCTCTCTCTCTCTCTCTCGTGATGTGGTACGGCCTTAACCACTCTTAGACATGTGATTACTAATTTTTTTTAACGTCATCTTAAGCATCATATATGCCCATTATATATTGTTATTTAATAATTCAAACTATTAATTTTTCAGTTCTATCATCTCTGTAAAAAGTCAATCAAATTAGAAAATGTTTATTCATTTAAAAGGTAGACATCTTAGTATTTTCTTAAACTATTATGTGAGGCTACTTATTTTATTACAATTAAATGGGTTTACAATTTGTATAATTTGTTTCAAGCAAGATTTATGAACGAAAATTTGAAAATAGACATTTCATATTATTGAAATATAATAGTGTACTTCATATGTTGTCCAGGAAATGAGCCTATTATGTTGTCTAGGAAATGAGCCTATTTGAGGGATTCCTTTATAGATAATGGATTTGCCATTCTTAAATGGACATATTATGGTATCTTACCAACTGTTTTATTTTATTTTATATGTATGTCTTTACCGGTTAGTATTTCAACTATTGTCTTGCCTTCGTTGGATGAAAGTCAAAGAAACTTTTTTTTAGTACAAGAGAGAGTCTAAATTACAGGAAATGAGGATTTCTCACACATACACATACAACTATAATGTCATAGGGTTCGAACCTGAGACCTCTGGTCTGCAAGTCAAGACTCTTTTTACACTTCATAATTTCGTGGTAAGAGAATGACTTAGCTTGTTGCCTGATAAGTGCATTATTTCATATATTTTTATACCTCTTATATTTGGTTTTTGTAGGAAAAGTTAATTAAAAAGTGCATTATTACTTTACTTTCCTTATTTTCAGCAATTCTGCGCTCTTGAAAGTATTTTGACGGAAAATAGACTTTTCGAATGAATTTTAGCGCAAGGCCAATTGGAGAAAAAAGCTAAGACATTGAAGATCATAGTATCAAATTTTCATAATTTTCTATCAAGCCAATTGCTCCAGACCTACAAGTCAACACAGCCTAAGTTGAAATCCCGTCAGAACTGTACTACTGTGGAAGATTGAAGAGTTGAAGACTTTCCTGATTTTTCCTAGTGGCGTGCGATATATGCTCGGAAAGATTAGAGATAAAGCTACATTTCTCATATTTTTCCAGAATTTTCTAGGAACTGGAACGACCCCAAAACGTGCTTGCAAGATGGCTGACGTGTTTCCAAGTCAAATAAGGATTCCTTCTTTAGTTTGTTTCCTTAATTGTTTGGAATTTTGTTTTGCTTTAGGAGAGTTTTTCCAAACCTTTTTAGAGTACGGTTGAGTTGTTTTACACTATATAAGGTCACCCTAAGCTCTCTCTAAGGAGGATCATCCACATACCATAGACTTTTTACCATATTTTCATATAGCACCCAAAGATATATCAAAGAGAGAGCCAAGAGTTGCTGCCGTGGTGCTTTTGGAGTTTACGAAGGTGTTCGTGTGGAGATTCCGAAGATCAAGTCCATCGGCCAAATCGGTTTTATGACAATAATTCTCTCGTTCATATTTTCTTTTGTCATGAACTAATTTCTTTTGCTAGGGCTACGATGTAGCCTAACCATGAATACTTAATTTTTATAGTTATATTAATTTCTGATTATTATTCCATGTTGAGTATTTGTTACTGTTCTTAATGCCTTAAATATCTAGCTAATATTTAATTGATGATCCAAACGGAGACCGAGAGGCGATGTTTGGTATTTGCTTCTTGTAACAAATACCATGACTTGAATGAGTGCCCGAGAGGGACTAACATAACTCATGCAGTTTTCTTGCAGGTTCTCATAGAACTTAATGGGTTCTTGATTTTCTAAATTGATTACTCGAGAGAGAGTGGGTTTCTAATTAAGAATACTTTTTGTTGAGCTCGAGAGGGGCTATCGAAATAAATTAGGAGAAACCAACTGTCAACATGGATAGTAATTAGAGTTAATTGGCTATAAGAATTAAGTAGAATTGGTTATGATGAAATTGGATGCCCTAGTGTCTCATCAACTTGATTTTCTATCGTTAATTAAATTGCTATTTTTCATAACTGTTTTAGTTTAATTAAATCAATCAATCTTCCTAATTAATTGTTCAGATAAATTTAAGAATTAATCATAATTGGTAATTAATATGAAATTACAGTCTTCGTGGGAACGACACTCTACTTACTTCTATATTACTTGTGCGGATTGTGCGCTTGCAATAAAATTCACAACATTGCCGGCTAGATTTTTTCCTTGATTGTTAATTATATGTTAGTTAATATATAGAACCATGAAATGATGGAAATGATCAACTTCTAATTATATTAATTACATGCCACTTGAGCAAAGTTATTTAATTATATAAACAATTAGTTGCAAGTTCATCAAAGAACGGCCACACGCTTGAGATGAAACCCAGCCATATATCATCAGCGGCAGACGATGTTGATGGTTTCAAGTCCCATGTTCTCACTCCCATTATTAATTGGAAACTACACGGAATGCAGACTTATTATTATTACCCAAACTCAAAGGCATTGCCTCTCAACTAAACTTTACCAATGCCGTAGGTCTATTGCATTGCATTGCATGCATTTAATTACCTCATATTATTATAGCAACTTGTCTTGGCCCTAGATTCAAAGTCTAGCTAGCTAGGGTTTGTCTTAATCACCGTCTTCCCAAGTTGAGCTTATAGAGCAGGCAAAATAAGTTGACCCTTTGACCGATCTTCATGACCATATTAATTATACCCTCAAATTATTTTATTGAAAGCATGATTAATATAAAATATGTAACTACGTATCCGATACAAGCGATAGAGATGGGGATTCGAACACAAATCTCGAATGTAGATATAACTTCTCTTAAGTTACAAGTCCCATTTGAATGGTTCTTCACATAAATATAAATGTAGAATATGTAACTACGTATATGTTTGAATGGTGTTTTCTAATGCTTACCTTCTCCGTGTTGTAGCAGCAAACAGAATAGCACATACATTATTTGACCCAAAAAAAAGAAAAGAATAGTACATAATTTAAACCAAAAAGGTTGGCCCTTAATTAATTAGCTTGTGGCTTCATTTGTGAACCACATGTTAATTAAACGTCATTGCTAACTTAGGAGTGGTTAATTCTTTGTTTTCCCTATATTGACTTTTCATTTTCATAGGAAACGTATGTATAACTTATGAATTTGTATCGTACATATTGACTTTTATGTACGAATACGTATCGAATCAACAAAAGAAAGTATCAATAAAATAAAATAAAAATAGCTATTATCCCAAAAGAAAAGAAAAAAGGGAGGTTTTGTTTTTAGCCAACCAAAACTTTCATAATTTGAAAAATGTCAATGTAGTTGTTTTGTTTCAATCCAAAACAACTGAATTCATTGGCCTTTTCCTAAGAAAAAAATTCTCCTTTGGCATTTTCCTAAATAATTTTACTTTCTTTGACTAAAACCTAATAAATACAAGGAAAAAAAAAGACAGATTAGGGAACATGATAAAGTATTTGTCTTAACTAGAAAATAATTAAAAGGAAAATAGACATGTCATTTTCATCTTTTCGTATTAAAATAATAAGGCACAACTTAAACTCAATAAGTATGCCAAATTGCAAACATCTTTTAACTAAAAAAAACTAAGTACCTGTTGAAGATTTAAGATAAGATCGGATATGAAATAATGGTCTCTTTTTTCTTGTGGATGCGTTCATATGCGCCAATTTTAATAGCGACAGTATCAATATTATATTTGATTATAATCGTGGACCACTAGGGTTTGCATTATAATATGTACAAACTTGACCTTTTATCTGATTCCCACATGGACGAAAATGCCCTTTGGCGTCACAAAAAGAATGTTTGTACACCATATAATTTGTAGTTTTGAGATTGAAATATAAATTATGGATTTCAAAGTTTTTAGTTTTTTTTAATTGATCACGTTTTCAAGCATGAAAAAAATATAGAGAATTTTAAAATTGAAATGATGGGAACTAAACTTCCAGCCACTATCCTCCTCAGATCAACTCAATCATTCATTCTTATCAACAATAATTGTAATTAATTTCAGTGACTGCAGAAAATATATGTTAATGTTATGTTTGAAAGTGCTTTTGGTATAAGGTGCTTTTGTTAAGTAGTAGGTATACTTCTTGTTAGGCTTTTGTTAAAAGTACTAGTGGTCTTTGAAAAACTCTATAATTTAGTCCCCTACCTTCAAAACCACTAACTATTTTGAATATTGATAAGTTTCGCATTAAAATTTCAAGTGCTGTCAGGCATGTGTGAATATGGGTAAGTCACCAAACTTCAAAACTACTCAATGTCATGGGAAACAACTACGCCCATTTTCTCTTTTATAGTTCTGAATTGAAAGACTAAAATAAATAAAAAAGAAAACCAAAACACTTTTTCATATCAAACTTTTTATAAAAAAAATTTAAAAAACAAAAAGAAAAATTAGGTTTTAGCAAAAAGAATCCTAACTAATCAGGTTTTAATACCTATAGTATTTTTGTTTGGGCTTTGCACATAGGTATCCAAATTTTCTTTTGGATTTAGCCAAAGAGCAAGTCCTGATTTTTGGCCCATTAGATTAACAACTAAAAGACATTTGTACTCTTCTGTTGAAAAGCCTAGCCCAACTTTAAAATTTATTTTTGAATTACGTTTTACCCTCTTAGTTTTTAAGTAGCCGCGATTTGAAATTTGGCCATTCTCTTCGTTTCGCTCACGCGTCGTCAATTTACGGTTCGAGAGCTCCGATCGAGCTCTGATCTTCTGGCATGATTTCTTTCAAATTTCTTCGTTTTTGTCTTTGATTTTGATTACGTTTTGTGTTTTTTATGTTTTCTTCGTTGTTTTGTGGCTTTTGCAGATTTTGTTCTCTCGTTCACGGAGCTGTGGTTCTTGAGGTCCGATGGAGCTCTGATATTCTGGTTCGTTCTATTTTGTTCCTTTTTTTTTCTTTTTTTTTTTGGATTATTTTTTGTGGCATTTATATTGATTTTTATGGTTTCTTCCTAATTTTGCTTTTTCATGCAGATTTAATTTCAGTTTTGGCGTTGCTTGTGGTGTGTGCGATTCTGAGTTCGATAATATCTGTTTGATTCGGACCTTGTGGCTGTTGTTTGGTTGTGGATTTTTTTTGGAATTTGCTGTTGAGGTATGAGTTGTTCAGTTTTTTTCCTCAGAATTTTGGCAGAAAATTATAAACTGCAGTGCAGAAACATATAAACTGCAATGTAGTTTATGTTTTTTTCAAGATCATACCATGCGCTTTGTTTGCGCTTTGTTTAATTATTTTTCTTCTTGTTTTGTTTGCATTTTAAGGGGGAATGGAGCTTTTGTTATAGCCAAGTGCACATATAAGTTGGAAACAGTGATGTTCCCAATTACAAATTTGAATCGTCTATTGTTGATATTTCAAATACCGTTTGTCTACGGTTTAGTTGTTTGAAATTAGGCACTTTTTTGTTGAGATATTCACCTGCACGGGTATTCTAGTCACGTATTAGAAACAGATGGTGATTTAGACATGATGATGGCATGTTTAGGGATTGCGAATGCAAAGAGTGTGGAGCTTTTAGTTAAGGATTTATGTTTGCGCAGTGAGTCTAGTGGTCCGTTTTGTGGAAATAAGGATTTGCTAGTGTGTGAAAAGGGTGAATCATCATGTTGTAGTACTCTTGAAGATAGAAACGAATTCTTGGGTAGGTTTAAGAGATTAATTGCTAAGCCATTGTTGTCGATGGAGTGGCACACATATATACATCATGTAGGGCAGACGTTTAATGGTGGTGCAGAGGAGTTCCGGTTGAAATTGAGCAAGTATGCTCTTGAAGTAGGATTTCAGTTTTTATATGTGGGCAATGACAAGAGGCGGGTGATTGCAGTGTGCTCAAATAAGAACTTGGAAGGTTGTAGTTGGCGTGTTTATGCATCTTGTTGTGTAGCTTCGGGTTGTTTTGTAATTCGGACCTTAAATAATGTTCATACATGTGCGGGTCGGATACGTGAAACAAAGATGAAGTCTCGTGTTGTTTCCTCAGCTTGTTGATAGAATCGGGGCAAAACCAGAGTGAAGCCGAGAGATTATCAATGAATTCAAAGAATATTATGGTCTTGATATTTCATACTACCACGCATGGTTTGGTAAAGAGTTAGCCAAAGTGGATGTTCACGGTGATCAGTCGAAGTCCTTCAATGAATTAGTGTGGTACGTGGACGCTGTAAAAGCAACCAATGCCGGTTCTATTTGCGAGCTTGAATGCGATGCTGGAATTAATCGCTTTAGACGATTTTTTGTATCGTTTGGCGGTTCAATTGCCGGATTCGAATATTGTATCCCTTTGCTGTTCATGGATGCTACATTTTTGAAGAGCAAGTACAAAGGGCAGCTTCTTTGTGCTTCTGGAAAGAATGGTAATCAAGGTATGATTACCCAATTGTTTTGGATTCGCATTGCTGTTTTTATTTTTCTGCAATGCAGTTTATTTGTTTCTGCAATGCAGTTTATTTGTTTCTCAGCTGTGCTGTTGGTTTTGTTTTGCAGGGTTTTATCCTCTTGCTTTTGGAGTTGTTGATTCTGAGACAGAGGAGAATTGGACTTGGTTTCTTCAACATTTGGCTGCTATATTGTTACCGATGGGTAGAGTGGTGACTTTTTTCTCTGACCGTAATCAAGGTTTGCTGAATGCAATGGCTGCTGTTTTTCCTGGATGCCCTCATTCCTACTGTTATTATCACCTGAAGCAAAATTTGATATCTAAGTACCCAAGTCGAGGTTTTGGGAAGACTGCTCCAAGACCGTGTTGTTAATCTATTTGCTAAATGTGCATATGCTTTATTCTGAGGATGAGTTTAAAGTAGCTATGGATGAGTTGATGACTGTTGGTAGTTCCAAAGTGAAGACATTCATAATCGATTTGTCTAGAGATCACTATGCCAATGCGTTTTTCAATGGAATGCGTTATGGAGAGATGGCAAGCAGTTTAGCCGAGTCATTTAACCATTGGGTTGGTGTGTTTCGAGATCTACCGGTGTTGCCTTTGATAGACGGGATTCGACAGAAATTGATGGTGTTGAATTCACAACGACGACTTGAAGTCGAGAAGTGGACAACTATTTTGTGCCCGGAGATGGAAACTAGGCTTGTTGAAAAAGCGGAAGTCGGAAGGACTTGGGCTGTTCGTCGTTCTAGTGTTTCTGTTTTTGAAGTGTTTGGTGATTTTTCTGTTATGGTTGATTTGGAGCAACGGACATGTTCTTGCCGTCTATGGCAAATTGATGGTTTTCCTTGTACGCATGCAGTGGCTGCAATTCTTGCAAAGAAAGATTTAGTTTATGATTACGTCCGGTGTTACTACATGTCCGAATTCTTTCGAAAATCCTATGATATTCCTATTCTTCCTATTCCAGATATTGGGAAAGGCTTGGGCAGCAACGGTTCAGCTCGGAGTTGTTCTTCCGCCAATTACAAAGAGGCCAGCCGGAAGACCACCGACGAAGAGGATCAAAGCTTTGGGTGAAGCTAGAAGGCCATTGAAATGCGATCGGTGTGGTGTTTCTGGGCACAACCTAAGACTTGCAAGGCTATGATATGAACATTCCTTCTCAGTTTATAATTGCTTGTGTTAGGTATATGAATAATCTGCAATGCAGTTTATAGTTGATTATAAATTGTTACTACTTTTAATTGGATATTGTGATTTTTTTTTGGAGTTAATGGAAATTAAGCATTTTTTCATAGTGGATATGCCTTTTGACTTTTTTCAGATGCTTGTTTGCTTGTTTTCGTGAAGTTTGTTTGTTTGTTTGCCGTTTCCATTTGTAATGAGGAAACACATACACTGCATTGCAGAAACACATACACTGCATTGCAGAAACACATAAAGAGAGCTTTAATAAAATTTCGCTTCGTTTTATGGTGGTTGCGTTTAAAGCATCGAAAGTGGTGTTCGGGGGGGGATATTCCTTTTTGCCTTTTGTTGAGAGGCTTGTTTTCTTTCTTTCGTGAAGTTTTTTTGTTATTGCTGTAGGAGATTGATGAGAATCTTAGTTTCCGTTTGTAATGCAGTAATTCCTTTAACTCCAATGCAGAAAAACATAAAGTGCATTGCCAAAAACATAAACTCCATTTCAGAACAGCATAAATTCCATGGCAGACAAACATAAACTCCATTACAAATATTATAGTAGAGTTGTTCTAAGAATATATTACAGTAGAGATATATAACAAATATTTTCTAGGATCCAATAACAAGATAATTTCATGTCAATGTTTCTTCAAACTGGGAGACAAGGCAATTTTTGTGGTGGAGGAGTCTCGAGATGTAATTTGCTCTATATTCAATCATGATTTTTTTGTCCATTGTTGACGGAATGGGCTGTCCTTTTGCTATTTGATCCATGTAAAACATGACAAACATCCCACAGTCCAACCTACAAAATAATATGTGATTGGTTTTTTGTTTTGAATGATATCAAATTGTATTGAATAGTTGAGTAGAAACAATTCTTACGAAGATGAATGTTGTTGGGCACATTCTCAGGTCGTCCTCAAATGGAAACCGACATGGACTTTGGAGAATAAAATTGAGAGTCAGTTCCTCATTTGCGGATAAGTCATGCTTTGAATAGGTGTTGGGGCCAGTCCTTTGCTTTATTAGTTTTAGTACTGTTTGAGTTTCTATGAATTCTTGTGCGCTGGGTCTCACGTATTGCATCCACCCTTCAACAAGCTGTGACCTATTTTTTAATAAGAAAAAGAAAAGAAAAGAAAGGGTAATCAAGGTTTGCATTGCAGATTGTGTTTGTCTGAGAAATTAAAAAAGGTTCATTCCACTTACAATATCTTTAGCAATGTCAATGCATTTTTCTTCTTTCCTTGCCCTGAGTGACCTAAGTGGATTGTAGTGTCTCCACTTTTGTTCGGATTTGTGAAATGCCAGAGGGTGAAGTGGTACTCGGATTTTGAAATAATTGGGAAAAAGAGCACATTGCATTTCCCGACTTTTCCAATAGAGGTTCATACATAGCATAATGCCAACTTGGCTCTTGAAGCTAGCCATCGATTGCTGCAAGCATAGAATGGCAATTGAATAGTATATTTATTTTGTCGAAAGCTGCGAGTGCATTTTTGTTTAATCAATTTTGAATTTTGGAAATTATTCTTACCCAAGTCCATGTAGACATGTATTGTGGAACTCCTGTCTCCACTTGGATCTATTTTCTCCTCCTCCAACTCAATAAAACTTTCAATAACCTGTTTGGGGCATTGTTAATAGGTAATTTAGTAGGCACAAACAAGAACGGCAAAGGCAATGTGTGTTTTAGAATTAGTAGTTTGGACTTACATTTTGTGCTAGTTCCAAGTCGCATACAATATCTTTGATATCTATGTTGGAAATGACGTCACGATCACCTTTCCGTAAGGTAGCTCTGTGGATTTTGAATACATGAAATTCACAAGATTAGTGTCACTTTAATTTTAATTAACATGAAATAATTGTTCTTTTTGGGTTAGGGACATTACTTTAAGTCAAGACTTAAGATGTATCTTTAAATTCTTTCCCTGTCTTCTTTGGGTACTTTTTGCCACACCCTTTTGTTTCCCCATCCTAATGTCTTCTTAATCTTCTTGTTTTGTTGCTTTTTTGGGTCATCCTCATCATCTGCTTTCAGTTGATCTACTACTATCGATTATGACGAGGTTTGTCTTGTTGCGATTGCAAATTGAACAAAATTAATTAGAACCTGCATTGCAGAAACAAATAAACTGCATTGCAAAAACAAATAAACTGCATTGCAGAAACAAATAAACTGCATTGCAGAAATAAATAAACTGCATTGCAGAAAAATAAAAACAGCAATGCAGAAACAAATAAACTGCATTGCAGAAACTGCAATGCTGAAAACAAAAGATAAGTTGCGTTCCTATACCTGATTTGTAGCAACAATCATAGGTTCTTCTTGTGTTGACTGCTCCTCGGAAGAGATAATCTTGAATTGGGGCAATTGTTCGTCAACGTCGGCCTTTTTGCCTTCTTTTGCTTGGGCTTCTTATCTTGTTCATATTTGTAGCATGATGCTTGACGCTTCTTTCTTTGCCTGCTCTTTATAATTTTTATTCTTGTTGGAATATCAGGAGTGTCGACATCTTTCTTCCTTTTTTGGTCTTTATCCGATCTTTGTCTTCTTCCTTCTGTTTCTCTTCTTCTGTCTCTTCTTCTTGCATCTCTTCTTCTATTTCTTCTTCTTGCATCTCTTCTTCTTTCTTCTCTTCTCCTTTCTTCTCTTCTTCTTGCTCCACCTTTTGATCATCAAGTGGTTGTGGTGTAGGGACATCGCGCTCGATTTCAAAATTTGTTAGGTCTGAGAACATGCTTTCAAGTTCTTCTCTGTAATTTTCTCGAATGCTGGCACTTGGATCCGTGTCCTTGAGTTGTTGCTGAGGTATTTGCACATTCTCATTTAGTGGCACTTGCTCAATTTCAGGTCCCTTGCATTCCATTTGTGCAATCCTCTCTTTCAGATTGTTCATTTCGTGACGCATAAGGGTAGATTCCACTGTCATTGTAGCAATCACACATTCTTCATCGATTAATTTTTCTTTTACTTTTGCCAATTCCTCTTTTAGTTTTGCCAATTCCTCTTCCATTTGGTTTGTTTTGATTTACGCTTGGAAGAAAATGTTCCATAAATCTTGGATTTTCTTCTCACTGTCTTGATTATTTTCATCCTTCCGAGCTTGTAAGCGTTTTGGGCAAACCCAGCTAGGATCAAGTCGTTGGCGGTAATTGATTTGGACTTCCAGAGAGTTGACCATGCAGCCATGAATCCCAACAGGTTCTTTTGCTTCCCCAATCTCAAATCTTTTCTTTTTTCCTTCTCCTTCATTTTCTTCTTCATTTCCTGCTTCCTTTTCTCCTTCTGCTCCATCTTGTTTCTGCAAATTGAACAACACTTGTTAGAAATTGCATTGCAGAAACACATAAACTGCATTGCAGAAAAGAAATATTGCATACCTCTTCGTCTTCCTTTTCCTCTTCCTCTTTTCTGGTACTTTCTTGTTTTTTAGAGGTTTTGAAAAGTCCCTCTAGCTGATTTAGGCAACTGAAATAATGTAATCTTGTGTGGAGTTCCACAAGATTCCATTTTAAAATTCCAGGAGTTGTGTTCTCCATCCCAACGATTGGTTGAATTATATTAGTCCTCTCACAAAGCAGAAACTGAACAGTTCAAAACGAAGATATATATATACTATGTTATAAACTGCAATGCAGATTGTGAATTTATTGATAAGACATAAATAACATAAAATTTTGTTTGACTTACCAAAATTAGGAGAGTGCAACCTGTAACAGCCCCTGTACGTTCTTTTCCTTCCTTCTTCAGTTTTGCCTTTGCAACTAAGGAGTCATTTATGTACGTTGAAACAGCCCTTGCCCATGAGTAGCTTGACAGGGTGTCTAGCTTCTCACAATGCTCCACAATAACACCATGTGAGCCCAACAAAAGCCTCATAATAAGGGAAAAAGCCCAAATAAAAGTCATCTTAAGAGTCATTCTATAGTATGGGCCTTATATTAGGTGATGCCGTATTTCTTGACCGTAGGATCATGCTAACTAATTTGATCCAATGGTTAAGAAATAGGGCCTTACCTAAGAGCCATATATAAGGCTCTCACTATAGAATTCTTGGCCATCTTAATTCCACACACAAGCAAAGAGCCCACTATTGATAGTTAGCCCACGAGAGGCATAAGGCCAACCAAAGCCCGCACCGAAAATTTGGTTTTTGACAAACCCTAGCACAAAGGCAACACAGTCGATGATGCTACCAAGAAGACAAGAGCTGCACCACCGTGGCCAAAGTTGAGAGAAGATCCCTTTTTTTTAATAGAAGAAGTTGAGAGAAGACCTTGCCACCACATAAAAACACACTGCAACAAAGTCCATACCCACATATTTGCCATAAAAACCAATAAACCATCACAAGACAAAAACACAGAAGCACAAAAACATCAACACGATCAACACCAACTCCACCATAATCATGCCCGCCAATGCACCAAAACGAACACAACAACCAAGGGAAAACACAACCCAAAGCCAATGGAGCCAGTAAACAGAAATTGAAAGGAGGTGGTGCACAAACCCGACCTAGAGCTTTACACACATTCCGAGAGGTATGTGGGGAATCACTTTTAAGGCCGATAGCTATAACCGAAGGGTAATGCCATATCAAAAAAAGGGGGAGAGAGATTGGGAGCATAAGTTTTTGGAAGAGACATGAGTGGTTTAGGGGGAGAATGGGAGGAAGATGCATATGAATGGATGGTTTGTGAGGATCTGGGGAAGGGCAGATAAAGGGAGGCATCAAGCCTTAGATTAAACCCACATAGGGGAAGAAGGGCCACCAATTCTTAAAGAGAGTTTCATACCTAGCAAATAAGAGAGAGCTTACTGCACACTCACAATCGGGATGAATAAAGTAAGATACAAAAAGGGAGGAGGGGGGAGAAGAAGTAGTGACCTCCTTCCCCCTCAAGGACGTATATTGTTGGTTTGAGGATAGGGTTCGTGTGGCCATGCTTGGAGAGACTAGTGTTTTCTTTGTGAGCTTAATTTCAATTTTGGGAAGTTCTATTGGGACCCTTCAATTACTATCTAAGCCCCACATATTTTCCGAGAAAGTTCCCATTGTACCCCTATCACATCATCCCTCTCTTCTTTTCTTTTTGTTTAGGTTTATGAAGTATACGCTTGTTTCTAGCATATGTGATCACAATATGATAGCAATGATACCCAAAAAATATATATATATATGGGCCCATGTTAACTCGCAAGTGCACGGGCCATTGGATAATATAGCATGTGTAAGTACGAGGTTGATCCCACGAGGATTGATGATAGATTGATTCAATTTGATTCCTTGCTCAAAACAAAAATAGAAACAAAGTTTAAAGATTATTGCAAAGAGTACATGAAATGAAAACATAAAGTTTAAACAAACAAAGAAGAAAACACTAAAACAGATTTTGGTTTTAAAAACAGTTTTAGAACACTAGGGAACAATCCAATTCTAAGTCTCAAGCAATCAAGTTAACAAGTTCAATTCAAATTCACAGATTGATTCTAGCTAAAGTATGATTAAGCCATGGTGTATGGTCCTAACCTTGTATTCCTAATTCCCTAATTAGATCCTTGTTGTCGAATCTAAATTAAGCATTAGAAATCCATTAAGCATAGAAGAATGTTTTAAACAACCAAGCATGTATCTAATCCCTGTTGTCGAATGTCCATACATACTCTTCCTATTCATAGTTCAATTTGAATTAAGGCATATGGTGTCTACTCTTAATTCCAACCAAGATAGCTAACATACAAGTTTTAATGGTGTACAAGCATTCAAACAAGCATATTAACTTATAAGCACAATGAATAAGAACAAGAACTAAAATTGAAACTTGGAAACCAATCAAACTTCAAAAACTTAAAATCATCATGGTGTTTATTGAAACAAAGTAGAACTAAGGAAATACAAGAAGAAAAATAAAAGGCAAAGGGAGGAGAAGAAGATAGGGACAGCATGCTAGAGATGGAAAAACTGCATCCCCATGGCTCCTAGGAGGCCAAAGCCTCCTAGTTGCTACCCTCTCTCTTTTCTCCCTTTGTGACTCTCAACTCTCCCTCTCTTTGTGTCCAATTAAGTGTAAATGATGGATATGAATTTTCTGACCCCCTAATCTCTTTGGAGACTCTCTATTTATAGGTACAAGAGTTAGGTGAAATCAGATTTTACAATTAAGTTTACCAACCACACCTACCTCACCTAACACACCAATGCAATTGAAAATAATTCCTCTTCTCTTTATGCATGTGGTTGAAAATTCCCATGCTCCCACATGCAACTCACACATGCTCCCACATGCAGCTCACACATGCTCCCACATGCAGCTCACACGCTTCCACATGCAGCTCACACATGCTCCCACATGCAGCTCATGGACATCTCATCCTCTAGCAACTTCATGGGCTCACGAATTGGTCTTCCCTTAAGCAAATGATGACTTTGAGTCCTCCATCTTGAAGTTCAGAATGTTATCTTTCCAACCACATGTCATTTGGGCCAATCCAAGGTCGGAGGAGAAAGTTAAGGCTGAAACAAATTGCTAACTCGTTTGGCAGCGCAGACACAATACCTCCTAAGCATGGTTCAATGTTTGGTAGGCAACGGACTCCAGATTATCCAATGGGGCTGAATTTTGGATATGTTGTAGTAGACACCCATTGGACCAACTTCCATGCAGAATGTTGCCTCATCTGAGCTGTATAGGTTGCTGCAACAAGGCCTGCGATGTGACCTACGAAACTGGACTGACAAGGAAGTGTTTCCCAAATTGGGTTTGTCTTTGAGCTCTTCTTCCATTCATCCAAATCAGGCCTTATCATGCTTGAATTGCATTTATTATGCTCTCTTGCTCTTTTGACCTACAAAACACATAAAGAGAGGTAAATGACTTAAAATGCTAAGAAATTAAACAAAAAGACTAAGTAAATAAGGCATATATATATGAAATTATGAGCTTAATAGCCCACGACCATGGTGTGTTCATTTCTTCTATTTTATCCATGGCCCTATGGGCTATGTACTCCGTGTAAAGGTCTTGTTAGACCATCCATATAACTTTTCCATGCCTTACATTCTGCGGTAAAGTGGTCCAGTTGTTAGAAATATGCCCTAAAGCCAAACATTTGATGTTTCTTTCTGGATATTTCACCATCACTTATGGGCAAGATCGTTGTTTTCAACCATGATATTTGGTCTATAATAATAACAATAAAATAAAAGTCCTTGGACTATGAAATAATATAAGAGCTATGCAATGAGATTGGATATAAGGAAACTTCTCATACTTCCACATCATTTCCTAAATGTTCCCGGTCATAAGATTATCAATTGGGCATTGATCATCCACAAAGAGTGGTACACACTATATTCCCTCGAATGGGAGAATGACTAGTCTCAAGGCATTGCGTGTAAAGACACTAAGATAAGTGTGTAGGTGCTTATAGAGATAAGAACACTAAAGGTGATCAAACCACGAGTTCTAGGATAGGGGTATTACTCACATGTCAAACTAGACCTTAGAAGTTGCAATAGTGCAAACTAGTCCTCATATCTGAGACATCATAGTTGTCTTGTGGGCCAGTTGTTTGTCTTTGAAATTACTATATGGTTGTGTGGACAGATAAGATTCAAAATGTGATCTTCAGGATTCTCGTTAAGCTCACAAAGGCAAGTGAATGTACAACAAGGGATCTCTGCTCTCAGTAAGGAGAGAGAAAACTCCAAGGATATGATTGAGGAAATCTTTGAAGACTAGTGGATATGACTAGAAAGGAAGTTTCTAGACATAACCAATGTAAACATATAAGTGGAGAATTCATATTAGGGTTTTGGCAAAAGTATCCATACCTTGATAATATGAATTAGAAGCACTGTACTAGAGAAGGACTCAATTACACGACAATTCAACTTGAATAGGTTCTTCACCTTTCAAATTAGCCTAGATAGCCATGATGTACTGTTGGGTGTCACTCATGGGTTATGAAAGCCTCATAAAGTCTAATTGTAATTAGTCTTCGTCAATGCGGAGAATTAAATTATGGGATTTAATTCATGCTCGGTTCGGAGGAATCATACTTGCCCATTGCCTCGAAAATTCGAACCTACGGATCGCACACCGATAAATGTAATAAGAGGAACAAATGAAGAAGATAAGACGTTGAAAGCCAATGGTCAAAGTCAAAGTCAACTTGGTTAACCAAAATGGTTGACCGAGTCAAACTATATGGACTACAATCATGACTTAATGGTTAAGTCACAAATCATAATTAGATTGTTAATTATGAAGTTAGTTTGATGGTTGGACTCAGTTTGCGGTTTAAAGACATTTTGGGCCAAATGGCAAAATAGCCCAAGAACCCATTGGGCCTAGGAACAAGTGTTGTATGACAACACAAGTGAAATGAAGCCCAAGAGAAGTTTAAAGGACCCATGGCCAAAATTTAAGGTGGGTTTTTTTTTGCTCCATCTTTTTTGTGGCCATAAGTCACACTTAGGCCATTTCCTCACTAGGGTTTGAGCCTCCTAAGTTTGGGTGTGGTGTTGAGAGAGAGGAGAGATCATCTCTCTCCATCAATTGCTAAAAATTGGTCATAGAGGAGAGGGCTAGCACCTCACCTCCTCTTGGTCATCTTCTTCACCTATTCACTACATTTGGTCATATCTACTTTGGTATCTCTGTGAGGAATGTATGGAGACTAAGCAAGGAAGAAGGCCTTTTCAAAGGTGAAAACTTGGAGACCATCCAAGAGTGCTTCAAGGGTAAGAAAGTCTCATCCTTTCTCTAAGATTTTGATATGTTGGGCATAAATGAGATTAGACCTAGAAAGATACTTGGGAAAATGGATAGTATTAGGCTCAAGATGATTTAAAGTTTCGCTTCCGCCTCTTGAATAGTTGATTCATGCTTGTTGTAGCCTAAGATCCATTAAATTTGAATTTATATACATATTTCCTTCATGTTTCTCCCATAGAAGGCACAATAGTGGTTCCATATTCTCTTCGATGGGTCTTGCTTAAGAAGAAGTGGTCTCTTAAACCAAGGTTGATTCTTTATCTCATGGAGAATTTCCTTTGTTATATGTAGAAGCATGCTAGCTTTTACTGATATTTCCATTTTTGTGTTACTGTTCTTGCATCAACCCCTATATGTATTTTTCTGCTCTTTATAAGGTTTGAGCCATGGTAGAATCATAAAACTTGCACATAGCACCATAATGTAAGTTGTCCAACAGTAGATTTTTTTTTTAAAGACTGACCATAGCCTTATCATTGTAATTCTTGATATTGGCTTTTCCGATTTTCACTTCACCATCTCACATCTCAATCATTCAAAGTGATGTTCTCAACTTCTTTTATGCAAGATCCTTGACACAAACAAAACAATAAATAAATTTCACAATCATGCAAATAGCATAAATATGACAAATTACATAATATAATTAATATTTTACCTTATTCTCACCCAGTGGCGGATCTAGGAATAAATATGGGGGACATTTAATTTCATTGAGTACCTTTTTCTGCGCATACTTTCTTTTGCCCCTTGGATTTGGGGTTCTTTTTTTCTTGTCTTCTATAATCACCTTTGGCTTATGCTTTCTCCTTCTTTATTTTTGTTGTAGTGTCTTGTTCGTTGTTAACTCTTTTGCAAGGGTTGTAATTCTCTTGGAGCTCGTTGACTGTTGCACAATTAACATCCCATTGCTTTTCTATATTCTTGTATCTTTCATCATTTGCATTGGTGTTTGGTATTGGATACATATGTTCTCTGTCTACTTTACTATGAGGTTTAGGGAGAGAAGGAAGGTAGCGAAGAGAGAGAAGAGAAGAAAACAAAGAAGAAGATAGAAGTCCTACAACCTTAAACGCATGGTCCAGTTATTTGCATTTATATTGCAAAAATACAACACTGGTCTTTGATGAAGTTGGTGCTTGTCTAGTTGTGGATGTTCATTCACAAGGTCCTTATATAAAAAGTATGGTTGATGCAAAATTTTCAATTGATTTTGTTAACGACACTCCCTCCTTCCCTTTGGCTCATTCTTCCAAATCACAGTTTCAATTGACGTTCATTCACCAACTATATGCTTTGGAAAGCTTAGTTTCTACCCTTGTTAAAGTGTACTAGTTTAATTGGATTTGTTGATAACACAAATCCATGTTCATCTCCCTACAAATCTGACGATCTCACACAACAACCTTCCTATATGGAATGACACAAGCTTGATCAATAGTTGCTTAGTTGGATCAATTCTATGCTCTACCACAGTGCGCTCTCTACCGTTGCTCGTTGCTTTACTGCTCGTGATGCATGGATCTCATTGGAAAAAGGTTTCAATTTCCAATCTCATTCTTGCATTCTTCATTCGCATCATCAATTGCAAACTACCAAGCGTGGCAACTCCTCTATTGCTACATATGTCTATCAAATGAATAGTATTGTCAATAATTTGGATCTTGCTGGCAAACCTGTGGATAATGACGATCTTATTGACTTGGTACTTAATAGTGTCAGCTCGGCATATGAGAGCGTCGTCAACTCTATTCAATGTTGTGAAAATCCTATTGCTTTTGATGATGTTGTTGCTTTTTTGTTGATTGTTGAAACCCTTCTGGAAGACTACTTCCATTGCTTTTGATTCTAGTACCACTGTGTTATACGTTAATCATGGTCGTTGCTATTCACTTCCTCGTCATCGTGTTGTTAACCGAGGTGGTCGTCGTGGCAGCAATTTTGGTTCTCGTGGTGGCTTCCCTGGTCCTAGTCCTTCTCCTAGTTGTGGCCTTCTTCTGCTCCATTCCTAAGGCCCACATTATGTTCCCTTTGGTGCTGGACGTGGTGGCTCCTCTTCCTCATCTTATGGTAACCCTGTTGGTTTTCAAAGACGTTATAATTATAGTGAATTTGGTCACATGGCTCGCTGTTGTTCTTGCTTTTATATTGCTCCCCATACCATGGTCGCCTCCTACTCTCTTGCTCAATCACAAACATGATTTACCAATAGTGGTTCCTCTACTCATGTTACGAATAATGCTACTCAGCTTTCTCACAACTGTGGTGGTTCAGATAAGGTTTTTGTGTGTAATGGTCAAGGTTTGAAATTTCTAAAATTAGTTCTGGTTCCATCTCTCAATTTCGTTTGAATAAAGTTCTTCACTGTCCTTCTGCATTTCACAATTTACCGAGTGTTCATCAATTTGCTAATTATAATTTTGTTTGTTTCATTTTCACCCCATTTGATTTCTATGTGAAGAATCTTGTCTCGGGGAAGACGTTTTTCCACGACAAGAGTGAAAATGATCTCTATCTGTTCCGACCCAATCCTTCCTCCTCTCAGTCTCTAGTCATCGTCATTACTCTCTTCGGTACCAATGCTTCCTCTTCTGTGTGGCATCAATGCTTAGGTTATCCATCCCCTCCTATTTTTCAGAAGTTTACAGCATATATTTCTCTTAGTGGTTCTACTAGTAGTCAATTTTGTTCCAATTTCCCATCGGCAAAACTATTTGTTTACCTTTTAAATTATGTTCTTATGTTTCTAGTGTTCCATTATAATTAGTTCATTGTCATATTTGGACATTCCCGATTTTATCTAATTAAGGTTTTTAGTATTTTATCCTTTTGGTTGATGATTATTCTCGTTATACGTGGGTCTCTCCTTTGCGTTTGAAGTCCGAAGCTTTTGATTATTTTCAGAAATTTAAAACTTTAATGGAAAACTTGATGTCTGTTAATCGTGTGTGCACCATCAAATCTCTTCAAACTGATGAGGGGCTGAATTTCTTAATCATCAATTCTAGAATTACTTAAGCACTCATGGGAATTTCCACTGTGTTTCTAACCGTCACACACCTGAATAGAATAAGGCTGCCGACCGTAAATAATGTCATCTCATAAACATGGCCCTCACTCTCTTAGCTATCGCTCACATGCTCTTCTCTTTTGGGTTGAAGCTTGTAAATACTTCTACCTACTTAATTATCCATTTGCGTGCTCATCAATTAAACTATATATCTCCGTATGAATGTTTGTTTGGTCATTGTTGCACCTCTTTCCATGTTTTTGGGTGTGTATTTGATCCTTACTTCAATCCTTGCAATAAATATAAAATTCAATTTCGTTCTAAGCAATGCGTTTTCATATGTTACTCTCTCAATTACCAAGGATATCGGTGTAAGCAATAGGCATGTTTACCTTTCTTGTCATGTTACTTTTTATGAATCTACTTTTTCTTTTCGGATTTTTTTTTTCCAGTTCTTCTAACGGTTCCCCTCATCTTCTCGTGGTACTTGCTCCTCGGTGGTTACACTTCCTTCTCCATGGTTATTTGTCTGAAATATGCAACAACCTCATGGCTTTGAAGATCCTAAACTTCCTCATCATGTATGTCGCCTCCGTAAATCTCTCGACGGTATGAAGCAATCTACTCTTATGGTTCTCTCGCTTCTCTGCATTTCTTCTTCACTCGGGCTTCACTGCTTCCAAGGCGGATCCTTGTCTATTTTTCACAAAGATGGTCACTTCTTGTTTCTTTTGATCTATTTGGATGATATCATTGTTAGTCACAAGTTCAAGCCGTTATCAACTCTCCATCGTCAATTTGCCAAGAAAGACCTAGGTGACCTCCATTATTTTTTGGGCATTGAGGTCAAGCGTACTATAGATGCATTATGTTTGACTCAAGCTAAATATGAGACAAAATTACTCAAATGCACTACCTTGCATGAGGCTAATCCTTGCCTCACTCTTGTTGTTATTGGTTCTCAATTGAATTCTCTTCATGGCACCAATCTATCTAATCCCACTGAGTATTGTAGTGTCACCATCACTCGTCTGAATATTTCCTTTGTTGTGAACCAAGTGTGTTAGTTTATGCATCATCCCACAAATATTCATTGGAAGGTTGTTAAACGCATTCTCCGCTACATGCTTCTCACTTCCCATGATGAGCTCATCTTTCTAACTGACAATTCATCTTTGGTTGCCACTTCTAATGCCGACTATGCAGCCAATCCCGATGATTGTCTACAGTGGGATATTGTATTTATTTTAGATCCAATCTTGTCTCCTAGGGCTTTAAGAAGCAACCAATCGTCTCTCACTCTAGCACCAAATCTGAGTATCATCAGTTAGCCTTTACTACAATGGAAATTTCATGGATTCATCAACTCTGATGTTAATTACGTGTCCCTTTGCCTTCTCCTCCTTTGCTTTGGTGTGATAATACTAGTTCCATTGCTCTTGCTTTAAATCCTATTTTCCATGCACGTACCAAGCATTATGTTTTGGATTATTATTACATTAATGAACTTGTGGTTGTCGGTTTGTTAGATCTTCGTTATGTTTCTTCCCATACCCAGTTTGCCGACATCTTTATGAAGGGCTTACCTATTTCTCGGTTTGTGTTTCCCAAATTCAAGTTGTTAGGCTCTTTGCACATTAACTTGCAATGGTAATGAAGCACTGTCATCTATCGACCAGTCACCACACTTCCAGCCGACCAATTGTAATCCTCTAGAACCTCCATCTGCTGATCCACGACTCCCTGATAAGTGTTAATCTCGAGCCGACCAGTCGGTTGCATAACTGCTGCTGTTGCACCAATTCAGGAAACGTAATCTTGTGATATTGTAATCTTGTGTAATATTATGTAGTTGTACAAAATAAGAATTTGCTTGGAGCCCAAGTATCCATCTCTTGTATAAATATCCAAGTTATGTGTTAATACAAATCATCAAATTCAAACCTAAGTGAATCTCTCACATAAATGATGTGAAAAATAAATAGATAACAAGGAAGTGATTAGACAAATATTGAAAAATAATAATAGAACCAACAATCGCAAAGAGGAGTGCAACAATAATCACCAAGAGGAATGGAACAATAATCACCAAACACCAACTTCAATTAAGCAAAATACATATAACTATTGACATAATGCACTTTCCCTTATTCTATGGACTATGAAATTGATATGAAATAAGAAAGTTAAGAACTCTAACATCAACATAATGCAATGCAAAGGAAAACTATATCTAGAGAATGAGTTGGAAGAGTGAATGGGGTATTGTGGGGCTGATGTTTTGCTACATATTTTTTTTATTCTCTTTACCTAATCCAAAACGGCCTGGTTTATTTTATTTTAAGTGACTTGGTCCAAGATGGCGTCGCTTTGGCTAGGTCTTTTGAAAAAGAAAAAGAGAAAACCTAGCGCGTAGGTGTTGCTCTGTGCAACACAACCTCATTCTGGCATTTGGACAAACAACTGGTGGGCATTCCTCCCTAGCCACACAAGACTTCCAGGGATCAATATCCGAGGTTGCTATGAGATTTTCCGGCATCGGAGGGTTAGTTGACCACCTTTGGCTAGACGTGGATTCGCCACTGAGAGTGGGTAACATGTAACAACTAGCATACATAAGCAAATATTTTACTGACATACTTGATGTTGTGGGGGAAAATGGTTGGTTATTATGTATTACAAGACTTGCTTGTGAAGTGGAAAGTGGATATCTCTTTGTCTTCTTCTTTGCGAATGTTGCACTCAGGTATGTGACTCACGCATCAATGCATGTCTAAGTTATGTTGCAGTACTTACCTCTTTGCCTATTACCACCACCTGGAGGTTGTATGGTGAGATAAGTTATGTGCATAATGTGATCTGGTGTCCTTGTTATTGAAGCCAAGTTGCGAACCCTTGTAGGATATTAAGATGTTCTCTTTGTTGACCTCTTTGTCTCATAAAAATGGAGGATAATCTCAAAAGCTTGCAGTTTATCTTGAGCGACTTTCCATGCTTCTCCAAGTGCAGGTGAACATGACTAGCATTAAATTGAGGACCATGAGTCAAGTAGCTAGTTGTTGATGGTCTCCAAATGTTTTTTTTCCATACTCACACGGTATGAGGTGCTTGGCATATTTAAAGACTTACACGACGAGCTTTTGTCTCTTGGTTCTTCTCTGCTAATGTTTAAGGCCCTCCTGCATGATCTCTTCGTAGGCTCCCTAAATTTATGTGGTAGGGGAGTTTAAATTTTCTTGAGTACCTTCTTCGCACATACTTTCTTTTGCCCTTGGATTTGGGGTTCTTTTTTGTTTGTCTTCTATAATCACCTTTGGCATGTGCTTTCTCCTTTCTTTCTGTTGAGGTTTCTTGTTCAATTCAATACTGTTATTAACCCCTTTGTAAAGATTGTATTCTCTTGGAGCTTATTGATTGAATTGTTGATTATAGTTATCTTACATGTGGTATCAGAGCCAATCAACAAGTTTTTGCTTCATTTAGTATAGACTTATATTATTGACAAATATGATTTTGTCAAGGGGGAGTATGTTGTATTCTATGAATAACGACTTTGATGTCCTTCATGTTATTGGACCACCAAAGCCATGTTTAAGTAAAACATCAATTTCTTCCTCTCATTCTCGTTGTCAGAATTTCATCAACGGCTCGCCATTTTGCAGAGAATGTTGATTGGATTCATGACCTTAAAATCCATGACTGGACTGCCCATCTTGTCCACCCGTTAGGAGACCATCACCATGCAAAGGTCAACGTCGCTTTAATGTACGCAGCCTCAAGGTTTAGATGAATATGTTTTCTTCCATGCATATTATCATTTGGTCACTAATGACTCCAATCGTTTTGGATTTTGATCGGTATAATCTCTGTCGTGAATGTCATGGGTGCCAAAATCAACGGTTGTGATAGTCTGGTGGTTGATTCGAATCACATCACTTCATTATATTAATATAATTTCTAGTAGTTTTATTGATTTCTATGCAATAATGCAATCCTTTTGTAATTAAAGTACTCACCTAGTTTCAGGTAGAGAAAGATGAACCAGTGAATCAGGTGAATGTGTTTTTTTTGAATATTTTTCAACCAATTTCTTGTTGCAACATAGAGTATAAGGTTACTACAAAGTTGATTGAAAATGGAATGAGGATTGTTCTTCCATATATTATTATCCCATATCAATTTGTCTTTGTTAGTAATTGTAGGGTTAGGGACAATATTTGACTGGTCTATGAATTGCTTAGGAATTATCATGGAGATATTGGTATGCCAAGATGTGCTATCAAAGTGAACATTACGAAGATTTATGCTCTTTCAATTAGGAATTTTTACTTCATACTCTAGTGCTTTTAATTTTCCTATGACTATAATTGGTTGGATTAGGAATTGTATTACTTGTCTAAGATTTTTTATTGCTATTAATGATGAACTCATGAGTTTTCTTTGCAGCAAAAAAAGGGCTTAGGCAAGGTGATCCAATGTCACCTTATACCTTTTTGTTATTGCAATGGATATGTTTTCTAGGTTGGTTTAGCAATGAATTGCGTCTAATCCTTCCATTGGATTTTGATGGAGATTTTCCAAGACTAAGTTGTCTCACTTGTTGTCAATGACCTTTTCCACTTTTGCAATGGTGACATTGAGTCTACTACCATTATCAAGAATGTTGAGGAATTTCATTCTATTGCACGTCTTCAATCTAACATTTCCAAGAGCAACCAGTTTCTTTATGGTGATGCAGAGGATGAGCTGCAATTACTTATTCATTTCGTAAGTTCAAAAAGTGGTCATTTTGAAGATCTTTGTTGATTGGCCGGCTAACTCCTGTTAGATATCTTGGTGTACCATTTATTAGTTCCAAGTTGACTTTCCACACTTGTGCTCCTCCGATTCAAATGGTTGAGGCAATGATTAAAAGCTGGGAGAATAAGAGTTTATCTTATGTCAAAAGAGTCCTGATTATTTATGTTCTCTCAATCCTTCAAGTCTTTTGGGCCTATAATTTGTTTCTTCCCAAAAAAGGTTTTGTGTGATATTGAGAGAAGAATGAGAACTTATCTTTTGTCTTGAAATTTGTTGGGTTTGCACAATGGTAAGGGGGCTTGGAGTGAGGTGCACATGCGCAAGGATGAAGGTGGTCTTGGTATCGAATGCTTACATACATGGAATAAGGCTCTAATGGCAAAACATGTTTGAAATATCATGAAGTGTGACTGCAACCTTTCAGTTTCTCTCATGCCTTGCAGCCGGGGTATAGTGGAAACCCCTTGCCCGGTGTGTGATAAATAAAAGGTAAAACTAAAAAAAATAGCTCAAACAAAGGTTAAAATAAACTTTTCTTATAACAATAGCTCAAGTTTGGTTCGGCCCGGTTTCCAGTTTGGAAAGATAAAAATATAAATATGTGAAAAGAGAGAATATGATTTATAGAAAAATAGGAAGAAGAGAAAAATATGTACAATGGATAAAAAAAGAGAGAAAGAGATAGAATAGATAAATAGGAAGAGAAATAGAAAGAAATATGTGGAAAAGAGAGAAAGACGAAAGCTCAACAAGAAGGGATATGATTCACCGAAAAGAAAAAGAAATTGGGTTAGAGTAGTTATTTAGGTGGGTATAAATTGGAAGTAAGACATTTGGGTATTAATTGGGCTAAAATATCTAGATATTACTTGGAGTTACTAATGTTATTTGAATATTAAATAGGCTTACTAATAATTTCAGATATAAATAGATAAGAAACTTAACATAATTGGTCTGGTTCAATTTATACCACCGGTTTTTCCAAGATAAAAATTAAGACGAGAACCGATCCAAAGCGGTTTGGTTTGATTTTTTATCCTAGGTTGACTTTTTTAGTCAACATGTTTTTTTCTTAGTTTTTTTTTCGAATCGGTTCACCAGTTCACTAGTTCAAACACCCCTATTTGCAAGGTCTATAAATGGGTGAGTGAAACCACAGCTCAGTAGGGACATAAACTTTATCACAGTAAATTGATATAACTATGATCATACAATCAAGTATCAAATCAATGATAGTAATCCATGAGTGCAATGTGTGCTCTTCATCTATTGTTATTAATTCATATAATTGAACAAGAAGACATCACATGTCCCGCTTGCCAGATAACATGAAGATTTGCATAATAATTAGCAAGAGGTTTTCCAGCCTATCTCATTTACATAGCCTTTCAAGATAAATCATACACCAAAGATCTATCAGGTCCCTCAAAATAGGTTTTGGATATAGCATCCCAAATTCTTTTTGGTGTAGGCAAA
The DNA here is from genome assembly GCA_024362665.1 of Prunus padus. Classification (NCBI taxonomy): domain Eukaryota; kingdom Viridiplantae; phylum Streptophyta; class Magnoliopsida; order Rosales; family Rosaceae; genus Prunus; species Prunus padus. Next base: position 23,795,220 of record JANFAM010000012.1, read on the forward strand.
CGAATGAACAAGTTCATCACGTCGGGTTCCATGGCACTAATCAGCTAACCTTTCACACTAGCATTATCCATTCACCACTACTCATAGAATGTATCCGTTGGATCGGGTTCAGTAGTACTCCTTGTCAGATAGCCATATTTGCCATGTCTTGCAACAAACTTCTCAATGATCTGAGACCAAAGAGAGTAATTGGTGCTATTTAGCTTGACACCAAAAGGAATAGAAATAGTTTCTGCCTATAGCGAGAAAGATCATGGTAGATGTTTGTGGTGTTGTCTTGATATGAGAATCCTCACCACTAAATACAAAACATTCCTCAGTTCCTCCAGTCATGATAGTTTGTTACTAAAAAGAAATTGGCAAAAAAGAATCGAAGGAGAATTGAAGACTTGATTGGGTTTAATAAAGTAGTCAGTGTAAAAGAGTGTCTCTGTGGTCTTGCGGCGTCTAGGTTGGGCTACTATCAGTTATGCGGACTTCGGCCGTGCGACACGGTTGCGATCTACGAGTAAGTGCTCCAAGTAGGGTAAATAATCAGGATGATTTATTCTTCTCTTTAGGAGGTATAGGATTACAAATATACAAAAGTCAAATAGGTAATCTCCAATTACAATCAATTACACAATTATCTCCTAATATACAGAGGAATTTATGGACTCACCCCAATAATAACATCATTCAAATCTCCACTTAAGATTCAACTTCCCTTATGTATCTATATATATATATATATCTCTCTCTCTCCCTCTCTCTCTCTCTCTCTCTCTCTCTCTCTCTCTCTCTCTCTCTCTCTCTCTCTCTCTCTCTTTCTCTTTGGTGTACCCAAAATGCCTCTAAGACCCACCCTCCAAGGCCCAAAACAAAGTTAGGCCCAACTCACTTAAGGAAGCAACTGAACCCTACCCAAAATCGTCCTCTTCTAAGACTACCCGAGTTCGATTGAGATCAAATAGGGCCGTCCAGGGACAGAGAGCTTCCATTGAGGGATCCCTCAAATTATGGCCTACTCCGGATTGTATTTCACTAATCCAAACCGTCTATTTTGTAGATACTCATTCAAAGATCATCTCTACAAAAAAATCACCTGAATCCGATATAATTTGACTACTCAATTGAGTTATTTAAATTTTAGTACTTTTTTAAAGCACTGTGTTCATTAATTTTGTAGGACACAATTGGATGTCGAAACAGTTTCCGATTTGTCTAATTTTTTGTAAGGATAATCTATTAATGAAGACCTAAAAAATAGATGATTTGGATCATTGGAAAAAAAATTGTATGGTACCCTAAAGGGTGTCCCTCAAATAAAATTATTTGAGGATCCTCAATAGAAGGGGGTATATATATATATATATATATATATATATATCTCTCTCTCTCTCTTTCTCTCTCTCTTTCTCTTTGGTGTACCCAAAATGCCTCTAAGACCCACCCTCCAAGGCCCAAAACAAAGTTAGGCCCAACTCACTTAAGGAAGCAACTGAACCCTACCCAAAATCGTCATTTTCTAAGACTACCCGAGTTCGATTGAGATCAAATAGGGCCGTCCAGGGCCATGCATCAACCATACATCAAGGCCCCTCGCACCATGTCATGTTTCATACTTGAGGAAAGGCCCAAACATCGATAGCGAGGCCCACCAAGCGCGATCATAGGAAGCGTGTTGATCCTAGAACAGGAATAACCACGTGTTGGGATCCCAATCCCGAAGATGCCGCATCATCAGAGACCCAAAAGTCCCACATTGAAAGAGAACAGAAAGAGGGCTCCTCGTTCCCAATATAAAAGGGAGTACTTTTCACCAAAAATGGTAACTCAAAATCTCTTCAGACTTAATCACAATACCTTTCAATCCTTCTTTGGGGAAAGATCTTACTCAGGGATCAGAGGGTGGTTGGTGACCCCACCACCACCTCTAGTGACCCTTTCTATGTCTTCTTTCTCAGGAAAGTCAACATCTATTATCCGCTACAGTACAATCCCCCAAAGGTTCAAGGGAAAGAAGCTTTACAGAAGTATGTTTGTCAAATCCAAGAGGGCCATCCTTGAGGAATGCTAGGCCTAAAGGGTTTGGACGTGCTCTAATTTGGTGGTGCTAAAATCAAGCATCAACACTCTCTCTCTCTCTCTCTCTCTGCAACGCCCCAGCCTCAACCCCAACCCCTTCAAACCCCTTCAACCACAACCCAAATCAACTTGCAGCCACATCTCCCTCACCCAGCTCACCCTTTTCCCCGACCTAGAAAACCGAGTTGACACCCCACCAAACTCTTCTTTGCTCTTGCTGGATTATCTTCCCCACCAAGTAGGCATGGGGTGGGTGGTGGTTTGGAATTTTTTTTGGGGTGGGGCAACTGGAATTTTTTTAGTTATGTGAAAGAGTAGGGGAGCAAGAGAGGAGAGGGGGAGAGCATGGGTATAGGGAGAGAGAGAAATGAATTTCTAAGTTTTTTGTTTCAAAAAATAACTTTGAAGTTATTTATTTTTAGATTTGCTTTTTTGCCAATAATTTTAATTTTGTTAAAATACTTTATTTAATTTAGGTAAAAAGACAATCCTTCCCCTGAACTAGGGGTAGGCATGTCATCCAAAAACTCTGTGTACCGATAGTTTGGTTTGGTTTGGTTTATTTTTTTATTATTCCAATCCGATCCGTACTGAAATGTTTTGTTAAAAGATCAGGTAACACTATCCCTAAACCCGACGGAAATTCGTACCGAACCGAACTAATGTATGTGATCTATTTTTTGTTATAATGTATGTGTATATATAAAAAACACACATACATGTATACATAAGAAGTATATATATGCCTATACTAAAGATATATACATACATACATGCACAAATATGTGTTAGAATATAGGCATATAATTAATACTACTATTTTGCATTTGTCATGGTGCTATATTCTATGTTTTTTTCTTCTTCTAAAGATTGAATTATTATCCTTGATAAAGAGGGGATCCCTGAGTTGGAGTTTTTCAATTAGCATTAGTAATAAATATTTTTATTCTAAAGAGTTTTTGTTAAATGGTACTACTGGCCTACCAAATTAATCCGAACCGAATAAGTGATTAATTGATCCAAACGGTTAAAGGTTCTAAAGGTTGGTTAATGGAAGAGAAATTGGTCTACTGAAGACTTTGGTTTGGTTAACGGAAGAGCCCTCTATCGTTCCAAATTGATTCGTGCTCAGGTCTACCTTGAACTATTAAGTTGACTTAACTCGTGTTAGATTTAGGGGGTTTGATTGTAATAAATGAATCTGTGTTGTCTGACTGTAATTATGTCAAACCTCAGGGGCTCTAAGTGAAATTCTCCCTTGTTTTTATTGTTATCTTGGGGGGTGTGTTTCTTCGGTTGGACTGTTCCTTTGTGTTTTCTTGGTTGGTCTTTTGACCTTGTTGTTGTTTGTTCTTTGGGCTTTGCCCTATTTTTGGTTAATAAATTCATTTAATTAGCAAATTAAAAAAAAATCAAATTAGAGTACCAAAGTTGTTTCCCCAAGTTTTATTTGATATGTATAATGCATAATTAATTTGAATCTTGCTTGTAATATTTTCGACCTAAAGAAAACCTAAAATATTACCTATATCAAAATTTTGAGAATTATTTTGATGCTTGTAATATATAACATTAGTTTTTTTATTTTTTTTATTTTTATAAAAGCAAATGAATAAAAGTATTTATAAAAACACTAAACTGGGTTTAAATAAAGAGAAATGCTCTCAAATAGCACTTATCACTATATCGATATTATCTCAATATGCTATTTAAAATATCAATATGATATCATTAATTCGGTAGTCTATATTTCGTGATAATCTTGATATAACATAAATAACTATAAATATTGTGTCTCAATACAATTTTTTTATTGTTGCTAAATGAACCCTAAAATTAACTGAGTGTACTTTATGATTTAAGTACATCCTAATACTTAAATCAAAATATAAAATTAACTAAATACACCCTATTTAACTACCAAAAATACCCCTAATACACCCAATACTCTCTATCATACAACACCAAACCCATTCATTAATTTAAATATTAGGTTGATGATGACAGCATTAAATATCGATGAACACTCGGTAGTGGATAATTTTTTGGAATTTTATGCTTTGAACTTATGAATAAACTATAAGGGCACTATATACATATACAGTGTTGGCAGATACCATTGTGCGATTTTCTCCTTCTGATTGTAATAAGATTTGAAATTTCTGAGAACTTATCTCCTAAATTTCTGAGAACTTAAACTTATCTCCTTGCTTGATATTCGTTTACTACTTTGTGGGAATTGACTGCATTTGTTGATGAACTATGTATGCTGACCATACATGATGACAGAAGAATGAAGATACAGTATTGTGTTTTTGCTTTTTTTAATTTTTCATTATGAAATTGCATGAAATAACTTTCATTTAGGATAAAGTCCTGAATTATGATTGAATATAGTGAGTAGAGTATACTTATCTCCTTGCTTGATATTCGTTTACTACTTTGTGGGAATTGACTGCATTTGTTGATGAACTATGTATGCTGACCATACATGATGACAGAAGAATGAAGATACAGTATTGTGTTTTTGTTTTTGTTTTTGTTTTTCATTATGAAATTGCATGAAATAACTTTCATTTAGGATAAAGTCCTGAATTATGATTGAATATACTGAGTAGAGTATACTTATTAAAATTACATTTTATTCACAATTCAATATATTTTTTTTGGTCATTTTATATTATAGTAAATTAGTAATTCAATAAATAGTTTGTGATGAGAGTGTCTTTCGATTAATTTTAGAGTTCGTTTAACATCACTTTTTTGTTGTTGTCAATATTATTAAATTATAAGATAATTGTTTATTTGAAATTTTACTAAAATACGGTGGTATTTGGGGGCATTTCCCTTAAATAAATTAACTTAAAAGAAGGCCAAATTGTAAAAGTTAATTTGGATGAAGAAGCCAAACCAAACGAAAGAAAACAGAGAAGAAACAAAATGCCCCGTCTTTGAACCTTTCCTTTCTCTCTCCATAATCAAAATTTAATTGGGTGCAAACAAAAACATGCAGACTCAATTGTGCACTCCTTTGCTTCAATCAATCTGCCCAAACAGGTCCAATGGGTTTCGATTTTTAGACACATAGAAATAAAAAACTCACAACGCGAGAGAATCCCCGGAAACTCACACCATGGAAGGTATTGTTGTTTGCCTGTCTATTTAAGATCCTTTTTGAGATATGGGTTTTCTATTTTCTGATTGATTTATGTGAATTTTTGCATTGCATTGTTTGTTTGTATTTGGGATTATTTTGTATGCATGGAGAATTTGTTCTAATGGTGAAGATGTTAACTGGGTTTTATTTATTGGCTTCTTGGTTACTGAGAAACTTACAAAAGGAAAATGGGGTTTTCATCATGTTGTTTTCTGTTTCCTACTGTATAACAGTACCAATACTAGTCGAGTCTATTGAGAAAGGAGATGGAGAAGAGTGTAATATTTCATTTATCTGCCATTAGCCTAATATATTTTTATATAATTTCAATGCTTTACGTTTCCTACATTTTCTTTTTAGACACAAGATTAGGCCTTAGGGTTTTTATTTTTCCAAGTTTTTTTCCTGAATTTCGTTAGTCTATCGGCACAAAGGTGATCGTAACATCGTTAATCACCAAGATATGGAAATCTCAGGAAAGGCGTAAATTTTGTATAGATGATGCCCTTAATATTTTTTTTTTGGGAGTTTTGTTCGACTTTATCGATTCTTCTGTAAATGCTATGGTTAATAGTGTAAGGTGTTGTCCTTGTTATATGTTTGAGTATCAAATGTTCTGGTGTTTGATTAACAAACCTCAAGTAATTAGATTTGCTATGATTGACTTAGAAAATTTGTTTAAAAACAAGAAAGTTTACAAAAAAAGGGAGTAACTGGTTAGTTGGTAGATTAATATATGGAAAAGTGAGGTAAGTGCAGGTATCACATAAATTTTGCTGAAGTTAGTAAAAGGAAAAAAGCTATCCATTTGTAGATATTTTAATGGCATATAATATGGATGGATGGCAGTATCAATTAGTTTAACTTAAGAAAAGCCTATGCTGATAAATAAATCAATAAAACCTTCAAGAAAGTTTGTGAAACAAGGTTCTTTTAGGTATGTAACCATGACCTACGTACATGTACAAAATTTATGTGAAATCAAGCTTGTGAAACAGGATGCTGTTAGGCATGCAACCATGACCTATGTGCATTTACAAACTGGATTTTACTCACTGGGGCACACTTGACTCATTGGTCAAGGCTGTGGAAGGGACTTGTGCAAAACATAAGCTTCAATACTTTTTTATTGAAGAGAAGATAAGCTTCAGTATTGTCTGTTTTAGAAATTAGAATGCCCTCCTCTAAGAGTCCCACTAGTTGATCTAGGGGATTAAGCAATTCTATTAGAATTATGCATGACCACCTTATTTGCTGAAGTTAAGGCAATCTAATGTGCTTCTTTAAGACTGGAGCTGCCATATTTGTATGTTTGGATTTTATTATGAAGAAGTATGTTGTATACTTGTTTGTATGTTTGTGAAACTTGAGTTAAAATGTTTTTAGTTCAAGAACAGCAATGCTTTCAAATGTGTTTGTGAACTTAGGTATTTTTGCTGAATGGTGTCTAGTTTTGGAAGATTTTGTTCTAAAGGTTCAGTTCAACCTGTGATCATATAGAAGGTTCCTGCAACCTAGGAAGGAAGGAATTGCATATTATTCCCACCATTTTATATTTCTCTTAGAAGGTCTTTCTTATATGTGGCGATTGTCTTATTCTTTGTTGTCTCCAATAAGAAAACAATACATAAGCGTAGCCACACCTATAATAATCTTAATGAAGAAAGTTATTCATGTGAACATTATTGCAAGAACAACTTTGCAAGAGTTCTCAATTTCATATTCGTAGTCTTTGGCATTGTTGAATCACAAAGTAACCATTCTTAGCTTCTTTCTCACGCTCCCAGGTTGTTTCTCACTTAGTGGAAATTTAAGTGATAGAGAATTTGTAGAATTTTCACATTTGATGTCTTGCATTAGTAGTTGGTTTTTCATCTTACTTGTGCTGAGAGGAGATATTGGGCTATTCAGGGATCTGGGGTTATCTCTTGTAAATCTTTTTTCTTTCATTGCTAAACAATCCGAAGCATCCCACCTTTGATCCTTGTAATATAAGTTGCAAATCTTTGGTGCCTACCAAAATGTCCAGTCACTTGCTTGGCTGGTGGCTCATGGTAACATTAACACATGTGATATGCTTCAAAAGAGCAGGAAATACTCTTCATTATCTCCTCATTGGTGTGTGCTGAGAAAAACGTCCCCTAACTTCCCAAATCTGGAGTAGACTAATCCTGGCTTTTGTTTTGGAATGGGTAGGAATTGATACCCTTTTCCATATGAATTCTTTCTGGGGAGGGAATTCAAGAAGAAAACTGTCACCCTCTGGCGATGGGCTGTTTTGGCTCTATTTGGGTGCTTTGGTAGCAAAGGAATAGCAGAATCCTTGATAATAGAGAGGAAAATTTGGCTCCACCGTGGGACATAATTCTCTATCATGCTTCCCTGTGGGCTTCCTTGTCTAAGAAATTTAAGGATGCCTCTTTAGTGGATTCATCTGGATTGGGCTGCTTTTTTGGACTAAGTGTGTTAATTTGTTTTGTAAAGACTGGGGCATTTTTTTTATTTTTTTATTTTAGTGGGTGGGTGTGCTCTTGATGGACTTCTTGTCCGTCATGCTTTATACTTCTCTTTTCTGTCATTAATCATTAATATCTGATAATATTAATGGATGCAAAAGAAGCATGAATCTGATAATATCTGCTGATATAAAGATCACCCGGTGGTGGGGATGCCACAAAATTCTGTAATTATTTTCCAAGGAGGGATACAAACAAGAGGACTGTATATGTTACCTGTGTCACTGAGTATTTACCCGACACGTTGAATTTCGTTTGTCATGAAGGTGCCGTCTTGCTTCTTGGTAAAATCGTCGCACTGAATCCTACCTTCACAGGGGATTTTGTTTAGAACTGGAGGGGGAAGATGATTGGAGAGAGCTAGCCCCCATTCTGTTTCCCATAGTTTGATTATGGTAGGTAGGGATATTGAAAATCTAGTTGAAGTTGAGAAACTATTTGTTATACAAGTTAAATGTTGAAAATTAGAATCATTCCCTGATCTCGGTTATTTTGCACGATTTAAATGCTGGTGGGAAGATATAGCATAGGTGGTGGTGGATCATATGTGGAAGTCATCATCGGTCACTTTTTAGGTCATTTATGCTACAAAGAAGATGGCGACTTTCCATGTGAAGGATTTGTTAAATTTGATTGAGGCTATGGTGGGGAGCGAGTGTACTCGGTTTCTCATCTTTAATTTGTTATTGAAATTTTTGGTAACTTGGTACGTAATAAAGAAATTTTTCAGGTTAGTCTTGGGTTTAAAGACAAACTTGGCCAAGAGTGTGCTGGTGGGAATCAATGTTGAGGAATGACTCTTGGTGTTCTTATCCCAGAGAGTGGGTTGTGAGATAGGTGAGTGGCCTTTGAACTGTTTGAGACTTTGGGGAGTACTCCGTGTATCATTTTGGGCTCGGTGTAAATATTTTTGCATGCTCACTGGTGGGATTCAAAAGTAATTGTCAGAGGTTCAAGCCGATGTCCTCGGAGAGACCTTTCTCAAGGCTTTGGTGTTTTATCTTCTATTTTGGGAGAATGGGGAGAGGATCTGTTTTTAGAGACAAATGGGTTGGCGATCTCCTGTGTGTGCCCTGTCGTTCCTTTGTCAATAGAGTTCTTATTTCCTATATAAAAAATGGGGAACCAGGAGGAAAGTGTCGTTGGTGCTCCATTCATATAAAGTGGAGATGCCAATGAATTAGAAAGGGATGTTTTCGAAGATTAGAAGTAAAGGATTTGAAGGAACACAGTATGTATTCTTAACAGAATATGTAGTCCTGACATAGAAATGGTGAAGGATTCTGGTGACTGAACTCAAGTAATCTGGAGGTGGTTATGTTGAGTCTTATATTCATATCTGGAAGCTGATTGGGTATTAAATATGTTCTGATAGATGTATATTATCCTATCATTGATTTCATTTTGTAACTAATATATCCTCTTTCACTTTTTGGTTGATTTTTAGAATCAAATGATCTGCATTCTGAGGAGAATAAAACTTCCCAAGATAATAATAAGAAAAGAAAGCTGAAGACACCAGCCCAGCTTATGGCTTTAGAGAAATTTTATAATGGTAAGGATTCTTGTCTTGGCATATCTTTTGTCTTGCTCAGTTTTGAGTCATCAAATTTCTCAAAGGAAAATTCTTCTTTTTCCAGAACATAAATACCCTACAGAGGAAATGAAATCACAAGTTGCGGAGCAGTTAGGATTGTCAGAAAAGCAGATATCTGGATGGTTTTGCCACAGAAGGTTAAAAGACAAAAGATTGTCAAGAGATGAAACTTGTGCTAATGGACGGCAAGATCGTTCAAGTGGTGTTATTCAGGATCGAGCTAGTGGACTTGGGCAAGACTCATGTGGCAGCACTAAACATGGAGATCATAGGTATGTTGATCCAAGGGAGGTTGAAAGTCGAAGGCTTTCTGGGCATGATTTCCCAGCTGCAGATATTACCCGTGAGTATAGGAGTCACTATACCGAAAGAGTTGGTGGCATGGATAATACATCTTCAGAAAGTAGCTTGTCTTTACAAGATAGGTTCTTTACTCAAAATGAGGATCCGTATGATGTGGAAACTTCTAGATACCTAGCGCATAATGGAGTCTTTTCACCCATAAATCTCAGGGGCACAGAGAACATGGCATATAAGCCCTCAGGGTATTTGAAAGTGAAAGGTGAAGCAGAAAATGCTGCTATTACAGCTGTTAAGAGGCAACTTGGGAGGCATTATCAGGAGGATGGTCCCCCATTAGGTGTAGAATTTGATTTGCTTCCTCCTGGTGCATTTGAATCCCCGATTATGGATTCAGTCCATGGTACGTCATAATATAGTTTCTGTCATAAGAACAAATTTCATATTCCATGAAGTTAGTATTCTGAAAACAGAAAGCTTGATTACCATTTTGTTGATCTTTTTACTCAGCCTGTATTGATGCTCTCATATTTTCATTATATTTTCTTTGGGTCAGCATCGTAAAAATAGATTGTGAGGTATGCTTATGTACAGGAGATGATTCTCTTTTTGGCTCAAGCAGAGAACTGAACAAACTGTGAGAGAGTGTAAATGTTGCATTGAGAGAGGACATGATGATGGTTTATGAGAGAAAACGTGTAGTGATTGGTGTGTAGTTATTTTTATTATCTGCTTTGTGCATAGGTGATGCAAATATTATCATTTTGTGTATAACCAGTGAAACAAGATTTTTAAGGTGTTTGACATTTTATTGTATTATTTTACAGTTTCATGAAGATTATGCAAGTTGTTCTGTATGGAAGGCTGATGTTTATATTTACCTGATTCTACTGGCACAGGGCTTTGTCCAGTGAAGTAGCATAAACTTAGAAATCTTGAACTTCATTGTAGAGCCTATAATTTAATCTAATGTTTTATAATATAGCTTCCTGAAGATAAATTTACTTAAACTTATGCTTTGAAGCAGTGTTAAAATTTACTAGCTAGGCTTTTGAAAGATTGAAATAACATAAACTAGCCTTCTCACAAGTGGTTGAGTTTGCTTTCCTATTTTTTGGCTTCTATTTATTTATTTATTTCTAACACTTTTTTATCACATGGGTAGTTGGAGGAAAGTGGAGTAATTGTCAGATTAAGTGGACTTTTACTGGCTGTGTGAGTTAGAGGTAGTTTATTTCTTGCGTGGACAGGAGACGGTCCGGTCAAAGTGTAATAGAAACTGAATTATTGTGTTTGAGAGAAGATGAACTGGGGCCTTGGGCCCTCCATTATTTTAGCTATTCTTTACAGTAATTATTTCAATGTATCTAGTGTAACATTTTCTTGTGTAGTTTTTTTCTCTTTATAATATGATCTTCCAACTTATTTACCTGTAATTGGAGCACTAACATTTTGACCTACTCTCTGCGTGGTTTGCTATAAATTCCAGGTTTAATAAGGGGCCTTCCAGTTTAAACTGGGGGAAAGAGAGGGGTGGTGAACTCCCCTACTCATTTCGTGTTGGATATCGGTGTTTATCTTCTTGTATCTTGTTTGCCTGATTTCTGTTGTGCATTCTCTTTGAAGCTTTTGGAACCATTTCTTTGCATTTGTTTCAGATTTTGATTCATCTTGATCTCGGTAGATATGATGGTTAGACTAATAGCGTACAATGTGTGTGCAAATGCAAAATTGTAGGTTTTACTAAAAACAAGTAATAGTTTGTATAGTGTATTTCTTTTGATTCTACTCGAACTATTTAGATATTTTTAATGTTGATGAATATGGAACTTTGTCAGGGATATATGATATCATGGAGAATTTTGTTAACAAGGAATGCAGTGGGAAGAAAAAAAATGTTATTCATCAAACCACCAAGCTGCTTACTTTTTCAAGAAAAAAAAACTGAGTTGCTCTATAGGGCATTAGCACATCAGTCTTTTTGCTGTAATTTTCAATGTTTGTTTAGTCTGGGAGTTCATTATTTTCTATGCATGCTTGTTAACGAAGCTAAAAAATTGTTTCCCCCTCTCTTTTATTTTGAAGTTATACTCTGGAGGAGTGTGATTTGCTTTCATTCACATTCTTGAGTCTCTTAGTAGTTACCTGGAATGTTTATTTGAATATTTATATATTCCGGAAGTGTATTCTTATTTCTTTTTTGTTCAATGCTATGCAGAACCATCCATTGTTGGGAATCCTGTCCTCCGTTCTCCTGACATTTCTGGAGTGAAAGGGCAACTTAGTCCAAGAACTGTAAGTGGACCTTCTGATGCATTTGTGTTATATTTGGACAGATCTAGTGGGGGAAAGGGTGTGAAAACTTCATGGCATAGCTAATTTATTTGTTTATTTCAATTATAAAAGATAATAATGGCAAGGAAATTTGATCTAGTCAATTGATATTGATTCTGAATGCTTAGGTGCCAGTTATTCTTCAGAAATCAATTTTTCTACAGAATACCTTTCTAGATGAAATAATGTTATTAGTTTTTAAGTCCAGATTCAGAGTCTGGCCACATTAGTCTGACAAGAGAACAATTATTATTATTATTTTAAAGGAAAAGATGAAATTTTATTTCACAAAAGAAACTGAAGAAAACATTATCCTATACATATGAGTGTGTGTGCGTGCATGCTGGAGGGGGATACCACCTGCCCCTGTTTCCCGGCATGTGAGGGGCGGTGCTTGACTTATGTATTGTCAGTCGACTGGGATCTCACATCCCGCAAAATGGTATTCTGATCCTTTGTTTATGTGTGTTCCTTTCACAACCAAAACATGTAAAGGCTTTGTTAAAAAATTTCCGTGGGACATCCTTGTGATTTAGCATTCAAAACTATGTGTAAGTGTATGCAACTTCATCGTCTTTGATAAATTCAAAGTTCTGAATTTTAGAATCTCAAATCTCTTTGGTCATTTCCCTTAGGCCCAGGTGCGAGACATGTTCTGTTATGGGTTGAGGTAGAGAGAGAAGATTGTTCTACTTTGGTTACTGCCTATTTTGTAATTGTTATATTATATAAGGTAGATTACATTTTTTACCCACAGAAACTTTAGCGGCATTTTCACTTTGGTGCATGACAATCAAAACCTTACAATGCCATACCCAAAGTTTGCGCCATCTTTGAATTTCAAACTTCCGTTAGTGTCTCCATCAATTTAGCCATTTTCTGCTGATGTAGCACAAGTGGGCCCCACAAATTTGATGAAGATTATGCCACGTGGGAAACAATGATTATAAAAAAAGCCAAATAACCTTTTACATGTTAAAAAAATTGAGGATCAGATAAGTAATTGAAAGATTTAAAGATAAAAATTAGAAACTAAACAACATAAAAGGAAAGAAACCCAATCTTCCCCAATTCTCTTCGACCCTCATCTCCTCCCTTCTCCCTCATGTATCCCATGGCGGATCTGCCATTGCAGATGAAACCAAACCCATCTTATCTCCAATGCCTAATTAAGAGTCCAAACAATATATGGTGCACAGCCTGTTGGCTACAAGACCCAAATCAAACCCATTATCACTAATCCAATGCTGTCAAAACTGGCATTATTGGGTTTGGAACATTGGCCAGAACTTCTTTTGGTGTCGGGTCTTAATTTGGTGGATGGGTCTTAGTGAGCAGCACCTAGATTTTTTTCCTTTATGGTCCTCCCATATTCTGCAGGTTCAAAATCTGGCAGACCGTACTGTACCATAATCTTCTCTATCTTCAGTGCACCACCATTGCTGACTGTAGATGTGGGCCAGCTGATACAAGCCATGCCACCTGCATTGCACTATCATCACCATTGCTGTGAACCCTATCCTTTACTTCCAAATCCTCTTCACCCTCTGAAATGTAAAACAAAAGCCCCCAAGATAGAACTACTATGACATTTCTATGAACCGTTACATCTCCTGGATCTTGGCTGGTCCACAACCCTAGTACTTTCTCTTCCAATAGAATCACATCCACATTCTTAAGCCCTGAACCGCTTTATTTATTTATGAATTTATTTTTAGTTTGTCTTGACATGACACATAGCCAAATTGCATTTGCATAAGTTAAAAGTATAATTGAAAGTTTGGATTAGCACAACTTACACCTCAAGGAAGCAAAATATCTCTGCTATAATATCTTTGTTTTTCATTTGTCCGTAACCGGAATGCATTTTTCTCCCTCCCTTTGTGATATTCTTTCCCCCTTTTGATGGTCTTGCAGAGATATGAACTATACAATTCCAAGTTCAGTTCCCAGGATTCATATATACAGCAGGAAAATCCTTGCATCATGCATGGGTTTGATCTTCAGGAGAAGAAATCTAGCAAAAAATTGAGACAAAAGTCGACTTATCTCAACCACACAAATTCTTCTCCTGGAAAAAACTCTTCCTTGGATATTTATGATAAATCTGTTGGCGGAACCTCTGCTTATAATACCAATAGGAAAGATAAAATGAGATCTAAGCGGGGTTACTCTAGTAGGAAAGTTACTAGTGAACAAACAGAGCCTTGTTTACATGAGTATGATACAGTAAGTAGCCCCAAGCTTGTTCAAAGGAGTGATTATTTGAAGCCAAAGCCTTCGAGTTCTATAGTTAAGCGTTCTGAGACCCACCTTTCAACTTATATGCTCTATTATTCAAAAACTCCCATATGGAAAGTACTTGTCTTGTGACTGTTTTTAATTGCTATGTGTGCCAGGAGGAGAACCTTGATGGAGAATGTAAGGCCATGAAAGCCTATAGTAATCCACTTAGAGTAATGATGAACTCTACTGATGAAATGGTGGTGAGTTTGAAATTTGGTGGGACAATGTTAATATGAGTGTGTGGCATGCATACATGGGTACATACAACTTATGAATGTATTCTTGTTTGCTTTTTGTTCACATCCTTTTTCCTTATTGATGAAGGTTGCAAAACAAGCGAGAGTTAATCTCCCTCAACAAGATTATTCGACAAATTCGTTTCCTCAACTGCCACCTCATAAAAATCAGATCAAAGGGTTTGTATAACTTCCTCAATGTGCATGTGCCTACAGTTATGTGCGCAAATGTGTGCTTGTGGGCTTGAGTGTCCTCCATGTGATTTTGGTCGTCAATTTGTGCTTGTCTTGTTTTCACCTTTTGTTTTTATAAAAGAATAATAATAATAATTACCAGGGAATTATTTTCTCTATTGACTGCTTAAGTTTAGCTGCAAAAGCTGCATTTTCCCCCTGAACCAGTTTAAATAATGTTAGTTTTATATGTAAGAGTTAATATACAGAGGCTGAATATGGCAAGCTATTCTAGGTTAGACGGTTATCTTTTCCCAACTAGCAGCGGAGTGATTTGCTTCACTTTCTTGGTCCAGTTACAGTGGCATTTCCCTTTGCCATGATGACATGCTGTTATTTGTAGTATATATTGTTTGGCATTATAATTGCAACATCTGGCAAACTCTTTATGAGGCCCTGACTTTGAAGAAGTGATTCTTATCCTTAAGGTGGGTGAGAATAGCATTAGAATGAAGCTTTCACTGATTGGAATCTTGACCTTCCACTTCATCAAAGTTTTACCAAATTTAGGTGCATCAGACACAAGAACAATTTCCTACTTCCTGAATACTGTCCTAGTAGAAAAAAATTTTGTTTTTGTTTTTGGATTATATCCTTTTGAGGATGAACAAAGTATTACTATGTCCATGTTGCAAATGTAATAGCATCAATGACTGAAATTAATTGCCTACATAAATATTTTATGGATCCTCCGTGGCTATCCGCTTTCTGACTGTATTGTGCATCATTTAGAACTGCTATGGAGATGCCGTCTAGCTTCAGTGAGGATGAAACTGCAGAAACCAATTCTTCTGTGGATTGAGGATCCTGCAATTGAAGGATGGAAAGCTGGGAGGGATTCACAAGGGCCTAGGGATGTACAGTTGAATAGAGCATGTATTCCATTTAAGCACATCAGAAGTACTATATGCGACATTGTTATCGTCAGCAGCAAAATGCAGTAGCTGCCGGCCTGTTTTGCTCTTCCAGTGATCATTTGTTAATATGTGTAGAAATAAAAATTTTACACAATCTTAATTGGTATTGCATTATGGTGAGTGTGATAGAGATGACAGTAAGATTGTAAATCTTCTGTGTCTGGATCTGCTATGAGTATGGTCTTTAGAAGGAAAGCTCATCCAATGCAAGTTACTGCTTTTATTGTTGGTTAAATGATGGCAGAGCTTTCTGCAACTACAAAATTTGGCTTGCTTTAATTTGTAATGAGAAGAAACGGGTTGTAACTTATTAATGGTTTCCGGTTCATGCATTATGGTGGAAGAATTAACTCATGTAGCAGATACATGATTTCTCCATTGAAACTTTTGTAGCAGATACATGATTTCATTAGGGTTTTTTTGTTTTTTGTTTTTAAACCTGTATGTATGCATGACATTTCTTTTCTCCAACTTAACCACCTGCAGATATGAACAAATTTGTGAAATTTCTGCTAATTGCTAATTACTGTCAACAGAGGTTGTGGAAATAACATTGGCCTGCACATTTTCTCAAACGAAGTGGCAATCCACCTCAATATGTTTGGTTTGCCCGTGAAAAACTGGGTTTGAAGCAAGCTTGATTATCACGAAACTATTTTGTAGGTTAAACCAAACCAAATCCTAATTCTTGTAATAAGCTTACTGCCTCCATCTATAGGCGTTTCTGATGGTTTGACTCCCAATTTTCCAGTTGCTTTTAACAGATCGAATACATATTCTCTTTTTAAAGAAATATGCCCTTTTTGAGTAGGCAATTTCCAATCCAAGAAAGTATCTTAGAAGGCCAAGTCTTGGTTAGCAATTTGCTTGTGTAACTAATCTTTAGCTATGAAATTTCATCTTTATCATCTCTGTCATCGACATAAACCAAAACAATGGTAGTACCAGAGAAGCATCTGCAACACTTCCTTTTAGCCCATTGTTAAGAACTGAACTTCTCTTAGCATACCACAATCGGGGTGATTGTTTGTCCATATATAGCCGTTCTTGTGGTTGACTAGGAGGAAGGGGTGGGCATCAAGACCGGAAAACCGGAACACCGAGCGCATCGAACGGAAAAACTGGAAAAAAAATCGCATTGACTTAAAAGTCAACAAAACAGCACCGAATCGAACTGCCGGTTTCACACCCTACAAAATCAAACTGGAAAGAACTGGACAGACTATGTATTTTCTATTTTTTTTTAAAAATATTTAAGTTCAATGCTAAATTTATAATCTCATAACTAATATTTCCCCAAGCCCAACTTCAAAGCACCTCTCTTTTCAATGCCCAATCATCTCTCTTTGCATGAAATTGGATCATTTGTGAATTTTTAAGTCCAAAAAAAAATATTTGTTGGAATTTGTAATTTAAAAAAAGATATATATATATATATATATATATATATATACCAGTTGAATAGTATCAATTCGGATTCCAGTGTGAATTGGAAACTGGACCGGACCTGACCTCGCCCACCCCTACCAGGAGGTACCCTGATATAAACTTCGTTTTCTAGGTCACCATGATGAAGAAACACATCTTCAACATCCATATGAAATAATTTCTACTCTCTGATTTACCGGTAGGATAAAAGAACATGGGATGTATTCATCTCTGCAGCTTCAACCAGCTCCATATATTTATGGATGTGGTTGCAATGCTCTGGTGGGCTTAACCATTTAGAGACCCATTTTCGCTATATTGGGGATGGGGTTAGTCTATAGTGAGGGGTCTTAAAGTGAGGAATTGGTGAGGGGTTTCCATCTCGTCACCTAATAAACCCCCCAATGCTTTGTTGATAGTAAAATGGAAACCCCTCACCAATTCCTCACTTTAACACTCCTCACTATAGTTTCACTCTTGGGGATGAGTTTTTTGCATGAGTTGTTAATATAACTTGCAGCCCGAAGATGGTTGAGCCCCATTTAGAGCTCTCATTGGGCTTGCCCTAAGAGAGTCTTCCAAAATTTGCACAGTACTGCTTATGTCACGGTTATTAGCCTACTAAATATTCCAACACGGAATTGGCCCATCTTTTGTTTTCCTTTTTCCATAAAAAAATAAAACTGGCATTCCTAATTCGTTATATTTTTCATACATATAGAAAGAAAATAAAATTTCTTGTAAAAAAATATATATATAAGTTATGAAAATCGGTTTGTACGTTCACGTCTAAATCCAGCAATAGTAGTCTTCCACTGTTTTAATTTTCTTTAAAAGGAAAAGGGAAAAAGCAATCAATTCTAGTTTTCACCTTAAATTTTCATGTAAATTAATTTCAAATTGTTTCTTTTTACATATTAATTATGATATATAGTATTCATGATCAAATGTAGCAGAGGTAGCCCTCAAACATAATATGTAAGACCCGTGTCTTGGAGAAGTAAGAACGGTGAGTAATTCCACATCGCTCGGGGAGGGAAAGGTGAAGTGCCTTATATGTGTGGGCACTTCTCCTCCTAACACGAGACCTTTTGGGAGCTCACTGGCTTCAGATTCCTTAGAACTCTGAAGTTAAGCGAGTTGGGGCTAGAGCAATCCTAGGATGGGTGACCCACTAGGAAGTTGTTCGTGAGTTCTCAGAAACAAAACCGTGAGGGCGGGGCCCAAAGCGGACAATATCGTGCTAGGAGAGTTGGGTCGTGATATAATAGTATCAGAGCTGGACCCCGACCGGAAGTGTGCCAGCAAGGACGCTGGGCCCCAAGGGGGCTGGATTGTAAGATCCGTGTCTTGGAGAAGCAAGAACGGTGATCAATCCAACATCGCTCGGGGAGGGAAATGTGAAGTGCCTTATATGTGTGGGCACTTCTCCTCCTAACACGAGGCTTTTTGGGAGCTCATTGGTTTTGGATTCCTTGGAATTCCGAAGTTAAGCGAGTTGGGGCTAAAGTAATTCCAGGATGGGTGACCCACTGGGAAGTTGCTCGTGAGTTCCCATAAACAAAACCATGAAGGCGGGGCCCAAAGTGGACAATATCGTGTTAGGAGAGTCGGGTCGTGACATAATATTTCTGCCAGTAATGCGCATTTGTGTTTGACTGTCTATGTCATGCACTTGAGTTTGGGTTTAAATGATTGCGTATGCTGAATAGAAAGAATAGATTCTTAGAATTTAGATTGAGATGTTATAATGTAGGGGAATGAGGGTTTGTTGTGACATCACTCGTTCAACATTAATTAGTATTTTCATTTCTACTAAAAATAGAACTTTAGGCCTCGTTTTTTTATGCATAACTAGCTTGGACAATTATAAGTACTATTTAGAATGGACTTGGCTTGGACTAATTCATATTCTATGTTTTTCTGGGGTGCTAAATTAAGGAGCTTTTGTTTGGAGCCATGCTGGTTAGAGTCAATGGGATTGTTCTATCAAACAAGAGCAATGCTAGAGAGACCAACTAATATGATAGTGTATCATTATTTTACGTTTATATTTACTCTACCTTGTTTATTCACAAAAAATAAAAAATTGTCACATTAGTTGGAAACTCAAAAATTGATGTGTTCCATTAAACATTCGTCTATTTTGGTAATTTTGTTAAACAGATTTAGGATCTAGTTCTCTTTTTACTTTATGTGGGACTGGGAGTGTAAAACCGTCCATTAATAAGGGGCAGGCAATAATCCCAATTATGCGTATCTAGTCATTTCCTTTTAGCGGACCACAATTCAGGCAGCACAGCAGCTGAAGAATCAAACTCAAACTTAGTTGGAAGAAAAGGGTGTGCTTTGCTTTGCGCATTATGTTTGGCTATAAACATTGAGATTGAGGGAACGTGGGATGTCTCTCTTCCCTTGACTTGGAGTCCAGTGTGGTGCCATCTTTTAGGTTAGGCCGACTTCCAATCAATAATATATTAAAGGATCAATCAATAATTCATCTGTGGAGGGCATATCCGTCAGATTCCGTCCGTCCTATTAGCCACCATGACAATTCCTAAACCACACCACCCGAATGATACCCCTTTCGATATCGTCCTGGATTTGAAAAATAGACAGTTTCCAATTATACCCATCTACATCTAAAGCAATTTAATAAAAGTTTTTCAATAAATTGAGGATAGTCAATGAAATTTGAAAGAAAAAAACTAATACAAACCTAAAGTCAAAATAAAATATCCCAAATTTTTTAAAAAAATATATATATATATATATATATATATATATATATATATATATATATCCAATCCAACCTTTTTATTTTTAAATTAAAGCCATGAAGGCAACTAAATTAATAAGAGAAAATGTGCATCAACTTGGAATGTTGGGGAAAAGCCAAGATGGCCCCTCCTCTATCCCTACAAGCCTCTCGTTATAATTCAAACCAGATAGTGCTAACCTATGAGCTGCTTTATTACAAATGCATGGTGTATAACTCATCGTGATCCCATGTTCAGAAACTCCCTATATCAATGAAATATTTCATGTTTTTATTCTTTGAACATTCCAAAACATATGTAATGCAATTCTAGTAACTTGTAATATATGACCCACCCATGTAGCCTCCAAGGTAGCTTACCGTATAATTGGGAGAAATATATTTGTAACTTCTTCAATCTTCATTTTAACACAAGCTATATGACATACATGATTCAAAATTAAACAAAATATATGACAATATATTTACAACATAGAGTTATCTTTCTATTTTTTTTTCGTTATGTACCTTTATCGGCAATGGACTTCTAACTCAAGTGATTAAGAGCATTTACCCATGTATACAAAGTCCTGTGTTCAAATCCCCCCTCCCCTAATAACGCTTTCATCAACAACTAGTACTGAACAAAAAGTGAACCCTAAACCACTTTGAAACCCTAAGGGTACACCCATCCTTTCGCTTTAAAATTTAGAAAATTAAATTAAATTTCGGGACAGGATGTTACAATATATGTCTCAAGAAATAGGCAAAGCTTACCATGGTCCTCTAATATAAAATAAAGAACAATATGTCCACATATATAGAAGTTTAGAAGAATATTTTATTACGATGATGAATTATTTAAACGCAAACCTTCGTTTTTTGAGAGAAAAGTAGATTCCATTAAAAACCGCCAAAAAGTACATACCGAAACCCGTCAACGACCACCAAACTAGAAAATAAAGTATCTAAAATTCAAGGAGAGTTGAACCACACAGATTCAAGTAGATTTGGAAACTCAACCCGCAAATCAACAAAACAAAAAAACCAAACCAAACCAAACAAAGCGTGGGGGAGGAGGGGGAGTAAAAGGAGAAGCGGAGGAAGGGAGAGGTGAGGGAACACTTGGCAGGTGCCTGGCACAAGTGACCAAAATACCCTTTTTGCCCTAAACCGCTGAATGACACTACTTAAGGGTTTGACTTGTACCAAAAAACCGACAAAGTCTCCCCTGAAAAACAGACATTTCCCCATTTATTACACCTGTAAATATTACAATTTTTATATTCCAAACGTTAAGCATGCATAAGACAAATGAATTCAAATGGCATCAGGCCTCTTATACAACATAAACAGTTATTAACTAGGCTTCGGGCCCACACACCTGTTCACAAGGAGACCAACCAAAAACACTAAATGACTTTCGAATCCCATATCCATATCAAATTCCCGAAACATATTCTCTCCCGTCGCTGCACCTAGACAAATCTAGGTTGCCTACGTATACTGACTGAGGGATCAAGCCACACGTAGTTCTTTAATCTCTAATCAAATCTCTGACACTTAAGCATAGTACAATGATTGCTCAACAATCTTCAATCCAGCACGTGTATACGTATATATATATATTAAAATATTACCAATAAATGGAAAATTAGGAACTAGAAAAACAACATTGACCAACACATAGAAATCCTTATGTCAATATCAATTGGTAATTTATCAATTTCAAGCCATCAAGCATATATTTAAATATCAACATACAATCAGACATTTACTTAATTTCTTACTGAAACCAAACCCAATTCACGTACTTATCCGAGTCTTTTCTACCATTCCTAAACACTTAAATTCATTCCAAGTCATAACCGAATAACAATAAAATATAGTTACGTCCTATTTGGAAATAAACTTAACAATTATGTTCTCCATAAACATTTAATCAATTTAATATAGTAAGAAAACTATTTTTCGAATAAAAGCCCCTTCACCAATACATCTTACGTTACAGCCTCGACGAAGCCGACATTGCCCATTATCTAGGTCAACTGGGCTCGTAGTGCCCACGACCTCAAATTTGTCATCTGATAATTCCTGTTGGTCCACAGCCAGAAGGTATGCCCATTCTAAAAGTCTCATCATGATCCAACGGTCAGTTTAACCTCGATTGCGAAGTTTTTCCAATTGGGCCCGCGGGGCCCACAAGCCCACAACCTTTGATTCCAAATCCAAACATTCCTATAAGTCCAACAAGGTCTACTTAACAAGTTTCGAGAGTTTGGTCTCGATCGAGCGTTCAGATTACCCTCAATCGTATGATCGGACGGTTATCGATTACCTAACCCTAAACTCCTTGAATTGAAGTATCCGGGGCTCCGATTTCCGATCAACCAATTCCTATACGATCCTAGAGGCACTGGAATTCACATATTTGAAAACGGGACCGATCCGACGGTCCGAACCTATTGAACTCGGATATCGACTAACATGCAAACTGAGTTAGCAATTTGTTTTGGTATTAACTCCTTCCTCTAACCTTGGATTGGCCCAAATGACATGTGGTTGGAAAGATGATATTCTGAACTTCAAGATGGACGGCTCAAAGTCATCAGTTGCTTAAGGAAAGCCTAATTCGTGAGCCCATGAAGTTGCTAGTCATGCTGACTTAAGGATGAGCTGATTGTTGCTTGGTCATAATGAGCTATGCATGAACTATGGTTTCTGGTGGGATTTGTTGGTGAAGTGCAGCAACCAAATAAGAAAAGAAACTGATTTTCAATTACATTGGTATGTTAGGTGAGGTGAGTGTTGTAGGTAGAAGGCATATTCAAATCAGATTTTCCCCTTTCCTTCTCTCTATAAATACCACATCCATTCTACACCAAAGGAATGACACACATCCTGGGATTCACAATCCCACAAATCACTACATCCATCCACACTTCCATCATTTCCCAAAAACATTCAGCAATCAACCCAACACTCTAAACAGCCCCAAATCACAAAAACAGTCCTTGCAAGCCTTCCTTCCATTTCTGTCACGCCCCAAAATCGAGGCACGTGACAGCAACACGTACCTTGAGGATCCCGAGAATATAAACCTAAGTCCGAGGGTTATACTCCCAAGACTCCCAAAATACGCTAAGCCTTTGTAAATAAATTAAAACGGGTTGGATCAGAGTATTTAATAACAGCGGAAAAATAATTTATAATATTTTACAAAATTTATTTGAGAGTTAAACAAACCCCAGAGGTCATGGATTAGTATCAACAACCTCTGAAATTATTTTATAAACCAATAATGAAAATATACCAACCATCTAAAATTCAAGTTTTTACATATGAAGCGAAACATGATCAGCTGTGATGAATAGAGTTCACAACTCGACAACAAGCGTGACATCCCTGACCCAATTTAATTGAATTTATTCAATTTAAATAATTAAGGGGTATTGGAGGTCATTTAATTTTCGGGACGGAATTTGGCGACACGGGTTGCGCCATTGCGTTCGGATCGTCGAGACGCAGTCCGTTGGGTGAGCGTGTCAATTGGAGGTCGGGAGCTTGAGGGGCATTTTTGGTCTTTTCGCATGGCTTATAATTTGATAAAAGTACCCCAATGACCCGACTCTTTTCTCTCTCTCTCCTCCTCCGGTTCTCTCTCTCCTCTGCGATTTCTCTCTCACCGACCCTCACTCTCTCTCTCTTCTTGGTCGGCCACAGGCACGGTTGGAGTGAGACGGTCCCAAGCGATCCCTCTCCTCCTCCCGGTCCACGGCCGCCCAAGATCAGGTCGAAACCCCCGGCGATGAGCGGCAGCAAGCCTACTGCAAGTTCGGCCGAAACCTCCATTTTCGCCGGCGGCGTTCCGCCACCACGACCTCCGATTCCACTTCTCGAGAAGGTAGCCCTCCTTCCCTTCTTTCGATTTCGGGGCGTGGCGACAACGTTGGCGGCGTAACGCCAAGTGTGCATCGCTACGGCCTAAACCTAACCGGTTGGGCTTCGATCCGGCTTGCCGGGCGGTTCTGGGGTAGCTCAGCCGGTTCTGAGCTTCCCAAGGGCTGCTTGAGTCGGTGGGGTAGGCGGTGTAGGAGGTGGCGGCGTTTTGAAGTTGGCCTGTTTTACTCAAAGGCACCCGCCACCCACGGTGGCGCGTGTGGCGGCGCGTGGTGGCGGGGTGGTGGCGGCTCTTGGGTCCTTTGAGACCTCGTATCGCTACGAACGCGTAGGAGTTGACGGATCGCCAGTCGGGAGATCGTTTGGTTATCGAAGCGGATCTCGCCTGTGCGTGATTCCCGGGTTCGATAGGTTTGAGCAGTCGGATCGTGTCCATTTTTGGATATGTTGATCCTCGTATTTTTAGGAGTCTATAGGATTTGACGGATCGTGATTCGAGTCCGATACTCCTGATCATTGACTTGAAGTTGGGGTGCTTAAGCCGTAATCGTCCGATCGTGAGATCGTGAGCAATCCGACCATCCGATCGTGACCAAACTTTCAGGGCGTGTTAGTTAAACCGTAGTTAACCTATAGGAACTTTCGGATCTAAGTTTGGAGGTCATGGGACCCAAGTGCCCGGTTTGACCTATTAGGGCCTGCGGTTTGACCAAGTTTGACCAGGGTTGACCAGGGTCTCGAGGTCTGTTACAGTGTAGTTGACTTTGTTGGACTTCTAGGAATGTCCGGATCGATTTGGAGGTCTTAGGCTCCGCGGGCCCGGTTGACCGAAAATGGGTGTTTGACCGCCGCGGTTAGTGAGTCTTCGGGACGGTCTCACCGGTTAAAGAGGTAGTTTGACCTTAGAATCCTTCGTAGGACGTACGTGCACGTTAAGTGGGGTTTTGTTAGGGTTTAAGTTTTAGATTCTCGTTCGGTTCACGGTACTAATCCAATCTTCGTATCTATCGCTTTAGGTCACTGTTTGCAGTGCCGCGACAAGTGAGACCCTTTAGGGTTATGCGTAGGACCAACCGGTGAGTGGACTTTGTTTCAAATGAGCATGATTTGAATGATTTGCATAAAATGCATGAAATGAGATTTAATGATTTTAAGTCTTGAATTTATTAATAGTTTAAGTCTTGCTTTGACTTTGAGTTGAAATACTTTTAAAAGGATTTGCATTGAGGTAAATGCATGATTTGGGTTGCTTAGGTTTATTGTGGGGCCATTGATGGCTATTTTATTATTATTTATACCTTTGGGTATTGAACGGGACGTGGTGAGCAGTGGTTTTCGTATTAAAATTGGGACATTATATTTAAAAAGGGTTGTTATATTATATATAAATTATATAATTGAATATTTGGCCGTTAACGTAGTCCGTTTGGTTACGTATTCGGTTTTGGCTTTTAAAACCTTTTGAAGTATAATTACTTATACCTTGATTATATATATGTATATTTTCATACATATATATATTGATTTTGAATAAATACTTTGGAATAATGGGAATTGATTATACGTATATTCATACATATTTATATACATAGATATGTATATGGGATCGAGCTTGAGTTTTTGTACTTTAAAGGATCTTTATGTTTTATGTATATATATATATATTTATATATATATATATATATATATACATATGTATATTTTGGATTATACGTCTGATTTAACGGTATGTATTTACGGACGAGTTCCTTATACTTTAATTATATATATCTTTGGGTTGGAATGCCCGGCGTCAGACGTGAGGTCCCTCATATAATTATATTGATATTTTGAATATGGAAATATATGTTTGGGACGGTGATGTCCTTATTTTGAATATATATATGTTGACCTTGAATTTTGGGCGCTTGGAGTCAAGGGTAACTGTATTTGGATTTGGGTGCATGATTGTGGGTTGAAATGTGAAAGTATATGAATATGTATAAATGGATTATTGCAGGGCAATGGTTGTGAGTGTTGTAAACACTGTATATGTACCTCCCCTCACGTTACGTACGATTCTTGAGATATGGTTCGATCCAGGTGCATACCTTAACGGGGTGTGTAGCCAGACTCTTAATTGAGTATTTAGTCAGCGCGCATGGACTAGTTCGGACGTAGGGGTATTGAGTATGCGTGCTGCGCCATACGGGTCGGGTAGCATAATCCATTACTATGGACGGCTAAACCACAGGTACGGGGCCACGGTGTAGTCCTCGTATCCGGTTAAACTATCCCCTTGTTGGATGGTTTCCCGGTACACTGATCCTGGTGTTGAGTTGTTATTGTATATATATATATGTATGTATATGTATATGCGTGGGTTATTATATTCGTATTCTTATTTCTTTTAGTGAGGATCCCTCCTTACTTGTCGTGCTTGCGAGCACAGGATTGTGAGTTGGGGAAGTTGGGGAAACTTTACACTTACTTTGACTTCAGATGTTGATTGGATTTCAGTATCTTGGTTATGTTTTACTTGTTGGATTGTAAATCAGTTTGATATATTTATATATATTTATATAAATGCTTTGAAGTACAATTAATGTCTATATTCTTTGTCACGAGTTGGGTTTCTTGACATATACGAATTATTCGGCATTTAAAGGTTTGTTTTACTTTATGAGAATTTTATTCCATCTTTATGCTTTACTTTAACAAAGGCCGTTTGTTTATGTTTTATAAACCTCGCTTGGGTTGATTTGAGAGGTTATGCCTCGGGAAAAGAAAAAGGGTGTTTTATTCGGAAAAAGGTTTTGAGCTGGATTGCTCTCATGT
The DNA here is from genome assembly GCA_024362665.1 of Prunus padus. NCBI lineage: Eukaryota > Viridiplantae > Streptophyta > Magnoliopsida > Rosales > Rosaceae > Prunus > Prunus padus. Next base: position 23,821,767 of record JANFAM010000012.1, read on the forward strand.
AATTTGAGATAATATGATTTCTAAATCAATCACGTATATAAGGATTTCATATGCATGGTTTGCATGGTTTTAAAAGGTGGGGTTAGTATATTGTTTTAAGTATGTAAAACTTTGTTTTGTCGCTCACACTTTTACCTTTTGCGCCCAGTGTAGTTGCGTCGACACTGTTCGGCCGTCGCGCTCTTCTTCTCGAGCTTTGGTAGAAGGGTAGGATCATTGTCCTTGAACCCTAAACTCATATTCTGTTTATTCTTTTCCCCCGCTGAATTCCTAAACTCTTAGATTGCTCTGTATTGCTGTAAGGGTTAAATTGTTGACGAGAGGCCTGGGTAGTTTATCCGTAGCATCTTTGGTGCTTGGGCTTTGTTTACATTTGCTTGTTTGAGCAGTTTTAACTTTGGGGATTGTTCACTTTGTAGGGGAGACTGCATCCGATTTTTGAAGTCTCGGCCAAAAGTTTGTTGTTTGTCGGGAAGAGGGTAGCTGTTCGGTTGTGGGCCCGGCATGGGTTGGTGTTGGGCCCATCACCAGGGTCCGGCTCGGGTTCCGGGTGGAATTCGGGTCGGGTCCCTGTCAACAACATGGGACACGAGCCAAATGCTGACAAGTGAGGAGGTCACACCAAAATATCACCCACGAAAGGAATCTACAACAAAAGTAATGACTATAATAACAATGATAATGGCCATAGATTTATTTTCAAAATCAGTGAAAGAATATAAACAAACACAAACCGTATCCATATACTGTGGATCCAAAACCAATTGACATGCTCAAACAATTTTCGTAAACATTTTTCAGCTAACTGATGAACAAAAGTTATACCTCGCAAGTGCATGAATCGATATGATAGTATAGCAAGCAAATACGAGAGTTGTTCCCACAGAGATTTGTAAAGTTTATCAATTAATTCCAAATATGAATACCTTAAAAAAAACTAGAAAATAAAACAAAATATTAAAACTACTAAAATAGCTGAAAATAAGATTACACAATTTTAATCTAAGTGTTGAAAATCAAGAAAATAAAATTAACAAATGTTGGAAATTGGTTTTGAAAATCAATGGATGAAAGCTAGGATTCCGACTTCACCATAACAATCTTATTCTATATATTGAGTTAATTTTGAGAATAAAGTTTCAATTCAATTCCTAGGGTTCGTTCTTTCTTTATTATGATGATTCGTTCGGCTGCGGTGTCACCAAGTATCCTCAACTAAACCCAACTAATGAACCCCATAGTCAAATTTAATCGAGAACCCATTAAGTTTACGAAGAACAATAGAACCAAGAAGTGTCTTAGCTTGAACCCCGGCTTTAACAACAACTCATTCATTCACAGTGCATATAAGATTAGGGATGAACCCCTCGCCCAATCCTATCTTAGACAATCCAAAATACCTATAATGGCCAATTACAAGTATCAAGATCACAACTATAATAATGAATGAAAAAAGGAATATAAATTGATTAAAAATAAAGTATTAACTCAATAACATAGAATCATCATGTTAGGTTACATCGGATCCCTAGCAAAGAATTTAGTTACCCATAGCCATCTTAGAAACAAACAATATACTTATGAACATAAAATACAAAGTTTGAATTAAGATAGAAAAACCCGTAGACGAATCCACTGTAGTTGAACTCCTCCTCCGGCAAATCTTGAAGGCTATGAACGGCTAAAAAGGTGAATATGTGTGAGTTGGGTGATTTGGGATCTTGAACAATATGTGCTAGGGTTCTCTCTTCTTTTCTTTTCCAAGCTGGTCTAAAAGATGTATTTATAGGCAAGCTTCTAGGTTTTGGAGAAAAGATAGGAATTAAATCCATCTAGAGTAGGGAATTTGTTTTCCTAGTTGAGTTAGGCTTTGACTTTTGATGCACTTCTTTGACTAGACCAAGCACCAACCATCCCAGCAAAAATAGCTAACTTATAATTGAATTTACACAATATTTTGGTGCCTCCTAACTGCCCAAGTACGTCCAAAAACCTGTTTACCAAGAATGGTAACTTGTGATGCAAAGCTGTCAAAACTCGCGCAAAATTCCAGCACTGACGCACTGGTACTAAAACTGATGTAACTTCCTCTAGAAAACTAGAAATCATGAACCGTAAAATTCTCCAGAAACTATACTTCCAGAGCTTTCCAAGCATATAAATCACGTTATCTGGTTCTTCCTGAGCAGGTACAGGTAAATCCGCAAAGTTGACGCATCTGCACAGGCAATTTCTTGAGTTCCAAGTTGCTAATTCCAAATTTATGCATTCTTTGCTCTTTTTCACCATATTTTTCTCTATTTAGCTCCAACTCAACTTTAGAGATGATTTCCTACAAAACTCACACTAAACACATCAAAACAACCAATTTCACAAAAGAAACTAATGCAAATCATAGGAATAGGGCATAGAAAATAAGGACAAATATGGAGTTATCACTAGCCTGTATCTGCTTGTTTGACAACCGATCCTTTAAGGCCAACTACTCCTATCATAAATTTATAATTAAATCCAACTCCTCTGGTACGGTAGCGAGAGTGTCCATTTCAACCGGTTACACTTCATCGACTATACCTCACACGTAGGGTATTGGTAAAAATCTGTCCACGTAACCCCTCCGGAGTTTTAAGGGATCGAAACCCAAGGAAGTCACTATACTCCTTTCACTCTCAAGTCGTCGAGGATAATGCCTGTAGGCGTATACCCTCAAACTTTGGAGAACTAAAGCCAAGCATTCATAAAACCAAACAATATGGCATCCAAAAACAGTGCATCTTTCGCATACAACAATATTTACTATGTGTGAACATACACAAAATACAAGTCCGAGAGTGAGTCCCCTTACCTGGAATTTAAAACTGATGCCTGACTTGCATTCTGCACCTTTGAACTCAAATTGTTCTTTCTTGACAACTGATTCCTAGTCTAGTCATTAAAAAAAATGTTACTTAAAATCCTTTTTTGCAATTTAGTCTTTATAATTATCTTTAATTGCACTGTAATCCTCTCACTAGTCAATAATTTCACTTTTGTCCTCATACTTTGTCCAAATCATATTTTAGTCATCAGACTTGTTCATAATTTCACTTTGGTCCTTATATTTTGTCCAAATCATTTTTCAGTCGTTGAACTTATTCATAATTTCACTTTGGTCCTTACTTTTTCCTTATTTATCATTTGGCACTTATACTTGTTTTAATTTGTCTTTTGGTCCTTCCAATTTCAATACTGGCTTTCGGGCAACAATTAGAGACAACTTCCAAAAATCAAACCATCTAAAATCTTTACCTTACCCCTTCTGAATTTTTCAGAATTTTTTGAGTGGAGCTCCCAAAGACAATAACCAACTCAAATTACACTTGGAAACTAACAAAAGTTTGTGTTAGTTCATCCATTCCCGAGCAGGCTATATTAATTGGATTGCCACGATTTTTGGATATGTTCTAGAGAACAAAATTCTGAACAACTTCCATGAAGAATTTATTCTCCTATGGGCAAGGAAAATTGACATACAAGAGTGAATATTGTGTTGTACAGTAATAACAACAAAATATGAGGAAGTGACGAATTTGCTTACCATAGACATATCTAGAGTACTTGGATTGCTCTGATTTTTGGATATGTCATAGCTCTCAGACTGAGGAACAATTTCAGAGATGGAACGTTTGTCAAACAAGCTATAGAGACTAGAGAAAAATGTTGAAAACCAAGCTGCAGAGAACTAACCATCCATGGATGAACACTGAAAGTTCATAGCTAATTTGAGGTAGCTAAACTGGTCTGATGAGGCTGATTTTTGGATATGTTATAGTCCTCGAACAGGTGAACAAGGTTCATGAAGAAAATTTTCTGATTTGCCCTTTAGACATAGGAATTCTATGGTGATTACCAAGACCCACGGGTTTGGTTTTTGAAGAGGGAGAGAAGAAGATGAAGAAGAAAAGAAAAAGATGAAGGAAATGAGTGAGAGAGATTAAATGAACGTGAAGTGAAAGAGAAAGAGAGATAAAGGAAAAAGAAAGGAAAGAGAGAGGATAAGATAAGAGATAAGAGTGTCGGCAACTAATCCCATGTGTGTGTATAGTGCCACACAATAATTTATCGCTTTTCTTTTCCTTTTTAACTTCTTCCCAACTTCCGAAGCTAGCCAAAAATGCTTCCAGGTTCTGAATAATTCTCCAAAAAATGTCACACGCTCGTATGACGTCTACTATTTTTCAATGACATCAAATTACCAAAATTCCAACTTCAAAATATCAGGAAATAAATCCTCCATTGAATAAACCAATAGGCATTTCATGAAAATATTTATGAAAATCCAAATTACCACAAATTGGACCTTGAAATTTTTATTGTGAGCTTAAACAAAATATTTGGAAATTTTCGAGGCGTCACAATTTCCATATGAATTTTCTCTTTCTCAGCCATCACCACTCACCCAAACTCATCCCAAATCACCTCCTTAACCTTCATACATCCTTCTAGATGTGGGGAAGCTCTTGGAGAAGCATTAGTCGTGAAAAAGCTCTTGGAGAAGCATTGGACACCACAAGAACTTCAGAAAAAGGGTTTTTCTACTCATTGCATTCATTATGTTTTCTTATTTCCCATTATGAGTAGCTAAATCCATAACTAGGGTTTCGATGTAACCTAACATGAAGATTCTGGGTTTATAAATTTCAAGTTTCAAGTTTGATTCAAGATTCATGCTCTTATTCATTACGCCTACCTACGTATATGCTAATCTGAATGCCTAGCTACCATTGAGATTTGTGTATTTTGGTTGAAACTAAAGTAGACACCTTATGCTAATTGTAGAGTCTTTGATGCTGAAGTATTTAGAAACTATCAGCAAGGTGGAGGAATTAAAGGCCAAGGGATGCATAGTATTGCATAAGGTAGATGTCAACAGAATGAGCCAACACCCTTTCTTGATTAGCATACGCTTTGATCGCATAATCTATAATTTTCCTCACGCTGGTTATGTTCACGGTCCCTTTTCTTTTGAATGGTTCCAAATTTGGTAAGTTCACACAAACCCATATATGCACGCATTAAATGTAGAATTTAGCATAAGTAGCGGAACACTAGCTCAAAAATGTTAACAAAGGATTTTGAATTCCAATTGAAATTTTTGCATTTACAGGTTATGAAAATAAAAGAGAAGTTGGGATGTGTGATGAAACTTTTCTTGTTGGAATGTCAGGCACTTCACCAGAATAAGGATGTACACGAGGTGCCGAGTCTACAGGAATTTAACCTTATGCTCTGATACCAAGTTGACAAGACCCGACCCAAATTCCACTTTGGAATCCGTGCCGAATAGAGGTGTCAAACGGGACGGGCTAGCCCAGCACGGTACGAGCACGAATATTAATGGGCGCACGAAAACTTGGGCCGGGTAGGGATAAAAAATGAGGTCCAATGGACCGAGCCGGCCCATGGCCCGACATGGGCCAGGCTTGGCCCTAGCCCAAGCCCGGCCCACTTAACATTTTTTTTCTTTCTCAAAAGTCAAAATGCAATAATTTGACATCTAATGTCATTGTTTAGATGGTTTTTTTATATAAAAAAAAATTATAAACATATATTTGATGTATTTCATTTTAGGGAAATTACTTAGGTCTGTAATTAATTAAAAATATCAATTGCAAATTAATTAAACAACATTGGACTTGAAATCTAATCAGTAAATATGACATATACGCTTCTCTTATAATCAAAGTAAGACATTTCTTCACATATAAAAGATTAAGTTGTTTAAAGATGAAAAGTTGAAGTGGACTTTGTGGAGTTGGACACTTTTTGCCCTCTAATTATATTTTTAATGTTTATAATTTGAATTATCTAGTGGGAAAAAAAATCAAGTGAAAAAAATTCAAATTAAATGGGTTGTTCTTGGGCCCGAGTATGGCACGAGCAAGGGCACGGGCACGACACGAGCCCAGCCTGGCCTGTTTCAATGTGGACATGGGCTTTGGGCCAGGTGGGGATCAATGATTTTACTAAATGGGCTGCACGGCACGGCCCAATAAATTAAATGGGCCTGCCCGGCTCGGCACGAAAACGCTAAAAGCACGAGTTTAAATAGGATGGCCTGGCCCGGCAAGGCCCGTTTGACACCTCTAATGCCGAACCGCGTGCTTGCTTGACACTTGGCGGGTGCGGGTCACAAGTGACCAAACTAGCATTTTCGCCCTGAACCCTTGAATGACACTGCTTAAGGGTTTGACTTTTACTGGAAAACCAGTAGAGTCTCCCATGAAAAACAGACATTTTCCCATTTATTACAACTCTAAATATTACAATTTTTATATCCCTAACATTCAGCATGCATAAGACAAATGAATTCAAATGGCATCAGGCCTCTTATACAACATAAACAATTATTAACTAGGCTTCGGGCCCACACACCTGTTCACAAGGAGACCAACCAAAAACACTAAATGACTTTCGAATCCCATATCCATATCAAATTACCGAAACATATTCTATGCCATGGCTGCACCTAGACTAATCTAGGTTGCCTACGTACCTTTGACGGATGGATCAAGCCACACATAGTTCTTTAATCTCTAATCAAATATCTGACACTGAAGCATAGTATAATGATTACTCAACAATCTTCAATCCAACACGTGTATACATATATATATATATATATAAATATTACCAATAAATGGAAAATTAGGAACTAGTAAAACAACATTGACCACACAAAAATCCTTATGTTAATATCAATGGTTTAAAATAAAACATGCCTCGTAAGTCTGAAAATATGTATTAAAGTCTTCACCCAATCAGTATCCAAGATATAATCATTAATTTCCATTTAAAACATCTCAAATACTCTCCACCTAGGTGTATCCTCAATCATAATTTGTCAATTCCAAGTATTCCGTCAATTCCAAGTATCATACATGTTATATCCTCACAGAACTTGAGGGACACGAGGTCAGCCCGAGACACGTGCCTTGTAGAACTCAGGGGACACATGGTCAGCCTGAGACGCGTATTCTCGCAGAACTCGAGAAACACGTGGTTAGCCCGAGACGCGCAATCCTAGAAGAATCAGGTGATCAGCCCGGAATGCAATCCTTTTACCACAAGGTTTGGGCATCCCCGAGACTCGTGGGGCGTTATCATAATTGAGTAACTGTTCCGAAGGCAACATGGGGGGTACTCCTGAGGTGGGTTTGAAAACCGTTTTCCGAAACTTAACATAAAATTCCTCTTTTTCCACAAATCCACTTTGCAAATCTTTTCTCAGCTTTCCAAAAACACGTTCTTAAATAGATAACAAGAACCCTGTTTTAAAACGAAATCAGTCCCAAATTCCTTAACTTGAAGTCGACCATGTATAATCTTTCAAAACTTTTTTCCAACTAAATTCAGATATATAATAATAATAATAATAATAATAATAATAATAATAATAATAATAATAATAATAATAATAATAATATTTAGAAAACCAGTATTCTTAATTTATCAATTTCAAGCCATCGAGCATATATTTAAATATAAACATACAATCAGACATTTACTTAATTCCTTACTGAAACCAAACCCAATTCACGTACTTATCCGAGTCTTTTCTACAATTCCTAAACACTTAAATTCACTCCAAGTCATAACCGAATAACAATAAAATATAGTTACGTCCTATTTGGAAATAAACTTAACAATTATGTTCTCCATAAACATTTAATCAATTTAATATAGCAAGAAAACTATTTTTCGAATAAAAGCTCCTTCACCAATACAACTTACATGACGACCTCGACGAAGCCGACACTGCCCACTATCCAGGTAAACTGGGCTCGTAGGGCCCACGACCTCTAATCTGTCATCTGACAATTCCTATTGGTCCACAGCCATAAGGTATGCCCATTCTAGAAGTCTCATCACGATCCAACGGTTAGTTTAACCTCGATCGCGGAATTTGACCAATTGGGCCCACGGGGCCCACAACCTTCGATTCCCAATCCAAATATTCCTATAAGCCCAACAAGGTATACTTAACAAGTCTCGAGAGTTTGATCTCGATCGAGCCGTCGGATTACCCTCAATCGCATGATCGGACGGTTATCGACTACCTAACCCTAAACTCCTTGAATCGAACTATCCGGGGCTCCAATTCTCGATCAACCAATTCCTATATGATCCTAGAGGTACTGGAATTCACATATTTGAAAACGGGACCGATCCGATGGTCCGAAACTATCGAACCCGGATATTGCCTAATAGGTGTAATATCCGTTAGACAATTAAATGATATCCATTTTCTAATCCGAGCATACCGTCGTGCTCGGAACGACAAGGGTAACATTTTAGAACACAATGGGCCGCCATACAGTGGCCCACACATGGGCAGCGCATGGGTGTCTTGAGAAATTTCTGGCGATGGAAATTTCTCGAAACACTGGACAATATCAATACTTATCGAATCACCTCAATGAGGGGAGTCACATTTGGTCTTGGACCCTGGCCAAAAAGTGGCTGGAGTTAGCCAGAAAATGAATTTCAAAATAGGAGATTTCTAGGTTTTGAATTCGTTTTCAAGTGTCACATCCCGGGATCGCTCCGCCGTAGCACGATATTGTCCGCTTTGGGCCGAGACCCTCACGGTTTTGTTTACGGGAACTCACGAGCAACTTCCCAAGAGGTCACCCATCCCGGGATTGCTCTAAGCCACAACTTGCTTAACCGGAGTTCCCACAACTCCGGCCGATGAGCTCCCAAAAGGCCTCGTGCTATTTAGAGGTAGGCATGTACATATAAGGCACATCACCCTCTCTCCATTGGCCGATGTGGGATCTTACAATCCACCCCCCTTAGGGGCCCGACGTCCTCGTCGGCACACTCGCACCACACGGCAAAGTGGCTCTGATACCAAATTGTCACATCCCGGGATCACTCCGCCGTAACACGATATTGTCCGCTTTGGGCCAAGGCCCTCACGGTTTTGTTTCTGGGAATTCACGAGCAACTTCCCAGTAGGTCACCCATCTTGGGATTGCTCTAAGCCACAACTCGCTTAACTTCGAAGTTCCCACAACTCGCTTAACTTCGAAGTTCCCACAACTCCGAAGCCAGTGAGCTCCCAAAAGGCCTCGTGCTATTTGGAGGTGGGCATGTACATATAAGGCACATCACCCCCTCTCCGTTGGCCGATGTGAGATCTTACATCAAGACTCAACAATCGCCTCAAATCACTTGTAGAAACAGCTAGACCTCAGAAAAAGGAGGAAGAAGCATAGCTAGAAGGGAAGGAAAGGAAGATTTTGTGGGCTGTGGCACAGCCTAAAACCACCGGACGGCGGCGAATCGCGCCAGAGAACATAAAAAATGCCTTTCGTTTATCAACTTGATGTTATGAATTGTATTGAGGGAGTTTTGGGTCTCATCTTTTATCTTGTTAAACACTTTAATCAATTTGACAACATATTGTCCTAGGACAACTATTACTCCATTTAAACATATTAATAGTTACACTATACTCCCACTATTTAGTTTCAAAAACTTAAATCAATTTCATAAAACTATTGTATTTCGAAATTGGGAATATGTGTTACTATTAACGAAATGTATTTTGCATTTCTTAAGTATGGTTAAATAGTTGTCTATAGGCTCATGGATGATTATGGACTTTTCATTTTCGATTCAACATCGATCCAAGATGTTGAATCTAGGTCTTTGACGGGTGATTGATTTTATTACGTGTTTTAACTTCTTTAAAACATTCATGGTTAATGGGCGTTGGACCCAAAATTAAAGTCCATAACTAATCTTCTTTCCCATTTGTTTCCTTTTTCCTAATAACTAAAGAAGACTCAAAGTCCAATGGGCTTTGAGGGAATTTTGTTTGGAGGGAGATAGAAATTACATAAGAGAATGAGAGAGGAGAAGCATGCAAACTTCTATTTAATTTACGAACCAATTTGCTAAATTAAGCAATCTCAAATAAAATGAAATTAGTTACAACCCACCCTTTCAATCAAACCCATTCATCTAATGAATTAACGACCAATTACATAGCTCAATTTGATTTTGGGGCCTTAAGTCCATAATCATCCTTATGCCAATTATTTAATCAAATTAAACAATAAAGGATATGCATACATTAAACAATTGAGACCTTGGAACCAATAGGCTTATTTCTAATGGACCATTTAAATCAAACATAAACTTTTAATGTTTCACTAAAAGACAAAAATAGTTTTGTTTTTAGTGTATTGGGGCAAATTGCAATTCCAAAAGTTTTGAGCCAAAACCGAAAATACTACATTTTAAATTTGGACCCAACATTTTTGTATAATTGCATGAAGACCCAAAATGGGTCTCCCTATAGTAGCAGCCGAAATTTTGAGGAGGGAGAGGTGTGTGTGTGTGGTCCCACTTGTTATGACATTCCAAATTGTACCCATAAAGCATCTTTATTCTCATCGGCCAATTTCAAAAAATGGAATGGCAATGGGAGACACAAGGTACAATTTTGTGGTCTTTGTCATAAAATGTTTTTGACTAACATGTAACAATCATATCTCATATAATTCCATGAATCAAAAAGCAATATTCTCTAGGGATCAACAAGAACTTTTCATGAAAATCTCAAGAACACAAGGAACATTCTTATTGTTTCAAAACCTTTTTATAAATTCATATAAAATCCTAAAATCTTGGAAAAATCATATTTGTGTTTAGAATTTCAAGACAAACACAACAATGTATATTACATACACATGAAAAAGCACACAAGGCAAAAACCCCTTTGATGCCGCCACCCCCTATGTCCATTTTGGAAAAATTTCTTTCATGCAACATCCAAAATTCCAAGTATCAAGCATACATGTGAATCAAACATGAAAGATATGACATGTTATAACATTTATAACCATGAAACTAAGCCCATATTCTTTCTAAAACTCAAAAGGGTGCAACTTTTCATAAACCTAGCTCTGATACCACTTGTATGGAATATTATGGGAATGGTGTTGTGTAGAGATTTCTAAAAACTCTACAACCAAACTTTGAGAGTATAAATCACCTAGCCTGCCATATCTATATCTAATATGAAAAACAAAGTAAGAGTGGAAGCATTAAATAACTGGGAATTCATGCAAGTCTCATTTAGTCCCAATCTTTATAAGTCTATGAAAGTGTGCACCAAAGACTCTCTAAATCCTATTTGAGAGAAAGATAAGATGTTCATACCCTTGAGCGAATCTTGAAACCAAGAATGGTGTTCAAGTAGAGGGAGTGGTCCATTTGTTGTTGGCTCTCCCTTTGATGTTGATTCTCCACCTTGTAGCTCTCTAAATAGGTACAATGATATGTATCTCCCCAAAGCTCTTCACCAAGGATGAATGGGATGAGAAAATGAGAAGACTTGGAGGAGAAGTGGATGTTAGTCCTTCTCCTTCAAGGTGGCCGGCCAAGGGGTAGAGGGATAGAGAGTTCCGTGTTTTCTCTCTTCCAAAGTTACCAACTTGAAACCCTAAAAGATGAGGTGCTATAGCTACACTTATGTAGAGTCAAAATTGTCACAAGAGTGACAAAATTGCCCTCCCCTTGTGTGTGCCACCCCTTACCCCTTGTGTGCCCTCTTTGTGCCATCTTGGTTCATCACATTAATCCTATAATGTGTCACACTTATGCCTAAGTCCATATGGTCCATTCCCTATTGAATTTTCAAGTCATATAGGACCTTTAATTAAAGTTTCATAATTTCAATTGAATAATTAAATTAATCTGATCAATTTAATTAGTCTAGTGACTTAACTAATTTAATCACTCACTTGTCTAACAAGTGTTGGTCCTGGTCATACTTAGTTGACCGTGCCAAGTGTCGGGTTAACCGTTTGACCTTTGACCTTTGACTCTTGACTTTGACCTTTGACTTTCACATTGACTGTTGTGGGGGTTTTTTTGTTCCAGCAGCCTGATGAATGGGCTGGGCTGCCGTAAGGAGCGAAAATGGGTGAAATTACCCCTGTGTCTAAGTTCAAAGATCAAGGCCCCAAGAATGTTTCGAAAGGATAGTAGAATCTTAGGAAACACCCTGGTTATCTTCACCAACAGAAATAACGACCGCTTACAGGTAGATTCTTAGTTTGGCATGAGAGGCTTATGGCATGGGAGCAAAGCAATCATGAGTTTAGCATTAAAGAGAGAGAGAGAGAGAGAGAGAGAGAGATGTGAGTTCCTATGAGAAACATGGGTTCTAAGGAAAGGGGGAAGATATTTTGGAAGGATTTGTTGAAGAGAGAGAGAGAGAGAGAGAGAGAGGAAGGAAGGTGGGTGTGTTAAGCAATTTCCGACAGCTCGACGAGAGCTCTGTCAAACTTTTGGAACAGTCTAATGGGAGCGAAAATGTGATGAAATGGAGAAATTGGGCAATTGCTGGGCTTTGGTGAGAGAGGAAGCTTGCTCTCTGGTTGTGGTTTCAGGGATGAGGGATAATACTTGCTCTCTGGATGTGAGAAATGATGCTTGCTCTCTATGTGTGGTTGGATCTTTGTTGGGTAGAAGAGGCCCTATTTATAGCCATTGGAAGCCATCTTTTTCCAAGAAACCCTAATGGCTTCCATCCCATTTTGCCAAGTCTTTCCCTTCCTTTAGCCCCTCATCCCTTCAATCATCCTATTTTGGTGAAATCTACTCTGCTCCTTTGCACAAAATCAAGGATTTTGGGAGCTCAAGGTCCCTTTCCCGTAGCTGCCCCAGTGAAGAATTCTTATTTTCAGATATCCTTCTTCCTCTCTTCCCTTCCCTCCTTCATGGTCATATCTGAAGAGGGAAAGAAATGGGTATACATGCTGGTTCAAAGGGTGTTTTGCTCAAGTATCCTTTGGTTTTTTGGATGGCTTGTGTTGGGATTTGTCTTTGGCCATGTGCTGGAGGCTCCCACCAGCCCATACACATGGGTAGCTTTGGTTTTGTCGTTTGTTTTTTTTTTTCCAGCTAAGTGCTGGAGAGATTGCAGATATTTTCCTTGGTTACTTGGGCCTCTCTAAGGTGATGGGTTAGCCCATTAAGGGGATGGGTTAATATCCTAAAGTGAGGGGCTATTTTATTAAGGTGAAGGCCTAATTTTTCTAAAGTATTGGGCTTCCTTTTCTCTCTCTTTTATGCTTACCCACATATTTGGGCTCAAGAAATAGGCTTGAGTTTTGGGCTCCCAAGAAACCCAAAACTTCCATTTCTCGGCTCATCAATGGGCCTCATGAAAGCTTGTTACCATCCATACCACAACCCACTCAGCAAGCCCCGGGCATTTGCGTGGCTTGGGCCCACTTAAGCTTGTAGCGTGGCTAGGTGTAAAATAATGATCTTCCACTTGGCATGGCATGTCGATTGGCGTGCTCGAATTTTATTGCCTTTGGAAAGGGATATAATGCTTTGACGGATAATTAGCATGGGCTTTGTAGAGCTAGTGCCTTTTATAGGTTTATTTCAATTCTTAGCGTGATGGATTATTTATTTGGCATGGCACGTAGACTGTGGCTCGTACGAGTGTGCATGACGGACTTTCACGTGCTCCAAGTCGGGTTTTTCTTAATAAGGCGTCGTACTGGGCCGCGAATTTATTCGGGTCCAACCTTGGATTTTTTGGGCCTCAACAACTGTCACGACCCGACTCCCCTAGCACGATATTGTTCGCTTTGGGCCTCGTTCTCACGGCTTTGTTTCTAGGAACTCACGAGCAACTTCCTAGTGGATCACCCATCTTGGGATTGCTCTAGCCCAAACTCGCTTAACTTCGGAGTTCCCATGGAATCCGAAGCCAGTGAGCTCCCAAAAGACCTCGTGCTAGGAAGAGAAGTGCCCACACATATAAGGCACTTCACCTTTCTCACCCCGAGCGATGTGGGATTGCCCATCGTTCTTGCTTCCCTAAGACACGGGCCTTACAATCCACCCCCCTTAGGGCCCAGCGTCCTCGCTGGCACATTTCCGGTTTAGGTAAGGCTCTGATACCATTATGTCACGACCCGACTCCCCTAGCATGATATTGTCCGCTTTGGGCCTCGCCCTCACGGTTTTGTTTCTGGGAACTCACGAGAAACTTCCCAGTGGGTCACCCATCCTGGGATTGCTCTAGCCTAAACTTGCTTAACTTCGAAGTTCCCATGGAATCGAAGCCAGTGAGCTCCCAAAAGGCCTGGTGCTAGGAAGAGAAATGCCCACACATATAAGGCACTTCACCTTTCCCTCCCCGAGCGATGTAGGATTGCCCACTGTTCTTACTTCCCCAAGACACGGGTCTTACATTGACTTTAACCAAGTCACAAAATCATTCATTCTCTTCTTAATTCCCAATCGACTCCTTTTCAGTGTGCAATTTTATAGGTTATAATTAGCGAGGCAGTGGGTATGAATGATTCATTCTGAATCAAGTGTGAATTGTATCCCTCAATACAATTCTCCCTATTGGCGAAGGGCTTCCACAAACCATGAGTGACACCTAGCAGTATGTCATTGTTACCCAAGCTAAAAAGAATTCATTTAGATAACCTAGTCAGTTTGTGATTACAATGCAATTCGATCCTTCTCTAATTCAATACTCTATGTCATATTTTCGGGATGTGGTAAACTTGTGTCAAAATCACTAATATGACATCTCTAGGTTATATGATTCAATTTGATGAAATTGCAAACGTTCTTATTTCAATTTCCATCCTATACTTTGGCCAAAGATTCACGAATCATATCTTTATAAATTCTCTCTTCTTACTAAGAGAAGAGATTCCTTATTGTACATTCACCTGTCTTTGTGTACGTGCCGAGAATCCTGAGGAACACTTTTAAGTCACATCATTTTGATATGACCGTATAGTGCTCTCAAAGAAAACAACCTATACACAGGACAACTGTGATGTCTCAGGTCTAAGGATTAATTTGCATTATCACAACTTAGAATTCTTTTTTTGACACTTGTGAGTAAGACATACAAGAATTCTAGAGTTGATCGCGTTCAGTGGACTCCATCTACTATAGAGCACCTACACATCTGTCTTAGTGTCTCCACACGAATGACTTTGAGACTAGTCATCTTCCCAATTGAGCAGACATAATGTGTACTACTCTTTGCGGGTCACCATTGTCCAATTGGTGATCATATGACTAGGAACATTTTAGAATACAATATTCATGTGAATGTAAAGGTCTCGTGCATCTAACTTCTTTAGACCACTTTCCATTTATATCTTAATCCATGGACTTGTTACTTTGTGTACATTATGTATCTAAAGTAACATTCTTGCCTCTTTGATTGTATTATTTCCTTAGAATTATCCCTTTTTTATATTGGCTTCCAGGGCATATATCTAAAAAAACTCACACAGTCACTATTCATAGTGACTGTGATGTTGGGGGTCGTGCAAAGAGAACTGGGAGGGAGGAGAGAGAAGTGAGGGCGGGGGACAAATCTAACTTTTCGTTTTCTCTTTTTACTTTTTTTTAATAATCACTTACGGTTAATATTTTTACACTTCCGCAAATTGTAATTTCTTCGTTTCAACTCCGATTTGGGCCCACTACGTGTCTATGAACTCGTGAGCTCAAGCACTACGCAATGGAGCTGATAAATTCTCCAAAACCATTCATGAACAAAGAGTCAAATCCTAAACCACTAAGAAACCCTAAGGGTAAAATTGTCATTTACTTTAATAATTTAATTAAGTTTTAGGAGCGGGATGTTACAATTTGGAGATGAGTTTGGTCTGGCAACTTCCTGCGTTTTATTCCAAATTCGGGTTGTAGCGGGCACATATTTTTCTTTCCTTATAATTCATGTGGCTGTATATATTATTTCATGAGGTACAGCCAAAACCAATTTAATCATTTGTAAAACCAAGTTGGGAAAAATGATGCTTATAGAGATATATGGGAATGTCTAATTCCAGGAAATAGATTTGATGATGTTGAAGGCTTGTGAATCAGAGGAACTTATTAGATTAAGAAACAAGTTGATCAATCAACAATTCAATACGGTGTATAGGATGTGCTTATTAATATTACGTTTGTTTCTTATTAATATTATGTTTGTTTCACAATTCAATATATCATTTTTGGTCATTTTATATTAGGTTAAATTAGTAATTCAATAAATAGAGTGGTAGTAGGAGGGTGTACTCACATAATTTTAGAATTTGTTACCCTATTTCATTTCACATTACTATTAGATTTAAAAATGTTTAAAATCAACTTTTGAAAAATCAAACAATAAAAAAATAATAGAACTTTGTTTTGCAATTAGGCTAAAATCACTAAAAATAAATGAGTATTGAGTTCAGGCTTAAACCACCAAACTGCTTGAACCAAATCGTCTAACAGTTGTTCAATTTGTTTTGATTTCTCCCCTCATTCCGTAACTCATCGCTTAATGGTTGATTGATATAAAATGGCAGTTTGAGGGTGAAATCAAATCCATATTGGAGTGCACTTACCCTAAGAGCACTTCCACCGCAAGGGTTTAGCCTAGGCAGGAGGGGGTCCTAGGCCCGCGAGAAGACTCCAGCACTCACAAAGCAGCCCGGGAAAGACGTGGGGGCCACCAACCTGGGCAAGCCCAAAGGCAGATCCAGCCCGTGCTGTTGCCTGGGTTTGCTAACGTTGTGCTGACGCTAGGCTGGTGTCAGCGAGCTTTGCAAATTTGTTTTCCACTGCTACAAGACACGTGGCAGCACCTGGGGCGTTCGATCAAATTTTCCATTGCAATCCAACGACTGCCATTTTTTATGTAATAAAAATTGAAAAAAAATACCAAAAAATTATGAATTTGTTTTCTATATAGTTGAAATAATAAAATTAATTTTTAAAGTTTCAGTATAAAAAATAGAAAATAAAATAAAGTGAATAGAAATTACCCTTGCCCATAGGGGTGGAAACAAAATTCCAAGGGCTGCCACTATTCACGTAAATAGTGACAGCCCTTGCCTTGCCCTTGTCCATAGGGGTGAAATTCACGTGCCAACGGTAAAAAAATTTAGATTTCAGCATGACGTCAGTAGCCTTCGGGCCACAGCCCAGACGTTTCTTGCTCGTGGGCTTTGACAGGATCGGTCCCGAATGCCTTGGAATTCGAGACGGATCCTGTGGTAACTGCGACATTTAACCTATGCCGGCCCATCTAAATTAGGACGTTTCTTTTCCAAAGTTAAGTAAAAAGAGGGCCGAGACTTCTGCCGAAAATTCAGCAGAGTCTCCCCTGAAAAATGAACTTTACCCAATTTCTTCAACCTATTCAAACATAGAAATTTAAACCAACCGCCAGATGCATAAGTTAACAACACACAGTTTACAGTTTTGGCCTACGGCCTTAGGTTCCAACCCTAAAGGGCAGTATCAGAGCATTCTACAACAAACTTTAAGTTTACCACCGAATACAAATTTAAAACCAAAATTTACAAACAACGTCCTACTTAGCTCAGATCAACTATTGCCTAGGGGCGCTAAACAGAAAAAGTGTAAGTGGACAAAACAAAGTTATCACATACTTAAAACAACATAATAACCCCACCTTTTCGAAAATAATGCAAAAACATGCACTTTAATTGTTAACATACATAAGCCGAAAAGGTATGATACACTTGAACTCGACTTGACTCTATCCTATGCCCAGACACTCTCTTACAAACGCATACCCGTAGGCACTGCGAGCGAGGAAGGATCCTCACCATAAGAAAATAAGAAAAAATTATAATACTAGTAATACGTATACATGCATACATACATACATATATATATATATATATATAAAGTACGACACTGACACCAAGAACTTGTACCGGGGAAACAATCCAACCGTACTTCGAACGGAACTTTAAAATTAACTTTCAAACTTCCCTATAGTTTCTAGAACCAAACTAAGGCTTTTTGGAGGATAAAACCACCTCGGAAGACTCACGGTCAACCGAGTGGTCAAACATCTCGATTGGTTCAACAGGGCCCACAGGGCCCACGACCTCCGATTTCAGATATGAAAGTTCCTAAAGGTCCACTAAGGTATACTGAATACATCCTGACAGTTTGGACTCGATCGAGCGGTCGGATTTTGAATCGATCGCACGATCGGACGGCGATCACACGATCAGACAGCGATTGCTCCACCTAGCCCTAGACTCAAAGTTTCGGAGTATCCGGAACTCCGATTCTCGATCCACGATTTACTATACGATCCTTGTGGTATGAGGAACAACATATTTGAAATTGGTACCAATCCAACGGTCCGAACATATCGAACCCGGATATCGCCTATTAGGTGAAAATCCATTTGATAATCAAATGGCCCGCTCGCCGGCAGCTTGGATGTCTTGAGAAATTTTTCGGCGACGGAAATTTCTAGAAACACCCATCGAAACCTATATCTACATGATCAGGATAACGAGTGGAGAGACTTTTACTCATGGCTCGACCCCAAAACTGGCCGGAATTTGGCCGGATTTCATGAAATCCGAAACCCCCAAACCCTAAGTTTTGAATCCTCTCCAAATGCTCAAATCGATTGAAACAAACCTCCTAAACAATTAGAACAACCAAAAAGGAGGTGGAAGCATACCTGGATCGACGACCCAAGTCGCCGGAGTGGTCGTAATTTTTGACTGAAAAACCAATAATTTTTCCTCGTTGTAACAGTCGGTTTTGAGGTGTTTTCGAGCGGGAACAACCGGTGGGATGGGTAGAGGGAAGAGAGAGGAAGAGAACGGAGGTTGTTTCGAGGATGGGCGTGGCCGAACGACGCCGGAAATAGTGGCACCATAACAGAGCTTTCCGGAGAGAGAGAGGGAGGGTGAGGGTGACGGGCGGGTTTTGATTGGGTAGTGGAATTTTAGGGTTTTAAAACACTTTTTCTAAAATGACCAATGTACCCTTTTAGTTTTTAGAAGTTTCCGGGCTCATTATAACTTGGAATTGAGCGTGCCGCCTGTCTACGAACTAGTTTCGACGAGCCGGACGCAACGGTACCACTCAATTCCCCAAATTCTTTTCCAAACTTAAAATGATCTTTTTACCCTTAACTTATCCGATAAAATATTAAATTCCAATATTAATTAATTAACTCCCATTATTTTATTTTTAATAACTTATTTAATTTAATTAATTAATTTATTTTAGGTTTGAGATGTCACAGGCTTGCCTGGGTTGGTGGGTCCCACGCCTTGCTCGGGCTGGACCTTGCGCACTGGAGGGTTTTTTTAGGCCAGAGACCCCCTTTTGCTTGCCTTCCACCCTTGCGGTGGAAGTACTCTAATAAGAAGACATAATTTTTTACTAAAAAAAAGATAATGGAATTTTTTTTTGGTCCTATTTTATTATTAAAACAAAACAGAGAGAATGAAGAGACAGAAAGACCAAAAAGCAAGTGTCAAAAGAAAATTGAGATAATACCAATGCTTGGTGGTTCAAATGGTAAGGAGTTTGTTCCCTTTAAACAAAGTCTCGAGTTCGAGTATTGTGAATGGAGCAGCTATCATTTGGAGAGCTTGGCCCCCAAATGAGGTCCGACTCGACTCAAGGGATTAATCCTCGCCTAGGTTCATCCAAAAAAGAAAATTGAGACAATCCCCTCCACCTTCTACCTTTTTTTCCCTTCAATTTCGAGCTCTCAGCATCTTTTTATTATTTTCCTACACTTTCTCATATGTAAAAAAAAAATTAAAAAAAAATATAATTCCACCTCTCTCTCTCTCCCACTGGAGTTAAAGCTGTTTCTCTCTCTTCTGCAACTCATAATCAAAATCAGATCATACTCACCTGGATTTTCTCACCTTTTCCCTCACTTTTTCGCCTAGATTCTCTCACACTGACTCGAGTCAGTAAGTCTGTGACTCACCAAGTCACCGATTCCGTAATTCTCGGAAACACTAAACTCTCGCCTCATTTCTCTCTTGGTTTCATTCACACTGGACGAAGGTTGTGGACTTCACTCGAAGACTCCAAGCCTTTGATTTCTGTACAGTTCGGCAGCTGAAGCTGAGCATATTGGAGTTGAAGTAAAGTGGCTACGATGGTAGATGTAAGTGTCGGTGGAGATTTGGGGCTGTTTGGGAACGAGGATATGGGGCTCGACTTGGAGACTGAGTTGAGAATCGTTCAATGGCAGTGTTTGGTTTTGAGAGTGAATGAGTCCCGGATTGGGGTTTAGAATTTAGAGTTGTTTAGGGCTTTGGAGGAGAAGAAGAAATGTCGCGGACTGATAGGATGCCTTCCGATCTTAGCAGGACGGGGCCGGTCGAAAGAGACACCGAGCAGGTATTGTTCTACGAATTGTTTTCGATTCTTTTGCGGTTTCAGTTGGATCATCTGCAGTTTTAATGGTTTAGCTGAAATGTTGAATGCCTAGTGTATAATAATTTGCTTAAACGAATTTGAAGATATCTTTAACCTCAAGTTGAGTGGTTTGTTTTGTGGTATGGGATGCTATTTTGGTGGTGATGATGATGCTGTTTCGGGTTTTCTTCAATGTGATCAAGTAGCATTGTGTTGCTTTTAGCATGAAATAAATTGTTGAAGGAGATTGTAACTTATGGCATTTGTAGCGACTGTAACTCATGGAATTTGTAGGAGCGCATTTAGATTTAGTCATGGAATTGAGTAATTGCTAACATTGATGTTCGGGTTGTTGTTCAAATGGGGATGACAGACAGTTGACTATTGGGTTTATCTGTTTCAGTGTTTCCTGTTTTTAAACATAGTTCACAGTTGGCTAATCAGGCAATGTCTGGTTTCTTTTTCTTCCGGTCATGTTATTGGTATTTCATTTTGCTGCCTTTTGAGATATGGATTGGGGGTTGGGTTTGGTTGCTCTAAGCTCAGCAATGACAGACTGTAGTTTACTTTATGAGTCTATCAATGGGATTGCAGTTACCTTGTACATAAAAGAATGCAAAACACCAATTAAATTGATCATCAATCTGAGTAAGTCTTGGTCAGCTATCTGTTGCTGTAATCTTTTCTATGGTGTTCGCTGTTTTATCACAGACAATGAATTTTCTCTATATAGTGGTATACAAATATGAGAAGGTCAGGGAACTGAAACTGGATCAGCGGCAGTATTTGTTCTTTGGAAATGATGATGGCTGATGCACATAATTTGGAAAACATGAAGGATGTTTGAAGTGGTTTCAGTATAATTGTATCCATTCAAAAGGTACCGGTTAGTGACCATGGGATACCAAAGCAAAAAATAAACTAAAAGAACCAAAAACAAAAAACAGAAAAGAAGAAGCAGATGAAGAAGAAAGGGGGTTAGTGGAATAGGATCTTTCTTTGATGATAATCTGTGGCAATAATTGAATGATGATGAAAACGAATTAATTTTTTTAAGATTTGGAGAATCAGAACGTTCTCCCTCATCCCAATCCTCCCTTGCTGATATGTTACTCTTCCCAAAGAGTGAATTGTCGGGAGTGGTTACTGTCATCTTTAGTTAATTGAATTTGATTATCTATCGATTAAATTTAGTATGGCCTAACCATGACATTACCTGGTCCCATGATTATTACGCTGTATAAGATTATGGGTTTCTGGAAAATATTAAAATATGGTGAAACTCAATATGAAGTCTTAAAAGGAATCGTAATACTAGAACTCATTTTGAATTCTTGCTCCTCCATATTTGTGCACTTCTTCCTAAAATATCTATTTGCTCTTCGTATTTTATATAGCTAGGTGATTAATGCTTATGCAATTTACTTATCGTTTCCTGTACTTCCCTATTGTTCTTCTTCTTAGTATTTTCCTCCCTATGCAAATGTGCTGAATATGCTTAACTTAGATTCTTGATTGTTCTTTACTACAGGCTATTACTGCTCTGAAGAAGGGGGCACACTTGCTCAAGTATGGAAGAAGGGGGAAGCCTAAGTTTTGTCCCTTCCGTCTTTCCAATGTAAGTTTGGTCCTGAATTTCCTGATTTACTATTGTAATATGGTATGTGTGTCTGCCTTTCTTCATATCTATATTGTTCTTTTCTTTTCCTTGCAACAGTATCATATGCATCCTTTTCTCCCCCATTTGAATGTTTTTCCTTTCTGATAATCAGTTCATTTGAAACTAGATTTCTTCTCTGCCCCCCACCCCCAAAAGGTATGAGAATGGGTTGGTTTTGGGACCCAGGAGCCCACCTCAAACCCATACATAATTATGGGATCTTAAGTTCTTAGCCCAACCTTGTCCCAAATCGAAGACAGCTTTAACAGACGGAGTGTGGAATAATGTGGTCTGTCTTGTATGTGTGACACCATGCATTGGAAAAAAAAATCTCCTTAGAAGGATAAATCCAAAACTATACATTAGAGCTCAAAGGAACTGATTATCAGAGATTCTAGCTCTGTAATTAGGTTATTTCTCATTGTTGAAACCTCTTTCCACATATTGGTGGGTGTTATGGTATTCTTTTCTTCCGCAACTCTATTTATCTCTCAGAAATGCAGAGCCATATAACCTTTACGAACCTCAATAGTACTTTTACTCACCCAGAAAGGGTCTCATTGTAAGGAATTGGATAATAAAAACAATAAAATTTCTGCAAGTAGGTTTATTGACAGCTAAAGCATTGTTGGTTTTAGCTGTATGCAACAGTGCTTTTAGCTGTATTCATTGTTTCCCAAAGGTAGTCATACAGAGTTCTAAACACTCAATATCAATATGAGATAATAGTATTGTAATTTGTGACAACTCAAATGCCAAGTAACAAAATGAGAAAGTTAAAGTTATAGTAGCTTTAGTGCCATCTTTGAACAGAGGAAGATTTAACTACATTAACATCTATTCAGCAACAAATAAATCAGGCTGAATCAGATGGTATTAAAGTAATTAGCTACTCAACCACAAAGTGTGGTGCGGTTGGCAAACTGCCACCTCCAGCTGGCGAGCTACCTAGTGCCTTAATGGCAGGGGTTCGAAACCCGTTGGAAGCACTTTGTGGCCCGGGGCAAGCCGAACCCCGAGCGGGGATTAATCCCACCCTTTGGGTGTGGGAACACCTCGTGGTATTTACCCAAAAAAGTAATTAGCTACCCCTATGCTGGTTCCTCCGCAGCCCTTTCATCGGATCCCTTTATTATCAACAGTCTTATATGATATTTATTCATGGGCATGTAACTGTGGTTAAAAGTTGTGCACTCTTTAATACAGTAGTTTCATGACCCGTCTTTGCATTTTTGCTTTCAGGATGAATCAGTTCTAATATGGTTCTCTGGGAAAGAGGAAAAGCACCTTAAGCTAAGCCATGTGTCTAGAATTATTACTGGGCAACGCACCGTAAGTGTCTCACTGTTAAGATATCTGTATATCTGTACTTCACATGTTCGTTAATATATTAATGAATATTAACAATGTGGTTGCATGGCTACATAATGCGATGATTTTTGTGATTGAAAGATGGTTGCTATTATTTTGATCGATTACTTGTAAATTTTGTTTTCACAAGAATTAGAGTACATATTAGCCATCATTTTAGTCCAAACCTTGCATAAGCTGATTTGGAGTTGGATAGAATCAGTTACATCTGTTTTAACCTAAGCCTGGCACCTTTTTTTTTTTTTTTTTTTGAAATCCCAGAACTCCACTTTGTCAGCTTCCAAACTGGGGCCCACCTGCCGAACCCTATAATCTTTGGGGGCAGGGAAACTCTAGCAAATTAATGCTAGATAGGTACCTTAGAGTTTCGAACCCCCAACATGGGTTCCCCAACAAACTAGTCCCCCAACCACTGGACCACAACTCACGGGTAGCCTGGCACCTTATTTTGGCTACTCTTTTTAGATAAGTTCTGTGTGTAATGGGCCTCAGTTAGTTGTCCTACTTGCCAACTTCTTGCTCCTGTAGTGCACTAATGCATTAATCAGGATGCAGTTGTGCTGATACCAATTGCTTGACCAGTGATTCCCCTTGTTCTTGAAGCTTATAGTGTACGTTAAAGCATACTTTGCACTTTGAAGAATGAGGTACAAGTTTACCTATTTTTATTTTTCTATCTTTTGTCTCACGATCATGCCATTCTGGATCGTAGGAAGCCTTGAATTTCGCTGCTCATATGCTGTTTCTTGCTCTTTCTCCTTAAATTTGTTGGTGTTCTAACAATGGTTCCTTAGTAATTTTTTTTGAAGTATTGTTATTTTGTGATACGTGTAAAACTCGTGCTTTCTCATTATCACTATCTCATCTCAGTGATTATGCCTGCATATGTTTTTTCCAATGATTGATTTTTGTTTGCGTTTTATTTAAACCAGAAGCTCCATGTGTTTATACATCTGCAGTAACTTGATGTTAAGTTTTGCTTAAAATAGAAAGATAATTGATGTTAAGCCAGAAGTTTTTATGTTTTGTACTGATCAAACATGGTCTCCCATTCTTCCAGCCAATCTTTCAAAGGTATCCACGCCCTGAGAAGGAGATTCAGTCATTTTCTTTAATATATAATGACAGATCACTAGATTTGGTAAGATTTATTCTACTTATATCCAGGTCTTTGTATAATAGCTTCTATTCTACTGTCAAATTAGAAAGCTTTTACTATTGTTTTCTTAAATTAGTGATCTGTTTATTCTGTAGATTTGTAAGGATAAAGATGAAGCTGACGTATGGTTTAGTGGTTTAAAAGCATTGATATCCCGCAGCCATCATCGAAAATGGAGAACAGAGTCAAGGAGTGATGGAATTCCATCTGAAGCCAATAGTCCTAGAACATACACGCGTAGAAGTTCTCCTCTTAATTCTCCGTTTGGTAGTAATGATAGCTTGCAGAAGGTATGGTTTCTTGTTCCTTTGTGTACTTTTCTTCACTTATGCTGAAAATTGAATTAAATCCTTTGTCTTTTGTTCAATTCAGGATAGTGCAGATCACCTTCGCCTTCATAGTCCATATGAAAGTCCTCCTAAAAATGGTCTGGATAAGGCACTATCAGATGTTATACTTGCTGTTCCTCCCAAGGGTTTCTTCCCTTCAGATTCAGCCAGTGGTTCATTACATTCTGTGTCATCTGGTGGCTCAGATAGCGTACATGGGCAGATGAAGGCAATGACAATGGATGCTTTTAGAGTTAGTCTATCCAGTGCTGTTAGCTCATCAAGCCAAGGATCTGGACATGATGATGGTGATGCCTTGGGGGATGTTTTCATGTGGGGAGAAGGCACAGGAGATGGTGTTGTGGGTGGTGGTTCTCATAGAGTTGGAAGTAGTAATGGTGCAAAAATGGATTCTTTGTTGCCCAAAGCCTTAGAATCTGCAGTTGTACTTGATGTCCAAAACATCGCCTGTGGTGGACGACATGCTGCTTTAGTGACTAAGCAAGGGGAGATTTTCTCTTGGGGAGAGGAATCTGGAGGCAGGCTTGGGCATGGTGTTGATGTTGACGTTTTGCATCCAAAGCTCATTGATGCACTTAGTAATATGAACATTGATCTTGTTGCTTGTGGTGAGTACCATACTTGTGCTGTTACCCTTTCTGGTGATCTGTACACATGGGGTGATGGAACTTACAATTTTGGTCTACTTGGACATGGAAATGAAGTGAGTCACTGGGTGCCCAAAAAGGTGAATGGACCCTTGGAGGGTATACATGTCTCATCAATATCTTGTGGACCCTGGCACACGGCTGTTGTAACCTCGGCTGGGCAATTGTTTACTTTTGGTGATGGTACTTTTGGTGTTCTAGGCCATGGAGATCGAAAAAGTGTTTCAATTCCCAGGGAAGTGGAAAACTTAAAGGGCCTTCGCACTGTGCGAGCAGCTTGTGGTGTTTGGCATACTGCTGCCGTTGTAGAAGTCATGGTTGGGAATTCAAGTTCCAGTAACTGTTCTTTAGGAAAGTTGTTCACTTGGGGAGATGGTGATAAGGGTAGGCTTGGGCATGGTGACAAGGAAGCAAAACTTGTGCCTACCTGTGTTGCTGCTCTTGTAGAACCCAACTTTTGTCGAGTTGCTTGTGGACATAGTATGACAGTTGCACTTACAACGTCTGGCCATGTCTACACAATGGGCAGTCCTGTTTATGGTCAGTTAGGAAATCCTCAAGCTGATGGAAAGCTCCCCACTCGAGTTGAGGGAAAGCTCTCGAAGAGTCGTGTGGATGAGATTGCTTGTGGTGCCTATCATGTTGCAGTTTTAACTTCAAGAACTGAAGTTTATACTTGGGGAAAAGGAGCAAATGGTCGTTTAGGTCATGGGAATATAGATGATCGGAGTTCCCCAACATTGGTTGAAGCTCTGAAAGATAAACAAGTCAAAAGCATTGCCTGTGGTGCTAATTTTACTGCAGCTATCTGCCTTCATAAATGGGTTTCAGGAGTTGATCAGTCAATGTGTTCGGGTTGCCGCCTTCCATTTAACTTTAAAAGAAAGCGCCATAATTGTTATAACTGTGGGCTCGTGTTTTGTCATTCGTGCAGCAGTAAGAAGTCACTTAAGGCTTCTATGACACCAAACCCCAACAAACCTTATCGTGTCTGTGATAACTGCTTTAATAAACTGAGAAAAGCTGCTGAAACTGATACTTCATCGCAAACTTCTATGAGCAGAAGAGGAAGTATCAATCAGGGGTCAATTGAGCTTATTGATAAAGATGATAAATTGGACTCCAGATCTCGTGTGCAACTTACCAGATTTTCGTCGATGGAATCTCTGAAGCATGTGGAAACCCGTTCTTCAAAGAAAAATAAGAAACTAGAATTTAACAGCAGTCGAGTCTCACCTGTTCCAAATGGAGGTTCACAGTGGGGAGCTCTCAATCTTTCTAAATCTTTTAATCCAGTATTTGGGTCATCGAAGAAGTTTTTCTCAGCTTCTGTCCCTGGATCAAGAATTGTTTCTCGAGCTACATCCCCAATTTCGAGGCGCCCCAGCCCACCTCGTTCTACAACACCAACTCCAACTCTGGGTGGACTTACATCACCAAAGATTGTTGTAGATGATGCTAAAAGGACAAATGAAAGCCTTAGCCAGGAGGTTATCAAACTGAGATCACAGGTACCCACTACTTTTCATTTTATTTTGCACAAGTAGAGCATAGGTGCGCAGCACTCTAGTAAGCCAGCTGCTTGTGAAAATTGAACTTGTTTACTTGATTGTCTTTTTCTCCTTTTACCAATTTTTATTGATGAAATAAATATTTGTCTATGGACCTCTGTACCACTTAATTTCAACTTAACATATTTCATTTTGGATAGAAATGTTAAACATTTAAACATCCAGTATTTGAAATGTGTCCTGGTGAATATGTGGATTACTATTGGCAACATGCCTTTTAAATATTTCATCATTGGTCTGATGCTTAAAATTCTCAAGTAAATGCCTCTCAACTGTATGAATGGCTACTTAAACCTGTAAATGATGCATAACAGTGAAGGAAGAGATTGGTAAACATCCTTTTATCTCCAAATCAGTAGCAACAATTCCAGCATAAAGTGGTTAGTTTGGTGTTGTGGTTTACAGTAAATGTGTTATATGACTGTCACATATTTACTAACATAGGACCACGTGGGTTAAGAGTTTCTTTCAGGTCCGTCATGGGTCAGTTATGTTCTTTTGGGTTTGACATTATGCAAACCAAATTTCGCACTGATACCTAACCATTTTTTTTTTTATGACGATAGTTATTTTCTCAGGTCTGAGTTGATAGGGATTTTAAAATACTTTAAACAGGCTGAAATGGTTTTTGGTTGACTTGCTTGTTCCATCTAAACTTAATGTATTTGGAGTTGGATTGGCCTGGATTTTTATGGCATCCGCCTATGATCTATCTTTGGTGAACGATTAGGCAAGTGCTTATTGATAGGGTACAAGGCGAAGCATAAAGTAAGTGGTTTAGGAAGTAAATTAGTCAGCTATTTTAGCTTGCAAGAATTTCAAGCAACCACAAGAAAGTCTGTCCAACTTTTTGAATTTATGATAGTAACTATATCCAGTGCAATAGTACATACCAAAAACCCCCTCCCCTCCCAACAATGGAAATTGTTTCTTGACACGAAGATGAAATATGCCTTTTGATCAAATGAGTGCCAAATATAATTTCATAAGCGATAGAATTTCAAAAAAATCAAGATGGCAACTAGCCATATTTTTATGGACAAAAATTCATCAGCCGGTAATTGAATTTGGATTTTGTTATTTTCAAAGTAGAGGCAGACAATGATGCATGAGTTTTTGTGCTTAAGTGACTAAGCAATTAACAATAAGAAACAGAAGGAGCAAAAGTTAGAAAGTGAAACAATCATGTTAGTTTTTCAAATAGAAAAATGATTGTTTTCTTAGATAAGATAAGAAACACAGCAAGAGAGAAAACAAAGGAAAGAACAATTAAGCAATTGAAATAATCATGTTAGTTTTTCAGTTTGTAGCAACATGACTGTTTTCTTAAATAATTGATTTTATGATTCTACTTTGATCTAAGAAGTGTTGTTGGGCTGTCCGTACCCTTCATATTCATTATCTAGGACCCAACATTCATATTAGGCTCTTGTTCAGTTTTGTCTTTGTGCATTATGTCTGACTAGTTTTTTATCTCTTAGGTTGAAAGTCTAACTCGAAAAGCCCAACTACAAGAGGTTGAGCTGGAAAGAACAACTAAGCAGCTGAAGGAAGCAATAGCAATTGCGGGTGCAGAGACTGCAAAATGCAAAGCAGCAAAGGAAGTGATCCAGTCACTTACCGCCCAAGTAAGATAGATGTTTACATGTGTTGGTAAAATAGTTATTGAAATTCACCAACCATTGTGTCAAATGTAGCCTGTTAGTTAGATTCACAAATTGTTAGACAGCATCCCTGATTTATCGCTAATTGATGTATATACCGTTTATATCTCTCCAGTCAACTATATTAATTGTCAATCCCTATAGACTAGGAATTCCTTTATATATATTTCCTATTGTAACATTAGCTTGGCTGTATATATTTTACTCCAACAGTGAGAAGAATATAATTCATATTTCACAAACTTACATGGTATCAGTGCAAATTCTTTCCTAGGGTTTTGTTATTTTCCAACCATTGTGTCAAATGTAGTCTGTTAGTTAGATTGATAAATAATTGTTCTTGATAAAAATATGATTGAATTCTAGCTAGAGTTCTTTTTTACCAGGAATAGTAAAGAAATGGGTTCACCTCAGTTTGATTTATGGTTTTCATTTGACATGTAGTGGCTGCTTGGTTAGTATCTCTGCTAGATATTCAAGTTGTTCTATCTCACGTCATAACAAATGTGTTTTACATGTTAAACCACATGGGATGATGTTTCATTGTCACCTGTAAATTATCTTCTGTTCGATGTAATTTTCCCGAGTCAGTTCTGGAGATCTATTAAGTGGTCAGACCATTGTAATAAAGCTTACTGTGTATTTTCACTTATGCTCTGGTTGGCCTAGTCTTGCTGATGGTTCATTTTGTGTTTCGTATATGGTGACCAGTTGAAGGACATGGCTGAAAGGCTGCCTGTTGGAGCAGTGCGGAATATTAAATCACCTTCTCTTGCTTCTTCCTTGGGTTCTGATCCTTCCAATGAAGTTTCTTGTGCTTCGACTGACCGATTGAATGGTCAAGTAACATGCCAAGAACCAGACTCCAATGGATCAAATAGCCAGTTGCTTTCTAATGGGTCCAGCACCACTGGTACCCGCAGTTCAGGTCACAACAAACAAGTCCATCCCGATGTGGCAACTAGAAACGGGAACAGAATTAAAGAAAACGAATCTCGTCATGAATCTGAATGGGTTGAGCAAGATGAGCCTGGTGTATATATTACACTGACTTCCCTACCAGGAGGTGCAAAGGATCTCAAGCGAGTCCGCTTCAGGTATACTGTACTTACCTACATAACTATACATGTGCGTGCATGTGGTTGGATTTTTCTTTTTGATGGGAGTGCATATATACAAGGATAATGTTTTCTTGTTAGACTGGCACGTATGAGTTTGGGCTACACCTTCAGGCAAGAAATATTATGCAACATAAAATCGTCTAGCACGAAAACATTTTCATCTGTATATATGTGTATGTGTAAATATAGAGAGATTGAGAGTCTTTTAGATCCATTATATAAATTTACCATAAAATCTGTATACTTATCACTGTTGAATGCAGTCGGAAGCGATTTAGTGAGAAACAAGCAGAAGATTGGTGGGCAGAGAACCGGGCAAGAGTGCATGAACAATACAATGTGCGCATGGTAGACAAGTCTAGTGTAGGTGTCGGGAGTGAGGACTTGGCTCGCTGATATGTGAAACAGTCATTTGTACATGAAATGATCTTTTTTCAGATTCAAGCTTGGGTTACTAAGGTCGTACTGGTTATTTAGCATTGGGTTTTATTCTTATAAAGGATTGAGAGAAGCAAGGCTTGGTATAGGAGAGATTTTAGATGGGTTTGATTGCCTTTTTTAGTACCATTTTTCCTTGATCTCTAATTTTTTTTTTTTTTTTTCACCTTGAGTTTGTATTCCATTTTTTCCCTATGTTCCTTGTGTGGGGGTTTGAGGGTGAGAAATGTAAATTCCTTTTAGGTTGCTGGCTTTTGTGGAAAGCAGCCGCCATGTAAATTCCATAAGCGAGTGCATCTGCATATTTGTTTCTTTCGTTTCGGCAATGGTTTATAAATGTGTTCAGGTAATGATATAAGCAGCTGTAACTTGAAATGTATGTCGAAAGGCAATGGTTTTTTATTTCTTGATATAAATGATATTGGGGAGGGGGACTGGGTGAACTGGGTTGCAAGGGCGGAAACAGGAATTTTTCAATGGTGGGTTAGCAAAAGTTATTAGCTTAAATTCTAGGGAAATTGACATAGATACTCACTAAATACAAACTTTAATCAAAAATACTCACCTTACAAATTTTAACCACAAATACTCACTTTCCAATGCAAAAGTACTAAATTGCCCTCAACATAAATACATCAATATCCACTCTTTATCCCCTAAAAATTCATTCTCTGAATCAAACCTACCTCTCCCAATTCCTCTCCACCTTCGAACTAAGGAAAAATTGGAGGGCATCCGAGCAAACTATTTGACGATTATCTGAAACTCAACTAGAAGAAGCTTTGGACCACCACCTCAATTGTTGAAACGACGCCCCCAAGAGTGTACATAGGGAAGAAAGCGAAAGGAAAAAGAAAAGAAGCAAAATGAGCCAATGACTGCGACTCCAAGTCCCTCTTTTCTAGTTCCTCCATAGCTTTTGCAGTAACTTTATGTCTTGAATCACTTTTCCTTTTCCTTTTCCATTCTACTGCAATGCAGACAAATACTCACCTTACAAATTTTAACCACAAATGGATGTTTTCTACGTTTAGACGGTGCCCATTTGATGGCTTTTTCTAGCTTCAATTTTACTATTTGGACGATGAAAGCATATTGCAATTCTGCATCTATATGTTGTTTGTGTGCTAGATGTCTGCTATTGGAAGGTCGATGGATTGGCCTTAATTAGGACAACTCACTCGTAATCAAGCACTTATCTTTTCTCAAATTATTTCGCTTCTCGTTAGTTAAATTCATGTCAAAACTATGTTTACTCCTACAAAATTTTCAGTAATAGAGTAATCTTTCTAGTTTCTTACTCCTTTGGGGTGATTTCACGGGTGGTCTTACTACTTTCTATTTTTCAGTTCAGAAGTTCCCCACGCCAACGTCATATAGTTTTTGAAAGTTTAGTAGAAGCGAGTTACCATTGCTTCAATCTCCATCATCTTGTCGTTACTGTTTCACCTACGGAATCCCATCTATACATTTAACCTTTATTAAAACTCAAGGCTGCAGAGGAAGTGGATGTGGGTTAATTTGATGAGAAATAAATGCTGAAAAAATCTGTAGATTTGACACTTGCTTTATAATTATGATGGAGGTCATGGCTCGAACCGAGTAGGTAAATCTAGTGAAATGCATGGCTCTTTTTCTGGGAAAAGCAAAGGGCTTTAGGTGGGGGATTAAGGCAAAAGTTTTATTGATGCAGTAAGGGGCGACTCAAACATACCCAAAATACAGAGAATAGAAGGATAAAGCGGTAGAATCGAAGTTGGACGAAGATAATTGAGTTCTAGGGCAAAATCCCAATAGAAACTCTATAGACTTAAGTATGAAATTATATTCATCAACAAAAACTAAATACGCGAGTCTCTAAATAGCCTATTTGATGCAGGAGCATCTATGAAGCTCTCTAAGATTATGTAGGCCCCTTAGTCAATTGGGCTAGGCTTCTATTTACTTTAAATTATTAGTTACTTCTTTTGTTTTCCTGTTCTTACTAGGATTTGGTTTAATTTCCTGTTTAGGTTTTTAATTTCCTATGTCAATTAGGTTTTCTATATTCTAGTTTAAATAGGCTATTTAGAGACTCGTGTATTTAGTTTTGTTGATGAATATAATTTCAGACTTAGTCTAAAGAGTTTTCTTTGGGAATTTAGCCCTAGAACTCAAAAATTCTTCGTTCCACTTCAATTCTACAACTTTATCATTCTATTCTCGTATTTTGGGTATGTTTGAGTCGCCTTGACGCTAGCCTTATAACGCCCGCATCATTTATGAGCTTGTGTTGGTTGATTGATCGGTGAGAAACAAAAAGGACTTCGAAAACCGTAGTGGGGAGGGGAGTGCAGAGTGCGGGGACAAAGTCAGATGTGTGATGTGATTATGCACATCAGTTTCTTTTTGACTTCTCGGGATATACCATTTTTTTTGTATTTTTCCGCATTTGAAATCGTTGCTTGTTAGGAGTCTAAGTGTTTTTATTCACTTTTTCTTATTTTGGGACAGAGGACTGTTTACTTTCATTGATGTATTGAAGTGCACATCTTGCTCACAATCATTGTACTCTATTGTAAGGTGAATAAAATATTTTCTCCTAAAAATATAGGTCTCTAGATCTCTTTCGAGTATAGCTTTGATGCACTTTCTGGTGATAGCTTTGATGCAATTTTTCTAGGGGTGGGTTTACGGGTATAGCTTTGATGCACTTTTGGGTGATACCATTAAAAATGTTTTTTTGGTCTCATAATTCATGGAGATATCTATCCATTGCATTTGTGCTTGCAATGAGGGCCGTGTCACGGTTGGGATGGAGGAATGGGTGGATCAAGGAGAGAACTTTGTTTCCTAATCCCAAAATTTACAACACATTAAAAAATCATGTTCATGTCTCGACTTTGGTTACACAAATCTGAACCAAAAATATAATCAAGATATTTAACAATTTTATGGACTTAAAAGTGGAGCAAGATACGGGGACCAAAAGATAATATTTTGAACTTTACATACTTTTGATTTATTCTTATTGTGTGACTTCAATTTGCCATGCATTTGCTTGGTGATGGTTTGTCTTTTCATTACTTATTGCGTTTCAGTTGTCCACTAAAGGAGTTTTTCCAATGAATTAATGTTTTTGGTGTCATTAACCATGATTTGCTCATGAGCAGGATTTATGCACATCCATTAATATCAAACCGGCTCATTTGGTTGAACTCATCTTCTAACAAGAGATTCAAGTGCCATGGCAATGAGCTCAAGTTCCCATTTTTCCTAGCTAGTTCCAAAGAAAGTCCTTTTCTGAACATATAATTAAATGTAATTGTATACTTCTACTTATATTTCGTAGAAAGGGATGGGATTAGAGTTTTGGTTCCAAGTGCAGGAGAAATGCCCTTGTATTTGATAAGAGGTCGTGTGTTGAGCTCGCACTAGAATGAACGTCAAAAATTTCATCTTTTCTATATGGTTTGCATGTATAGTGGTCTTCCATGATTCTTAATTGTAGATAAAGGATGGGATTCATTGCATAGTGCCAATAGGTGGCAAAACCTCGAGGTCGATGATAAGAGCAAGTGACTTTTTTAATTTTATTCTAATATTTTTCTGATGTGAAAATATAGCAGCTAATAGTACTATAGAATGTTATGTAATAATATTTCTTCAATTCTTATACAAGTTGTACGGGGATCATTGGCAAATATATTAATCATATTGAAGAGATGCATATATGGTGCTTGTTGTACTTTATTTATATGATAATTTTTAATGATCTAGCATTTTCCTTTACAAAATATACTTATACAATCAAGCGTTTTCTTTTACAAAATAACCTTATAAGTTCAATCATAAGATGGATTTGAAAAAACAAGTAATAAGAAACAAATATAAGTACAATAACTAGGCAATACCACAACACTATAATGACAATACGATGACAATAGAAATTCAATAGGGAGCAATACAATGGCAATACAAAAACTCCACATTCCCACTATATATTCATAATCTACAACATATTACAAAAAGGATGTGACGTCCTTAATGGAATCACATTTTACACTCCTATGTCGTGAAAATACCCTCGAGCAAGGAATGGGCGGAGAGGTTTCTCGTAAAAGTTGAGGATGTAAAGATGTTCTTGACTTGAAGGTGGATTAGTTACTGGCCAAAGGCTTCTTAGGAAATTATTTTCCTTTTGCTTAGTTTGGTTAATATTATCAGGATATTTTGACAGAAAAGATGAAGTGAGCAACATTTTGTAAATAATGCATGTTTTAGTTTAAGGGGTTGAAACAAAAAGCAAATTTTGGTCCGCGATTGGTTGTTGTTTACCTTTGTAAGTATTATGGTATATTTGTTGACCTTCAATTTTGCTTTCACTTGTATTTGGTGTGTGTGATGTACATATGAACTTGATATTCTTATTTTTACCGTATTGGATTATTGTTTTTTTAAATTCAAGAGACTAGCTTGCAATTTATAGTATTATAATATCATTTGGTAGACTGAGCTTTAACCTAAAAATAAGAATGTACTTCTTATAGTAGTCTATTGCCTTTATTGCTCATCTATTGTATGTTTATTGCTTCGATATTGCCTATTTATTGCTTGTCTATTTTTTTGGGAAATATACTGATATAATCACGTTTCACAAATTGTATTCAAATGATCACGTTACAAATCTTATTCTCGATATAATCACTTGGGAACGTGAAATTACCTAAGTGCCCTCTATATAAAGCGTCTTATCAACCGCTTAGCACCTCTTTCGCTCTTCAGAAAACTCTTTTCAATCCATTTTCTATGCTAAGATTCTGATTAGATATGACAACAAGATTCGAGCAATCACCAATTGCACAATGTAGTTTTGTGAAAAACCACTCCCAAAGTGCATCCGTCTCCAAATCTCCAATTTGGCGTGGGACAACATTTCATTCAGTTACAGGAAGTGTGCGCAATGGAAAAATATTTCTTTTTTTTAGAGAACAATGGAAAAGTATTTTTGTATTGCCACTGTATAGCCTCCTATTGCCCTAGTATTGCCCCTATATAGCCTCATATTGCCCTAGTATTGCCCCTATATAGCTTCCAATTGCCTTTGTATTGTCACTTTGCATTGGCCCCAATTGCCTTTGTATTGCCGCTTTATTGTCACCCCGTATCACCTTCATTTTCAAGTCTCTTTGAATAAAGTTATAGGAGAAACTAAATCCTTATCTTCTTATACACCAATAGCAGAAACTAAACACATGTGAATATACACCAACCATTTTCGATTATTTCTAAATTCTTTGGCAATGGTTACGAAAAACGAGGAATGGTTGCAACAGTGGATGCTGCAAATTTGTCATGAAATGAATTATATGGACTATCTGCACAAAAGTTGGAGTGGTTTGTTAATAAACATGCTCGCAATACATAGGCAATACAGTGCAATATATTGATTGGCTTCCTTTTCTCTCTTGTTCTCAATATCCTGCAAATTCTCTTAAAATGGCAATAAACAAGCAATACAAGGGCTATATAAAAGCAATATGTAAGCAATACACATGCAATACCAAGGCAACATACAAGCAATACATAATGTATATAACGTGATCTCTTTAAAAAGAACGTTTAAAGAACAAGACGCGTTCTTGATGGAATCACATTCTTACACCCTTACACCAAAAACTAAAGATTTTATAGTAATTTTTCCTCAAAAATGGGGGCTAAATAATTGTGCTCAATTTCAATCAATGAGGACTAAATAATTACATGGTATGTCTGATACACAATAGTTCCTCAATTAGCTCCTTGAACACAACACCCAATCAACTCAACCCGATTAGCGCCTTGAACACATCACCTAATCAACTCAAAGAGGTTTGGATGCCTGACATTTGATATAGCAATAATCTCATTTAAGAATTCACGGACTCCCTGCTTCGACCAAGCAGAAAGTGTCTTCACAGCAACTTGCTTTCCACTTTTCAGGGTGCCCTAGCAAAATGTAGCTAAACTAAGATAATATGAAATAGCATGGACGAATACCATCTAGATATTCCGATTAACGTAAAATCATAATCAACGTTTGGCTTGTACAATATAAGACTAGCCACTAAAGCTAGGAAACTAAGATAAAGAAAGAACTATGCCTTAAAAGTCATAGCTACAACCCATGCTTGTCCACAATAAAGAACAACTCCTATCTTCGGGATTGGGGCTCTATAATCTAAAGAAAAACAGCTCCACTTGATCGAAAGACTCGCTAATCAGATTTGGACCGACCCATATTGCCAAAATCCTATGTTTTATAACCAAAAATCATAAATTTTCCTCATAATATCAAACACCTAAAAATGAAATTTATCAAGCTTGTAAAGTAAGAAAAACCGAGAAACCCCACCTCGTGGATTTGTAGATGGCCAATGAAGTTCGATCCTCGATCCCTCTAAGCTTAGCATTTGTTTTCTGTTAGCAACCATGGCAAGCTTGAAATTGTTAATTCATATGTGTCATAACAGCAAACCTCAATACCAAATGCAAGAATCAATTGAGGCGAACAAACACATTCGTTATTTCGCATAAACAAATGGTTGTAATTAATGCCTCTTTTACATCTCAAATTCAATTCAATTTTCAATCTCAATTGAAACTCATAGGAAAGAAAACACCAATTGCATCATTGATTAGGGAATTCGCTTCATCACAAAACCTACAAAATAACCCACAAACAACCAACTAAATAATATATTTTTGTTTGGAGAAAAAAAGTGTGTTTTTGAATCTAAAAGATTAGGTACTCTTGGTGTGAGTGTGTTTATGATCCGCAAGATCCAAACTTTATGGATGTCGGTTACTACTTTGCACTTGATGGATGTCAAGATACACATAAGAAGAGAATTATGCTATACAGATTTTTGTTTGATATCAAAATCTCTTCGAACTCATTTTTTCTTCTATCAAAGCTAAATATAAAAAAATCAGTGAAATGCCACACACTATTTGGTTCGTCATCACCCCTTTTAGAACATACCAAAGATTTCTTAACAAGCTAGCGAGAGATATCAACAAGACTCTAAAGAGTCAAATAGTCACATAGTCAATGATGGTAAAATAGTCAAGCCAATACAGATTGCAAAGCAAAAAACAAATTAATTCGTAAATTTTTTGTTCTTCAGCCATTTAATTATGAGGTGCGGAGGCCACATAAAAGCCAGGATAAACTACTTTCAGCATGATTATTTGCACATATTGTCCGGATTATCCAATATAAATGCATTCAAACATAGGCACATAACATGATTATAAGTGAAAAATAAATGAGGCCTCATACTTTCCAAAATAAACTCCCACAAGAAATCTGACCCATGTGAGGAGTGGGGACAAAAGATTGAATAAATTATTCACACAGAATGCTTATAGTGAGACGTTGGAGTTTGTTGGTCGACAAACCACTGAATGTGAAAGATAAGTAGAAGGATAATACTCTGTAAAAATTTCTCAACAGTTTTCATGCAGCTGCTCCCAAAATTCTCCATTTTCTAAAACACAAATGCATCCAACAAACAATTCCGATAAAATAAAAACAAACCAATCCTATGTTTCTATATAGGTATAAGAGAATCATGAATTGAAACAAATAATCTACAAGAGGCACCTTTAGAACAAGGAAATCAAATCCATAGGTCACATTTTATAGCAAGCCATATGAAGGAGGTCTACTTAATGCTCTTGCAATACTTGAAATTTTGCTCAAGCATATCAAGAAGATACCTATTTTCAAATTTCCCATGTTCCAATACTTCAAATATTAACACCAAAATATGTGAATTTCAATGGCTGATTAGCATCACACTCACATAAAATCTATTAGCATAAGAAATAAGCACATTCCCATTCATTTCAATTAATAACTCAATTTCCTAATATCACCAAGTGGGTTCATCGAATAGTAAGGTAATCTTACAATCTTGTAACAACCATGTCAACCAAGAGTGTAGGTACTGGTAATTTAGTAACACAACTTCCATTAATACTAGAAGAACTTAAGAACCTGTCTACACAAGGTAATTGCAAGCTGCTTACCACTAAAATTGTAAGGCTAAAAACCGAAATACGCAAAGATCAATTAAAAACTACAAACATATCATTATCAATGATCAATTAAAAACAATTAGTCCACTTGATAATTCATAAAGCCACAGCTCATAAATAAGGCATTGAATGAATCCCTAAATTAGATTTTGAATTTAACCCCTAAGTCCTAAATGCCCAACCGAATCCCTAAAGTAGAATTTAGAAAGAAGAAAAATGAAATTGAATAACATGAAGAAGAAGAGAACCAGAGAAGTAGGTGGTTCAAGTCGGTGATATGGAGGAGCACTAAATTTGAAGACGGAGAAGAAGAGGCCTTACAGCTTAGAGAGCAAAGGAGAGGAGGCTGGAGCGGCACTGGAGCAGAAATTTAAAACACAATTAAGCAATTAAAGCATAACACTCCATACGCATGTATACATATATATATACAGAGACAGAGAGAGAAGGAGAGGGAGAGAGAGGACTGTAGCCAAAAATGGAGCCCATGAATGCCTCACACGGAGCCTCCGGCAAACTTGAGAAAGCAACATCGTGGCCATTGGAAGAGGCGGGGACTAACGAGTTGGAAGAATTAGGGTTATGGTTAAGGTTTGGATTGGTATCGAGCTCGATGTCGTCAGTCGGGCTTTGGAGAATCCACCGACATCGTCATCATGGGCATTACTCTCTCTGCTTTCTATGAAGTCATGGCTAGGCAAGATTTGGAAGAGTGCGAGAGAGGAGAGAGAGTTGGGAGAAATTGAGTTTCAGAAAATAAATTTTTTAGGGGATATAGAGTCAATATCTATGTATTTATATGAAGGGCAATTGGGTATTTTCTGTTACAAAGTGAGTATTTCTGATTGAAATTTATAAGGTGAGTATTTTTGATTAAATTTTGTATTTAGTGAGTATCTATGTCAATTTCCCTAAATTCTAATGCTCAATTTTATTTTTACTTACAATTTCAATAATTTTTCTAAAAATAAAAGTATACATTAAATCATATAAACGATGCACATGGGGTGACTACAATGGAAAAGTGGGCGAAACTCTCCCCTTCCCTCCAAGTGTACCTGGGTTTGATTCATATAGGAGACAATCTTGAGGCAACTCAATATAATTGTCACGTCCCGAATTTTCAACATAAAATAACTTGTTTAAAGTTATTACAAACAACCAACAATCCGGGACGCGAAGTTCGGAACCTTCAACAACTGTACTTGGAATTTGTTTTTCCTAATAAAATGTAACTTGTTCTGAACCCACAATGTAAATACAGACTCAACTCTTCTGAGTCAAATATTACATCACACTAATTACATAATAATTTAAACTTCAACTTATTGCATAATCTGCTCCTTAGAGTTTAATACACACAGCGGAAGTCTTCACACCAAAATAAACCACATCCTGTACAAAACATGTACATCAACAGAGTCTTCTGCTCCTAACTTAAGTTATCCTGTTCACAGTCTCTACCACCTGCATGATAATCCCCTACACCGTTGAATAGTGTACCGGGTTCATCACCAACAAATCCGGTAAGCATTCTAAAGCTCGTATAAGTAAACCACATCCATAGTATAAATATGTTAATTTCACATAATATACAATCACATGCACTTTCATTAGCATCATACAATCCATGTATAACCATGGCACTCATATTCATCAATATCATCACAACCACAATTCTTTTATTTTTAAGAAATGATTAAGTCACCACCTGTGATTACACCAAAACTCTTTTATTTGAAAAGTAGTTTTCACACGTCAAATCACAATTCTGTTATTTTATAAGAACTGTTTCGATCAACACCTGTGACCACACCAAAACTGTTTTATTTCAAAAGCAATTTTCACACGTCACTTATTTGACAAATTGAAGAGAGAGTACTATGAACCTTTAATCTATAACACTACAAACACCATAGTAGTGTTCACTCATGATCACTCACACGAGTACTATATGGCACCAGAATAGATCTGTAACACTACAAACACCATAGTAACGTTCACTCATGATCACTCACACATGAGTACTAGATGGTACCAGAATAGATCTATAACATTACAAACACCATAGTAGTGTTCACTTATGATCACTCACACATGAGTACTGGATGGCAATAGAATAGATCTATAACACTACAAACACCATAGTAGCGCTCACTGTTAACTCGCAAGTGCACGAGGCGTTGGATAGTATAGCTTGTGTAAGTACGAGGTCGATCCCACAAGGATTGATGATAGATTTATTCAATTTGATTCCCTGCACAAAACAGAAATGAAAAGAAAATAAATAAAACAAGAAAGAAAGAAAGAAGAGAAATTAAATAACTCAAGCAAATAAGTTACCAAGTTCAATTTAGATTCACAGATTGATTCTAGCTAAAGTATGATTAAGCCATAGTGTCTGGTCCTAACCTTGTATTCCTAATTCCCTAATTAGATCCTTGTTGTCGAATCTAAATTAAGCATTAGAAATCCATTAAGCATAGAAGAATGTTTTAAACAACCAAGCATGTATCTAATCCCTGTTGTCGAATGTCCATACATACTCTTCCTATTCATAGTTCAATTCGAATTAATGCATGGTGTCTATTCTTAATTCAAACCAAGATAGCTAACATACAAGTTTTAATGGTGATCAATCATTCAAACAAGCATATTAACTTATAAGCATAATGAATAAGAACAAGAACTATAATTGAAACTTGAAAACTAATTAAACTTGAAAACTTAAGAAAAGAATTTACATTACAATGAAAAATAAATTACAACTAAAAAGCAAAATGGTTTTGTTACAACAATTGATAACTAAAAAGAAAACTAAGAGAATTTGAGGGAGAGAAGGGAGAGGAGCTATAGAGAGATGTTTGAGAGCTCCCCCCCTTGGGGTGTGTTTGAAGGTTAGTCAAGTCTCCTATTTATAGGAGAAGGAAAGCATCAAACACACATGCCAATATTCTTCTTGGTTTATTTAATTCCTTCTTTTGACAACAAGTTGTAAGAATGATTATAGCCACCTCAAGTTCACATGGGCATCCATCTCCTTTCATCATTTGGCTAGTTCCCACTTGATGCTTTTGCTTTCTTTATTTCTTACACAACCCACTTCAATTATGACAAATAAACATGCTTCTTCCCCACTATCAACAATAGCACATGCATAGCTAATCATGACCAAGCAATTGCAGTCTGCTTTTGGGCTCGTTTTGGGCTTGTTACTCCATTCTGAAAAATCTGGAAAAATATGGATCTTGAAGTTCTTTGAATTATCTTTCCAAGCATATGCAGCCCAGCTCAAGGAAAAATCGTAAAGACCTTCAAATGTGATTTTTGGCCCAGTAACGCAGATGCTGCCGATTTTGACCTTAAGCTGCCAAAACTTGTATAACTTTCTCTAGAAGACTCGGAATCATGAACCGTAAAATTCTTCATAAACTAGACTTCCGCATCTTTCCATAGTTCATTATCTGGTTCTTCCTGAGCAAGTACAGTCCAATCCGTGAAGTTGACTGATCTGCAGACACCGTTTTGAGCAAACTTGTCTCCAAAATGCATTGAATGAGTCATAAGCTTATTACACTGAAACAAAACACAAAATAGATTAAAAGCACAAGTTTAATTCAAAAACATAACCAAATCATAAGTTAAAAGGGTACAAAATGATATGTAATTATGCACCAATCACTCACTCATGATCACTCCCACGAGTACTGGATGGCACCCAAATAGATCTCTAGTTGCTCGCCACGAGAATGTCCACCTAACAGACTCATAAGGGATTCAAGGTATTCTCACCTAAATCTATCAAAACCAAAACACCAACTCCAAAATCACTCACACCAAAACAATATAAAATGTCGTTTCACATTAAACATTGTTTTATCACAAAATACAGCAAGCACAACAATATATATATATATATATATATTTATGTGGTCATTCATGCATGAATTCCCACCATACACCCACAAGATATGTTATATGGTTCACAAAAAAATAGTTTCTCAAAACCACAACATCATGTTAATTATAGTCATTAACATTATCAGATCCACATTATAATAAATATAATAACTCATGATTTTAGTCACGATTAGGATGGTTTCACTCACCTCTTGTCCAAGCTGCGTTTATCAACTCAGTAATCCACAATCTCAACGAGCAACTCTGGCTCCACGAAAACCTAAGAAAAGTTTGTAACTTACTTAGAATAAAAAAATCTAAGATTCTGCTCACAAATGACGAAAATGTTATTCGGACCAACTGGGGGTCCAAAGCAATCAATTATCGTCCAAATCACTCTAAAACTGTAACGTACACACTGTCAACGTCAAAACAGGACCAATGACACCCATTGTCCAAAAAGTCACTATTTAGGTCCTGCGGGTCCCACCTGTCCAACCAACACTCCAAAAATCAGACTCATGCCCACGACCATAGATTTCAAATCTGATCACACCAATGGACTCTAAATAGTCCCGACATCACCCTGCATCAATTTGGGCCCGATCCAACGGTCAGATCATTTTAGATCGCATAATCGAACGATGATGGCTCACCTCAAACTTTGAAACACCACAACTAAAGATCGGGTAGTCCGATCGCCAATCTGTCTGTATCTACAGACTCACAACAATACCAGCTACCGCATATATAAAATTAAACACGATCCAACGGTCCGATCAAAAGGTCCTAAATTTGCAAGGCTATGATCATCGGACAAACGATAGAATCTCGCAAATCCGAACACACCAACGTGCTCAGCACCTCCAAGACTACAATCTGAACATCAAACATAGTCACCACTGCACCACCACCATCGGTGGGTGTGAACAGTAAATTTCGGCGACATCTTAGAATCGCCAGTCCAAAAAATAACTTGTTTGATGTTAAAATAACTTTAATTCTTGGTCTTACCTCAAAATCCTAACGGAAAAGGCTCAAAAGGAAGGTTGAAGTCGTTGACTTCGCTAATCACGAACCAACTTCACAGCGTCTCCACGCTTTAATTATTCCTCCGATCGCTGGGGTTCCAGTTGGGTTATGTTCATGAGATGTTTCTCTTTCGATCTGGGTGGGTGGTGTCGAACACCTTCGCCGTACGCCACCGGAAATCACCTCTCTGGAAAGGTTCCGGACCAAAAAATAAAATATGAGAATTATGGGTTTTTCTGCTATTTGCACAATGACCCTCGAATTTATAGAATTCCGAAAATGGCCACTGTTCATTATTCACTGTTTGGCCCTCCAAACTTCAAAATTGAATTTCTCCTTCGTTATAACTCCGATTCACGAACCGTTTGCGCATACACGTTCGTGACATCAAGCTCTATTTTTCTAGTCCAAAATCATAACTTTCTCATTTCAATTTCTTGAACTTCCATTGAAAAATCATTAAATTAATCATAGGGGCATTTTTGTCCAAATTGAGATTAAACACACTTAATCCAATCTTTTCCAAACCAAACAAACGTCATAAAATTGCCCACACATTTAATTAACCTGTATGACTTTGAGGAATATTAATAACAACAAAATCCCAATTTTGGGGCTATTACAATAATACTCCCTCTCCCTAGCGAATAACAAAAATAAATAATATAAACTACGCTAGTTCATAGTTCTATTGACTAAAGTTATTAGCCATCAAATTCAATTTTGATGCACATTATTTGACAGCTCCATTGGAGATGCTCTTAAGTGAGCAAACAAATTAAATATAAGATGATTATAAGCCTATAGGTTGAGTAGACAATGGGTTTTTAGGCTACATTTGGGTGGACTACTAATCTTTTAGAGTGAAATCACATTAAAATACATATAATGTTTTTAAATATTTTTTAAAGGCGGCTAGAGCCCATGTTAGCCTTGTTGCTAGTTCCGCCCATGCTGGGTTGAGACGATCACCGATATTTTAATATAAAGTTTTTAACGTAAGTAGAAAATCAAACCAATAATAATATTTATTCTGTAAATAATGTCAATAATGAAAAATTAGTCTGAGCAAAAATAATAATACTAATAACGAAAAATTGGGCTGCATATACAGACTGTTTATGTATGGTGCGTGGGGAAGTGTATAAAGAAAATATTAGCAAGATAGATCTGTTAGTACTGGGCCTAATTTTCGGACATTTTTTTTATTTGACCAAAAAAAAAATCGATCCGAAAAATTATGGGTCACAACCATACTCCGAGACTTGCAAGTGGGTTGTGGCGTGGAAGGTTTGGAGATTCTCAAGGCCCACACGTGGACATCAAGTAATAGCAATTACGAGCCACTTGGGTGAGCCCATGATCCAAGCCCATTATTTTGAGTCCGAAGCATGGGGAAGAAACGGATACCCCTTCCGGCTCCTCTTATTGGCTTTGTAGGAATCTTCTATCACAAATAATGTTGACACAAATGTGCAACTCATCCACACTCTAATCCCTTTTCCATTTGAGTTCGCTTCTAAACACTCTTAGCAAGTGGTCGTAAAAACCCCAAGGATTTGCTGTTAAGCATA
The DNA here is from genome assembly GCA_024362665.1 of Prunus padus. Lineage (NCBI taxonomy): Eukaryota > Viridiplantae > Streptophyta > Magnoliopsida > Rosales > Rosaceae > Prunus > Prunus padus. Next base: position 23,866,595 of record JANFAM010000012.1, read on the forward strand.
GTCATAGCTCACCATGCCCCAATACCATGGAACCATCAACCATGCCAAATCCTCAAACTTAACTTACTCACTCAACCTCTCTTCTTTTTAAATAAAAAATAAAAATACAAGTGATAGTCTAAACTACAAGGGGAATAGAGTTTCTCTCTCTCTCTCTCTCTCTCTCTCTCTCTCTCTCTCTCTCTCTCTCTCTTTCTCTCTCTCTCTCACTACTAAGGTGTCATGAGGTTCGAACCTGAGACTATTGGTTTGTAAGTCGAGACCCTTTTGGCTCCTTAATTTTATGTATTGGTTTTTTTCGAGAATAAGCGATAGTTTTGTATTGATAAACAAACAAAAGTACAAAGCAACGATGTGCTGAATATGGGTATATCTTCTCTAGTGACAAAAATGCAACATGTTGAATTGATATGGAGAGGATCACGCACAACCCAAAGATGACTAATAAAACCATCAATTGAGCAACTAGAAGTACATGTACTCAAACTTGCAATACAGATCCGCCACGCAATGGCAGAAATGACAAATCCGTATTGAAAGCCAAAGCTAAATATGAATAAAACAACCTAAAGATAAGGTAAACCACAACAAACTCCTAAAGAGTTCCTGAGAATTATTAGACTTAAACAAACTAAAAAGCAGGATCACCACTCCACATCCTCCAGAGCAACTTGAAGAGAGACATAGCGTCATACCGGCTAAATCCATAGTGTCGCATTGGTTAAACCCAAACTTGACATCTTCCTTTTATGCATGGACCAAAAGACGATGATTGCTTCCACATCAGAAAACAAAAGAGCAAAGAAGGATCATTAGGGAAAAAGGGGTGGGGGTTGGGAAGGAGGGAAAGGGGGAGGGAAGGAGAGGAGAGGGGATGAGGAGAAGATAAGGGAGGTGGGTAGGGAGGGAGGCCACCGTCCCCCAAATGGGGTGGCAATTGGGATTTTTCCTTAGGGTTTTCTCGAAGAGTGTTTGGGGTGAAGCTCTAGGGTCAGTTTGGGATTGCTGTCACTTTTAAAAAAAGTTGCTTCTGCTGTGCTTTGAAAATAATTAACTGTAAAGTAAAGCAACTCCATATTTGGTAAATAATTCTTTTAAAGCACTGTTAGTACAAAAAGCAGTGTAAAAAATGTTTGGTAAATTTTAATATAAAGCTATTGTAACTGTGAATAATGACTCAAATAGACATGATGTTGAAAGTGTTATGCACTAATTATGTGGTGGTAGTGGAGGTGGTGAAAGAGATGGAGGTGAAGATGGTGGTGAAAGAGGCAGTGGTGGAGGTGGTGGTTGTGGGTGGTGGTGGTGGGGATGGCGGTTGTGGAGGTGGAGGTGGTGGTGGAGGTGGAGGTGGAGGTGGTGGAGATGGAGGAGAAGGAGGTGGTGGTTGACAGGATTTGACCCAAATTCAACTTTGGAATCCGTGTCGAGCCCACAGTGTTAACTCGCAAGTGCACGGGCCATTGGATAGTATAGCATGTGTGAGTACGAGGTCGATCCCACGAGGATTGATGATAGATTGATTCAATTTGATTCCATGCCAATATTCTTCTTGGTTTATTTAATTCCTTCTTTTGACAACAAGTTGTAAGAATGATTATAGCCACCTCAAGTTCACATGGGCATCCATCTCCTTTCATCATTTGGCTAGTTCCCACTTGATGCTTTTGCTTTCTTTATTTCTTTAAACAACCCACTTCAATTATGACAAATAAACATGCTTCTTCCCCACTATCAACAATAGCACATGCATATCTAATCATGACCAAGCAATTGTAGTATGCTTTTGGGCTCGTTTTGGGCTTGTTCCTCCATTCTGAAAAATCTGAAAAAATATGGATCTTGAAGTTCTTTGAATTATCTTTCCAAGAATATGCAGCCCAGCTCAAGGAAAAATAGGAAAGACCTTCAAATGTGATTTTTGGCCCAATAACGTAGATGCTGCCGATTTTGACCTTAAGCTGCCAAAACTTGTATAACTTTCTCTAGAAGACTCGGAATCATGAACCGTAAAATTCTTCAGAAACTAGACTTCCGCATCTTTCCAATGATGTATGGTTCATTATCTGGTTCTTCCTGATCAAGTACAGTCCAATCCGTGAAGTTGACTGATCTGCAGACACCGTTTTGAGCTAACTTGTCTCCAAAATGCATTTAATGAGTCATAAGCTTATTATACTGAAACAAATACAAAATAGATTAAAATCACAAGTTTAACTCAAAAACATAACCAAATCATAAGTTAGAAGGGTACAAAATGATATGTAATTATGCACCGATCACCCAGCGTGTCCGACACCTAGTAGGTACCGGGCACAAATGACCAAAAACCGTTTTTGCCCTAACCAGCAAAACGAAAAACATACTTAAGGGTTTAACTTTTGCCGAAAAACCAGCAAAGTCTCCCTTGAAAAACGGACATTTCCCAATTATTTCACTGTAAATGTTACAGTTTTTATATCCCAACGTTGAGCATGCCAAGGACAATTTAATCTAAATGGCATCAGGCCTCATATACAACAAAAACAGTTAATACTCGGGCTTCGGGCCCACCCACAAGCTCAAATTGAAACCAACTGATCGGTGCATAATTACATATCATTTTGTACCCTTCTAACTTATGATTTGGTTATGTTTTTGAGTTAAACTTGTGCTTTTAATCTATTTTGTGTTTGTTTCAGTGTAATAAGTTTGGGACTCATTTAATGCATTTTGGAGTCAAGTTAGCTCAAAACGGTGTCTGCAGATCAGTCAACTTCACGGATTGGACTCTACTTGCTCAAGAAGAACCAGATAATGAGCCATACGTCATTGGAAAGATACGGAAGTCTATTTTCTGGATCATTTTACGGTTCATGATTCCGAGTCCTCTAGAGGAAGTTATACAAGTTTTGGCAGCTTAAGGTCAAAATCGGCAGGATCTGCGTTACTGGGCCAAAAATGACTTTTGAAGGCCTTCCCGAATTTTCCTTGAGTTGGGCTGCATATGCTTGGAAAGATAAGACAAAGAGCTTCAAAATCCATATTTTTCCAGATTTGTTAGAGTGAAGGAGCAAGCCCAAATCGAGCCCACAAGCTGACTGCAATGCATTGTCATGCATGAGCTAATCATTTTAGTGGTGTAAGTTGGTGAAGTGAGTGTGGTTATTAAATTCAATTGTATAATCAGATTTATACTTCCCCTAGGCCTATAAATAGTGAGTTCTCCAAGCATGTAAACACACCCCAAGGGGGAGCTCTCAAACACCTCTCTAGAGCTCCTCTCCCTTCTCTCCCTCAAATTCTCTTAGTTTTCTTTTAGTTCTCAATTGTTTCCTTTAAGTTTTTCTTAGTTGTAATTTATTTTCCATTGTAATGTAATTTCTTTTCTTAAGTTTTCAAGTTTAATTAGTTTTCAAGTTTCAATTATAGTTCTTGTTCTTATTCATTATGCTTATAAGTTAATATGCTTGTTTGAATGATTGATCACCATTAAAACTTGTATGTTAGCTATCTTGGTTTGAATTAAGAGTAGACACCATGCATTAATTCAAATTGAACTATGAATAGGAAGAGTATGTATGGACATTCGACAACATGGATTAGATACATGCTTGGTTGTTTAAAACATTCTTCTATGCTTAATGGATTTCTAATGCTTAATTTAGGTTCGAAAACAAGGATCTAATTAGGGAATTAGAAATACAAGGTTAGGACCAGACACCATGGCTTAATCATACTTTAGCTAGAATCAATCTAAGAATATGAATTGAACTTGGTAACTAATTTGCTTGAGTTAATTTCTTTTCTTTCTTTCTTGTTTTATTTATTTTCTTTTGGATTTCTGTTTTGTGCAGGGAATCAAATTGAATCAATCTATCATCAATCCTCGTGGGATCGACCTCGTACTTACACAAGCTATACTATCCAATGGCCCGTGCACTTGCGAGTTAACACCAACACAACACTAGCTCGATTTCAAATTCCGTAACCAGGTCCAATTCCTGAAATAACATAATCTCTTTCGTGGCTGCACCTAGATTAATCTAGGTTGCCTACGTACCTTGACAAAGGGATCAAGCCACACGTAGTTCTTTAATCTCTAGTCAAATCTCTGACACTGAAGCATAATATAATGATTTCTCAACAATCCTCAATCCAACACTTGTATATATATAAAACAACGTTGACCACACAGAAATCCTTATGTCAATATCAATGGTTTAAAATAAAACATGTCTCGCAAGTCTGAAAATAGGTATTAAAGTCTTCACCAATAAGTATTCAAGATATAATCGTAAATTTTCGTTTAAAACATCTCAAATACTCTCCACCTAGGTGTACCCCCAATCATATCCATCAATTCCAAGTATCAATCCGTCAATTCCATCTAGCAGAAGCAGGGACACGAAGTCAGCTCGAAACACAAATCCGTCAATTCCATGTATCAATCCGTCAATTCCATCTAGCAGAATCGGGAGACACAAAATCAACCTGAAACGCAAATCCGTCAATTCCACCTAGTAGAATCGGGGGACGCGAAGTCAGCCTGAAATGCAATTCCTAGCAGAATCGGGTGATCAGCCCCAAACATAATCCTCACATAATCGGGGGACGCGAAGTCAGCCCGAAATGCAAATCCTCGCACCACACGGTTCGAGCGTCCTCGAGACTCGTGGGGCATTATCATAACTAGGCCTGGGCGCGGATCGGTTCAGAACGGTAGAGGGCTCTTCCGTTAACCAAACCAAAGACTTTGTATACTATTTTCTCTTCCGTTAACCAAACCAAAGACTTCGGTAGACTTCGGATCGGTTAACCTAACATTCGGTTCGGAACAGATCGGTAGGTCGGTAGTACCGTAATAAAAACATACTAATAAAAATACAACTTATAATAATTTCTCATGACATAGAATCTTGAACAAATACACCAAATTATCCTTGTAAAATACAAAATCAAACAACTTAGTTTTAAAGTTACAAAGGAACATTAAAACTACATAATAAAATAACAAATAACGTTACAAAACAATAAGAAATTGGTTTAAAAGCTTCAAAGAACCAAAAATTGCAGCAAAGGATGCCTAGTAATCTTCAATCCAAATCTTATTCCTCCTTAGTAGGATCCTTGTAAAAGGAGAACTCCTCGGGTTTCAACCAATCACTTGTGCAGAGTTGGTGTAGGAGTCGAACTTGCGTTTGACATAGGACTAGTAGATGAACTGAAGATTTTTGCAATTGAAACACAAATTAATTAAATTAAACAAAAAGACATGAGTGATATTACATATAGCTTTTTGCAATTGAAACTACAAATTAAAGCTAACTTATTCATTCCTTACAATATTTCAATACTAGGATTTCTTATGCACATTTGAAGAGTCAACATCTGCTCCAATTCATATAGCTTTAATCATATTGCTTTAATCACGTTCTGTACCAAAAAAGAAAGAAGACTAAAAGACTTCTTTTTTGTTCTTGTTTATTTTCATCAGACAATGTCATTGTCACATGTAAAATAATGGCCTTAGAAATTCAAGAAAAGACATCTGGTCAAATTAAGTATTTAAATTCAAGTAGATAAAGACATCTGGTCAATTTAAGTAGATAATGGCCTTGATCAATTCAATAATAACTGAGAGGCATCGGATGAGTTTAAAAAGCAAAATACCTTGTGCTAACAGAGAGATGGAGTTGTGCGACTGAGCTGGAGCTTTGCTAGATGGTTTCTTGTGCGACTGGAGCTGGATGAGATGGAGCTTTGCTAACAGAGAGGGTGAGATGGATGAGATGGAGCTGTGCTAACAGAGAGAGTAAGATGGATGAGATGGAGTTGTGCTAACAGAGAGAAAGAGATGGAGTTGTGCTAATAGAGGGCGGCTAGATGAAACTAAAAGAAGAAAAGGAACGATTTAGGGTTAATGTAGGTTGTGTTCCAATGTGTGGCAGTCTACAATAAGTTAATATTCAACCAATAATAAATAGATACATATATTAGTATTTAAATAATAAAATAATTATTCATATCGGATCGGTACGGGTTTCCGTCGGGTTGGGGATATTGTTAACCGTTAACCAAACCAAACTTTTCTGTACGGATCGGATCGGGATAATTAAAATTAAAAAATAATTATTTAACCAAACCAAACCAAACCGTCGGTACGGTACGGTCGGTACGCGGATAATTCGGATGAGATGCCCACCCCTAATCATAACTGTGTAACTATTCCGAAGGCCACATGGGGGGTACTCCTGTGGTGGGTTTGAAAACCTTTCCTAAATAAGTTATAAAACCATTTTCTCAAGTCCCATTCTCATACCATTCTCAACTTCCCAAGCTAGCACAAATTAACAACATGCTTAATCATTTAAAATTATTTGAAACCAAATCCCAATAAAAATCATAAACTTCATGCTTGGTAAGTAAAACCATAATTCATTCATTCATAAACCTTTAATAAAAGCATCACATCATAAAAATCATTTAAAAATCAAACATTTAATCACAAACTTTCCCAAATATTTTCCGTTGTTCATAAACACATAAATTCATTAATTTAAGTTAGACTATATATAACTTTCAGATATTGTTCTTGAATCCAACCCAAATATGTTTCACATGCTATTCATAAGTAATATTCGTAATTTATCAATTCCAAGCCATCGAGCATACATTTAAATATAAACTTACAATCAGACAATTAATGATTTAAATCCTCCATGAATACTCATTCAAAACCCTGACCCCCGGGATTAAAAGTGCGTGTGCGCAACGTAAGAGAATTCCTACGCCCATTTAATTATTTTCTGATAGTTGGAATGGTCTTAGAAGACCCGAAATTAATTATACGATTAAATTCTTTGTATTGGTCAACCGGCCCCCCGTGGGGTCCACGACCTCCGATTAATAATCCGAAAGTTCCTATAAGTTCACAATAATCCAAAAAAATATCCTATAAGTTTTGTCAATATCCGACAGTCTGAACTTCTTGAACCCACAAAGCGCCTAATAGGTAAATTTTGGTATTATACTCAAACGATAACATTAGGCTAATCCGAGCATACCATCGTACTCTGGACGACAAGGTGATAATTCTAGGTCGATAACACGTAGGTGGCACCCGCCGACTCGCTGCCACCCACCCTTGTGGAAATTCCGGTGACCGGAAAACCTCCAAATTACTTGTCAATGCCCATACCAATTTGTTAAGCACATTCAATGTAGTGTTTTTAGTTCTTGGACCACAACCAAGAAGTGGCCGGAAACAACTCAATTTCACCGCCAAAACCGACGGCTCAAGGGTTCCAACACGGAAGTGTGGGGAAAATAAAAATCAGATTTTTATCTCAATTTTTGAAATGACCGTTGCGTCTTTTCCGTTTCTAGACTTTTTCTCTCTCGTTATAACTCAGAATTGAGCTTGCCACTTGTCTACGAACTTGTATCGATGAACCCGACGCACGGTGTGGTTCAATTCCCTAAATTCTTTCTCGAACAAAAAGTCAACTCTGGACCGACTAAAATACCATCAGGGTAAAATTGTCTTTTACTTTAATAATTTAAGAATTTAATTAAGTTTTAGGAACGAGATGTTACAGTGGTGGTGGAGGAGGATGTGGTGGTGATGGTGGTAATGGTGGTGGCGGTAGAGGTGGCAATGGAGGTGGTGTAGGTGGTAGTGGTGGTGATGAAGGTGGAGGTGGTGGTTGTCGTAATGGTGGTGGTGGGGATGACAGTTGTGGAGGTGGAGATGGTGTTGGTGGTGGAGGTGGAGGTGGAGGTGGAGGAGGTGGTGGTGGTGGCGGAGGAGGATGTGATGGTGGTGGTGGCAGCGGTGGCGGTGGTGGTGGAGGTGGAGGTGGAGGAGGTATCAATTTAAAAAATTAATGATGGTATTTTGGGAATTTAAAAAATTCATCAAAGGCTTATCTATGCTTCTTTTGAAAGCAGCTTTAAAAAGCAACATAGAGCCTACTTTTAAAAGTTGCTGTCAAAAGGCCACTGCTTTTAAAATAATCGAGATATTTTATTTTTACCAAACACCTTAAACTGCTTAACTTTAAAGTGAAGCAGGTTTTTGGCATAAAAAAAGTAATCCCAAAAGGGGCCTTAGACTTTATGTTAAAAAGAGTTTTAACTCATTAGTTTGTGGTAAGAATAACTCCTTACAAGTACTACTTGCCTTCATTTATATTTGATAAGTCTTTTTGGTTCTTATTTTTTAGATAATGATGGGTTATTTTCTTGTTTATTGTTTCTTATTGATTGGTTCATTGACTAATAAATATTCTAGTTTTCTGCTTATTTCTTTGTCAATTAAGTCTTGCAAAAGCTATTAATTTTCTATAAATTTAAATATTTGGTTTGTTGTGTTTTCGCTCATTACATTTTATGTTCCTAGCTCCGTAATCACACGCAAGAGGAGAATTGTTAAGAACATTTATCAATACGCACGAGCCTTTGTGTGTTTAGTCATGTGTCACACAATATCATTTATATTCATGGCGCCGTTCTAATCATTGCAAGAGGAGAGCATTTATCCATTTTTGTTCCATTCTTGCGTCAGGCAATATCATTTTATGTTCCTCGCTTTGTCCTAACTATACGCAAGAGGAGAAAAGTGTTGAATAAGATACTAAAGAAAATAGAAAGTCCCATATAATAAATGGCTCCACTCCTAATAACATTGAGACCTTTTGTATAAAACCTCACACCTGTCAAACAAGTGGTTAAGTTGGGGACAATATCGATGTTACTAGTAGTGGGCCAAGGGTTTGTCCCTCAGAAATCTTAACATGGTATCAAAGCAGGCCGGTTGACTGGGTCCGATTAAACCCAAATGAAACAAACTCAAATCAAACAAACACCCCCTAAATTGAATCAAAATCAAACATACCCCAAATTAAAAAAAAAAAAATTAAAAAAAGTGACTTTTGTGGAATTAGTTGCATTTGTAGCCCACTAAAAAGTCCGCCCCTCTAAAATCTTAGGAGGGTGTATTCAATTGCAATTTTAATAGATTGTAATTACAGGATTTTAATGTAATGGATTTCAGCAGGATTTGTGTAATTACAAGATTTTAGTTATGATTTTAATAGATTGTAATTACATGATTTTACTTAATTTATAGAATCAAAAGATTTATTATAGGATTCCATATGAAATCAAAGTCATATAATAACATGGGTTAATTCAACATAAAAAAATATCGTTAAAGCTCATACCATACTTTACATGCGTTTTTATATTAAAAAAAAACTAGGCACAACTAAAAACATAACCCATTCCTTGTACTTCCTTGTACTAATCTACGCATGCTTGGTAGGATTTAAAATTGAATTGTGGCTCGCTGTGGTTTGTTGCTTTCAAGTGAGTGGCATATGTATGTGTTGCTATTATGGCGTATGTATGTGTGGCTGTTAGTTCAACAAATTAGTCAAAACAACTATGCACAGCTATGAGAAGAAACATATATCGAACAGCCATGAGAAGAGATTCAATCCAAAAAGCACGAAGAGAGAAGATATCAATAATTTCTCAGATGTGTCTGTTCATCTACTCTCAAAAGAAAATCAAAGAACATGAGAATCAGGCCTAGGAGTAAGTAATGAAATATCACGCACTCAAAATCTCACACAATACAACATTTAATGAAATATCTCAAAATCAGTAAGTAATTGAATGCCACTAGACTTTAATTCATTACTTAAGAATCCTAATTGAATATCACTGAACTTTAATTCATTACTTAAAAATCCGAATTGAATACCATTATACTTTTAAGCTTCAAAACAATCTATTAAAATCCTAATTGAATACACCCTCGTTTATCCATACATAAGAGCTTTGTGCTCCATTCCCTGGTCACGCAATATCGTTTGTATACTGAAGAAATACAGAAAATAGACTCAATTATTACAATTCACAACAATCACATTTAACTCTTCAGTCCTCCCTCGCAGCTATTTCATAAAATCAGTGACCACTTCATCCCCATTTCTTCATCCACCAACAAAACACACACACACACACGCTTACATTAAAAGGTGCATTATCTGATCTTGGGCTGAACTTCAACTTATGAGGTTTGCACTCAGAAGAATATTCTCCGTCATTCTCGTCAGCTTTCTTCTGCTACATCTTCAATGGACGCCGCAAAATTATTAAGTCTCTTAAGGACATGTATCATTTCCAAGTCGCTGAAGCAAGGCAAGCTCATCCACCAAAAGATGCTCACTCTGGGCTTACAGAACGACCCTGCCCTCTGCAAAAACCTCATAAACTTTTACTTCTCTTGCCATTTTTGTGACAGTGCAAAGCTTGTTTTCCAATCCATCGAAAACCCATCCAGTATTTCCTTGTGGAATGGCGTCATGACAGGCTTCACGAAGAACCACATGTTCGTTGAAGCTCTTGAGCTCTTTGAAAGTTTGCTGCGTTACCCTTATATTGGTCCTGATAGTTACACTTATCCAAGTGTTCTTAAGGCCTGTGGTGCATTGGGTCAAGTTGGTTTTGGGAAAATGATCCATAACCATTTGATAAAGACTGGTTTGGTATCAGATATTGTGGTTGCCAGCTCTCTTGTGTGCATGTATGCTAAATGCAACGTGTTTGACTGTGCTATACGGCTGTTTGATGAAATGCCTGAGAGAGATGTGGCATGTTGGAATACTGTAATTTCTTGTTATTATCAAGATGGGCAAGCTCAAAAGGCAATGGAATTGTTTGAAAAGATGAGGAACTCTGGCTTTACGCCTAATTCAGCAACGCTGACAACTGTTATTTCATCATGTGCAAGACTTTTTGATTTGGAAAGAGGTGTGAAGATTCACAAGCAGTTGATAAGAGATCGGTTGGTTTTGGATTCTTTTATTACTTCTGCTCTTGTGGACATGTATGGAAAATGCGGATGTTTAGATATGGCTAAAGAGGTTTTTGAGCAAATCCCAATAAAGAATGTGGTTGCTTGGAATTCTATGATCGCAGCATACAGTGTAACTGGCGACAGTATATCTTGTATCCAATTTTTTAGAAGGATGAATCATGAAGGAACGAGTCCCACTTTAACTACTTTTAGCAGCATATTGTTGGCCTGTTCAAGGTCAGCCCAACTGCTTCACGGAAAATTCATACATGCATTCATGATAAGAAACATTATAGAGGCTGATATCTACATTTACAGCTCACTTATTGATCTCTATTTCGTGTCTGGAAGTGTGTCATCAGCTAAAAATGTCTTTGAAAAGATGCCCAAGACAAATACAGTTTCCTGGAATGTTATGATTTCTGGATATGTGAAAGTGGGTGATTATTTTGGGGCACTGGCCATATATGATGACATGAAAGAAACTGGTGTAAGGCCAAATGCCATCACAGTAACTAGTATCTTATCGGCTTGTTCACAACTAGCAGCACTGGAAAAGGGTAAGGAGATTCACAGAACTGTAATTGATAGTGAATTTGAAACCAATGAAATAATGATGGGGGCTCTCCTTGACATGTATGCTAAATGTGGTGCTGTGGATGAAGCACTTAATGTTTTTAATAGATTACCAGATAGAGATCTTGTTTCATGGACCTCCATGATCACTGCTTATGGATCTCATGGTCAAGCTTTAGAAGCTTTAAAGCTTTTTGGTGAAATGCAGCAATCCAATGCAAAACCTGATGGAGTTACTCTTCTTGCAGTTCTATCTGCTTGTAGCCATGTGGGGCTAGTTGATGAAGGTTGTCACTATTTCAATCAAATGATCACCAACTATGGAATTAAACCTAGAATAGAACATTACTCTTGCTTGATAGATCTTCTTGGACGTGCTGGAAGATTGAATGAAGCTTATGAAATTCTCCAAAGAACTTCAGAAATTAGGGAGGATGTTGACTTGTTAAGCACACTATTTTCCGCATGTCGTTTGCACAGAGATCTAGATTTGGGTGTGAAAATTGCAAGATTGCTAATTGAGAAGAATCCCGATGATCATTCAACTTATATCATGTTATCAAATACTTATGCTTCTGTCAAAAAATGGGATGAGGTAAAGAAGGTGAGATTGAAGATGAAAGAATTGGGATTAAGGAAAAATCCGGGGTGTAGCTGGATTGAGATTAACAAGAAGATCCACCTCTTCTTTGTCGGAGACAAGTCCCACCCACAATCAGAAATGGTATGTGAATGTCTCACATTTCTTGCCAGTCACATGGAGAGAGATGAGCTGCTTTCAAACTGAGCAGCAGGCATGGATTATACTATATAGAAGCAGTTACTTGTATACTTCACTGGAGAATAAACGGATATGGTAAGAATCCCTCGTATAGGATCCATAGAACTTTGTGTTCCTTCAGAGGGCAAGGAGATATTATATGGAACTTTGGTTCTTTGATTTATAGCGGATTTGGTTGTGGGCTAATTCAAAGGTGGAGGTGACATCTTTGCTATGGCAGCTGTGCTGAAACAAGGATGTTATCCTTGGGGCTTAAGATGAATGGCCAACCACTGTTTTCAAGTATAATCGGCACCTTGATGCAGATACGATAGAGGAAATATAACACATCTTCTCCCGCTCGTATAGAAGTTGGAATCATCCAAGTACTGGACTGAAGGGAGAAAAGAAATTCACTCCTTTCTAGAATGCCGTACAAGTTTTTGTTATGTTAAATTCTTTGTAGGATTACTGGCTTTCACCCAGGAGACCCGAGTTCCATCTCAACAACGAAGCTGTTTATTTCTTTCTTCAGTTAATACGGTTTGTTTTTATTGTTCATTCTTATTTTAAGTTTTCTCAAGAACTTATTCATTTCTTAGGGTTATTAAGCTACATTGGAGTCCTCTCTCCTAGAGTTAAACTTAGCATTGTTTCTAAAAATACTCTAGTCCCTTTGAACTATATTTTTATTTATTTTTATATATAAGTGACATTGGAGAAGGGAGGAATCGAATTTAAGACCACAGATGTAAGGATAAATACTCTTAACCACTTGAGTTCTAAGCCATTCTCTATGAATTGTATTCTAGATGATGACGAAATGGACATGTATGCAGCGTTTAATAACGAGGGCCTAGGCCATTTTCAGACATGGGCCATAGGCCAAATATAGCCTTAAAATAATGCAAAACCCATCTCCAGCCATGGGTTAAAATTTTTTTTAGCCAAATTTAGAAGGCCACATTTGGCTCTTTAGCCCTCCAACCAGGCCAATTGTAGCCCAGTTTTGGCCTAGGCCAAATTTTTTTGTGGGCCCCAGCATGTGCTTTTCAAGAAGAGAAATTATCAATTGTGGGCAAGAGCACGAAACATCTCGTGCAACAGTCAATATTAAAGGAGCGCTGACGTCAGCTAGCCGTTAGGATAAATTTTTTTTAAATGTTATCAACGTATACGTGTCATATATGGAATATTGTCTCTAAATAGTAGTTTAATTAAATTAAACAATACATAATTGTGGAATGTATGAGTGTTGTATAATAGTTTTTCTCAAAATAATAAAATATGAAGGACCTTAAAATATAGCCATGAATAGCTGGAGATGAAAAAATTTAGCCCTACACTATTCTTTAAAAAATTAATATTTTGAAAGGCTAAATTTATAGCTTTGGACTACATTTAGTCCTATGACTGGAGATGGCCTTAGACCTGCCAATTTAACAACCCAAAAAAAAAGTTCCTATCTTCGATGAAACCTTAGAATATATATATATATAATGTTTGCAGTAATGAACAGAAATCCGTTGTCGTCCAGCGGTTAGGATATCTGGCTTTCACCCAGGAGACCCGGGTTCGATTCCCGGCAACGGAATTTTTGAACTTTTTTTCTTGCCGTTTTGGTTCGATTTCATTTTCAATTTCCAAATTTTCTCATAAATTAAATTATTTTTTTGTCCAAAAATAAATAAAATAGGGTTTTCAGTTGAAGTGTTTAAGATTTATCCAAAGACAGCAGATAGGACGCCAAGTCCAAGTTAAGGAAGGTCTGCTGCGTGCTGCGTGTGTGCTGGCCAAGCAACTTGAGCCCCACTCCCCGTCCTCCCTCCTCTCCTCTCCTCCAAATCAACCATAAATAAAACCCTAAACCCACTTTCTCTCTCCATATCATCATTAATTTTCAGTCAAAAGAAGCTTAAACGCATTCTCAAAAGGCTTGAGACACAGACAGATATGGCTAAGGAAAATAGCTGCTTGACACGCGTGGCAACCGGAGCTGCAATCGGTGGAGCCATCGGTGGTGCCGTCGGTAATTCTCTAAAACCCCTTTTCAGATTTTATTCGAAACCCTTGCTTTTGTTCTAGCGTTAGGGTTTAGGAACATATAAATGTTTCCTAATTTGTGTGTTGTTTTCTTTCTGTTTTGATCTGTTGCATTTCTTGGTTTGTGGAATCCTGCTTTTGCTCTTTTACAAGTTTCTTTTTTGTTCATCTGGGTACTTGGGATTTTATTTGTAGGAATGTTTTTGGAACATGTAAATGCTTTTTCTTATGTTTGTTTTGATGTGCCTGGGGAAATTAAAGCGATTTAGAGGCATTCTAGTTTTTATTGTAAATTGGGGTTTTTTCTGACACTTGTTTTTGGGGGGTTTTCAGTCAATAGGTAAAGTTGTACTCTCAAAATATGCGCACATTCTTATTGTATAGATATAGCTCAATCTATTTTGTTATGTTCCCGTGTCGTCGTGATGCATATGTATATGGTAGGTGGGCTCTTGTTGAAGCACTTTGTTGTTGTAATGTTTTATGTTGAGCTTGATGCTTAATTAGAAGATGATATTTTCTGGCCACGATTATTTTGCCTCTAGTAAAATTCCTAGAGCTTTTCTGGCCACGATTCCATGAAAACTAGGATGGAAATCACTTAAGATAAATTAGTTAGCTAGCTCGAGAAGTAAGGGGTTAACCTCTGTTTGTTTTTTCTTGTATCACTAGTTCATGATCTGCAAGTCTAATCTTGTCATTTGCATAATGTTATATAGTCATATTTTTATGTGTATGTCCAGGTTCGGTGTATGGGACATATGAGGCTATAAGGTTTAAGGTACATTCTCGGATCTCATGCTGAACTTCCACTCAAGAGCTTGTAGTCATTATAATCTTTTGTCTTTTTTTATTTATATATAAGAAGACCCAGATGAAGGATTTATGTTCTTTTTCTTAAGGTCTCAAAATTATTTTTGTTTTTTAGTTTGGTTCAAACAAATTGGATTCCTTGGTTGATCAATGTAAATTATTTAAACTAGAGTCCATTTGGCATAGCTGCCACAAGTACACCTTTGCAAAGAGTCTCTTTTGGAAGATTTTTTTATTTTTTATTTTTATGCTTCTTCAATATTCTGCATCTTTTTCTTTGGCGAAAGCATAAAAATCTTTAAGAGAACAGTCAAATAACAGAAAAAAGTTATCTAAAATGCTTGCTGCTTCTGAAATGGTTTTAATGGTGCTCCAGAAGGTTTGCCGAAGTGACCTTAGAACGATTGTTCTCTCCAATATAATGGAGTTTAGTTAAAAAAAGTTTATTAATCCTTGAAGTATTTGTTAAATGTCTTCACAAGGTTTGGAAATTTCTTGGTTTTGATTCTTCAAAAAATAATTTTTCAATAGTATCAGAAAAC
The DNA here is from genome assembly GCA_024362665.1 of Prunus padus. Lineage (NCBI taxonomy): Eukaryota > Viridiplantae > Streptophyta > Magnoliopsida > Rosales > Rosaceae > Prunus > Prunus padus. The sequence goes on from JANFAM010000012.1 coordinate 23,882,178, forward strand.
TTTTTCTTAAAAAAAAAAAGAATGTATAAGAAAACTTTAACACTGAGGGGTAGCTCAATTGGTAAAGTGTTGTACCTCTGGAAACAAAGGTCCTCTGTTTGACTCTCTTCAACCCCTTGGGGCCAACTTCCCTACTGATGCAGCAGGAATAGCTTGGTTAGAAAAGAAATATCCTACGCCTCGTTGGCAAACTTTGCCAATCAGTTTGAAAGGGTATATATCTTTTCTAACTAAGCTGTTACTGCTGGATCAACTGTAGTTGTAGTTCTCATAGCTCTATAATGATTGAGCTTATTGTACTTTATATGCTTGGCCAAATGAGAAATTAGACATAAATATCTTCTCCCTGATGCAGATGCCAGGGCTTTTGAAGATCAGGCACGTTGGACAAACAACTCTTTCAAGTGCAGCTCTGTTTGGTCTTTTCTTAGGTGCTGGGAGCTTGATACATTGTGGGAGGAATTAAGCTCTTTCCTGTATTAAGATGAAAAGATTTTGTTCTGTTTACAAAGTTCCGCTTTTGAGCATGAAGTTAGATTATACGGAGATGGCGTGTTGTGGTGATTAGTTGTTTCTTCAAAGTCAATATTTATGTTTTGTTGTTTATGCCTTTAATGTTATTTTGGAATTTTGACTGTAGCTTATCTTTTCTTCCAGTTGCTGCACACCATGATATGATCGTATACTTCACATATTCTGTCTCTCAGCAATTATTATCTTTTTATTTTATTTTTAAGGTGATGCCAGTAATTCAATTGATGATTTCTTCTCCTGTTCTTACCTTGGGATGCATATAATTGTATTTTCTTGTCCATCACTTTGTAGGTTAGCTAGCTCATTGTATAAGATTCTTGACATCTCATTAGTCCCTTCTTTGTGAAAAAGAAAGAAAAAGGATCAGTCAGTTTTGGGTTAGCTGATTGTAGAAGTTTTGTGTATCTCGTTAATACTTCTAGATTCACAAGCCATGAATATTTAGAGCAACTTGTACTCTACCAGTGGGACCCAAAAAGTTGTGCTACATTGTTGCAGCTTCAGCGCCCCTTTTATAGCTTAAAATTTGGTTCCAGGGGCATCTTGTATTAGAAGTTGTCACTTCTTTGCAACAACTATCATTAAGTTTGTATTGCAATATCAATGAGCAAGTTTGATCATTGATGTTTGCTGTATGTTATATTGGTATGCATCTTGCCAAGTTTGAACATGTGATTTAATTACAAATCATTCTTCAGATACATGCCTCAATATGAACAAAATAAGAAGTCAATAGAAAACTAAAGGGCCAAAAGTCACTTTTGGTCCTCGTAGTTTGGCACTTCAATCACATTTGACTCTGTAGTCTCAATTTCGTTAATTTTGCCATTGTAGTTTTGTATTTGTAGCAATTCAAGGACAAGTTAGTATTCTTGTCAATTTCTTTGATGGTCCAAGGGGCAATTTTGTCAATCCAAATGGCCAATTTCATATTAGGGCTCAAAATTCAACAACTAATCCCAATTTTCAAAGAAAACTTTACTCAAATGTGTTATAAAACTAAGAAGATTTGGGGAGAAAATTTGGAGGAAGGAAACAATGATTATGAAGAGCTCCACCGTGAGCTTAATCTTTTCTATCACCCATTCTTATTCATTCAGCTGCCTATATGTAGGCATAATATATATACATATAATATTACACAATTGTTAGGTTTACATACACATAGATAGGATAATGGGGTGAGTCATTATGGTTGAGTTATGCGGTAGGTATTGTCAAGTATGGTGGGCATCCACTACATATAGTTTATAATACTCCCCCCTGGATGTCCACCATACATGGAATATGCCTCATTAAAAACCTTGCCAGTAAAACCCAATGAGACAAAAACTGGTCGAAGGGAAAAATAGTACATAATCATGTGTAACATAAAATTCTGTGTATATAACACCGACACGCGTGCGACACTGCCTCGTTAAAACCTTGCTAGGAAAAATCCAGTGGGACAAAAACCTGGATGCAGGAAAAAGAGTACAGTGTGTGAAGATCAATATTGATAGCACGCTCCTCCTGATGCTTGCAAAATATCTTTAAGCCATACTACTGACCATCTTTATGTCGTTGACATTGTTTCTGTGAATCAATCTTGCAATATAGTTGGATGCTCCCCCTGAAGAATTACGCCCTCTGATAATTCTATACTTGGATTATTTGATAGTCTAACATTGCTATTACATTTGTCCTTCACAGATTGAGCTTTAGTAATGCTTGTAAAAAAACTTGCTCTTATAGCATCATTGGAGGATGTATGTGTGTCTTCATTTATTTAATCCCTGTTGAAGTTAGAATAATACAACAATTTCTAGGCTATTATCATAAATATTTTCTACATACAATGGCTTGAATAATTTCATATGTTTTCCAACATAAAATAACAATAATAATAATGATAAGAGTATTGAAACTTTATATGGTATAATCAGTCATTCATACATATTCTTGTATGTTTTGAGAATAATTGCATATGCTATTCTTCATAGGCTCTTCAGGAGTCTAAATATTTCTCATAACTTTACATATTTTAATATGTTGCAACGTCTTTGAATTTGAATTCAATCAAAGTACTCTATGAGGCAATTGAGTACTTATAATGAGCTTCATGCTCTACATTAAGCGTCAGGCTCTACACTGAGCTTCAGACTCTTTACATTCTTTTGTGCAATTTATATATTGCATGACACATTATATCTCTTAGGATTCATTCATTTGTAAATATATATTCTAGCGATATATTTCAGACACTTCATAATCTATACGGATTTTTCACCTCAAAATCCTTTATTAAATCAGGGGAAGTCTTTGTAAACTCTTCAAGAGTTCCAACAATATTCTTCATATGTAATGATGGTAAACCCATTTCCAACTTTTGGATTACTTATATATCCCTTTTGTAATAGATATTCATTAAGACGTTTATACCATATTCTTCCAGAATACTTTAATCCACACAAGGATTATTACTGACCATCATATTTTAAATCATTTGCTTCAGGCATTCTGAATCCTTTAGGGATTTTCATATATATGAGTTTTCCATAAATGTGAATCACATTCTGCATATGTTTACCATTATAATCCCATGTCTTTATTGGGAAACATTGTGCCATATCATCCAGTGATTTATTTCACTTTATCATAAACACCAATTTGTAACATATACATTTTCATATCCTTTTGGTGTTTGAACTATAGGTTCAATCATTCCACTTTTTCCGGAAATTTTTCAACTTTACTGGATTGCCTCTTCCAGTTGGCCAATCTTTATTTACATTATAACAAGTGGTGCAATATCATCATATATAGCCCTTGATGACTTTAGTACGTACTATAAACCAATATGTCATCAATTTGTGATCCCACAATTCTCATGTGCATGCATTGCTTTTATTATTCTAGTACTAGTGCCACTTCAAAGGCTTTCATTGTCACTCCATGGACAAACATCTCTTCTAGGATGTATAATTTATAGAATGTGGATCATAACCTCTTCTTGAGCGTTATTTTGAATAGGGCTTAGATTTTGCAATTAATCTCCAATTCTGAGGAGTTAGGAACCTATAGATATGTCATGCTTCAGGCATCCAACATCTTTATCTGTCATGCTTCAGGCATCCGACAGCTTTTATGGGGAGTTCAATTTATACAATCAATAAGTTTATCATGCTTCAGGCATGCAACAAATTGGTCATTCATAGTCTCACTATGTGTCAGAATATGCTTATGGCCTTTGACTTACAATCCTTTTTGTGTCTGAAAATGCTTCTAGCATTTATCTTCTATACCAATTTGTTTGATGAGACAATAAATATATTCCCATAATCATTCACACCGTTCTTTGTTCTTTCAAGAACTTCCATAATTATTCACGTCGTTCTTTGTTCTTCATGAACAACCAATTCTCCCCCTAACGACGTGAAAAATAGTCTCACATATGTTTTGTCCTTCAGGGACCTTAATGCATAAAATTTATTACTCATTAGGTATTCACACTATCATACCCTTGAGTCGCGCTTCCGGGACTTTAATCTATGCAATGTATTATCAATGTATTCAACTTGCAACCTCCAGATTGTGCATTATATTCGATACTGAATACATAACAAGATGATTCAAGCCATTTTTTTGGAATGGTCTTATTTGAATAATACAATTTGTTCTTCCGTAACAATCACTTTCTCCCCTGATGAGAATGTTGTCTTAATAAAATGATACCAAGTGTGTCATAAGTTTTGTTCTTCAAGAACAAAAAACAAATAAAATAAAGCTAAGAACTTCTAGTTCTTAACATTGACAACAAGATGTGCAAATATGCTTATGACACAATACAATAAGTATCAATCATGTGCTTACAACAACCTTAAAATTGTAAGGCTTAACATGATTCATTTTGAGGAATGGTTTACATCAAAATAAATGTAATTCTGGATAAGTGAAGAGAGAGATGAAGGGAATTATCATGTTTAGATCGGAACTTACCATGTCCCATTATCTGATATCATCCATATTCTGATCCATGAAGAACATGGATCTATGATCTCTCTCATCGATCATAATAAATTGACCCAGAAGCTCAGTGAAAGAGCGCATCCATGATCAAACTACAGCCTTAACAAAGTAGTGGATCATGATCAAAGATTATCTTCCTTCTGAAGGTCTTGATCAAAGATAATCTTGCTTCCATGGAAATCTTCAGGATTTCTAAGCATGCCAAGTTCTGTGGAGAGAAATCAGGTAGGTATCTCATCTTGCATTAGAATGCAAAAACAAGGGGTATAAGAAAATGCCAAAGAGTATGCAATATATATAGCAAAAATAAGAATATAGAAAACAGGGGGTGCCAATATAAACCACACGTTAGTTTTAAATAAGTCAGATTACTTTTGACCAAATTCTCAATAAGACAATCCGTAAATTCAGTAAAGAGTAAAATGATAAGAATTGAATCTTTTCATAAACAAAAAAAATATCTCAAAAGTCGGATCGAATACCCGAACGTGGTCGACAAGCTTGAGTGGAGAGAATAGTCAATTCCTTTCTTTCTACCATTGCTTAAGGGTTTCGTTTCCACACCCTTTTGTCCAAAAATGTCTTCCTATCCACAAAATGATTTGGATTTGAATAATGCTCCCCAAGAGCAAATATTATTAGCAGTAAGATCAAACAGTGGTGCTGTCAATGACTCTTTAGTTGCTAGCATGCATTATACTGCATCAATTACCAATTTGGGACAACGACTGCTGGCCAGATCCCAAGAAGTTCAAGCATTTAGATCTCAAGTCATAACACTGCGGAAGATGCTCAGTGATGCTGATCAAAGATCAGAAGAATTGTCAAAAGAAATAAAGATTTGGAGGAACTTGTTTTTGTGTTACAGGTTCATGAGGAACACACAAATTCTCCTGTAGATGCCTAAATCCTGAGGCAAGTTCCAATTCCCATAATAATATGAACATAACGTCCATTGAATCTTTAAATCATATGAACTTCTGGTATTGGATTACCCATAATTAATCATCATAATTGAGATGTTTGAACTTCATGCCATTTTTAGGACTTCAGATCCATACATATAAAATGCTGAAATAAATAAAATAAAATAAAGACAATAATTAAATTGCTGAAACAAAATAAATAGTTGAAACTTCTGGTTTCAATGAGAGAGGTTGGAGAACTTATGGTCTCTCATATAATTGCTCTTTCACGAGTTTAGGGAACTACATGTCCCTTTGTATACAGTAACGGTTTACCCAAAATAGTTACTATTCATGTATACAATACACTTGCCAGTAGTTTTATTATTCCTGTGTACGGCATTATTACATTGTCAAGTATCAAGGATTTTCAGGTCTGATTACTTGTTTACAAATATAGTATTGAAAAGACTGCTAGCTCTTATTTCATCATCAATGATCTTTTGCTCGTGATGTAATTGTATGATGAGGATCAAGGAATTTCCGGTCCTGATCTGTGTATGCTGTAAAACTCATCATCACCCACTTGTAAATTAATCCACAAAATAAATTACTCGTAAGTAAATTTCTGGCAAATTAATTTGCGATAAAGTAAATTTACAATAAAGTAAATTACTGGTATGGACGTTAATTCCACACCATACTTCAAATAAAATAAATGTGGGGGAAACCCTCTCCACGAGAAAATGAATGTGGGGGAAACCCTCTCCACTTAAAAATAAATGTGGGGGAAACCCTCTCCACTTAAAAATAAATGTGAGGTAAAATCATCCATTAAAGTTATATAGCAAAAACCATGAGCTATATAATATAGTATATTATATAATATATAATCAAGTGAGCAAATGAATTACTGCATGATGGATATCACGCTTGCTCTTGCTTTACTTCCTGCTATCAGCATACCTGCACTGATATTGGTATTAAACAGTATAGAATAAAATAATAAAATAATAGGAAAGATAAGTAGCAGAAAGCTTTATTCTTTCGGTGGGTTTGCTATTTTCATAAAGAGCTATGTGCAAAAAAAAAAAAAAAATTTCAACCTTTTTTGGTGGGTCCTCAATATTAAGTGGAAATAGCATAATTAATTCATTATACTATATGTTAATGAAAGCAACATATATCATGTTGGTCCAATTCAATTCCCCCTTTCTTTTTCTTTTTTTTTTCATCCACCTGCACAACTTTTAACATATTATACTAGCTTTTGGAAGTTAGCATGAGTATTAAATTGTGTAGATATTATAATAATATAATTAATTGGAGAAGATAAAAGGAAAAGCAGAGGACTCATCTCTTAGATCATCAGCAACATTTTTCTTGTTTTGTGCCGTAGAACCTGCAGAAGAATTTGGGTCTTGCAAAGACTGCAGAGAAAGGTGTAGATCTTGGCTCTGGCTACTTGTTCTGGATAGTTTTGATACGCCATCGCGTCTTGAGGAGGAAACTGCTGTTTCTATTTGGGCCCTCTTTGTGTTAATTGGTTGTGGCTTTTCTCTGCTTGAAAACTCAAAGTATGAGTTTGATCGGAGAACTCAGTTGGTATTTTAAAGCAAATTCGTGCTGATAACGTGTTATAAAACTAACAAGATTTGGGAAGAAAATTTGGAGGAAGGAAACAATGATTATGAAGAGCTCCACCGTGAGCTTCATCTTTTCTATCACCCATTCTTATTCATTCAACTGCCTATATATAGGCATAATATATACATATAATATTACACAATTGTTAGGTTTACATACACATAGATAGGATAATGGGGTGAGTCATTATGGTTGAGTTATGCGGTAGGTATTGTCAAGTATGGTGGGCATCCACTACATATAGTTTATAACAAAATGGTCAATTTCAAGCCCTAGTATGAAATGGGCAGAGTTTAATACGAGCTTTTACGCTCAAGAGTTTTGAGTTGACCAAATTGTCCCTTGCACCATCAAAGAAATTGACATGAATACTAACTTCTTGTCCTTGACTCGCTACAAATATGAAACTACAGGGTCAAAATTGACGGAATTTAAACTTCATGGTCAAAAGTGGTTAAAGTGCCAAACTATAAGGACCAAAAGTTACTTTTAGGGCACTGGACTAAAAGGTCACTACTATAAGTTTGATTTTTCTTTTCACCCAAAACCTTCCTAGACTTCATATGACCGTAACTTATATAGTAGTTTCGACCTTGTGTCTATCGATGCACATTATATGCAACACAAGCTCACAATGCAATTAAAGTTGGGGCTCGGATCAGGGTAGAACGGTAAAATGAGAACATTATATAAGAATCAATCCCAGCCATGCAAAGCCATATGAACGGCAGAAGAGAAAAAGCAAGCTTACAATACAAATGGGTACGTTGCACTTTCCCCTTAGCCCACGTGTCCTGCCGTGCTTTTTCCAATCCTGCCCAATCCCCCTGCCTCTGAATTCATTTTTTTAAGACTCCCTCTTATTCATCTCAAAAGGATTATCCTCCTATTTTCTTTGGTCAGAATCGATACGGTTCTCTCTAATTCCCCCTCTCTCTCTTTGATATTAGGGTTTGCATTTTCTATTGCATTTACTTAATGTTTAATTTTTGTTTAGGATTTTAGGGCTTTGATTTTCTGGGTTTAGGATTTTAAGGCTTTGATTTTCTGGGTAAGAGTACTATTTCTTGGTACTAGTTGTGTTTGCAAAAATATAAATTGGCTTCAGTTGCTCTGTGTGTTGTGTTTTCTAGTTTCTAGTTTCTAATTTGTTAGTGTGTAGGCACTATGATTTTGTTTGGGGTTGGAATTTTTAAAATTTATGTTTCTCTACTATGCATTAGGTGAACTTTCATGCATTTTTCAACTAGTTCAACATGTTAAACATAGTAACTCTATATAAAGGTTTGTTGTTGCTTAAATATTTTTCCTTTTTCCAAAATTTGGCTTTTTTTTTTTTTTTTTTTGCTATTGTTTGTGGTAATTTGTTGAAGTGTAGGTTCACAGCTGTTGCTTCTTCCTAGTTAATCTGCATCATAGATCCCTCAAGATTTGTAGCTGCTGCTTTGCTTATTATACTTCTTGTTTGTCTTTTCTTAAAATTTCAAGAACCTTTATCTGTTTGTTTTGACCCCCATTGTGATCCTGCTTTGCCCATCTAGTGTTGTGAGTGTAGGGCATCATTTTAGTGATTTAATGGGGCTTGGAAAACAACTAATAAGTGCCATTAGAAGTAGAACGCATAAGAGAAAATTGAAGATCTAAATTGTGAATATGAGATGATTTGGGATGCATAAAGATCCATGCATCTTGTCAAGAAAGCATTTGCATACCCTGTTTCTATGCTACATTTGCATACCTTGTTTCTATTTGTATGATGCTGTGTAAATATATATTGGATCCCACATCGGTTGGTAGGTATCAGTTATGTATCTTAATGTGTTGAAAATAGTGTTGTGTAGAGATTTCTAGAAACTCTACAACCAAACTTTGAGAGTATGAACCACCTAGCATGTCATATCTAATATGAAATCAAAATAAGAGCGGAAGCATAAAAGAAAACTAGGGATTCATGTAAGTCTCATTTAGTCCCAATCTTTATAAGTCTATGAAAGTGTGCACCAAAGACTTGCTAAATCCTATTTGAGAGAAAGATAAGATGTTCATACACTTGGAGCGAATCTTGAAACCAAGAATGGTGTTCAAGTAGAGGGAGTGGTCCCTTTGTTGTTGGCTCTCCCTTTGATGTTGATTCTCCACCTTGTAGCTCTCCAAATAGATACAAAGATATGTATCTCCCCAAAGCTCTTCACCAAGGATTGAATGGGTGAGAAAACGAGAAGACTTAGAGGAGATGTGGACGCTAGTTCTTCTCCTTCAAGTGGCTGGCCCAAGGGGTAGAGGGAGAGAGAGCTTGATGTTTTCTCTCTTCAATTTCACCAACTTGAAAACCCTTGGATGATAGGATGCCATAGCTACACACTTATAGGATCACAAATGTCACAAGAGTAACAAAAATGCCCTCATACTCTAGTGATGCCGCACCCTCCCCTTTGATGGCCTATTTGTGTCATTTTGGTCTAACACATTAATCCTATAATGTGTCACACATGTGTCTAAGTCCAAATTGTAAGACCCATGTATGGTACGAACTTCGTATGAACTTTAGTACCCAATTTCTTTGACCAATTGATTTCTGATCGAGCCCAAAACTTGGGCAACATCATAAAATGGTGGCAGGAGTAATTTGGACAATTTCGAGTGAAATCCAATCACTAGAACTTTCCAATCCTACAACCACTACATGTACGGTACGAACGTGAAGTGTCCAATTTCTTTGACCAATTAATTTCGGATCGAGCCCAAAACTGGGGCAACATCATAATAGGGTGGGAGAAGTCAATTGGTCAGTTTTGAGTGAAATCCAATCACTAGAACTAGGCAATGCAACGACCACTCTTTTTACTGTACGAACTTGAAGTGTCCAATTTCTTTGACCAATTGATTTCGGATCGCTCCCAAAACTGGGGCAACATCATATTATGGTGGGAGGAGTCATTTGTTGAGTTTTGAGTGAAATCCGATCACTAGAACTTTGCAATCCTCTTGCCACTCTATGTATGGAACGAACTTCATACGAACTTGAAGTGTCTCATTTCTTTGACTAATTGATTTCGGATTGAGCCCAAAACTTGGGCAACAGCATAATACGATTGGAGGAGTTATTTGGTGAGCTATGAGTGAAATCCAATCACTAGAATTATGCAATGCACCAACCACTCCATTTACGGTACGAACTTCGGACAAACTTGAAGTGTCCCATTTCTTTAACCAATTGATTTCGGATCGAGCCCAAAACTTGGGCAACATCATAATATGGTGGGAAGAGTGAATTGGTGAGTTTTGAGTGAAATCCAATCAATAGAACTATGCGACGCAACAACCACTCCATTTACAGTACGAACTTGAAGTGTCCAATTTTTTGGACAAAAATATTTCGGATCGCTCCCAAAACTTGGGCAACAGCATAACATGGTTGGAGGAGTCATTTTTTGAGTTTTGAGTTGAATGAAATCCAAAGAACCAGGTAATGCACCAACCACTCCATTTACGGTACGAACTTCGTACAAACTTGAAGTGTCCCATTTCTTTGACCAATTGATTTCGGATCGAGCCCCAAATTAGGCCAACATCATAATATGGTGGGTGGAGTCATTTGATTTGTTTTGAGTGAAATCCATTCACTAGAACTATGCAATCCTTCTGCCACTCTATGTATGGGACAAACTTCGTACAAACTTGAAGTGTCCTATTTTTGTGGCCAATGGATTTCGGATCGAGCCCAAAACTTGGGCAACATCATAATATGATGTGAGGAGTCATTTGGTGAATTTTGTGTGAAATCCATTCACTAGAACTATGCAATCCTCCGGCCACTCTATGTATGGGACGAACTTCGTACGAACATGAAGTGTCCTATTTCTATGGCCAATTGATTTCAGATCGAGCCCAAAACTTGGGCAACATCATAATATGATGGGAGGAGTCATTTGGTGAGTTTCGAGTGAAAAAAAATCACTAGAACTATGTGATCCTACAACCACTGCATGTACGGTACGAACTTGAAGTGTCCAATTTCTTTGACGAATTGATTTCGGATCGAGCCCAATACTTGAGCAACATCATAAATATGGTGGGAGGAGTCATTCGGTGAGTTTCGAGTGAAATCTATTCACTAGAACAATGCAATCCTCCTGCCACTCTATGTATGGGACTAACTTCGTACGAACTTGAAGTGTTCTATTTCTATGGCCAATTGATTTCGGATCGAGCCCAAAACTTGGGCAACATCATAATATGAGGGGAGGAGTGATTTGGTGTGTTTTGAGTGAAATCCAATCACTAGAACTATGTGATCCTACAACCACTGCATGTACGGTACGAACTTCGTACGAACTTGAAGTGTCCAATTTCTTTGACCAATTGATTTCGGATCGAGCCCAAAACTTGAGCAACATCATAAATATGGTGGGAGAAGTCATTTGGTGCGTTTTGAGTGAAATCCATTCACTAGAACAATGCAATCCTCCTGCCACTCTATGTATGGGACGAACTTCGTACGAACTTTAAGTGTTCTATTTCTATGGCCAATTGATTTCGGATCGAGCAAAAAACTTGGGCAACATCATAATATGATGGGAGGAGTCATTTGGTGAGTGTCGAGTCAAATCCAATCACTAGAACTATGTGATACTACAACCACTGCATGTACGGTACGAACTTGAAGTGTCCAATTTCTTTGACCAATTGATTTCAGATCGAGGCCAAAACTTGGGCAACATCATAATATGGTGCGAGAAGTCATTTGGGGACTTTTGATAGAAATCCAATCACTATAACTGTGCAATGCACCAACCACTCCTTTTTTTGTACGAACTTGAAGTGTCCCATTCCACTAACCAACTGATTTCGGATCGAGCCCAAAACTTGGAAAAAATCATAATATGGTGAGAGGAGTCATTTTGTGAGTTTTGAGTGAAATCCAATTGATCGGTGCATAATTACATATCATTTTGTACCCTTCTAACTTATGATTTGGTTATGTTTTTGAGTTAAACTTGTGCTTTTAATCTATTTTGTGTTTGTTTCAGTGTAATAAGTTTGGGACTCATTTAATGCATTTTGGAGTCAAGTTAGCTCAAAATGGTGTCTGCAGATCAGTCAACTTCATGGATTGGACTCTACTTGCTCAAGAAGAACCAGATAATGAACCATACGTCATTGGAAAGATACGGAAGTCTATTTTCTGGATCATTTTACGGTTCATGATTCCGAGTCTTCTAGAGGAAGTTATACAAGTTTTGGCAGCTTAAGGTCAAAATCGGCAGGATCTGCGTTACTGGGCCAAAAATGACTTTTGAAGGCCTTCCCGAATTTTCCTTGAGTTGGGCTGCATATGCTTGGAAAGATAAGACAAAGAGCTTCAAGATCCATATTTTTGCAGATTTGTTAGAGTGAAGGAACAAGCCCAAATCGAACCCACAAGCTGACTGCAATGCATTGTCATGCATGTGCTAATCATTTTAGTGGTGAATTGAGTGGTGTAAGTTGGTGAAGTGAGTGTGATTAATAAATTCAATTGTATAATCAGATTTATTCTTCCCCTAGGCCTATAAATAGTGAGTTCTCCAAACTTGTAAACACACCCCAAGGGGGGGAGCTCTCAAACATCTCTCTAGAGCTCCTCTCCCTTCTCTCCCTCAAATTCTCTTAGTTTTCTTTTTAGTTCTCAATTGTTTCCTTTAAGTTTTTCTTAGTTGTAATTTATTTTCCATTGTAATGTAATTTCTTTTCTTAAGTTTTCAAGTTTAATTAGTTTTCAAGTTTCAATTATAGTTCTTGTTCTTATTCATTATGCTTATAAGTTAATATGCTTGTTTGAATGATTGATCACCATTAAAACTTGTATGTTAGCTATCTTGGTTTGAATTAAGAGTAGACACCATGCATTAATTCAAATTGAACTATGAATAGGAAGAGTATGTATGGACATTCGACAATAGGGATTAGATACATGCTTGGTTGTTTAAAACATTCTTCTATGCTTAATGGATTTCTAATGCTTAATTTAGGTTTGACAACAAGGATCTAATTAGGGAATTAGGAATACAAGGTTAGGACCAGACACCATGGCTTAATCATACTTTAGCTAGAATCAATCCGTGAATCTGAATTGAACTTGGTAACTAATTTGCTTGAGTTAATTTCTTTTCTTTCTTTCTTGTTTTATTTATTTTCTTTTGGATTTCTGTTTTGTGCAGGGAATTAAATTGAATCAATCTATCATCAATCCTCGTGGGATCGACCTCGTACTTACACAAGCTATACTATCCAATGGCCCGTGCACTTGCGAGTTAACACCAATCCCTTGAACTATGCAATGCACCAGCCACTCCATTTACTGTATGAAATTCTTACGAACTTGAAGTGTCCAATTTCTTTCAGAAAATGATTTCGGATCGCTCCCAAAACTTTGGCAACATCATAGTATGGTGGGAGGAGTCATTTGGTGAGTTTTGAGTGAAATCCAATCACTAGAACTATGCAACGCACCAACCACTCCATTTACGGTACAAATTCGTGCGAACTTAAAGTGTCCAATTTCTTTGCCAATTGATTTCAGATCGAGCCCAAGGCTTGGGAAACAACATAATCTGGTGGTAGAGTCATTTGGTGACTTTTGAGTGAAACCAATCACTAGAACTATGCAATGCACCAACCACTCCATTCGCGGTACGAACTTTGTACGAACTCGAAGTGTCAAATTTATTTGGCCAACTGATTTCGGATAGAGCCAATAACTTGGGCAACATCTTCATAGGGTGGAAGAAGTCATTTGGTGAGTTTGTGAAATCCAATCACTAGAACTATGCAATGCAACAACCACTCCATTTGCGGTACGAACTTCGTACAAACATTAAGTGTCTCATTTCTGGGACCATTTGATTTCGAATCGATCCCAAAACTTGGCCAACAACATAATCTGGTGGCAGAGTCATTTGGTGAGTTTTGAGTGAAATCCAATCACTAGAACTATGCAATCCTACAACCACTGCATGTACGGTACGAACTTCGTATGAACTTGAAGTGTCCAATTTCTTTGACCAATTGATTTCGAATCGAGCCCAAAACTTGGGCAACATCAACTTATGGTGGGAGGAGTCATTTGGTGAGTTTTGATAGAAATCCAATCACTAGAACTGTGCAATGCACCAATCACTCCATTTTTGGTACGAACTTCGTATGAACTTGAAGTGTCCAATTTCTTTGCCAATTGATTTTGGATCGAGCCCAAAACTTTGGGCAACATCATAATATGGTGGGAGGAGTCATTTGGTGAGTTTTGAGTGAAATCCAATCATTTGAGGAGTCATTTGTCTTGATGCCTGATCACCATTAAGATATTTAGAAAAGTAATTTGATACAATTTTGGTCGGAAGGTTCCCTAGAATTGATGCTGTCTTCTTGTGGTTAATAATTGTAATTTTTCTTAAGATGAACATCACGTCTTAAGGGTTGCATGGTTTTTCAAAAGGTTTTCACAAAACGTAATGAGTCTTTCATGTTCAAATTTGATCCGAACGTCTGGACGGGTTGCTTGTTAGATATACGTTCTATGTTAGAGGTTCCAAGTAGAATATACATTAGGAAAACCTAACCTTCAAAGTGGCATGTGCAAATCATAAGTAATTGGTAAAAATTCATAGGATTGCTAGGAAATGGTGAAACCCTAGTGCTTTTATAAATTGGTATCTACAACTCTTTTCTTTAATCGTAATTGCTTTTAATTAAAATCCGTTCTTAGCAATAACAAATTCATAATCAACTTTCTCAACTTTCAATTTAAGTAGTTAATTGGAAATCGTTTTAACATAAATTGCTAAATAGTCCTTGAGGAGAACGATCTTGCATGAGCATCTATACTACAATAGCCTTGTATTCTTGAAAGTATTTTATTTGATTTTAACCCTGTTTACACTGGTACTAAAAATTCTATCAAAATTCAATCACTAGAACTATGCAATGCACCAACCACTTCATTTACAGTACGAACTTTGTACGAACTCGAAGCATCCCATTTCTTTGACCAATTGATTTCGGATCGAGACCAAAACTTGGGAAACATCATAATATGGTGGGAGGAGTCATTTGGTGAGCTTTGAGTGAAATCCAATCACTACTACTATTTAATCCTACAGCCACTCATTGTATGGTACGAACTTCATACGAACTTGAAGTGTCCAATTTCTTTGACCAATTGATTTCGGATCGAGCGCAAAGCTTGGGCAACATCATAATATAGTGGGAGGAGTCGTTTGGTGGGTTTTAAGTGAAATCCAATCACTAGGGCTATGCAATCCACCAACCACTACATTTTCGGTACGAACTTGAAGTATCCAATTTCTTTGCCAATTGATTTTGGATTGAGCCCAAAACTTGGGCAACATCATAATGTGGCAGGAGGAGTCATTTCCTGGTTTTTGAGTGAAATCCAATAACTAGAACTATGCAATCCTTCAACCACTTCATTTATAGTATGAACTTCGTACGAACTTGAAGTATCCCATTTCTGTGAGCAATTGATTTCGGATCGACCGCAACACTTTGGCCAACATCATAATATGGTGGGAGGAGTCATTTGGTGGGTTTTGAGTGAAATCCAATAACTAGAACTATGCGATCCTACAACCACTCCATGTACGTTACGAACTTCGTACGAACTTGAACTGTCCAATTTCTTTAACAAATTGATTTTGGATAGAGCCCAAAAGCTTTCGCAACATCATAATATGGTGGGAGGAGTCGTTTGGTGGGTTTTAAGTGAAATCCAATCACTAGAGCTATGCATTGCACCAACCACTCCATTTACGGTACGAACTTTGTACGAACTTGAACTGTCCAATTTCTTTGACAAATTGATTTCGGATCGAGCCCAAAGCTTTCGCAACATCATAATATGGTGGGAGGAGTCATTTGGTGTGTTTTGAGTGAAATCTAATGACTAGGACTATGCAATGCACCAACCATTCCATTTACGGTACAAACTTCATACGAACTTGAAGTGTCAAATTTCTTTGACAAATTGATTTCGGATCGAGCCAAAAGCTTTGCCCACATCATACTATGGTGGGAGGAGTCATTTGGTGAGTTTTGAGTTAAATCCAATCACTAGGACTATGCAATTCTACAACCACTCCATGTACGGTACAAACTTCGTACAAACTTGAAGTGTCTTATCTCTTGGACCAATTGATTTCGGATCGAGCCCAAAACTTGGACAACATCATAATATGGTGGGAGGAGTCATTTGATGTGTTTTGAGTGAAATACAATGACTAGAACTATGCAATGTACCAAGCACTCCATTTACGGTACGGACTTCGTACGAACTTGAAGTGTCCAATTTGTTTGACCAATTGATTTCGGATCGAGCCCAAAACTTGGGCTACATAATAATATGGTGGGAGGAGTCGTTTGGTGAGTTTTGAGTGAAATCCAATCACTAGAACTATGCCACGCACCAACCACTCCATTTACGGTAAGAACTTCGTTCGAACTTGAAGTGTCTCATTTCTTTAACCAATTGATTTCAGATGGAGCCTTAAACTTGGGCAACATCATAATATGGTGGGAGGAGTCACTTGGTGAGTTTTGAGTGAAAAAAATCACTAGAACTATGCCACGCACCAACCGCTCCATTTACGTTAAGAACTTCGTTCGAACTTGAAGTGTCCAATTTCTTTGACCAATTGATTTTGGATTGAGCCCAAAACTTGGGTAACATCATAATATGGTGGGAGGAGTCATTTGGTGAGTTTTGAGTGAAATCCATTCACTAGAATTATGCAATGCACCAACCACTCCATTTTCGGTACGAACTTCGCACGAACTTGAAGTGTCCCATTTCTTTGACAATTGATTTCGGATCGACCCCAAAACTTGGGCAACATCATAATATGGTGGGATGAGTCATTTGGTGAGTTTTTGGAGAAATCCAATCCCTAGAACTATGCAATGCACCAACCACTATATTTATGGTAGGAACTTTGTACGAACTTGAAGTGTCTTATTTATTGGACCAATTGATTTCGGATCGAGCCCAAAACTTGAGCAACATCATAATACCGTGGGAGGAGTCATTTGGAGTGTTTTGAGTGAAATCCAATCACTAGAACAATGCAATCCTGCATCAAGTCTATATACTGTACGAACTTCGTACATATGTGAAGTGTCCAATTTTTTGGACCATTTGATTTCGGATCAATCCCAAATGTTGGGGAACATCCTAATATAGTGGGAGGAATAATTTAGTGAGTTTTAGTGAAATCCAATCACTAGAACTATGCAATGCAGTAACCACTTTATTTAGAATACGAACTTCGTACGAACTTGAAGTGTCCAAATTCTTTGACCAACTGATTTCGGATCGAGCCCAAACCTTGGGCAACATCATAATATGGTGGGAGGAGTCATTTCGTAAGGTTTGAGTGAAATCTGATCACTGGAACTCTGCAACGCACAACCACTCCAATTACAGTAAGAACTTCGTTGGAACTTAAAGTGTCTCATTTATTTGACCAATTGATTTCGGATTGAGCCTAAAACTTGGGAAACATCATAATATGGTGGGATGAGTCATTTGGTAAGTTGTGAGTGAAATCCAATCACTAGAACTATGTAATGCACCAGCCAATATATTTACTGTACAAACTTTGTACGAACTTGAAGTGTCTTATTTCTTTGACAAATTGACTTCGGATCGAGCCCAAAACATGGGTCACATCATAATATGGTGTGTTTTGAGTGAAATCCAATGACCAGAACTATGCAATGCACCAACCACTCCATTTACGGTACGAACTGAAAGCATCCAATTTCTTTGACCAATTGATTTCGGATTGACCCCAAAACTTGGGAAACATCCTAATATGGTGGGATGAGTCATTTGGTTAGGTTTGACTGAAACCCAGTCCATAGAACTATGCAATGCACCAACCACTCCATTGACGGTAAGAACTTCGTTCAAACTTGAATTGTCTCATTTCTTTGACCAATTGATTTCGGATCGAGCTTAAACTTGGGCAACATCATAATATGGTGGGAGGAGTCATTCAGAGAGTTTTGAGTGAAATCCAATAACTAAAACTACGCAATGCACCCACCATTATATTTATGGTACGAACTTTGTACAAACTTGAATTGTCTTATTTCTTGGACCAATTGATTTTGAATCGAGCCCAAAACTTGGGCAACATCAAAATATGGTGGGAGTAGTCATTTGGTGTGTTTTGAGTGAAATCCAATGACCAGAACTATGCAATGTACCAACCACTCCATTTACGATACGAACTTCATAAAAACTTAAACTGTCCAATTTCTTTGACCAATCGATTTCGGATTGAGCCTAAAACTTGGGGAACATCATAATATGGTCGGAGGAGTCATTTGGTGAGTTTTGACGGAGGAGTCATTTTGGTGTGGTTTGAGTGAAATCCAATCTCTAGAACTATACAATGCACAAATCACTCCATTTACGGTACGAACTTCGTACGAACTTGAAGTGTTCAATTTCTTTGACCAATTGATTTCGTATTGAGTCTAAAACTTTGGCAACATCATAATATGCCGGGAGGAGTCGAGTGGTGAGATTTGAGTGAAATCCATTCACTAGAACTATGCAATGCACCAACCATTCCATTTACAGTACTAACTTCGTAAGAACTTGAAGTGTCCAATTAATTTCGGATTGACCCCAAAACTTGGGCAACATCATAATATGGTGGGAGGAGTCATTTGGTGAGTTTTGAGTGAAATACAATCACTTGAACTATGCAATGCACCAACCACTTCATCTACAGTACGAACTTTGTACGAACTTGAAGTGTTCCATTTCTTTGACCAATTCATTTCAAATCTACCCCAAAACTTGGGCAACAACATAATATGGTGGGAGTCACTAGAACTATGCAATGCACCAATGATTTCATTTACAATACGAAATTGATACGAACTTGAAGTGTACCGTTTCTTTGGCCAATTAATTTCAGATTGACCCCAAAACTTGGGCAACATCATCATACGGTAGGAGGAGTCATTTGGTCAGTTTTGAGGTAAATCCAATCACTAGAACTAAGCAATCCTACAACTACATCATGTACGGTACGAAATTCGTACAAATGTGAACTGTCCAATTTCTATGACCAATTGATTTCGGATCGACCATAAACCTTGGGCAACATCATAATATGGTGGTAGGAGTCATTTGGTGAGCTTTGCGTGAAATCCAATCACTAGAACTATGCAATGCACCAACCACTTCATTTACGGTACGAAGTTCGTACGAACTAGAAGTGTTCAATTTCTTTGACCAATTGATTTCGGATCGAGCAAAAAACTTGGATAACAACAAAATATGGTGGGAGGAGTCATTTGGTGAGTTTTGAGTGAAATACAATCACTAGAACTATGCAATGCACCAACCACTCCATTTATAGTACGAACTTCTTACGAACTTGAAGTGTCCAATTTCTTTGACCAATTGATTTCGGATCGAGCCTAAAACTTGGTCAACAACAATATATAGTGGGAGTAGTCATTTGGTGAGTTTTGAGTGAAATACAATCACTAGAACTATGCAACGTACCAACCACTTCATCTACGGTACGAACTTCGTACGAACTTGAAGTGTCTCATTTCTTTGACCAATTGATTTCGGTTCGAGTCCAAAACTTAGGCAACATCGCAATATGGTGGGAGTAGTCATTTGGTGAGTTTTGAGTGAAATCCAATCAATAGAACTTTGCAATCCTGCAACCACTCCACCTACGACACGAACTTCGTACAAATGTGAAGTGTCCAATATCATTGACCAATTGATTTCGGATCGACCCGAAATCTTGGGCATCATCATAATATGGTGTGAGCAGTTGTTTGGTGAGTTTTGAGTGAAATCCAATCACTAGAACTATGCAACCCTACAACCAATCCATGTACGGTTCAACTTCGTATGAAATTGAAGTTTCCAATTTCTTTGACCAATAAATTTCTGATCGTGCCCAAAACTTGGGCAGCATCATAATATGGTGGGGAGTCATTTGGTGAGTTTTGATTGAAATACAATCAATACAACTATGCAATCATACAACCAGTCCATTTAAGGTACGAACTTCTTACGAAGTAGAAGTTTCCCATTTCTTTGACCAATTGATCTTGGATCGAGCCAAAAACTTGGGCAACATCATAACATGGTGGGAGGAGTCATTTGGTGAGTTTTGAGTGAAATCCAATCTCCAGAACTATGCAATGCACCAACCACTCCATTTATGGTACGAACTTCTAACGAACTTGAAGTGTCCAATTTCTTTGAACAATTAATTTTGGACCCAACCCAAAACTTGCACAACGTCATAATATGGTGTGAGGAGTCATTTAGTCAGTTTTGAGTGAGATCCAATCACTAGAATTATACAATGCACAAACCACTTCATTTACAGTACGAACCTTGTAAGAACTTGAAGTGCCCCTTTTTGTTGACCAATTGATATCAGATCGACCCCAAAACTTGGGCAACAACATAATATGGTGGAGTCATTTGGTCATTTTTGAGTGAAGTCCAATCACTAGAACGAGGCAATGCACCAACCACTCCATTTACGGTATGAACTTCGAACGAACATGAAGTGTCCAATTTCTTTGGCCAATTGATTTAGGATAGAGCCAAAAACTTGGGCAACATCATAATATGGTCGGAGGAGTCATTTGATGAGTTTTGAGTGAAATCCCATCACCAGAACTATTCAATGCACCAACCACTCCATTTATGGTACGTACTTCGTACGAACATGAAGTATCTAATTTCTTTGACCAATTGATTTCAGATTGATCCCAAAACTTCGGCAACATCATAATATGGTCGGAGGAGTCATTTGCTGAGTTTTGAGTGATATCCAATCACCAGAACTATGCAATACACCAACCACTCCATTTACGGTACGTACTTCGTACGAATATGAAGTGTCCAATTTTTTTGACCAATTGATTTTGGATCGAGCCCAAAACTTGGGCAACATCGGAATATGGTGTGAGGAGTCATTTGGTGAGTTTTGGGTGAAATCCAATCAGTAGAACTATGTAATGCGCAAACC
The DNA here is from genome assembly GCA_024362665.1 of Prunus padus. NCBI lineage: Eukaryota > Viridiplantae > Streptophyta > Magnoliopsida > Rosales > Rosaceae > Prunus > Prunus padus. The sequence continues at coordinate 23,903,356 of JANFAM010000012.1, forward strand.
ACTTATTTACAGTACGAACTTCGTACGAACTTGAAGTGTCCCATTTCTTTGACCAATTGATTTCGGATCTAGCCCAAAACTTGGGCAACATCATAATATGGTGGGAGGAGTGATTTGGTTTGTTTTGAGTGAATTCCAATCACTAGAACTATGCAATGCACCAACTACTTATTTACAGTACGAACTTCATACGAACTTGAAGTATCTCATTTCTTTGACCATTTAAATTCGGATCGAGCCCAAAACAAGGGCAATAACGTAATATACTGGGAGGAGTCATTTGGTGAGTTTTGATTGAAATCCAATCAATACAACTATGCAATTCTACAATAACTCCATGTAAGGCACCAACTTCGTATAAACATGAAGTGTGATATTTCTTTGACCAATTGATTTCGGATTGAGCCCAAAACTTGGGCAATATCATAATATGGTGGGAGGAGTCATTTGGTGAGTTTTGATTGAAATCCAATTAATACAACTATGCAATTCTACAACCACTCCATGTACGGTACGTACTTTGTACGAACATTAAGTGTCCTATTTCTTTGAAAAATTGATTTCGGATCAATCCTAAAACTTGGGCAACATCAGAATATGGTGGAAGGAGTCATTTTGGTGAGTTTTGAGTGAAATCCAACAGCTAGAACTATGTGATGTGACAACCAATTTTTTTTATAGTACAAACTTCATACAAACTTGAAGTGTCCAATTTCTTTGACCAATTGATTTCGGATCGACCCCAAAATTTGGGCAACATCATAATATGTTGGGAGGAGTCATTTGGTGAGTTTTGAGTAAAATCCAGTCACTAGAACTATACAATGCACCAACCACTCCATTTGAGGTATGAACTTCAGTGTCTCATTTCTTTGACCAATTGAATTCGGATCGATCCCAAAACTTGGGCAACATAGTAATATGGTGGGAGGAGTCATTTCGCGAGTTTTGATTGAAATCCAATCAATACAACTATGCAATCCTACAACCACTCCATGTATGGTACGAACTTCGTACAAACATGAAGTGTCCCATTTCTTTGACCAATTGATTTCGGATTGAGCCCAAAACTTGGACAACATCATAATATGGTGGGAGGAGTCATTGGGTGAGTTTTGAGTGAGATCCAATCTCTAGAACTATGCAATGCACCAAGCACTTCATTTATGCTACGAACTTTGTCCGAACTTGAAGGGTCTCATTTCTTTGACCAATTGATTTCAGATTGAGTCCAAAACTTGGGAAACGCCAAAATATGGTGGGAGGAGTCATTTGGTGAGTTTTGAGTGAAATCCAATCACTAGAACTATCCAATACACCAACCACTCCATTTACAGTACGAACGTGAATTGTCCAATTTCTTCGACCAATTGATTTCGGATCGATCCCAAACCGTGGGCAACAACATAATATGGTGGGAGGAGTCATTTGGTGAGTTTTGAGTGAAATCCAATCACAAGAACTATGCAATGCATCAACCACTCTATTTACGGTACGTACATCGTACGAACTTGAAGTGTCCCATTTCTTCTACCAATTGATCTTGGATCGAGCCAAAAACTTGGGCAACATCATAACATGGTGGGAGGAGTCATTTGGTGAGTTTTGAGTGAAATCCAATCACTAGAACTATGCAATGCACCAACCTCTTCATTTACTGTACGAACCTTGTACGGACTTGAAGTGTCCCATTTCTTTGACCAATTGATTTCGGATCGACACAAAAACTTGGGCAACATCATATTATTTTGAGAGGAGTCATTTGGTGTCTTTTGAATGAAATCCAATCACAAGAACTGTGCAATGCATCAAGCACACCATTTACGGTACGAACTTCGTTCGAACTTGAAGTGTCGAATTTCTTCGACCAATTGATTTCGGATCGATCGCAAAACTAGAAGTATATAATGCACCAACCACTCCATTTACGGTAAGAACTTCGTACGAACTTGAAGTGTCTCATTTCTGTGACCATTGATTTCGGATCAACCCTAAAACTTGGGCAACATCATAATATGGCGGAAGGAGTCATTTTGGTGAGTTTTGAGTGAAATCCAATAGCTAGAACTATGCAATGCACCAACCAATTTTTTTACAGTTCAAACTTCATACGAACTTGAAGTGTCTCATTTCTTTGACCAATTCATTTCGGTTTGACCCCAAAACTTGGGCAACATCATAATATGGTGGGAGGAGTCATTTGGTGAGTTTTGAGTAAAATCCAATTACTAGAACTATACAATGCACCAACCACTCCATTTATGATATGAACTTCAGTGTCTCATTTCTTTGACCAATTGAATTCGTATCGATCCCAAAACTTGGGCAACATCGTAATACGGTGGGAGGAGTCATTTAGTGAATTTTGAGTGAGATCCAATCTCTAGAACAATGCAATGTACCAACCACAAGATTTACGGTAAGAACTTCGTACAAACTTGAAGTGTCTCATTTCTTCGACCATTGATTTCGGATGGACACCAAAACTTGAGTAACATCATAACATGGTGGGAGGAGTCATTTGGTGAGTTTTTAGTGAAATCTAATCACTAGAACTGTGAAACACATTGACCAATTAATTTACAGTACAAAATTCGTTCGAACTTGAAGTGTCCCTTTTCTTTGACCAATTGATTTCAAATCAACCCCAAAACTTGGGCAAAATCTTAGTATTTCGGGAGGAGTCATCTGGTGAGTTTTGATTGAAATCCAATCACAAGAATTATGCAATGCACCAACAACACCATTTAAGGTACGAATTTCGTTTGAACTTGAAGTGTCCAATTTCTTCTACCAATTGATTTTAGGTACATGCCCAAACTTGGGCAACAACATAATATGGTGTGGGATGTCGTTTGGTGTGTTTTGAGAGAAATCTAATCACTAGAACTATGCAATGCACCAACCACTCCATTCAATGTACGAACTTCATACAGACGTGAAGTGTCCAATTTCTTTGACCAATTGATTTCGGATCAATCCCGAAGCTTGGGCAACATCATAATATGGTGTGAGGTGTCATTTGGTGAGTTTTGAGTGAAATCCAATCACTAGAACTGTGCAAGGCACCAACCACTTCATTTACAGTATGAACTTCGAACGAACTTGAAGTGTCCCATTTCTTTGACCAATTCATTTTGGATCGACCCAAAAACTTTGACAAAATCATAATATTTTGGGAGGAGTCATTTGGTGTGTTATGAGTGAAATCCAATCACAAGAACTATGCAATGCACCAACCACACCATTTACGGTACGAACTTTGTTCCAACTTGAAGTGTCCAATTTCTTCGACCAATTAATTTCGGATCTATCCCAAAACTAGAAGTATGCAATGCACCAACCACTCCATTTACGATAAGAACTTCGTACGACCTTGAAGTGTCTAATTTCTATGACCATTGATTTCGTGACGAGCCCGAAACTTGGGCAACATCATAATCTGGTGTGAGGAGTCATTTGGGGAGTTTTGAGGGAAATCCAATCACTAGAACTATGCAATGCATCAACCCCTTAATTCACAGTACGACCTTGAAGTGTCCCATTTCTTTGACCAATTGATTTTGGATCGAGCCCAAAACTAGGGCAACATCATAATATGGTGGGAGTAGTCATTTGTGAATTTTGGGTGAAATTCAATCACTAGAACTACGCAATGCACCAACCGCTCCATTTATGGTACAAACTTCGTACGAACTGGAATTGTCCCATTTATTTAACCAACCGAATTCGAATCGACCCCAAAACTTTGGGAACATCATTATATGGTGGGAGGATTCATATGGTGAGTTTTGAGTGAAATCTAATCACTAGAACTGTGAAACGCACCGACCAATTAATTTACAGTACAAAATTCGTTCGAACTTGAAGTGTCCCTTTTCTTTGACCAATTGATTTCGGATCGATCCCAAACCATGGACAACATTACAATATGGTGGGAGGATTCATTTGGTGAGTTATATGTAAAATCCAATCACAAGGATGATGAAATGCACCAACGACTTCATTTACAGTACGAACATGAAGTGTCCCATTTCTTTGACCAATTGAATTCGGGTCGACCCCAAAACCTGGGCAACATCATAATATGGTGGTTGGAGTCATTTGGTGAGTTTGGAGTGAAATCCAATCACTAGAATTATGCAATCCTACCACTACTCCATGCACTTTACGAACTTCGTACAAACATGAAGTGTCCAAATTATATGACGAATTGATTTCAGATCAATCCCGAAACTTGGGCAACGTCATAATATGGTGGGAGTAGTCATTTGGTGAGTTTTGACCGAAATTCAATTACTAGAACTATGCAATGCAACAACCAATCCATTTACGGTACGAACTTCGTACGAACTTGAAGTGTCCAATTTCTTTGACCAATTGATTTCGGATCGAGCCAAAAACTTGAGCAACAACATAATATGGTGGGAGGAGTCATTTGGTGAGTTTTGAGTGAAATCCAATTACTAGAACTATGCAATGCACCAACCACACCATTTACGGAATGAACTTGGTAAGAACATGCAGTGTCCAATTTCTATGAGCAATTGATTTCGGATCGAGCCCAAAACTTGGGCAACATCACAATATGGTGGGAGGAGTCATTTTTTGAGTTTTGAGTGAAATCCAATAACTAGAACTTTGCAATCCTACAACCACTCCATGAAAGGCACGAACTTAATACAAACTTGAAGTATCCAAATTCTTTGACCAATTGATTTCGGATCGAGCAAAAAAGTTGGGCAACATCTTAATATGGTGGGAGGAGTCATTTGGTGTGTTTTGAGTGAAATCCAATCAATAAAACTATCCAATGCACCAACCACTCCATTTACGGTACGAACTTCGTACGAAAATGAAGTGTCCAATTTCTTTGACCGATTGATTTCGGATGGAGCCCAAAACTTGGGCAACATCATAAAATGGTGGGAGGAGTCATTAGGTGAGTTTTGAGTGAAATCCAATTGCTAGAACTATGCAATGCATAAACCACTCCATTTACAGTATGAACTTCGTACGAACTTGAAGTGTCCAATTTCTTTCAGCATTTCATTTCGGACCGAGCCCAAAACATGGGCAACATAATAATATGGTGGTAGGAGTCATTTGGGGAGCTTTGAGTGAAATCCCATACTAGAACCATGCAGTCCTACAACCACTCCGTGTAGAATACGAACATAGTTCGAACATGAAGTGTCTCTTTTCTTCGACCAATTGATTTCGGGTCGAGCCCAAAACTTTGGCAACCTCATCATACTGTAGGAGGAGTCATTTGGTGTGTTTTGAGTAAAATCCAATCACTAGAACTTTGCAATCCCACAACCACTCCATAAAAGGTACGAACTTCGTACGAAAATGAAGTATCCAATTTCTTTGATCAATTGATTTCGGATTGAGCCCAAAACTTGGGCAACATCATAATATGGTGGGGGTTGTCATTTGGTGAGTTTTGAGTGAAATCCAGTCACTAGAACTATGCAATCCTTCAACCACTCCGTGAAAGGTATGGCCTCCATACGAACTTGAAGTATCCAATTACTTTGACCAATTGATTTCGGATTGAGCCCAAAACTTGGGCAACATCATAATATGGTGGGAGGAGTCATTTGGTGAGTTTAGAGTGAAATCCAATCACTAGAACTATGCAATCCTTCAACCACTCCATGAAAGGTATGGCCTCCATACGAACATGAAGTATCCAATTACTTTGACCAATTGATTTCGGATCGAGCCCAAAACTTGGCCAACATCAAAATATGGTGGGAGGAATCATTTGGTGAGTTCTGAGTGAAATCCAATCACTAGAACTATGCAGTCCTACAACCAGTCCATGAAATGTATGAACTTCATACGAACTTGAAGTATCCAATTTCTTTACCCAATTGATTTCAGATCGAGCCCAAATCTTGGTCAACACCATAATATGGTTGGAGGACTCATTTGGTGAGTTTTGAGTGAAATCCAATCACTAGGATGATGCAATCCTACAACCACTCCGTGTACAGTGCGAACATGAAGTGTCCCTTTTTCTTTAACCAATTGATTTCGGATCGAGCCCAAAACTTGGGCAACATCATAATTTGGTGGGAGGAGTCATTTGGTGAGTTTTGAGTGAAATCCCATCACTAGAACGATGCAATCCTACAACCACTCCGTGTATAGTACGAACTTCGTACGAACATGAAGTGTCCCTTTTCTTTGGCCAATTGATTTCGGATTTAGCCCAAAACTTTGGCAAGAACATAATATGGTCGGAGGAGTCATTTGGTGAGTTTTGAGTGAAATCCAATCACTAGAACTTCGCAATCCTACAACAACTCCCTGAATGGAACGAACTTCGTACGAACACGAAGTATCCAATTTCTTTGTCCAATTGATTTTGGATCGGGCCCAAAACTTGGGCAACATCATAATATGGTGGGAGGAGTCATTTGGTGAGTTTTGTGCTAAATCCAATCACTAGAACTATGCAATCCAACAACCACTCCATGAAAGGTACGAAGTTCGTACGAACTTGAAGTATCCAATTTCTTTAAGCAATTGATTTCGGATCATGCCCAAATCTTGGGCAACATCATAACATGGTGGGATGAGTCATTTGGTGAGTTTTGAGTAAAATTCAGTCACTAGAACGATGCAATCCTACAACCACTCCGTGTATAGTTCGAACTTCGTACAAACATGAAGTGTCCCTTTTCTTTGGCCAATTGATTTCGGAACGAGTCCAAATCTTGGCCAACATCTTAATATGGTTGGAGGAGTCATTTGGTGAGTTTTGAGTGAAATCCCATCACTAGAACGATGCAATCCTACAACCACTCCGTGTATAGTATGAACTTCGTACGAACTTGAAGTGTGCAATTTCTTTGACCAATTGATTTCAGATCGAGCCCAAAACTTAAGCAACACCACAATATGGTGGGAGGAGTGATTTGGTGAGTATTGAGTGAAATCGAATACCTAGAACTATGCAATGCACCAACGACACCATTTACGGTACGAACTTGAAGTGTCCATTTTCTTTGGCCAATTGATTTCAGATCGATCCCAAAACTTGGGCAACATCGTAATATGGTGGGAAGATTCATTTCGTGAGTTTTGAGTGAAATCCAATCGATAGACCTATGCAATCCTAAACCACTCCATGAAAGGTACGAAATTCAAGTATCCAATTTCTATGACCAATTGATTTCGGATAGAGCCCAAAACATGTGCGACATCATAATATGGTGGGAGGAGTCATTTGGTGAGTTTTGAGTGAAATCCAATCACTAGAACTATGCAATGCACCTATCACTCTTTTTACGGTACGAACTTGAAGTGTTCAACTTCTTTAACCAATTGATTTCGGATCGAGCCCAAACTTGGGCAACAACACAATATGGTGGGAGGAGTCATTTGGTGATTTTTGAGTGAAATCCAATCACTAGAACTATGCAATGCACCAACCACTCCATTTACGGTATGAACTTCGTACGAAGGTGAAGTGTCCAAGTTCTTTGAGAAATTTATTTCGGATAATGCCCAAAACATGGGCAATATCATAATATGGTGGGAGGAGTCATTTTTGAGTTTTGAGTGAAATCCAATCACTAGAACTATGCAATGCACCAACCACTCCATTTACGGTAAGAACTTCGTATAAACTTGAAGTGTCCAATTTCTTTGACCAATTGATTTTGGATCGAGTCCAAATTTTGGGCAACATCATAATAATATTGGGAGGAGTCATTCGGTGAGTTTTGAGTGAAATCCAATCAATAGAACAGTGCAATCTTACAACCACTCCGTGTACAGTACGAACTTTGTAGAACATGAAATGTCCCTTTTCTTCGACAAATTGATTTCGGATCGAGCCCAAAACTTGGGCAACACCACAATATGGTGGGAGGAGTCGTTTGGTGAGTTTTAGTGAAATCTAGTCACTAGAACGATGCAATGCACCAACCACTCCATTTACGGTACAAACATCGTACGAACCTGAAGTGTCCAATTTCTTTGACCAATTGATTTCGGATCGAGCCCAAAACTTGGGCAACAACACTATATGGTGGTAGCAGTCATTGGGTTATTTTTGAGTGAAATCCAATCACTATAACTAAGCAATGCACCAACCACTCCATTTATGGTTCGAACTTCGTCCGAACATGAAGTGTCCCTTTTCTTTGACCAATTGATTTTGGATCGAGCTCAAAACTTGGGCAACATCATAATAAGGTGGGAGGAGTCATTTGGTGAGTTTTGAGTGAAATCCAATCACTAGAACTATGCAATGCACCAACCACTCCATCTAGGGTTTGAACTTCGTACGAAGGTGAAGTGTCCAAGTTGTTTGAGCAATTTATTTGGGATAATGCCCAAAACATGGGCAAAATCATAATATGGTCAGAGGAGTCATTTGGTGAGTTTTGAGTGAAATCCAATCACTAGAACTATGTAATGAACCAACCACTCTATTTACAGTACGAACTTCGTATGAACTTGAAGTGTCCAATTTCTTTGACCAATTGATTTCGGATCGAGCCCAAAGCTTGGGCAACATCATAATATGGTGGGAGTAGTCATTTAGATAGTTTTCAGTGAAATCCAATCACTAGTACTATGCAATCCTTCAACCACTCCATGAAAGGTATGAACTTTGTACGAACTTGAAGTGTCCAGTTTCTTTGACCAATTGATTTCGGATCGAGTCCAAATCTTGGGAGGAGTCAGTTGGTGAGTTTTGAGAGAAATCCAATCAATAGAACAATGCAATCCTACCACCACTTCATGCACAGTACGAACTTCGTACGAACATGAAATGGCCCTTTTCTTTGACAAATTGATTTCGGATCGAGCCCAAAACTTAAGCAACACCACAATATGGTGGGAGGAGTCATTTGGTGAGTTTTGAGTGAAATCTAATCACTAGAACTATGCAATGCACCAACCACTCCATCTATGGTACGAACATCGTACGAACTTGAAGTGACCAATTTCTTTGACCAATTGATTTCGGATCGAGCGAGAAACATGGTCAACATCATAATATGGTGGGAGGAGTCATTTGGTGAGTTTTGAGTGAAATCTAATCACTAGAAGTATGCACCAACCAACCATTTACGGTATGAACATCGTACGAACTTGAAGTGTCCAATTTCTTTGAGCCATTGATTTCAGATCGAGCCTGAAACTTGGGCAACAACACAATATGGTGCTAGGAGTCATGTGGTGATTTTGAGTGAAATCCAATTACTAGAACTATGCAATGCACAAACCATTCCATTTACAGTATGAACTTCATACGAAGGTGATGTGTCTGAGTTCTATGAGAAATTTATTTCGGATAATGCCCAAAACATGGGCAATATCATAATATGGTGGGAGGAGTCATTTCGTGAGTTTGAAGTGAAATCTAATCACTAGAACTATGCAATGCACCAAACACTCCATTTACGATACGAACTTCGTACAAACTTGAAGTGTCCAATTTCTTTGACCAATTGATTTCGGATCGAGCCCAAAACTTGGGCAACATCATAATATGGTGGCAGGAGTCATTTGTTGAGTTTTGAGAGAAATCCAATCACTAGAACTTTGCAATCCTAAAACCACTCCATGAGAGGTACGAATTTCGTACGAACTTGAAGTATCAAATTTCTTTGACCAATTGATTTTGGATCGAGCCCAAAACTAGGTCAACATCATAATACGGTGGGAGGAGTCATTTGGTACATTTTGAGTGAAATCCAATCCTAGAACTATGCAATCCTACAACCACCCAATGAAAGGTACGAACTTCGTACGAACTTGAAGTATCCAATTTCTTTGACCAATTGATTTCGGATTGAGCCCAAAACTTGGGTAGCATCATAATATGGTGGGAGGAGTCATTTGTTGAGTTTTGAGTGAAATCCAGTCACTAGAACTTTGCAATCCTAAAACCACTCCATGAGAGGTACGAACTTGATGTATCCAATTTCTTTAACCAATTGATTTCAGATTGAGGCCAAAACCTGGGCAACATCATAATATGGTGGGAGGAGTCATTGGTGAATTTCGAGTGAAATCCAATCAATAGAACTATGCAATGCACCAAGCACTCTATTTACGGTACAAACTTGAAGTGTCCAATTTCTTTGACCAATTGATTTTGGATCGAGCAAAAGACTTGGGAAACATCATAATATGGTGGGATGAGTTTTTGGGTGAGTTTTGAGTGAAATCCAATCACTAGAACTATGCAATCCAACAAGAACTCCATGAATGGTACGAACTTCGTACGAACTTGAAGTGTGCAATTTCTTTGACCAATTGATTACGGATCAACCCCAAAACTTGGGCAATAACATAACATGGTGGAAGGAGTCATTTGGTGAGTTTTGAGTGAAATCCAATCCCTAAAACTATGCATTCTTACAACCACTACATGAAAGGTTCGAACTTCGTACGATCTTGAAGTATCCAATTTCTTTGACCAATTGATTACGGATCGACCCAAAATCTTGGGCAACATTATAACATGGTGGGAGGAGTCATTTGGTGAGTTTTGAGTGAAATCCAATCACTAGAACTATGCAATGCACCAACCACTCCATTTTGGGTATGAACTTCGTACGAACATGAAGTGTCCAAGTTCTTTGACAATTGAATTAGGATCGAGCCCAAAACTTGGGCAACATCATAATATTTTGGGAGGAGTCATTGGTGAGTTTTGAATGAAATCCAAACACTAGTACTATGCAATGCCCCAACCACTCCATTTACGGTACGAACTTCGTACGAACATGAAGTGTCCGATTTCTTCAACCAATTGATTTCGGTTTGAATCCAAAATTTGGGCAATATCATAAATTGGTGGGAGTAGTCATTTGTTTAGTTTTGAGTGAAATCCAAACACTAGTACTATGCAATGCCCCAACCAACTTCGTACGAACTTGAAGTGTCCAAGTTCTTTGACAATTGAATTAGGATCGAGCCCAAAACTTGGGCAACATCATATATTTTGGGAGGAGTCATTGGTGAGTTTTGAATGAAATCCAAACACTAGTACTATGCAATGCCCCAACCACTCCATTTACGGTACGAACTTCGTACGAACATGAAGTGTCCGATTTCTTCGACCAATTGATTTCGGTTTGAATCCAAAATTTGGGCAATATCATAAATTGGTGGGAGTAGTCATTTGTTTAGTTTTGAGTGAAATCCAAACACTAGTACTATGCAATGCCCCAACCAACTTCGTACGAACTTGAAGTGTCCAAGTTCTTTGACCAATTGATTCTTTTGGTGAGTTTTGAATGAAATCCAATCACTAGAACTATGCAATGCACCAACCACTCCATTTCTGGTACGAACTTCGTACGAACATGAAGTGTCCAAGTTCTTTAACTATGGTGGGAGGAGTCATTTGGTGGGAGGAGTCATGGGCAACATCAAAATATGGTGGGAGGAGTCATTTGGTGACTTTTGACTGAAATCCAATCACTGGAACTATGCAATGCACCGACCACTCCATTTCTAGTGAAATCCAATGACTAGAACTATGCAATGCACCGACCACTTCTTTTACAGTACGAACTTCGTACGAACACGAAGTGTCCAATTTCTTCAACCAACTGATTTCGGATCGAGCCCAAAACTTGGGCAACATCATAATATGGTGGGAGGAGTCACTTGGTGAAGTTTGAGTGAAATCAAATCAATAGAACTATGCAATGCACCAAGCACTCTATTTACGGTACGAACTTGAAGTGTCCAATTTCTTTGACCAATTGATTTCGGATTGAGCAAAAAACTAGGGCAACTTCATAATATGGTGGGAGGAGTCATTTAGTGATTTTTGAGTGAAATCCAATCACTATAACGATGCAATCCAACAGTACGAACTTCGTACAATAACCACTCCCTGTACAGTACGAACTTCGTACGAACTTGAAGTGTCCCTTTTCTTCGACCAATTTATTTCGGATCGAGCCCAAAACTTGGGCAACATCATAATATGGTGGGAGGAGTCATTTGGTGAGTTTCGAATGAAATCCAAACACTAGTACGATGCAGTGCCTCAACCACTCCATTGACGGTACGAACTTCGTACGAACTGGAAGTGTCCAATTTCTTTATCCACTTGATTTCTACTCCAGCAAAAAACTTTGGCAACATCATAATATTGTGGGAGGTGTCATTTGGTGAATTTTGAGTGAAATCCAATCACTAGAACAATGCAATCCTACAACCACTCCATTTAAGGTGCGAACTTCGTAAGAACTTGAAGTATCCAATGTATTAGAACAATTGATTTCGGATCCAGCAAAACACTTGGGCGACATCATAATATGGTGGGAGGAATCATTTAGTGCTTTTTGAGTGAAATCCAATCACTAGAACGATGCAATCCTACAACCACTCCGTGTACAGTACGAACTTCAGACGAACATGAAGTGTACCTTTTCTTTGACCAATTGATTTCTGATCGATCCCAAAATTTGTGCAACATCATAATATGGTGGGAGCAGTCATTTTGGTGAGTTTTTAGTGAAATCCAATGATAAGAACTATGCAATGCACCAACCACTCCATTTACGGTACGAACTTCATACGAACTTGAAGTGTCCAATTTTTACGACCAATTGATTTCGGATCGAGCCCAAAACTACGGCAACATCGTAATATGGTGGGAGGAGACTTTTGGTGAATTTTGAGTGAAATCCAATCACTAGAACAATGCAATCCTACAGCCACTCCCTGAAAGGGTGCAATTTCTTTGACCAATTGATTGCGGATCGAGCCCAAAACTTGGGCAACATCATAATATGGTGGGAGTAGTCATTTGGTGAGTTATGAGTGAAATCCAATCACTAGAATTATGCAATCCTCCAACCACTCCATGAAAGGTACAAACTTCGTACGAACTTGAAGTATCCAATTTCTATGACCAATTGATTTCATATCGAGACAAAACTTGGGCAACAACATAACATGGTGGGAGGACTCATTTGGAGAGTTTTTAGTGAAATCCAATCCCTAGAACTATGCAATCCTACAACCACCCCATGAAAGGAACGAACTTCATTCGAACTTGAAGTACCCAAAGCTCGGGCAACATCATAATATGGTGGAAGAAGTCATTTGGTGAGTTTTGAGTGAAATCCAATAACTGGAATGATGCAATCCTACAACCACTCCGTGTACAGTACGAACTTCGTACGAACATGAAGTGTCCGTTTTTAGTGAAATCCAATCTCTAGAACTATGCAATCCTACAACCACCCCATGAAAGGTACGAACTTGGAGAGTTTTGAGTGAAATCCAATTTCTTTGACCAACTCATTCATTTGGTGAGTTTTGAGTGAAATCCAATCACTAGAACTATGCAATGCACCAACCACTCCATTTACGGTATGAACTGCGTACGAACATTAATTGTCAGAGTTCTTTGACAATTGAATTAGGATCGAGCCCAAAACTTGCGCAAGCACATAATATAGGGGGAGCAGTCATTTGGTGATTTTTGAGTGAAATCAAAACACTAGAACTATGCAATGCACCAACCACTACATTTACGATACGAACTTCGTACGAACTTCAAGTGTCCAATTTCTTTGGCCAATTGATTTCGTATCGGGTCCAAATCTCGGGCAACATCATAATATGGTGGGAGAAGTCATTTGGTGAATTTTGAGTGAAATCCAACAACTAGAACTATGCAATGCACCCACCACTCCATTTACGGTACGAATTTCATAAGAACTTGAAGTGCAACTTCTTTGACCAATATGCAATCCTACAACCATTCCATGAAAGGTACGAACTTCGTATGAACTTGAAGTATCAGATTTCTTTGACCAATTGATTTCGTATCGGGCCCAAATCTTGGGCAACATCATAATATGGTGGGAGGAGTCATTTGGTGAGTTTTGAGTGAAATCCTATCATTGGAACGATGCAATGCACCAACCACTACATTTACAGTACGAACTTGAAGTGTCCAATGTCTTTGACCAATTGAGTTCGGATCGAGCCCAAAACTTGGGCAACATCATAATATGATGGGAGGAGGCATTTGGTGAGTTTTGAGTGAAATCCAATCACTAGAACTATGCAATGCACCAACCACACCATTTACGATACGAACTTGAAGTGTCCAATGTCTTTGACCAATTGAGTTCGGATCGAGCCCAAAACTTGGGCAACATCATAATATGGTGGGAGGAGTCACTTGGTGAGTTTTGAGTGAAATCCAATCACTAGAACTATGCAAACCCAGAACCACTCCATGAAAGGTAAGAACTTAGTACCAACTTTTTCGTATCGGGCCCAAATCTTGGGCAACGCCATAATATGGTGGGAGGAGTCATTTGGTTAGTTTTGAGAGAAATCCAATCACTAGAATTATGCAATCCTACAACCACTCCATGAAAGGTACGAACTTGAAGTATCCAATTTATTTGACCAATTGAATTCGGATCGAGCCCAAGACTCAGGCAACATCGTAATATGGTGGGAGGAGTCATTTGGTGAGTTTTGAGTGAAATCAAATCACTAGAACTATGCAATGCACCAACCACTCCATTTATGGTACGGACTTCGTACGAACTTGAAGTGTCCAATTTCTTTGACCAATTGATTTCGGATCGCGGCCAAAACTTGGGCAACATCGTAATATGGTGGGAGGAGTCATTTGGTGAGTTTTGAGTGAAATCCAAGCACTAGAACTATGCAATGCACGAACCACTCGATTTGCGGTATGAACTTGAAGTGTCCAAGCACTAGAACTATGTTTTGTGTTTACCTTTGTTTTGTTTTGTTTTGCTCGAGGACTAGCAAAATCTAGGTCTGGGGTATTTGATCGGTTCATAATTGTATATCATTTTGTACCCTTCTAGCATATGATTTAGTTATGGTTTTTAGTTAAACTTGTGCTTTTAATCTCTATTATGTTTGTCATTCAGTTAATTGAGCTTTAGGTAGCAATGGTGGCCCAAATGTGCAAAATGGTCCAAAAACGTGCAATCTGAGTTAGCAATTCGTTTCAGCCTTAACTCCTTCCTCCGAACTTGGATTAGCCCAAATGATATGTGGTTGGAAAGATGACATTCTGAACTTGAAGATGGATGGTTCAAAGTCATCAGTTCCTTAAGGAAAGGCCAATTCGTGAGCCCATGAAGCATGAGCTGTTTGTTGCCTGGTCATGATGAGCTGTGCGTGTGATGTGATTTCTGGTGGGATTCTTGGTGAGCTGTTTATAATTCAAGTGGGACCTGCAATAGCCAAAAGAGAAGAGAAACTGATTTTCTATTGCATTGGTGTGGTTGGTGAAATGAGTGTTGTTGGTGGAGGCATTAATCAATTCAGAATTCTCCTTTCATTCTCCTTATAAATACCACTTCCATCTTTCATTACATACACACACATCCTGACATTCACACTTGTCACATCCGGCCCCGGGCTCGACCACTTCCTGGGCTCAACTCCGCCATAGCACGATATTGTCCGCTTTGGGCCGGACCCTCACGGTTTTGTTTACGGAACTCACGAGCAACTTCCCGAGGTCACCCATCCCTGGGATTGCTCTAAACCACAACTCGCTTAACTTCGGAGTTCCCACAACTCCGAAGCTGAAGCTCCCAAAAGGCCTCGTGCTATTTGGAGGTGGGCATGTACATATAAGGCACATCACCCCTCTCCGTTGGCCGATGTGGGATCTCACAATCCACCCCTTAGGGCCCGACGTCCTCGTCGGCACACTCGCACCACACGGCGAGTGGCTCGATACCAAATTGTCACATCCCGTAATCGCTCCACCGTAGCACGATATTGTCCGCTTTGGTAGGGACCCTCACGGTTTTGTTTAAGGAACTCACGAGCAACTTCCCGGTGGGTTACCCATCCTGGGATTGCTCTAAGCCACAACTCGCTTAACTTCGGAGTTCCCACAACTCCGGCCAGTGAGCTCCCAAAAGGCCTCGTGCTATTTGGAGGTGGTGATCGATGCATAATTACATATCATTTTGTACCCTTCTAACTTATAATTTGGTTATGTTTTTGAGTTAAACTTGTGCTTTTAATCTATTTTGTGTTTGTTTCAGTGTAATAAACATGACTCACTAAATGCATTTTGGAGACAAGTTAGCTCAAAGCGATGTATGCAAATCAGTCAACTTCACGGATTGGACTGTACTTACTCAGGAAGAACCAGATAATGAACCATACATCATTGGAAAGATGCGGAAGTCTAGTTTCTGAAGAATTTTACGGTTCATGATTCCGAGTCTTCTAGAGAAAGTTATACAAGTTTTGGCAGCTTAAGGTCAAAATCGGCAGCATCTGCGTTACTGGGCCAAAAATCACATTTGAAGGTCTTTCCGATTTTTGCTTGAGCTGGGCTGCATATGCTTGGAAAGATAATTCAAAGAACTTCAAGATCCATATTTTTCCAGATTTTTCAGAATGAAGTAACAAGCCCAAAACGAGCCCAAAAGCAGACTGCAATAGTTCTTGGTCATGATTAGCTATGCATGTGCTATTGTTGATAGTTCTTGGTCATGAGTAGCTATGCATGTGCTATTGTTGATAGTGGGGAAGAAGCATGTTAATTGTCATAATTGAAGTAGGTTGTGTAAGAAATAAAGAAAGCAAAAACATCAAGTGGGAACTAGCCAAATGATGAAAGGAGATGGATGCTCATGTGAACTTGAGGTGGCTATGCAACTTGTTGTCAAAAGAAGAATATTGGCATGTGAGTTTGATGCTTTCCTTCTCCTATAAATAGGAGGCTTGGCTAACCTTCAAACACACCCCAAGGGGGGGAGCTCTCAAACATCTCTCTAGAGCTCCTCTCCCTTCTCTCCCTCAAATTCTCTTAGTTTTCTTTTTAGTTCTCAATTGTTGTAACAAAACCATTTTGCTTTTTAGTTGTAATTTATTTTCCATTGTAATGTAATTTCTTTTCTTTAGTTTTCAAGTTTAATTAGCTTCCAAGTTTCAATTATAGTTCTTGTTCTTATTCATTATGCTTATAAGTTAATATGCTTGTTTGAATGAGTGATCACCATTAAAACTTGTATGTTAGCTATCTTGGTTTGAATTAAGAGTAGACACCATGCATTAATTCAAATTGAACTATGAATAGGAAGAGTATGTATGGACATTCGTCAACATGGATTAGATACATGCTTGGTTGTTTAAAACATTCTTCTTTGCTTAATGGATTTCTAATGCTTAATTTAGGTTCGACAAGAAGGATCTAATTAGGGAATTAGGAATACAAGGTTATGACCACACACCATGGCTTAATCATATGTTAGCTAGAATCAATCTAAGAATATAAATTGAACTTGGTAACTAATTTGCTTGAGTTAATTTCTTTTCTTTCTTTCTTGTTTTATTTATTCTCTTTTGGTTTTCTATTTTGTGCAGGGAATCAAATTGAATCAATCTATCATCAATCCTCGTGGGATCGACCTCGTACTTACACAAGCTATACTATCCAACGCCTCGTGCACTTGCGAGTCAACAGGTGGGCATGTACATATAAGGCACATCACCCCCTCTCCGTTGGCCGATGTGGGATCTCACAACACTCCCACAATTCATTCATCCTTCACTCCATCCTCCACACTTTCATCATTCCCCAAACACATTCAGAAATCACCCTCAAGCACTCCCACAACCTCAAACACTCCAGAAATCAACCCAACACTCTAAACAGCCTCAAATCACCAAAACAGTCCCTGCAACCCTTCCTTCCATTTCCCTACGAATTTCCTCTTTCTCATCCATCATCACTCACCCAAACTCATCCCAAATCACCTCCTTAACCTTCATACATCCTTCTAGACATGGGGAAGCTCTTGGAGAAGCATTAGAGGTGGAGAACCACTTGGAGAAACATTGGACACCACAAGAACTTCAGAAAAAGGGTTTTTCTACTCTTATTGTATTCATTATGTTTTCTCATTTCTGTTTTAGTTTCTTTCCCATTATGAGTAGCTAATTCCATTACTAGGGCTTCGATGTAACCTAACATGAATATTCTGGGTTTATAAATTCCAAGTTTCAAGTTTGATTCAAGATTCATGCTCTTATTCATTACTCCTATCTACTTATATGCTAATCTGAATGCCTAGCTACCATTGAGATTTGTGTATTTTGGTTGAAACTAAAGTAGACACCTTATGCTTTTGTTTCAGTTGAACTATGAATAAGATGAGTATGTATGGACATTCGCCAATAGGGATTAGATACATGCTTGGTTGTTTAAAACATTCCTCTATGCCTAATGGATTTCTAATGCTTGATTTTAGTTCGAGAATATGGACTTAATTAGGGACAAGGTTAGGATCAAACACCATGGCTTAATCATACTTTAGCTAGAATCAATCTTTGAATCTGAATTAGACTTGTCACTTGAATCCTTATAACCTAGAATTGAGTTGTTATGGTGAATTGAATGCCCTAGTCTCCAAATCTGATTCCAACCTCAAAACCAATATTTGATACACATGTTTACTTGGCCTATGTTTGCAATTTCTTTTTGTTTAATTTGTTTTCACAAAATCAATCAATCTCTCTCTAAATTCTGTTTTAGACTTAACTTTCGGTTTTCTAGAATTCGGTAATCTAAGTACATAACTAATTTGAACTTCTCAGTCTTCGTGGGTACTACCACGTACTTGTCTTGCTATACTGCTAATTGGCCCGTACATTTGCGAGTTAACAAATGCACCAATCACTCTTTTTACGGTACGAACTTGAAGTGTTCAATTTTTTTTGACCAAATTGAATTCTGATCGAGTCCAAGACTTAGGCAACATCATAATATGGTGGGAGGAATCATTTGGTGAGTTTTGAGTGAAATCCAATCACTAGAACTATGCAGTTATACAACCACTCCAAGAAATGTACGAACTTCGTACGAACTTGTAGTATCCAATTTCTTTAACCAATTGATATCTGATCAAGCCCAAATCTTGGGCAACATCATAATATGGTGGGAGGAGTCATGTGGTGAGTTTTGAGTGAAATCCAATCACTAGAACGTTGCAATCCTACAACCACTCCGTGTGTAGTACGAACTTCGTCCGAACATGAAGTGCCCCTTTTCTTTGACCAATTGGTTTCGTATCGAGCCCTAAACTTGGGCAACATCATAATATGGTGGGAGGCGTCATTTGGTGAGTTTTGAGTGAAATCAAATCATTAGAACTCTGCAATGCACCAACCACTCCATTTACGGTACACAATTCGTACGAACTTGAAGTGTCCAATTTCTTTGAACAATTGATTTCGGATCGAGCCAAAAACTTGGACAACATCATAATATAGTGGGAGGAGTCAATTGGTGAGTTTTGAGTGAAATCGGATCACTAGAACTATGCAGTTGTACAACCACTATAGGAAATGTACCAAATTCGTACGAACATGTGGTATCCAATTTCTTTAACCGATTGATTTCGGATTGAGCCCAAATGTTGGGCAACATCATAATATGGTGGGAGGAGTCGTTTGGTGAGTTTTGAGTGAAATCCAGTCACTAGAACGATGCAATCCTACAACCACTCCGTGTACAGTACGAACTTCGTCCGAACATGAAGTGTCTCTTTTCTTTGACCTATTGATTTCGGATTGAGGCCTAAACTTGGGCAACATCAAAATATGGTGGGAGGAATCATTTGGTGAGTTTTGATTGAAATTTAATCACCAGAACTATGCAATCCTCCAACCACTAATTGAAAGGTACGAACTTCGTACAAACTTGAAGTATCCAATTTCTGTGACCAATTCATTTCGGATCTAGCCCAAAACTTGGGCAACATTATAATATAGTGGGAGGAGTCATTTGGTGGGTTTTGAGTGAAATCCAATCACTAGAACTATGCAATGCACCAACCACTCCATTTACGGTACGAACTTCGTACGAACTTGAAGTGTCCAATTTCTTTGACCAATTGATTGCGGATCGAGCCCAAAACTTGGGCAACATCATAATATGGTGGGAGTAGTCATTTTGTGAGTTATGAGTGAAATCCAATCACTAGAACTATGCAATCCTCCAACCACTCCATGAAAGGTACAAACTTCGTACGAACTTGAAGTATCCAATTTCTATGACCAATTGATTTCGTATCGAGACAAAACTTGGGAACATCATAATATGGTGGGAGGAGTCATTTGGTGGGTTTTGAGTGAAATCCAATCACTAGAACTATGCAATCCTACAAACACTCCACGAAAGATACGAACTTAGTACAAACTTGAAGTATAAAATTTCTGTGACCAATTGATTTCGGCTCGAGCCCAAAACTTGTGCAACATCATAATATGGTTGGAGGAGTCATTTGGTGAGTTTTGAGTGAAATCCAATCCTACACAATGCACCAAGCACTCCATTTACGGTACGAACTTCGTACGAACTTGAAGTGTCCAATTTCTTTGACCAAATTATTTCGGATTGGGCATAAAACATGGGCAACATAATAATATGGTGGGAGGAGTCATTTAGTGAGTTTTGAGAGAAATCCAATCACTAGAACTATGCAATGCACCGACCACTCCATTTAACTTTCGAACTTCAACATCATAATATGCTGTGAACAATCATTTGGTAAGTTTTGAGTGAAATTCAATCACAAGAACTATCCAATACACCAACCACTCCATTTACGGTACGAACTTGAAGTGTCCAATTTCTTTGACCAATTGATTTCGGATCGATTCCAAAACTTGGGCAACATCATAATATGGTGGGAGGAGTCATTTGGTGTGTTTTGAGTGAAATCCAATCACTAGAAGTATTCAATGCACCAAGCACTCCATTTACAGTATGAACTTCGGACGAACTTGAAGTGTCCAATTTCTGTGACCAACTGATTTCGGATCGAGCCAAAAACTTGGACAACAACATAATGTTGTGGGAGGAGTCAATTGGGATGTTTTGAGTGAAATCCAATCACTAGAACTATGCAATACACCAACCACTCCATTTACGGTCCGAACTTCGTACGAACTTGAGGTATCCAATTTCTGTGACCAATTGATTTCGGATCGAGCAAAAAACTTGGGCAACATCATAATATGGCGGGAGGAGTCATTTGGTGAGTTTTGAGTGAAATCCAATCACTAGTACTATGCAATCCATAAACCACTCCATGAAAGGTATGAACTTCGTACGAACTTGAAGTATCCAGTTTCTTCGACCAATTGATTTCGGATTGAGCCCAAAACTAGGGAAACATCATAATGTGGTGGGAGGAGTCAATTGGGGGGCTTTGACTGAAATCCAATCACTAGAACTATGCAATGCACCAACCACTCCACTTACGGTACGAACTTCGTAAGAAATTGAACTGTCCAATTTCTTTGACCAATTGATTTCGGATCGAGCCCAAAACTTGGGCAACACCATAATATGGTGGGAGGAGTCATTTTGTCCGTTTTGAGTGAAATCGAATCACTAGAACTATGCGATGCACCGACCACTCCATTTAACTTTCGAACTTCAACATCATAATATGCTGTGAACAATCACTTGGTAAGTTTTGAGTGAAATCCAATCACTAGAACTATCCAATACACCAACCACTCCATTTACGGTACGAACTTCGTACGAACTTGAAGTGTCCAATTTCTTTGACCAATTGATTTCGGATCGATTCCAAAACTTGGGCAACATCATAATATGGTGGGAGGAGTCATTTGGTGTGTTTTGAGTGAAATCCAATCACTAGAAGTATTCAATGCACCAAGCACTCCATTTACAGTATGAACTTCGGACGAACTTGAAGTGTCCAATCTCTGTGACCAATTGATTTCGGATTGAGCCAAAAACTTGGACAACATCATAATGTTGTGGGAGGAGTCAATTGGGATGTTTTGAGTGAAATCCAATCACTAGAACTATGTAATGCACCAACCACTCCATTCACGGTACGAACTTCGTACGAACTTGAAGTGTCTAATTACTTTGACCAATTGATTTCGGATTGGGCCCAAAACTTGGGCAACATCATAATATGGTGGGAGGAGTCATTTGGTAAGTTTTGAGTGAAATCCAATCTCTAGAACTATGCAATCCTTCAACCACTCCATCAAAGGTACGAACTTCGTACAAACTTGAAGTATCCAATTTCTCTGACCAATTGATTTCGGATTGAGCCCAAAACCTGGGAAACATCATAATGTGGTGGGAGGAGTCAATTGGGGGGCTTTGACTGAAATCCAATCACTAGAACTATGCAATGCACCAACCACTCCACTTACGGTACGAACTTCGTACGAAATTGAACTGTCCAATTTCTTTGACCAATTGATTTCGGATTGAGCCCAAAACTTGGGCAACACCATAATATAGTGGGAGGAGTCATTTTGTCCATTTTGAGTGAAATCGAATCACTAGAACTATGCAATGCACGAAACACTCCATTTACGGAACAAACTTCGTACGAACTTGAAGTGTCCAATTTCTTTGACCAATTGATTTTGGATAGAGCCCAAAACTTGTGCAATATCATAATACGGTGGGAGGAGTCATTTGGTCAGTCTTAAGCGAAACCCAATCACTAGAACTATGCAATGCACCAAGCACTCCGTTTAAGTTACGTACTTCGTACGAACTTGAAGTGTCCAATTTCTTTGACCAATTGATTTCGGATCGAGCCCAAAACTTGGGCAACAACATAATATGGTGGGAGGAGTCATTTGGTTAGTTTTGAGTGAAATCCAATCACTAGAACAATGCAATCCTACAACCTCTCCGGATACAAGACGGACTTCGTAAGAACATGAAGCGTCCCTTGTCTTTGACCAATTAATTTCGGATCGAGCCCAAAACTTGGGCAACATCATAAAATGGTGGGAGGAGTCATTTGGTTTGTTTTGAGTGAATTCCAATCACTAGAACTATGCAATGTACCAACCACACCATTTACGGTACAAACTTCGTACGAACTTGAAGTGTACAATTTCTTTGACCATTTCATTTCGGATTGGGCCCAAAACTTGGGCAACATCATAATATGGTGGGAGGAGTTATTTGGTGAGTTTTGAGTGAAATCCAATCCCTAGAACTACGCAATGCACCAACCACTCCATTTACAGTACGAACTTCGTACGAACTTGAAGTGTCCAATTTCTTTGACCAATTGATTTCGGATCGAGCAAAAAACTTGGGCAACATAATAATATGGTGGGACGAGTGATTTTGTGACTTTTGAGTGAAATCCAATCACAAGAACTATGGAATCCACCAACCACTCCACGAACGGTATGAACTTCGTTCGAACATGAAGTGTAAAATTTCTTTGACCAATTGATTTCGGATCGAGCAAAAAGTTTGGGCAACATCATAATATGGAGGGAGGACTCATTTGGTGGGTTTTCAGTGAAATCCAATCACTAGAACGATGCAATCCTGCAACCACTCCGTGTACAGTGTCCAATCCAATAGAACAACTGATGTAGTGGGACGAGTCATTTGGGGGGTTTCAAGTGAAATCCAATCACCAGAACTATGCAATGCACCAATAACTCCATTTACGGTACGAACTTGAAGTGTCCAATTTCTTTGACCAACTGATTTTGGATCGATTCCAAAACTTATGGTGCGAGGAGTCATTTGGTGAGTTTTGAGTGAAATCCAATCACTAGAACTATGCAATTCTCCAACCACTCCATGAAAGGTACGAACTTCGTATTAACTTGAAGTATCCAATTTCTGTGACCATTTGATTTCGGATCGAGCACAATACTTGGGCAACATCATAAGATTGTGGGAGGAGTCTTTTGGGGGCTTTTGAGTGAAATTCAATCGCTATAACTATACAATCCACCAACCACTCCATGAAAGGTGCGAACTTCGTTCGAACTTTAAGTGTCCAATTTCTGTGACCAACTGATTTTGGATCGAACCCAAAACTTGGGCAACATCATAATGTGGTGGGACGAGTCATTTGGTTTTGGATCAATAACTCCATTTACGGTACGGACTTGAAGTGTCTGGTTTTGGATCGATCCCAAAACTTGGGCAACATCATAATATGGTGGGAGGAGTCCTTTGCTGAATTTTGAGTGAAATCCAATCACTAGAACTATGCAATGAACCAACCACTTCATTTACGGTACGAACTTCGTATGAACTTGAAGTGTCCAATTTCTTTGACCAACTAATTTCGGATCGATCCCAAAACTTGGACAACATCATAATATGGTAGGAGGAGTCATATGCGGAGTTTTGAGTGAAATCCAATCACTAGAACTATGCAATTCTCCAACCACTCCATGAAAGGTACGAACTTGAAGTATCCAATTTCTGTGACCAATTAATTTCAGATCGAGCCCAAAACATGGGCAACATCATAATATGGTGGGAGTAGTCATTTGGTGAATTTTCAGTGAAATCCAATCACTAGAACGATCGAATCCAACAACCACTCCGTGTACGGCACGAACATGAACTGTCCCTTTTCTTTGACCAGTTGATTTCAGATCGAGCCCAAGATTTTGGCAACATTATAATATGGTGGGAGGATTGATTTGGTAAGTTTTTAGTGAAATCCAATCACTAGAACTATGCAATCCTCCAACCACTCCATGAAAGGTACGAACTTCGTACGATCTTGAAGTATCCAATTTCTGTGACCAATTGATTTCAGATCGAGCCCAAAACTTGGGAACATCATAATATGGTGGGAGTAGTCATTTGGTGGGTTTTGAGTGAAACCTAATCACTAGAACTATGCAATGTACCTACCACTCCACTTACGGTACGAATTTCGTACGAACTTGAAGTTTCCAATTTCTGTTACCAATTTATTTCGGATCGAGCCCAAAACTTGGGAGACATCATAATATGGTGCGAGGAGTCATTTGGTGAGTTTGAGTGAAATCCAATCACAAGGACGATTCAATCCTACAACCACTACGTGTATAGTACGAAAATCGTACGAAGATGAAGTGTCCCATTTCTTTCCTCAATTGATTTCGGATCGAGCTCAAAACTTGGGAACATCATAATATGGAGGGAGTAGTCATTTGATGGGTTTTGAGGGAAACCCAATCACTAGAGCTATGCAATGCACCAACCACTCCATTTGCAGTACGAACTTCGTACGAACTTTAAGTGTTCGATTTCTTTGACCAATTGATTTCCGATCGATCCCAAAACTTGGGCAACATCATAATATGTTGGGAGGAGTCATTTAGTGAGTTTTGAGTGAAATCCAATCAGTAGAACTATGAAATCCTACAACCACTCCATCAAAGGTACGAACTTCGTACGAACTTGAAGTATCCAATTTCTTTGACCAATTCATTTCGGATCGAGCCCAAAAGTTGGGCAACATCATAATATGGTGGGAGTAGTCATTTGGTGAGTTTTGGGTGAAATCCAATCATTAGAACTCTGCAATGCACCAACCACTACATTTTCGTTACGAACTTTGTACGAACTTGAAGTGTCCAATTTCATTGAACAATTGATTTCGGATCAAGTAAAAAACTTGGGCAACGTCACAATATGGTGGGAGGGGTCATTTGGGGAGTTTTGAGTGAAATCAAATCACTAGAACTATGCAATGCACCAACCAATCCATTCCCGGTACGAACTTCGTACGAAGTTGAAGTGTCCAATTTCTTTGATCAGTTGAGTTCGGATAGAGGCCAAATCCAAATCTTGGGCAACATCGTAATATGGTGGGATGAGTCATTTGGTGAGTTTCGAGTGAAAAAAATTCACTAGAACTATGCAATCGTACAACCACTCCATCAAAAGTACGAACTTCGTACGAACTGGAAGTATCCAATTTCTTTGACCAATTGATTTCGGATCGAGCTCAAAACTTGGGCAACATCATAATATGGTGCGAGGAGTCATTTGGTGAGTTGCGGGTGAAATCCAATCACAAGAACTATGCAATGCCATAATCACTCCATTTACGGTACGAACATCGTACGAACGTGACGTGCCCAATTTCTTTGACCAATTGATTTCGGATCGATCAAAACACTTGGGCAACATCATAATATGGTGGGAGGAGTCATTTGGTGAGTTTTGAGTGTAATGCAATCCTTAGAACTATGCAATCCTACAACCACTCCATGAAAGGTACGAACTTCGTACGATCTTGATGTATCCAATTTCTTTGGCCAATTGATTTCGGACCGAGCCCAAAACTTGGGCAACAATATAATATGGTGGGAGGAGTCGTTTGGTGAGTTTTGGGTGAAATCCAGTCACAAGAACTATGCAATGCACTAATCACTTCATTTATGGTACGAACTTGACGTGTCCAATTTCATTGACCAATTGATTTCGGATCAAGCAAAACAATTTTGCCAACAATATAATATGGTGGGAGGAGTCATTTGGCGAGTTTTGATTGAAATGCAATCCCTAGAACTATGAAATCTACAACCACTCCATGAAAGGTACGAACTTCGTACGATCTTGAAGTATCCAGTTTCTTTGACTAATTGATTGTGGATCTAGCCCAAAACTTGGGCAACATCATAATATGGTGGGAGGAGTCATTTGGTGAGTTTCGAGTGAAATAAAATCGCTAGAACTATGCAATCCTACAACCACTCTATGAAAGGTACGAACTTGGTATGATCATGAAGTATCCTGTTTCTTTGACCAATGGATTTCGGATCGAGCCCAAAACTTGGGCAACAACATAATATGGTGGGAGGAGTCATTTGGTGAGTTTCAGGTGAAATCCAATCACAAGAAATATGCAATACACTAATCACTCTATTTACGGTACCAACTTCGTACAAACTTGACGTGTCCAAAATTTGGGCAGCGTCATAATATGGTGGGAGTAGTCATTTGCTGAGTTTTGTGTGAAATCCAATCCATAGAACTATGCAATCCTACAACCACTCCCTGAATGGTACGAACTTGAAGTGTGCAACTTCCTTAACCAATTGATTTCGGATCGAGCCCAAAACTTGGGCAACGTCATTATATGATTGAAGGAGTCATCTGGTGAGTTTTCAGTGAAATTCAATCACTAGAACTATGCAATGCACCAACCAATTAATTTAAAGTACGAACTTCGTTCAAACTTGAAGTGTCCCATCTCTTGGACCAATTGATTCTGATCGAGCCCAAAACTTGGGCAACATCATAATATGGTGGGAGGAGTCATTTGATGAGTTTTGAGTGAAATCCAATCACTAGAACTATGCACTGCACCAAATACTCCATTTACAGCACGAACTTGAAGTGTCCTATTTCTTTGATCAATTGATTATGGATAGATCCCAAAACTTGGTCAACATCATAATATGGTTTGAGGAGTCATTTGGCGAGTTCTGATTGAAATCCAATCACTAGTACTATGCAATGCACCAACCACACCATTTACGGTTCGAACTTTGTACAAACTTGAAATTTCCTATTTCTATGACCAATTGATTTCGGATCGAGCCCAAAACTTAGGCAACAACATAATTTGGTGGGAGGAGTCATTTGGTGAGTTTTGAGTGAAATCCAATCATTGTACTCACATCGTACAAACTTGACTTGTCCCATTTCATTGACCAACTGATTTCTGATCGACACCAAAACTTATGGAGCATCATAATATGGTGGGAGGAGTCATTTGGAGAGTTTTCATTGAAATCCAATCACTAGTACTATGCAATGCACCAACCACCCCATTTACGGTACGAACTTCGTACAAAGTTGAAATGTCCTATTTCTTTGACCAATTGATTTCGGATCGAGCCCAAAACTTAGGCAACAGCATAATATGCAATCCTACTACCGCTCCATTTACGGTACGAACTTGAAGTGTCCAATTTCTTTGACTAATTGATTTTGGATTGAGCCCAAATCTTGGGCAACATCATAATATGGTGGGAGGAGTCATTTGGTGAGTTTTGAGTGAAATCCAATCACTAGAACTATGCAATGCACCAACCACTCCATTTAGGGTACGAACTTCTTACGAACTTGAAGTGTCCTATTTCTTTGAACAATTGATTTCGGATCGAGCCCAAAACATGGGCAACATCATAATATGGTTGGAGGAGTCATTTGGGGAGTTTTGAGTGAAATTCAATCACTAGAACTATGCAATGCACCAACCATTACATTTACGGTACGAACTTTGTACGAACATGAAATTTCCAATTTCTTTGACCAATTGATTTCGGATCGAGCAAAAAACTTGGGCAACATCAAAATATGGTAGGGGCAGTCATTTCGTGAGTTTTGAGTGAAATCCAATCACTGGAACTATGCAATCCTGCTTTCACCCCATTTACGGTACGAACTTCGTACGAACTTGAAGTGTCCAATTTCTTTGACCAATTGATTTCGGATCAAGTAAAAACCTTGGGCAACATCATAATATGGTGGGAGGAATCATTTGCTGAGTTTTGAGTGAAATCCAATCACTGTACGAACTTCGTACGAACTTGATGTGTCCCATTTCATTGACCAATTGATTTCTGATAGACCCCAAAACTTATGGAACATCATAACATGGAGGAAGGAGTCATTTGGTGCGGTTTGAGTGAAATCCAATCACTAGAACTATGCAATACACCAACCACTCCATTTGTGGTACGAACTTGGCACGAACTTGAAGTGTCCTATTTCTTTGAACAATTGATTTCGGAACGAGCCCAAAACTTGGGTAACATCATAATATGATGTGAGGAGTCATTTAGTGAGTTTGGATAGAAATCCAATCACTAGTACTATGCAACGCACCAACCACCCCATTTACGGTACGAACTTTGTACGAACATGAAGTGTCCAATTTCTTTGAACAATTGATTTCGGAACGAGCTCAAAACTTGGGCAACATCATAATATGGTGTGAGGAGTCATTTAGTGAGTTTGATTACGATCCAATGGCAAGTACTATGCAAGGCACCAACCCCCTCATTTACGATACGAACTTGAAGTGTCCCATTTCTTTGACCTATTGATTTCGGATCGAGCCTAAAACTTAGGCAACATCGTAATATGTTGGGAGGAATCATTTGGTGAGTTTTGAGTAAAATCCAATTAATAGAACTACGGAATGCACGAACCACCCCATTTACGGTACGAACTTCGTACGAACTTGAAGTGTCCTATTTCTTTGAACAATTGATTTCGGATCGAGCGCAAAACTTGGGCAACATCAAAATATGGTGGGTGGAGTCATTTGGTGAGTTTTGATTGAAATCCAATTACTAGTAATATGCAATGCACCAACCACCCCATTTACGGTACGAACTTCGTACGAACTTGAAGTGTCCTATTTCTTTGAACAATTGATTTCAGATCGAGCTCAAAACTTGGTCAACATCATAATATGGTGGGAGGAGTCATTTGGTGAGTTTTGAGTGAAATCCAATCACTAGAACTATGCAATGCACCAACCACTACATTTACGGTACGATTTTCGTACGAACTTGAAGTGTCCAATTTCTTTGACCAATTGATTTCGGATCAAGCAAAAAACTTGGGCAACATCATAATATGGTGGGAGAAATCATTTGGTGAGTTTTGAATGAAATCCAATCACTGTACGCACTTCGTACGAACTTGACGTGTCTCATTTCATTGACCAGTTGATTTATGATCGACCCCAAAACTTATGGAGCATTATAATATGGAGGAAGGAGTCATTTGGTGAGTTTTGAGTGAAATCAAATCACTAGAACTATGCAATGCACCAACCAATTCATTTAAAGTACGAACTTCATACGAACTTGAAGTGTCCCATTTCTTTGACCAATTGATTTCAGATCGACCCCGATACTTGATCAACATGATAATATGGTGGGAGGAGTCATTCGGTGAGTTTTGAGTGAAATCCAGTCACTAGAACTATGCAATGCACCAACCACTTCATTTACAGTACGACCTTCATTCGAACTTGCAGTGTCCCATTTCTTTGACCAATTGATTTCTGATCGAACCCAAAACATGGTCAACATCATAATATAGTGGGAGGAGTCATTTGGTCAATTTCGAGTGAAATCCAATCACTAGAAATATGCAATGCACCAACCACTTCATTTATGGTACGAACTTGGTACCAACTTGAAGTATTGGGGTCGAGCCCAAAACTTGGTCAACATCATAATATGGTGTGAGGAGTCATTTGGTGAGTGTTGAGTGAAATCCAACCACTAGAACTATGCAATGCAACATCCACTTCCTTCACAGTACGAACTTGAAGTGTCCCATTTCTTTGTCCAATTGATTTCGGATCGACCCCTAAACTTATGCAATAATATAATATGGTGGGAGGAGTCATTTGGTGGGTATTGAGTGAAATCCAATCACTAGAAATATGCGATGCACCAACCACTTCATTTACAGTACGAACTTCATTCGAACTTGAAGTGAACCATTTCTTTGAACAATTGATTTCTGATCGACCCCAAAAGTTTGGCAATATCATAATATGGTGGGAGGAGTTATTTTGAGAGTTTTGAGTGAAATCCAATCCTTAGAACTAAGCAATGAACCAACCACTCCATTTACTGTACGCACTTGGCACGAATTTGAAGTATACTATTTCTTGGATCAATTGATTTCGGATCGAACCCAAAACTTGGGCAGCATCATAATATGGTTGGAGGAGTCATTTGGTGAATTTTGAGTGAAATCCAATTACTAGAACTGTGCAATGCGCCAACCACTTCATTTACAGTACGAATTTCGTACAAACTTGAAGTGTCCAATTTCTTTGACCAATTGACTTCGGATCAAGCCCAAAACTTGGTCAACATCATAATATGGTGTGAGGAGTCATTTGGTGAATTTTGAGTGAAATCCAATTACTAGAAATATGCAATGCACCAACCACTTCATTTACAATACGATCTTGAAGTGTCCTATTTCTTTGACCAATTGATTTCGGATCAAGCCCGAAACTTATGGAACATGATAATGTGGAGGGAGGAGTCATTTGGTGAGTTTTGAGTGAAATCCAATCACTAGAACTATGCAATACACTAACCAGTTCATTTACAGTACGAACTTCATACAAACTTGAATTGCCCCATTTCTTTGACCAATTGATTTCGGATCGACCCCAAAACTTTGGCAACATCATAATATGGAGGGAGGAGTCAATTGATGAGTTTTGAGTCAAATTAAATCACTAGAACTATGAAATGCACAAAGCACTTCATTTACAGTACGAACTTGAAGTTTCCCATTTCTTTGACCAATTGATTTCGGACTGAGCCCCAAACATTTGCAACATCATAATGTGGTGGGAGGAGTTATTTGGTGAGTTTTGAGTGAAATCCAATCACTAGAACTCTGCAATACACAACAAGTTCATTTAGAGTACGAACTTCGAACAAACTTGAAGTGTCCCATTTCTTTGTCCAATTGATTTCGGATTGAGCCCAAAACTTATGGAACATCATAATATGGAGGGAGGAGTCATTCAGTGAGTTTTGAGTGAAATCCAATCACTAGAAACATGCGATGCACCAACCACTTCATTTACAGTACGAACTTGAAGTGTCCTATTTCTTGGACCAATTGATTTCCGATTGAGCCCGAAACTTATGGAACATAATAATATGGAGGGAGGAGTCATTTGGTGAGTTTTGAGAGAAATCTAATCACTAGAACTATGCAATACACCAACCAGATCATTTACAGTACGAACTTCATACAAACTTGAAGTGTCCCATTTCTTTGACCAATTGATTTCGGATCGACCCCAAAACTTGGGCAACATCATAATATGGAGGGAGGAGTCAATTGATGAGTTTTGAGTCAAATTAAATCACTAGAACTATGAAATGCACAAAGCACTTCATTTATAGTACGAACTTGAAGTGTCCTATTTCTTTGACCAATTGACTTCGGATCGATCCCAAAAGTTGGTCAACATCATAATATGTTGCGAGGAGTCATTTGGTGAATTTTGAGAGAAATCCAATCACTAGAAATATGCAATGCACCAACCACTCCATTTACAGTACGAACTTGAAGTGTCCTATTTCTTTGACCAGTTGATTTCGTATCGATCGCGAAACTTATGGAACATCATAATATGGAGGGAGGAGTCATTTGATGAGTTTTGAGTGAAATTCAATCACTAGAACTATGCAATACACCAACCAGTTCATTTACAGTACGAAATTCATAAAAACTTGAAGTGTCCCATTTCTTTGACCTATTGATTTTGGATCGACCCCAAAACTTGGGCAACATTATAGTATGGAGGGAGGAGTGAATTGATGAGTTTAGAGTTAAATTCAATCACTAGAACTATGAAATGCACCAAGCACTTCAATTACAATACGAACTTGAAGTTTCCCATTTCTTTGACCAATTGATTTTTGATTGAGCCCAAAACATTTGCAACATCATAATGTGGTGGGAAGAGTTATTTGGTGAGTTTTGAGTGAAATCCAATCACTAGAACTCTGCAATACACCAACCAGTTCATTTACAGTACGAACTTCGTACAAACTTGAAGTGCCCCATTTCTTTGACCAATTGATTTCGGATCGACCCAAAAACTTGGCCAACATCATAATATGGTGTGGGGAGTTATTTGGTGAGTTTTGCAGGAAATTCAATCACTAGAACTATTTAATGCACCAACCACCCCATCTACAGTACGAACTTCGCAGGAAATTGAGGTGCCCCATTTCTTTGACCACCTGATTTCGGATCAACCCCAAAACTTGGCAACGTCAGAATGTGGTGAGAGGAGTCATTTGGTGAATTTTGAGTGAAATCCAATCGCTTGAACTATGCAATGCACCAACCACTCCATTTACGCTATGAACTTGAGGTGCCCCATTTCTTTGACCAATTGATTTCGGATCGACCCCAAAACTTGGGCAACATCACAATATGGAGGGAGGAGTCGTTTGGTGAGTTTTGAGAGAAATCTAATCACTAGAACTACGCAATAGGCAAAAGACTAAATTTATTGTACGAACTTCGTACGAGCTTGAAATGTCCTATTTCTTTGACCAATTGATTTTGGATCGACCCCAAAACTTGAGGAACATCATAATATGGTGTGAGGGGTCATTTGGTGTGTTTTGAGGGAAATTCAATCTCTAGAACTATGAAATGCACCAACCACTCCATTTAAGGTATAAACTTTGTTCGAACTTGAAGTGTCCCATTTATTTGACCAATTGATTTATTACCGTGTCCAAAACTTTGACCAATTGATTTCGTACGAAGTATGCGATACACCAACCAGTTCATTTACATTACGAACTTCGTACAAACTTGAAAGTGTCCCATTTCTTTGACCAATTGATTTCGGATCGACCCCAAAACTTGGGCAACATCATAATATGGTGTGAGGAGTCATTTGGTGAGTTTTGAGGGAAATTTAATCACTAGAACTATTCAATGCACCACCCACCCATTTACGGTCTGAAATTCATATGAAATTGAAGTGCCCAATTTTTTTGAACAATTGATTTTGGATCAAGCACAAAACATGGGCAACATCATAATATGGTGGGGGGAGTCATTTGGTGAGTTTTGAGTGAAATCCAATCACTAGAACTATGCAATGCACCAACCACTCCATTTACAGTACGAACTTGAAATGTCCAATTTGTTTGACCAATTGATTTCGGATCGAGCCCAAAAGTTTGGCAACATCATAATGTGGTGGGAGGAGTTATTTGGTGAGTTTTGAGTCATATCCATTCACTAGGACTATGCAATCCTCCTGCCACTCTATGTATGGTACGAACTTCGTACGAACTTGAAGTGTCCCATTTCTATGTTCAATAGATTTCGGATCTAGCCCAAAACTTGGGCAACATCATAATATGGTGGGAGGAATCACTTGGTGAGAATTGAGTGAAATAAAATCACTAGAACAATGCAACGCACCAACCACTCCATTTACGGAACGAACTGCGTACGCACTTCAAGTGTCCCATTTCTTTGACGAATTGATTTTGGATCGAGCCCAAAACTTGGGGAACATCATAATATGGTGGGAGGAGTCATTTGGTGAGTTTTGAGTGAAATATAATCACTAGAAATTTGCAACCCTACAACCACTGCATGTATGGTACGAACATGAAGTGTTAAATTTCTTTGACCAATTGATTTCGGATTGAGCCCAAAACTTGGGCAACATCATAATTGTTAACTCGCAATTGTACGGGCCAATTAGTAGTTGTTGAGGCCCAAAAATCAAAGGGGCAGGCCCAAGTCTATTCTCGGCCCAGCGCAAATAATTAATCACAAAAGAAGCACGATCGGGACATGCGAGAAATTGTAGGGTGCACCTACATAAGCTATAGGCCACATGCCACGCCAAGCAAGCATGCACAAAATGGCCAAAAATGCATCGTCTGTATAAGTTCACGCTCATCAACTTATCCGATGCTACTGGGCCCAAATCATGGCTTATTATGTCACAATGAAACTCAAGCGCAAGCATGACATATAGACACGCGATTCTAATACCAAGCCGTGCTACAAGCTTAAGTGGGCCCAAGCCACGTAATCACCCCGGGCTTGCTGAGAAGGTTGTGGTATGGATGGGTACGAGTACTCACAGGGCCCATTGAGGGACCAAGGAATGGAAGTTTTAGGCCACTTGGGAGCACTAAAACTCAAGCCCATTCCTCGGGCCCAAATACATGGGTTAGCATGAGAGAGAAAAATGGGTCCAATGCCTTAGGAGAATATCCCATAGGCTGTGGTAGCATTTAGGAAAATCCATGATAGTTAGAATGCCCAAAAAACCAATAAGCCACTTCCAGCAGCTTGATAAAAGCATGCGGGCCGCTGGAAAGGAGAGCATCAATAACCCCGATGCAATACACAAAGCCCAGCCCATCGTTTCTCATAAAAATTCAGCATCGAGCTCCACCCATATCAGAACTCCCATGTGGTCAACAAGGAACCATAGCAAAGACCATAGGAAATCCATGAACGTAGAATAAGCACCCACTGGGTAAAGGATTTCGCCCAGTCTTCCCTTTCCTCTGCAAGCTTAGTTTGAAAACCAAGAGAAAAAGCAAGTGGCGCCTCACCCCCATGGGGAGGCTCTGCCGCATAAAACCTTGGAACCTTAAGAAGCCATTGATTCAGACGCTCTAGTCAAGGAGTTTTCACCAAAATGAGCGAATTGAAAGAAGCAAAGGAAAATATGGGGGTGGAAGATCACATAATTAGAATTCCAAATGCCTATAAAAGGGGAGCTCCCTCTACCCAGCAACACACACCATTCCAGAGCAAGACCAAGCTTTGTCAAGCAAAATTGGAATTTACACCATCTTCTACTCCCATCGGTTCTCTCTTCTTTCCAAGATAGAAACCCTCCTAATTTTCCCCTCTCCACTTTAGAACCTGCTTTTCTGAAGGAAACTCATGCTTTAGTCTCTCTCTCAAATTGCTAAACCTGTGAAAAGCTCAGCTCCCATGCCACAAGCGACTCATGCTAAGTCCCTAAAAAGTTTAATATGTTCTTCTGGTTATTAGTGAAAAGAACCCAAACGTATTTTTAAGGCTTCAGCAAGTCTTTTAAAAATTCTTTTGGGAGCCTGATTCTGGAACTCAGGCATCGGGGGATTTTTGTTCTTTTTCTTCTTACAGCAGCCCAAGCCCATTCGTCAGGCTGCTGGAACAAAAACACCCCTACATAAATTGGCGACTCTGCTGGGGATCAGGCTGCCATTTTCACTAATGCCTCCAAAGAAGAAGACTAGAAGCAACAACATGACCTCCCAAGATGGGCCAGACCATGGTGATTCGGAATCAAGGCAAAATGCCTCTTCTAGAGAAGAAGGACGTGCAGTGAGGGAGCTTTCACCCTCTCAGATCTCATCGCTGCCATCCATGCCATGGGAGAAACTCAGAAGGAGATGGCAGACACAATCAAGGAACTGAAAAGCTCAGTATCCAAGCCAAGTGAAGAAAACAAGAGACACCCGCAGGAGGAGCCTGCTGCTGCTGGAAAGGGGTCTGAACAAAAGGGACCATCTTTTGTCACCCAGGAAGATGTCATCGCTATGTTGGAGAAAGAACTAAGTCGAAGCCAGGAGGATTGGAAGTATGTTCCTCAACCACCGTATCCAGCAAGCTTGCTCCAGCAGCCATATCCTAAAGGCTACGAGGCGCCAAGCTTTGTTCTTTTCGATGGAAGGAAAGGAAGCCCGAAGGAGCACGTTAATCGTTTCCTTGATGCCTTGGGACCACATGCTGGCAACCATAATCTCCGACTCCGTGAGTTCTCAAAGAGCCTTACCGATCGTGCTTATACATGGTACACGACACTAGCACCAGGCTCTGTTCGTTCATGGGAGGATTTGGCAAGCAGGTTCTGCAAAAAGTATTTCCAACATGAGGAGAGAGTTACAACTACTCAACTTAACAACACTCGCCAAAAACATGGAGAGGATCCCGTGGACTTTGTACGCAGGTTCCGGGACCTAGCCTTGGACTGCTATGATGAGAAAGATGAGGAGGCGATGGTCGAAATTTGCATCAGCAATATCATGGCAGATTATAGAGTTTATTTGGAGAACCTTGGCATCAGTCAATTTTCTCGGCTGCTGGAAGCGGTAAGGAAGACGAGTATGTCTGTCAAACCAACCGGGCAAAGAAGCTGGAGGAGTGAGAAGAAAGAGACGCATCAAACATTCGCTGTGGATGATAAATCATCCGGTGACTACAACTCACGCAAACGGAAGGATAGGGAGACGTACCCGCCACTACCATGCAAGGACGAAGAATTCCATGCCATCCTTGATACGATGATTGCTGACGGCGCAATCAAGCCACTTAGACCCTACAAAATTCCCACTCGAGAGGAGAAAAATGATCCTAGGTACTACCGTTATCACCAATTTGTAGGGCATACAACCATGGCTTGTCAAAGCTTAAGGAGGATTTTACATGCTAAAATACATGAAGGAGTTCTTGAGCTTCCCTCTAGGAAGCAAGCCATTGACGAAGACCCCTTGCCTAAGCGGAGGGGAAAGGAGATAGCTGCCGTTATCACATGTTCTGATGACTTGCTGGACGACGATGAGTTGTGTCATCCATGGAAGAACGACCCAAAGCCGCCAGAGGCTATTTGGGAACCTTGCGGGAATATGGAAAAAGCATACTGGTGTAAATACTCGAAACCTTCAAGTTACAATGCGCCATGGCCACTTGCTGACGGATGGGATGGCAATACAGATAATGAAGTATTTATGTTGGACATGCCGGAAGAGCGATGCTTGGGGGCTTCGTCTGGGCAGCAGGAAACAGCTGCTGTAACATTCCATACCCTTACGGATGCTGAAAATACTGTGATGGAGCGTTACCTAGGTCTGAAACAGGGGCCCACAGCTTCGCAGGTCCTTCAGAGGAATCCAAAATTCAAGTCCCTCTTGGACCAACTAGGTTCCGGGCCACAAGCAAGGGAAGCAGCTGCTGTAGGTCTCATGCACATTTCCGTAGATTCAAATCCTCATTGCTTTACTGCTCAACCACAAAGGTCATTTTTGGAGAATGACAATGCTATCGTTTTCACGAATGAAGACATGGAGGTCCCATACCCGGATCATAGGCGGCCACTTTACTTGGAGGGACAAATCAATGATGTGTTTATAAGAAGGGCTTTGGTAGACACAGGTTCTTCTGTCAACATATTGCCTCTGTCTGTGCTTACGGCAGCTGGCATTCCATTGTCTAAAATAGTGCAATCTCAAACAAGCATCAGTGGTTTTGGGAATAAGAGCGAGGTCACGGTTGGGCACATGCAAATAAACTTGAAGGTAGGGCCTATTCGGTCACTCACTAAGTTCTATGTGGTAGATGTGGACGTGGCTTACCATGCTTTACTTGGAAGGCCATGGCTCAACAAGCACAAACTTGTGGTTTCTACTTACCACCAATGCGTGAAGGGAAAGATTGGGTTGAGACCACTCCGCATACCGGGAAATCAAGCGCCATTCAACCAAAATGAAGCTCATTACTCAGAGGCAGAATTCTACACCGAATGCACCGGTGCTGGAAGTAACCCATCCAAGAACTTCGGGACCTACCTACCTTCATGGACTGAAATTCGCGATCTGAGTAATGAGGAGCTCATAACCATTGTTGATCGGGAAAGGAAGAGGCATTCCGAAGTCAACAACCATGCTTATGATCAGCCTCAATGCTCGAAGGTGACGCTGCCAGATGGACGCACAGTATACCGCTTATGACAAGTTTGGGGGCTCGACCGAGTTCTACGGGAAAGCCCCGAGTATGGAAAAGAAGTGATGCAAGCAAGCGGCCAGGAGGGTCCAGAGAAGGAAGCACCCATGCTTTGCGCTTTTCAGGAACCTATGACGGCACCTAGGCATATGCAAGATGGCTCGACTGCGGTAGCCGAGCAGCTGGAAACGATTGATTTAAGTGATGACCCCTCTGTTCAAAGGCCCATCTCCATCAGCATTCACTTGGCAAAGGAAGAGAAGGAAGTGTTGGTGTCACTATTAAAAGAATTCCGAGACATATTCGCCTGGAGCTACGAGGAAATGCCTGGCCTAAATCCAAACTTAATAAGTCATACTTTGAATATTGAGCTGGGTACGAAACCTGTTGTGCAGCCAAGGAGGAATTTCCATCCTGACATTGAAATGCAAATCAAGGTGGAGATTGAAAAGCTATTAGTTGCTGGGTTCATCAAGCCAATCAAGCACCCAACATGGCTAGCGAACATCGTTCTCGTAAAGAAAAAGACTGGTGTGATAAGGATATGCACAGACTACCGAGTTCTCAACCGAGCTTGTCCAAAGGATGAATTTCCATTGCCCAACATGGACATTTTGATTGACTCAACTTCAGGGCAAGGTTTGCTTTCATTCATGGATGGATTTAGCGGCTACAATCAGATAAAGATGTCTACCAAGGATGCCGAGAAGACAGCCTTCCGGACGCCATATGGAAATTTCTATTACACTGTCATGCCATTTGGGCTTAAAAATGCTGGTGCCACCTACCAAAGAGCCATGACGGCGGTATTCCACGACATGATGGGAAAAGAGGTGGAAGACTATGTGGATGATCTTGTGGTGAAGTCAAAAAATAGAGAAAGTCACCAAGAGGTCTTGAGGAAGGTGCTGGAAAGGTGTCGGCTCTATGGATTAAAAATGAATCCAAAGAAGTGCGCATTTGGAGTTTCATCTGGGAAGTTCCTTGGGTTTCAAGTGCATCGGCGTGGCATAGATGTGGATCATGAAAAGACTAGAGCTATAAACTCACTTGCTCCGCCAAGGAATGCAAAAGAATTGAAAAGTTTCATGGGGAGACTTTCATATATCCGACGCTTTATCCCGGGCCTCGCTGCTACAATGAGTGTTTTTACTCCTTTGCTCAAGAAGGGCAGGTCATATGTGTGGAGTAAATAGTGCCAAAAAGCCTATTCGCAAGTACAACAAATAATCACCAAGCTACCTACGATGAGAGCACCTATTCCTGGGCTTCCGCTCAAGCTTTATTTGGCCGCAACAAACGCTGCGGTAGGGGCTTTGCTTGCCCAAGATGGTCATGATGGGGAGGAGAGTCCTATTTATTACGTGAGTAGGCAACTAAGAGGGGCTGAGACAAGATACCCAAAGACAGAACTCTTATGCCTCGCCTTCGTCTATGCTGCACAACGCTTGCGACACTACTTCCTTGCTCACAAGCTGCAGCTCGTGGTAAAGTCTGATCCAGTGAGTTACTTGCTCACAAGGCCAGTGCTATCCGGACGTCTCGCACGCTGGTTGCTACAGTTATCTAAATTTGATATCACATGCACAACACTTAAAGCTATTAAGGGACAGGCTGTGATTGATATGCTGGCCCTATTCCCTGAGGTAGAAGATTCTACTCTCTCTGAAGAAGTTTTGGGGAGCTGCCGGAAATGGTGGCCACTGCTATGGAGGAGACGCCATGGACCCTTTACTTTGACGGATCTTCTACGACTAGCGGCGGAGGAGCAGGCGTAGTACTTATCAACCCCGAAGGACAAGCCACAGCCCTCTCATTCAAACTAAACTTTCCATGCACAAATAATGTGGCGGAGTATGAAGCTTTCGTTATGGGGTTATCTACAGCAAGAGAAATGGGCGTAGAAAGGATAAAGATTATCGGCGATTCAAATCTGGTACTAAGTCAGCTGCAAGGAAGTTTTGCCGTGAAGGAAGCAACTTTGGCCCCATATCGTACAGCTGCCGAAAGAATCATTAATTCTATCAAGCAAGTTGTGATGGAGCACATCCCCGGGGTCACCAATAGGTATGCTGATGCTTTGGCCACGTTGGGGTCAAAGCTCTCGTTTGTCCAAGAGCAGCCTAACATCACTGTGATAAAGAGGGATATGCCATTAGTTGAAGCAATGTCCCATGGGGAGCTGCTGGAAGAAGAAGATGATTGGAGAAGGCCAGTCAAAGAAAAGCTAGGCGAATGGGGTAGCATTAAAGACCTGAAAGACTATGCAATTATGTTTGGAGAACTCTACAAACAACTTCCAGGGGGCATTCTGACCCGATGCATAGGGATGACAGAAGCGCAAAAGAGGTTGCAAGAAGTACACGACGCCACTTGCAGCTTGGAGCCGATGATTAGTTTATATCGGCGCCTGCAACGCAAGGGTTATTACTGGCCAGAGATGAAGAAGCAAGCGGCTGAGCTCCAGTCCAGTTGCCCCACGTGTTCTACAATGCCATCAACCGAAGAATCTTTCACCATCTCATTCGCAGAGGATTGGAGGGCCCCATACCTAGCATTCTTTATTGAAGGGACTCTACCCACCGATGCCAAACTTGCCTACAAGCTCAAGAGGACGGTAAAGAGGTACTTCGTAGATGGGTCGACGCTTTATCGTAAAGGGTTTAATGGCGAACCATTGAGATGCTTGGGAGAACCAGAGGTGCATCAGGCCATGCAAGAAATACATGCTGGAGAATGTGGAGAGCACCAGGGAATGAAGAGACTTCACCGGCAGCTACTGAGTGTTGGGTATTATTGGCCTACTATGAAGAAAGATGCGCATGACTTTGTCAAAAGATGCCACACGTGCCAAGTTCATGCCAATTTGAGCCACAAGCCTCCCACGCTGTTACAAGACATGCGCACTCCTTGGCCTTTTCATACTTGGGGGCTTGATTTAATCGGGACAATCCATCCTCCTTCTGACGGTTACATATGGATTCTCACTGCTACGGAGTATTTCACAAAGTGGGTTGAGGCAATCCCTCTTCGAAAGGCCACAGGAGCTGCTATCTCAAATTTTATCCGAGAATACATTGTGTGCAGGTTTGGAATCCCATACAAAATAGTTACTGACAATGGCACGCCTTTTGTTAACAAGCAAGTAAGTTCGACGCTAGGTGGCTACGGCATCAAGCACCGCCGCTCCACAACCTATTATCCACAAGGAAACGGTCAGGCAGAGGCTACAAACAAAACCATATTGAGGATTTTGAGCAAAATGGTATACGAGTATGAAGGTGGCTGGAGTGTTCACCTGCCGGATGCCTTGTGGGCTTACCGCACCTCTCCAAGAAGTGCTACAGGCTTCTCACCTTATTCCCTTGTGTACGGGTCCGACGCCATCTCACCTGTTGAAATCACTATCCCCACTGCCAGAGTGTCAGTTATTAATGACCTTGAATGGGATGCGAAGACATGCTCAGGTTGGCGCTTGTTAGACCTCGAAGCCTTGGACGAGAGAAGAACGGAAGCCGAAAGAAGAACAACACCTTACCATAAGACCATTGCCCAAGCCTACAACAGGACAGTCAAGCATCAAGCCTTCAAGCAAGGAGACCTCGTGCTAAAAGTTGTCGAGCACGTGAGAAGACAAGTATCAGGACCTTCCAACTTTGCCCCGCAATGGGAATGACCATTTGCAGTCAAGGAAGTTTACAGCAGTGGCTATTATCGCTTGGTCTCTATCAAAGAAGGCACGCTAACGGACCCTATCAACGGAAAGTGGCTCAAACCGTACTACTGCTAAGTTAATTTTATGTTTTGCATTTTCATTATTGCATCTCTTTTCATTTCGGATATGAACTCCTTTTGTGTTCTTACTCGGTATTTTGGAAAATTCGTGCATGATGTACCACTATGGTAACATGAGCTTTGCAATGAAAATGAAGGAGTATTTCAAAAAAAAAAAAAAATCTGTCTCTAAAATGTTACTTTTCCTTTATGAATCCCAAACTTAATTTGCACCAAATATTATATATATACGTATATGCAAAACGATTATATAAAAAAAAACACATGCTACTTAGCAGTAAAACATGCCAAGCAAAGCCACTTGGATGGGGTCCTGAACTGTCAACAAGCATCAGGCCCGAGCAAAATAACATGGAGCAGGCAAAGCCAAGCCATTACAAAAAAGACATGCATTCTTGAGACGCTGGAACAACAAACTCATTATTCTCTTTTGACAAACAATCGGAATATACGAGGTATCTGGGAATTTTACAAAATCATGGTGAAAATCATGTGCAATAGTCTGATCCCTTCAAGGCATGACAAGAAGGTGTCTTTCAGGCTTAGTAGTTAGGCAAGCCATGCAAAGAAAATTTAGGAATTCTACCAAAATTTTGGCAACATATGCTTTGTTCTTGAAGATATCCCAACCTGTCAGAAAATCTCAAAAGATCTCAAGCAATTCATAAGAACAGATTCCACCAACCAGGCATCATATATACATATATACCGAACAGAGGTTACAATGTGTCTCAGGCATCTAAAGAAAAAACGAAGGTTCCATCAGCTTAAGCACAACGGCATTACAGTGCAAGGTTGCCACAGTACGGGTGTTAGGACATCTGAAGGAAAATACAGCCTGAATAAAGAACTAAGTTATACAAGCCAAAAGTCAATGTGTTCTTCAGTTTCAAAAGGAATCCTAGAATATGTGGAGCCGGTCGGTCTCATACCAAGCAAAAAAAAAAAGACAACCCGCAAAACAAAGATATGTCTAAAAAAGGACGGAGGAGACCTTATGAGAAGATCTAGTTGCTGCCTCCGCCACACAGCCAGCGCCATCAGCAGAAACACCTTGGGCAAGAAGGAGGGCA
This sequence comes from Prunus padus, assembly GCA_024362665.1. Classification (NCBI taxonomy): domain Eukaryota; kingdom Viridiplantae; phylum Streptophyta; class Magnoliopsida; order Rosales; family Rosaceae; genus Prunus; species Prunus padus. The sequence goes on from JANFAM010000012.1 coordinate 23,946,370, forward strand.
CGCAGTTCACCATGCTGGATCTCCAGTTCACGCTGCTTAAGATTCAAGGCCTCTGCTGCTACCCTTATTTCATCAGGGCCGGAGGATGATGCCATACTATGAATGGCCCGTGCCCCGAACACAGCGCGTGCTAGATCCCTCATCAAGTTCAGAAGAAAATCCACCCGAAAACCCAAAGTCATGGCTTCACAAATTGCATCCCGCCATCACAGGAGTCGGTGATCTGTAATATCCAACAATTGCATAGTATCCATTCCATGGAGCACTAAGCCAAGGGTCCGGAAAGCAGCACACCGCGAGAAGGAGGATGTGATGCTGGTAACATCCATAAAGTCTCCATATTTATCCATAAATTTCTTCAAAGCCGCAACTGTCTCAGGATAAACAAGGGCTCCCCGAAATGTTGCATAACCATTAAACCGATGACAAAGCGGCAAGAGCTCATCTGCAGATCGAAGGACCCGGACTCCACCATCAAAGAAAGCTCTAAATGCAATAAAGGACTGCTCCCACTCCAGCCAAGACATGCTAGTTGAACGCACGGTAGGAATCTTCTCGACAGCAGTGTCATTAACCAAGGTCTCCTTGTCAGTCGTTGTGTCACCAAATGTGATCAACAAAGGAGGTGCTGGGGAGCTCTGTTCTGGTATCCGTAGAAGCGGTTGAATGCAAGATGGGGCAGGCAACGCCCCATCAAAAGTGAAGATTTTACTCCGGAGAGCTGCTGGAAGAGTTGGTGAAATGGTGGGCTCAAGGTCCCTTCGGAGAAAGTGCTGAATGATAGGCAGCAGCGGGCTTGTGGGCTGAGACACGATTGCTTTATCCTGGGGACCTGCTGATGCCATGGTTGGAGATGACTCGGCAAGTGCTGCTTCAACCAGTGTATCAAATGTGCCGGAGAAGGGAGGTACCACAGGCACAATTTCCATATTATCAGTGACATGCTCAGCCTAAAAAAAAATATGCGTTATATGAGGTAATTAACAAGCTGCTGGGTAGGAGAAGGGCGGCTGCCTAACTAAGCAAAAGAAATGGAAATAAGAAAAGAATATGTGAGCAGAGCAAACAATGGGTACCTCATGGACACTCTGTGCAGAGTCAACAACCGCAGCAGCAAGGTTCAGGCCCTCAGTGATGTTGGTAACCTGCAAGGTAAGGATGAGCACAGGATAAATAGGCAGCCCACTGTGCAAGAAAAAAAATAGAAGAGGAGCTGTACATAAGACATGTCAAGTACCAGCTCAACGCTAATGAGGGGCACATTGCTATCAACAAATCTGGGAGAAGCATCTGAGTCACCCTGTTCTTCCGGGTAGCCGCTGGAATGCACAAATGCATCCTCATCATGACCACAGTAATCACCCTCATCGAAATCCTCATGCGTGCTACCCACGTCACAAACATCCTCCTGCTTCGGAATGTTAGCCTCAGTCTCAGCGGTATCATCATCATCACTATCATCGTCAATGGTCACCACAGCCTCGTCTCCGGAAGCCCTATTATCGCTCGTGCGAGCCCTAGTAAACCGTGCGTGCAGAATACGCATGCTACAACGTTTCGGAGCCACGTCGGGACTCACAGGAGCTGCATCACTCCTCTTCCTCTTCGGGGTGGTGCCCATTTTTCCTTAGAAAGAGAAGAAAGAAGGTTAGATGAATAATAAAAAAAAGGGCAAGGCAGGCAGAGGAAAGTAGTCAGCACTTACTGCGAAGAGGAGTGGTCTCCGGCGCCTTGCCAGCACGGCCTTGGCTCTCGGATGTGGCAGGCTTCGAAGGCTGTGAACGTTCTGGGGGAGTTGATTCTTTAGTTCGAGGAGGGCCACTCGATGCCACCTTTGGAATAAACCTTCTAGGTTTACCGGCAGCTCGCTCCTTCTTCACGCTTTGCTCCTCCTCTTGTTTTTGTTTGGCCGAAGATGGTGTTGCGCTCTTTCCAGAACTATAGGGACTCTGTGCTCTCGGTCTCTGTCCCTTCTTGGGTGACTCCCCGACAATGTTACCATCTTTGGAGATAAAGGGTAGGTTACGTTTCACGCTTAGGGGGATCGCCTTCTCTTCTGACACAAAACTTGCATGGCGAATGGTGGATGGAGGCAGTCTGTCACAATGGGAAGACTGGAACTCACGCAGGGAAGCAAGGCAACGGTTCCAGTAGATTTGATAACCCGGTGAGAAACCACCAACTCTTCTCTTGCCGGCTAAGACAGTGGGTCTGACGTTATCCGGCACGTTACGATTACTCCAAAAGACCCTATGGAGTAGGAAGGGGTCACCATAGTCAGGGCTGGCTGGCACGCCCTGGTCAAGTCCATGTTGCCGTCTAACCCGATGGGGAGAGTAGACTACGGAGATCTCTGAGTGGCTGTCACCTAAAGTGGGCAGCGAGAGGCAGGCAGCATTCAACAGAGAATATCTTCTGAAGCGACAGCCTTGCGGCATCACAGCCGGAACTTCAACAATATCGCCAATGTCAGCATAAAAGGGCACGAAAGTATAAGCCTCTGCCGAGGTGCCATAGGGACGAAAGACGAAGCTCCCAATGTTATCCAGCAACTTTAAAAAGTGCTGGCCCTTCCTCTGCATTCTTTTAAACCACCTACAAACTAAAGGGAGACCATCCGGCATGAAGGAACCATGGCCAAAATCAGCAAGCTGCATAGCACGTGGGTAGGGCAGTGGGCATACGTCCAGTCCCTTGAAATGTTCCCACAAAAACACCTGCAGGAAGCCAGAATTCAGCAGGGTCTCTATACCCATGGTTCCTGCTGCATTTTTCTCCAGAATTTGACACCGACTAAGCAGCCTGTATAGGTGCCCCAAGAACATGGGGGCTAAGGGAATCACGTCGCCCCGAGCAATAGCCAAAGCCAAGGGAAATACTCGTTCATGTAGGCAGTCCTGCGAAAAGTAACAAAGCACGAACCGCCCAAGCCACAGAGATATAAATGCAGCCAGCCGACAAGGTCCCTGCATATTCGCATCACCAAAATATTGTATCCAGTTGCTGAATCGCAGTGAAGTGCTAGGAGAGGTTGGAGCACCTTTTCGCAAGACTGCAAGCTTGTTCGTCTCCTCAGGAGTAAGAGCAATGTCAAATGGGCTTCGGTCACCATAAACAGGGAGGCGAGAGATATTTTCCACGTCCTCAAGAGTGGGGGTAAATTCCCCCCATGAACATACAAAGGTGTGGGTAGTGGTACTCCACCTCCTGACCACATGGCGGAGCATTTTGGCTTCAACATGAATGTCCCACAGTTTAGAAAGAAAGATGGCATCAAGAACTTGAGCCCTACGCAAAATATCACAAGTAGACGGGTCCCGCAACTCGTGATCAACCCATTCCGACCAACTTTTACTGATGCTGCAGGGGTACTGAAAGAATAGGGGGACAGGCGGAAACAAGCCTTTCTCAATGTAACACCGAGATATGGAAGCAGGATCAATTATGGGAGCAATTTCAGGTGATGGCTCATCACCAACAATAGGATTCTCGCAAGCTTCTTCAAGCAACAAAAGAGGTCCTCCCGCTCTAAGGTTGTCATCCATGGAATAGAGGTGGTCCATCATGACTGGTGGAAGATCAGTGGATGCCATGGTAAAACTGAGTCACAGATGTCTGCGAAAACAAGGGACAAAATACATAAGTTCCGGCACCTTCACGATTGTGGACTTAGAAGACTCAGAATCTCATCATAGCAAAAGCAAAAAAAAAGGGGACGCACGCACGCATTTGCACATCTCCAACATTCTTGCAATATCATGCCAATGCCATGCTTATAGAAGAGTCAAGCCAATGCCTTAGTACAAGAATATTCGGCAAAAGGGAAGAAAGCTATTTGATGCAAGTATGAGAAGAAACTTAAGACTATAGGAGTTAATCATTTAAAGGGGCTATGGATTGACTATTCGACACAGTGCATGCTTATGCTTTTCCTACCTTGTTTTGACAACATCTAGAGGTTTCATCAGGACAAATTGTCACTTGGAGGGCGTTTGGAATCGGTGGTGCATATCCAAAATGCAAGCTTAGGTACAAAAAAAAGAAAGAAAGGGGGAAAACACCCTTTTCACGAAGGATTATAAGAATTCATATGCGTGAATGCCCTCATGTGTACACCCATATGTGTGCATGTGTATGCATATGCACAAACGCACGCGTATGCTGTGACAAGATGAAGAAACAGGAGAAGAAATAAAGGAATAAGACTTACCACTGCCCTCGACTGTGTTTTTCCAGCAGCTTGTCGAAAACTGAGATAACAGGGAACTGCCTTGCAATGTCCTCTCCAAATCGTTCCACGCTTGGCGAAGTGACCTTGCTAAGTCGAGCCTTTGACGAATTGAAGGAGAAGTTCAAGAAATTTGGGGTTTTTAAAAGGAGGATGGTAGCCCCTCCCAGCAGTTGCGAACGGTTTCTCTGCGCTTAACCAACTAGCGGTTATGGAGAATGTCCCTTAGTGATTTCCTATCTCAGAAGGCCTCTAATCCTGGGTGTGAAGAAGAACCAGCAAAATCGAAGGAAGAAAGTGAGAGGTTGGGTTGCGCACGCACGAAAGGGAGAAAACGAGGACAAAAAGAAGAAGAAGAAGTAAAAGGCGGATGGAATAAGACAAACCTGGATGAGAGCGCTTGCCTGGGAAACATAAAAGACTGCTGGAAGGTAATCATGCTAGCACGCACGCGGGAAGCAAGAAGGTCATATCGCTTGACATGGATTTGACTTTTGGGCTAAGTTTGATTATTCGGCCCATCTCAGAATTTGTTCATGGCCCCAATAATCAAGGGGGCTAATGTTGAGGCCCAAAAATCCAAGGGGCAGGCCCAAGTCTATTCTCGGCCCAGCGCAAATAATTAATCACAAAAGAAGCACGATCGGGACATGCGAGAAATTGTAGGGTGCACCTACATAAGCTATAGGCCACATGCCACGCCAAGCAAGCATGCACAAAATGGCCAAAAATGCATCGTCTGTATAAGTTCACGCTCATCAACTTATCCGATGCTACTGGGCCCAAATCATGGCTTATTATGTCACAATGAAACTCAAGCGCAAGCATGACATATAGACACGCGATTCTAATACCAAGCCGTGCTACAAGCTTAAGTGGGCCCAAGCCACGTAATCACCCCGGGCTTGCTGAGAAGGTTGTGGTATGGATGGAGTACAGTACTCACAGGGCCCATTGAGGGACCAAGGAATGGAAGTTTTAGGCCACTTGGGAGCACTAAAACTCAAGCCCATTCCTCGGGCCCAAATACATGGGTTAGCATGAGAGAGAAAAATGGGTCCAATGCCTTAGGAGAATATCCCATAGGCTGTGGTAGCATTTAGGAAAATCCATGATAGTTAGAATGCCCAAAAAACCAATAAGCCACTTCCAGCAGCTTGACAAAAGCATGCGGGCCGCTGGAAAGGAGAGCATCAATAACCCCGATGCAATACACAAAGCCCAGCCCATCGTTTCTCATAAAAATTCAGCATCGAGCTCCACCCATATCAGAACTCCCATGTGGTCAACAAGGAACCATAGCAAAGACCATAGGAAATCCATGAACGTAGAATAAGTACCCACTGGTAAAGGATTTCGCCAGTCTTCCCTTTCCTCTGCAAGCTTAGTTTGAAAACCAAGAGAAAAAGCAAGTGGCGCCTCACCCCCATGGGGAGGCTCTGCCGCATAAAACCTTGGAACCTTAAGAAGCCATTGATTCAGAGCTCTGGTCAAGGAGTTTTCACCAAAATGAGCGAATTGAAAGAAGCAAAGGAAAATATGGGGGTGGAAGATCACATAATTAGAATTCCAAATGCCTATAAAAGGGGAGCTCCCTCTACCCAGCAACACACACCATTCCAGAGCAAGACCATGCTTTGTCAAGCAAAACTGGAATTTACACCATCTTCTACTCCCATCGGTTCTCTCTTCTTTCCAAGATAGAAACCCTCCTAATTTTCCCCTCTCCACTTTAGAACCTGCTTTTCTGAAGGAAACTCATGCTTTAGTCTCTCTCTCAAATTGCTAAACCTGTGAAAAGCTCAGCTCCCATGCCACAAGCTCCTCATGCTAAGTCCCTAACAAGTTTAATATGTTCTTCTGGTTATTAGTGAAAAGAACCCAAACATATTTTTAAGGCTTCAGCAAGTCTTTTAAAAATTCTTTTGGGAGCCTGATTCTGGAACTCAGGCATCGGGGGATTTTTGTTCTTTTTCTTCTTACAGCAGCCCAAGCCCATTCGTCAGGCTGCTGGAACAAAAACACCCCCTACAGTAGTATAGCAAGACAAGTACAAGGTCGTACCCACGAGGACTGAGAAGTTCAAATTAATTACATGCTTAGATTACCCAATTCGATAAAACAGAAAGGTAAGTCTAAAACAGAATTGAAAACGAGAGTGATTGATTTTTGTGAAAACAAATGAAGCAAAACGAAATTGCAAACAAAACCAAAGTAAACAAGTGTATCAAAGAGTGGTTTTTGAGGTTGGAAAACAGATTTGGAGACTAGGGCATTCAATTCACCATAACAATCCAATTCTAGGTTATAAGGATTCAAGTGACAAATCTAATTCATATTCAAAGATTGATTATAGCTAAGGTATGATTAAGCCATGGTGTTTGATCCTAACCTTGTATTTCCAATTCCCTAATTAAGTCCTTATTGTCGAACTTAAATCAAGCATTAGAAATCCATTAAGCATAGAAGATTGTTTTAAACAACCAAGCATGCATCTAATCCCTATTGGTGAATGTCCATACATACTCATCTTATTCATAGTTCAATTGAAACAAAAGCACAAGGTGTTTACTTCAATTTCATCCAAAATACACAAATCTCAATGGTAGCTTGGCATTCAGATTAGCATATAAGTAGGTAGGCGTAATGAATAAGAGCATGAATCTTGAATCAAACTTGAAACTTGAAATTTATAAACCCAGAATATTCATCTTAGGTTACATCAAAGCCCTCGTTATGGATTTAGCTACTCATAATGGGAAAGAAACTTAAACAGAAATGAGGAAACATAATGAATGCAACAAGAGTAGAAAAACCCTTTTATGAAGTTCTTGTGGTGTCCAATGCTTCTCCAAGTGCTTCCCCACGTCTAAAAGGATGTATGAAGGATAAGGAGATGATTTGGGATGAGTTTGGGTGAGTGGTGATGGATGAGAAAGAGGAAATTCTTAGGAAAATGTAAGGAAGGCTTGCAGGGATCGTTTTGGTCATTTGGGGCTATTTAGAGTTTTGGGTTGATTGGTGGAGTGTTTGGGGTTGTGGGAGTGTTTGATAGTGATTTCTGAATGTGTTTGGGGAATGATGGAAGTGTGGAGGATGGAATGAAGGATGGATCAGTTGTGGGAGTGTGACTCGCAAGATGTATGTTATGGAATGAATGATAAAATGAAAGTGTTCTCTTCTCTTCAGCTGATGCCCTCTTTTATAGAGTGTTTAAGTCTTCCATTCGTTCTCCCCTTTGGCTTATGAAGCATACCTCTTTTAGCTACCTCATTAACTGCTATGTAACTGCTCCAGCTGCCCAATACATGCATTTGGTGGAATTTGGTTAGGTGCAGAACATCCCTTAAAATGCATGGATTGCATTGAATGTCTCTTATTGTCCTCTTCATTATGTCTGCCCATTAATACTCCACTTGAGTTGAGAACAACAATTTAGCTGACCTAACTTTGTTACCAGCAACAAACAACTTCATTGGATCACGAATTGGGCTTCCATTCCTCATATAACGACTTTGGGCCCTTCATCTTGGAGTTCAGAATGTCATCTTTCCAACCACATATCATTTGTCCCAATCCAAGTTCGGATAAAGATGTTAAGGCTGAAACGAATTGCTAACTCAGTCTGCACGTTTTTGAACATTTTCCTATCCAAAGCCACCATTGCTACCTAAAGCTCAATTAACTGAATGACAAACACAATAGAGATTAAAAGCACAACATTAACTCAAAAACATAACTAAATCATATGTTGGAAGGGTACAAAATGATATACAATTATGCACTGATCAATAATATTTTGAGAGGAGTCATTTGGTGAGTTTTAACTGAAATCCAACCACTACCACTAGAACTATTACAGTACGAACTTGAAGTGTCCCATTCTTTGACCATTTAATTTCGGATCGAACCCAAAACTTGGGCAACATCATAATATGGTGGGAGGAGTCATTTGGTGAGTTTTCTGTGAAATCCAATCAATAGAACTATACAATGCACCGACCACTCCATTTTCGCTACGATCTTCGTACGAACTTGAAGTGTCCCATTTCTTTGACTAATTGATTTCGGATCGAGCGCAGAACTTGGGAACATCATAATATGGTGAGAGGATTCATTTGATGAGTTTTGAGTGAAATCAAATCACTAAAACTGTGCAATGCACCAACCACTTCACTTACGGTACAAATTTCGTACGAACTTGAAGTGCCCCAAAACTTGCTATAGTGAATGGGGGGGTTTGGGCTCAATCGATACCTCATGCACTGCAAGGGAGTTCACCAAGCTTGTTTTCTTTTTCAATCGCTTCCGTGCTGCTTTCCTCTTCCTTTTCTGTTTATGAACAGAATCACAATGTATTGGAGGAATGATTGGAGTATTCACATCTCCAAATTTGAGCAGCTCCTTCTTGTGAATTAGAGCATTGAACTTGTGGTTAGTACTTGAAACATAGCTGCCCTGCTCCTCCTTGTCTACTCCTTGCAGCACGCATGCTTCTAGTGAATGGGAAAGACCATCAAATCTCTTCTTCCCTGGATTACCCAAAACTTCAATTTGAAAACAATCTTGTACATCATTTGGAAGCTTCATGGCATCAAACACTTTGAAAGCAACAATTTCTCCATTAACAGTCATGGTAAGAGTGCCTTGCTCTACATCGATCTTGGTCTTAGCAGTGGCCATGAAGGGGCGGTCAAAGATAAGGGGCAATTCATTGTCAGGAATTGGTGCTTCTTCCATCTCCAAGACTAAGAAATCAGCTGGCAAGATTAAGCCTTCTACTGTCACCAAAACATCTTCAAGAATGCCCTTGGGGTATCAAATAGTTCTATCTGCCAATTGAATGCTCACAGATGATATGGCATAAGGTATTATGCACCGAGATCAAGCAAAGCTTTTTGAATCTTGAAATCACCAACTATGCAAGGTATAGAAAACGAACCTGGTTCCTTTAGCTTGGGAGGTAGCTTTCTTTGTAAGACTGCACTTACCTCTTCACTCAATGCAACCTGTTCATGCTCTTTGAATCTCCTCTTGTTAGTGCATATATCCTTCAAAAATTTTGCATACTTTGGAATCTGAGCAATGGGATGTTGATTTGCACCTTCTTGAATGTTTCCATGATCTCATCCAAGCCTTGATCTTTCCTTGACTTTGATAATCTGCTGGGAAATGGTGCAATAGGCCTAAAAGAATTAGTTGAAATTGGAACTTGATTAGCATTTGAAGATACCTTAGGGCCTGTGCTCTTTCTAGAAGAATTGAGGAACAGTTTGTTTGAGGTTGTGGACTGCCCTTGTGGTGGCTCAATGATCTCTACGTTTTCTCCCTCTTCTTGCTCTTTATTGGCCTCTCCAACTTGATTGTCCACTTTTCTACCACTTCTCAAGATGTGCACTGCTTTAGCATGCTCTTGATGCCTTGGATTCACCTCTGTTTGGCTTGGAAAAGTTCCAGATGCTTTATTGCTCATGGAGGATGCAATCTGCCCAACTTGCACTTCTAGTTTGTTCACTGCATTTTGAAGATTCTGGTTGATTTGCATCTGTTGCCCCATGAACTTCTTAAACATGTCTTGCAATTCTCCCATTTGATCACCCCTTTGCTCTTGCACTTGTTGGGGAGCTTGTTGGTTGCCTTTGTTGTGTTTGGAATCCTGGGGGAGGTCCTTGAGATTGTTGCATATTTGTATTGTTGTTCCACCTTAAATTAGGATGATTTCTCCACCCTGGATTGTACATGTTTGAGTAAGGATCTTTATGAGGATTCCTTGCTTGAAGGGCATTTGCTTGTTCCAACATGTGCTCCACAAAAGATTGGTCTTGAACTTCCACTTTGTTTCCTAGAGGGCCAGTTACTGCCTGTTGAAGCAAAGAACACATAACATCAAGTTTTGCAGCAATCTCATTATTAGTACTTACCTAAGAGACCACAGCTTTCTTAGGAGCTCCTCTTCCTCTATTGTAGCTCCATTGTTGAGAGTTAGCGCTCAAAGATTCAAAGAGAGCAAAAGCCTCATCTGCCGTTTTGTTCATCAGTCCTCCTCCACTTGTTGCATCTACCATCATCCTTTCAGAATCAAGCAAACCTTCATAGAAAGATTGCATTTGCATCCAACTCTCTATGTTGTGATGTGGGCAGGAATTTACCATCTCCTTGTACCTCTCCCAACATTCATGAAAGGCTTCTCCTTCTCTTTGTGTAAAACCAAGGATTTCCTTCCTAATCTTGTTAGTCTTTTGAGCCGGAAAGAATTTCTGAAGAAACTTATTAGAAAGCTCATCCCAAGTATTAATTGAAGCATTAGGCAAAGAGTATAACCAAGACTTAGCTTTATCTTTTAAACTGAATGGGAATAGCCTCATCTTAATTTGCTCATCATCAAGCCCTTGAATTTTGATTGTAGCACATATTTCAAAGAATTGCTTAATATGCATGTAAGGATCTTCAGTGGTATTACCATAATAAGTTGGAAGAAGATGAATCATACCACTTCTAAGCTCAAACCTGTCAATTGTGAGTTGAGGATAGACGATGCATGAAGGTTGATCAGTGACTTTGGGAATGGAAAACTCACGCAATGGTTTTGGAGGTTCGATAGCAAGCGCACCGCCTCCTTCAACATTATTGTTTGGAATCTCTGCCATCTTACTTGAACTTTCGGATTTGTAACTTTCAGATTCAACACTTGAAGGACTTCTCAAACCAGCACGTACATCATCGGTTCTGGGTGAGGGTGGCTCAGGTGAACTTTGCTCCCGGTCAGATTTGGACATACAAGCTCACACAAAGAAACTAAATTTAGTGCCTTCAATGTTGACAATGACTAAATAGAAAAACTGAATACTAAAAGAAAAACCAACGAAAAGAAATGAATGAAACTAACAACAACACAAAACACTGAAAGTAATCTAAATATAGCACCATCGTTACCAATTCCCAGGCAACGACGCCAAAAACTTGTTGAGCCTATTCTTAACAACTAAAATGAGTTATTCAAAATAGCAACTTTAATTCTCGCAAGTGCACGAACCGTTTATAGTATAGATTAGAATCCACCACTAGTCTTCTTATTCAAGTTGTGAATGCATAGAAACTGACTCAAGCTTCATTACCAATAGATTATCGCATACAAGGCTATGGTATCTAGGTCAGGACGCATGATTCTCCTAAGGCATGTAATTGTGCATGGTATCTACACAACACGTGATCTCTAATGTGCAACCTAAGCATGGTATCTACTTAGAATATAGCATACAAGAGTCATTAAGCTCCCTGAGAATATGTTAATCACACAAGTCCTAGAACATGGTATCTGTCCTAGGCAACCTATGGTTATTAACCCCTTGAATGATTCTTAGGCCATTCATGTGTTGCTTGTGAAAGGAGAGTAGAATTAGTGAATCTAAACCCCTTCACAACCTGTGCTACATGAATAAAATCCTAGTTAGCTACTCCAAGAAAACATACATCAAGTGTAACAACCCGATCCTAAATTAGGATTAAAATATTAAAATATTAAAGCGAAGGACGATTTTACCCCGGTTAATTTAGTGGACTTAAAAAAATTGACATTATTTTCGGGAAAGAATTTGGTGAAACAGGGTTCACCGTTGCGTCCGGCTCATCGAAACGAGTCTGTGGGCGTGCGGAACACCCGATTCTGAGCCCGAACGAACGTTTAAAGGTCTAAAAATAGTGGGGGCATTTTTGTAATTTTGGGAAAAAGGGATTAAAACAGAAATAACACGCTGGCCAATTAGCCAGCACGTGCTCCAGCATCACCCCAACCCCTTCTCCTTCTTCGCGACCTCACCCCCCTCCGATTCACACCAGGTCACGCTGGCTACGGTTCCAGCCAAACCACCACCAAAGCTTCCCCTCACCTCCCTCAACTCATCCCTGCCATTTATTCCGGCCAAATCCACCTCGAAACCCCTCTGTGAGCACGATTTCAGACCGGAGCAACTCACCGTCGGCATCGTTTGGCCACCAAACCGTGCAATCTTGGTGAGTTTTCTGATCCTTTCGTTGGGTTCTAGCTGTTTTAAAACTTGGTTTTGATTGATTTGAGGTTTGGGAACTGATTGGATGAGCTAAGGTTTGGTGATCGAGTCTCACTGTTTCCGACGTGATTCCGGCCGGTTCTTGGCCGATTTTCACTACCAAAATCCTCCCCTCCGCCCACTAATCGTTTTGATATAAGGTTTGCAGGTTAACTCGAGAATTTTCCGTCGTCGGAAAATTCTCTCAAGCCACCCAACCTGGCCGCGCGTGTGGCGGCGGGTGGGCCAGGTGGTGGCGGCCCTTTTTGTGCCAAAACACCTCCTGTAGTCTCCCGAGTGTGTGGGTATGCTCGGTTAAATTTTTTGAGATCGTTTGAGCGAAGAACTTATTTGTGCCGGTTAGAACTAACTAGGGTTAACTTGGGTTCGGCAAGTTTGAACCGTCGGATCGTAACGAAAATTGGAGGATAGGTTATTGGGGATCTTAGAAACCTATAGGAACTTACGGATCGCCCATCGGAGTTCGGGAACCTCTTCAATGACAGGATTGAACTAAACTAAAGTTTTAAGCGTATATTTAATCCCGAGACTTTTCCGACAATTCCTACTGTTAGAATTGAGTGTTTTTTAGCCTAGTAACGCTCCTCTTCAAGTTTGAACACATTTAGGCCCGCGGGTCGGGTTTTTCATTAAATTACTATGCCGAGCTATGGTTAATTAATAAATGGATTAATTTTTGCAAATAGGTACTCAAGCTTCGGCGGAATTGCAGGAAGGCCCCTTTAAGGGTAGGCTAGCTCGAACCAATAGTGAGTGGACTTTTGTTTTCTAAAATGAATTTTACATTAATAAAGTTTTATCAAATGCTCTTGAATAAATTATGATGATTTATGTGTTTTAAGCATGAAATTAAACTTAATTGCGTTATTTGAAGTATTTGCTATGAATATTGTTCCGAGCCTATTATTGAATTTTAGAATGAATTGCATGATTATGAGTTATGAATTTTAAATGCCTTCGGATAAATAAAGTTGCCTTCGGAATATTTTTGGATTTAGTAATTACTTGGTCTACGGACCTATTGTTGCCTTCGGTTTAAGTCTGCACACATGACTCACGCCCCACGAGTCTCGGGGACGCCCGGACCGTGCGGAGCGAGGATGCGGCTCGAGTAAACTTTGTGTTTTCCAAGTCTAGCGAGAACGCGGCTCAGTTGACTTTGTGTCACCGAGTCTAGCGAGGAAATGGAATTGACGGAATATAAAACGGGTACACCTAGGTGGATTTTAGAAAGCTTGTTTTGATATTTACTCTCTTTAGGAAATAAGAATTTCTGCTTTGGTGAACTTTATAAATATGTTTATATATATGCATCCCTTGATTTATCGTGTGATTATAGAATTGTTTTCTAATGTTTTAACAGTGGGGCTAACATGTTGCTTTTCAATTTCCTGAAACCTTCTTTTCGGTCCACTCACTTTTTCAAATGTTTTACGCCCCCAAGCTGTAGACTGTAGCTGAGCACCGCCACCGGCCCGTCATCACCACCACCACAATCCCACAACTTGTGTAGGGTCCATGACCCGAAGAACTTTGTATTTAAGATTTTTAGTAGCTCTGATATTGCCCAACTTATTGTGAGGCTTGAGGCCGTACATTTTATTTATGTTGGTGTGTGAAACTTAACTTGTGCTTGCTGGAGGTTATGGTTATAAAATTGCGCTATTGCAGGTGTAATTAATTTGGGAATTGAGCCATTTACAGGGGAGACTCTGCCGAATTTTCGGCAGAAGTCAAACCTTAAAACTTTGTTTTTCTTGATTCCTTTTATTAAAGGGCAAAATAGTCAAGTGTGTCTGACACCAGACAAATGTCGGACATGGATAGGGCTTGACCCGGATTCCAAAGTGGAATTAGGGTCGGGTCCTGTCAACTTGGTATCAGTGCTTTAGGTTTAAATTCCTGCAGACTTTGCAATCTGTGCATTCTGGTTTTAACAAGTTCTTGTTTTCTGAAACAGTAGTATAGGCCCAAAACGTGGTGGTACTCGCAGGGTAACACATAAGTCGTCCCGACAACGTAAACAGGAAGCTCAGTTTGAACAAGAAGAACATCCTATTCCGGGTCCGATTCCGGAGCATGTTGAACAGTTAGTCATGGGAGACCAGGCAGGAGCCGCCCCAGAGATGCCCACCCCAGTTGTTGATCCAAATTTACAGCAGACTATTGAACTTTTGACTCAAGCCTTATCCCGAGCTGGGCACGGCAGAGATCCCTCCTTGTCCTTTGCCGATCAAGCCAGAAGGATTGGGTCAACCGAGTTTAATGGAGAAGGCGATCCCGCTGTCGCTGAGGAATGGGTTGAGAAGATGGAAAGAATTATGGAGGTGATGGATGTTCCACGGGAACGTAGGGTTATTCTGGCTACCTTCTTCCTGTCCAGAAATGCAAGGTACTGGTGGGAATCTGTGAAAATGAGATATGCAGATCCTTCAACCATTACTTGGCAAGTGTTCCGAAGTGCTTTCGATGATCAGTTCTACCCTGAGGCTTATCAGAATATGAAGATGGAAGAATTTTTACAGCTAGAGCAGGGTAACATGACTGTGTTGGAATATGAGAAAAAAGTTTATTGAACTGTCCAAGTATTGTGCACCACTGGTGGCTGATGGAAAGAAGAAGTGTCAACTGTTCACTCGCGGTCTGAAGACGGCTATTCGGGACATTGTGATGGCACAACGATTAAATAATTATGGGGATCTGGTGATGTCAGCGTCATTGGTTGAAAATAGTCAGATGATGGTTCATGGGAGTAGTGATTCCCGTCGACGACCTTATGACTCTGGGGGTCCTAGTCAGGGATCATCCAAGAGGGGCAGTTATAGTTCTGGATCTTCCAGTGGTTGAGGTTATGGTGGTTTCCGAGTCGGGGCCAGTTCTAGCAGTGGTTCTGGTCAGAGTGTTAGTTCTGGACCGAGACGTGGCAGTGGTGCAACTCGAGGCTCGGGGAATTTGCAGCGGTCGGTATTCCGTGGTCGAGGCCGTTCTCAGTGTGAGCAGTGTAATCGGTGGCATACGGGACCTTGTCAGCAAGAGTCTGCGGGGTGTTATCTTTGTGGACAGCCGGGGCATTTTCGAAGGGAGTGCCCATGTTGGTGCAGGACAGACCATTTGCTGTTGAGTCATCTTGGGGAGGTAGTATGCAGAGTCGAGCCAGGGAGACACCTATGATTGCTGGAGCCTCATCTAGTGGCGGGGCCCAGACCAGTGCAGCTGGCAGAGGAGGGACTCAGCAGAGGGGACGTGGTGGACGTTCTAGAGCTACGGGCAGAGTGTACCCCATGACTCGACAGGAGGCTCAGGCGTCGCCAGATGTTATCATGGGTATGTTGCCAGTCTTTGATATTCCTGCGTGTGTGTTAATTGACCCCGGGGCTACACACTCTTTTGTTTCACGTAGTTTCGCCCTAAACGCGGATGTTAGGCTTAGAGCCTTGCAAGGGGAACTTGCTATTTCTGTACCTACGGGAGATGTTCTTGTGGTTAGCACAGTGTTTAAAGATAGTTTGGTGTTAGTGGGAGATGTGTATCTGGAGACAGATTTAATCCCTTTGGATATTGTGGATCTGGATGTGATTCTGGGTATGGATTGGTTAGCCAAGCATCATGCTTCGGTTGACTGTTTTCGGAAGGAGGTTGTATTCCGTAGTCCCGGACGACCTGAGGTGATTTTCAATGGGGAGCATCAAGTTCTCCCATCTTGTCTTATTTCTGCCATGACGGCAAGACGATTGCTTAGGAAGGGTTGCACCGGGTACTTGGCTCATGTCATTGATACACGAGATAACGGTGTGAGGTTGGAAGATATTCCTGTGGTGCGGGACTTTCCGGATGTGTTTCCAGAGGATCTTCCCAGATTACCTCCAGAACGTGAAATTGAATTCACCATTGAACTTGTCCCAGGAATCAATCCTATTTCTCAGGCGCCGTACAAAATGGCACCAGCAGAATTAAGGGAATTGAACACTCAGTTGCAAGAGTTGGTAGACAAGGGTCTCATTCGACCTAGTTTTTCTCCTTGGGGTGCACCAGTTCTGTTTGTGAAGAAGAAGGATGGCGCCATGAGATTGTGTATTGACTACAGACAGTTGAACAAGGTTACGGTGCGGAACCGTTATCCTTTGCCTCGCATTGATGATTTGTTCGATCAGTTGAAGAGGGCTAAAGTGTTTTCTAAGATTGATTTGAGATCTGGCTATCATCAACTGCGAGTCAGGGAAGAAGATGTGCCTAAAACAGCTTTTCGGACAAGGTATGGGCATTATGAATTTCTTGTGATGCCTTTTGGATTGACAAATGCGCCAGCAGCGTTTATGGATCTGATGAGCAGAGTGTTCCGACGCTACTTGGATCACTTTGTCATTGTATTCATAGACGACATTCTAGTTTATTCGAAGAGTGAAAGGGCACACATGAAGCATTTGGAGACTGTGATGGGAACTTTAAGAAGAAGGTAATTGTATGCAAAGTTCAGTAAGTGCATGTTCTGGTTGGACAGAATCAGTTTCTTGGGGCACGTGATTTCTGCTGAAGGAATTTATGTGGATCCTCAGAAAGTGGAAGCCGTGGTAAACTGCGCTTGGCCAACCAGTGTCACTGAAATACGAAGTTTCTTGGGTTTGGCAGGTTACTACCGTCGCTTTGTGGAAGGTTTTTCTACCATAGCGGCACCTCTCACTCGGTTAACGAGGAAAGGGGTCAAATTTGAATGGACGGATGAGTGTGAAGAAAGCTTTAATGAATTGAAAACCAGGTTGACAACTGCTCTGGTGTTGGCTTTGCCTGATGACAGTGGAGGTTTTGTAATTTACAGTGATGCTTCACGGCAAGGTCTAGGTTGTGTTTTAATGCAGCATGGAAGGGTAATTGCTTATGCGTCCAGGCAACTTAAGAAGCACGAGCTGAATTATCCTACCCATGATTTGGAGCTTGCTGCTGTGGTGTTCGCCTTAAAGATTTGGCGACATTATCTTTATGGGGAGACCTGCCAGATCTTCACGGACCATAAAAGTTTGAAGTACTTGTTCACTCAGAAAGAACTAAATTTGAGGCAGAGAAGATGGTTAGAGTTGATAAAAGACTATGACTGCACTATTGAGCATCATCCTGGAAGAGCTAATGTTGTGGCCGATGCTCCCAGCAGGAAATCATCGGGATCTTTGGCTTATCTCCGAAGGAGTACCTTCCCCTGTTGAATGAGCTGAGGAAGTTTAGTGTTGGGTTGGAATTGAGTCATGATGGAGGATTACTTGCAACTCTACATGTGAGATCTGTCCTGGTAGAACGGATTATTGAAGCCCAATTTCAGGATCTGTTGATTTGTACGTTAAGGTTGGAGGTTGAGAATGGTACCAGGACAGATTATTCGGTAAGGAATGATGGAGCCTTAATGGTAGGAACAAGATTGTATGTTCCTGATGATGATAGGTTAAAAAGAGAAATTCTTGAAGAGGCTCACAGCTCGACTTTTACTATGCATCCTGGTAGCACAAAGTTGTACCGTACTCTGAGAGAACATTACTGGTGGCCTTTCATGAAGACGGAGATTGCAGAATATGTTAGTAAATGTCTAATTTGTCAGCAGGTCAACGTAGAACGACAGAAACCATCAGGGTTACTACAACCACTTCCAATTCCTGAGTGGAAGTGGGAACACATCACGATGGACTTTGTGTTCAAGCTTCCTCGGACGAAGGAAAAGCATGATGGAGTTTGGGTGATTGTTGATCGACTCACCAAGTCTGCGCACTTTCTACCAGTGAGGGAGACTTATAAATTGAACAAATTGGCCAATCTTTTCGTTGATGAGATTATAAGATTGCATGGGGTGCCAGTTTCCATTGTATCCGACCGAGATCCGCAGTTCACATCCCGTTTCTGGACGAAGTTACAGGAGGCTTTTGGAACTCAATTGCGGTTTAGTACCGCTTTTCATCCTCAAACAGATGGACAATCGGAGAGAACCATTCAAACTCTGGAGGATATGCTAAGAGCTTGTGCATTGCAGTTCCGAGGAGATTGGGATGATAAATTGCCTTTAATGGAGTTTCCTATAATAATAATTATCACTCAAGCATCGGAATGTCACCTTATGAAGCGTTGTATGGGCGGCAGTGCAGAACTCCACTTATTTGGGATGAGGTTGGTGAGAAAAGAGTGGAAGGAAAGGTTGACATTGAAGCTACTAAGGAAAGAGTCAAGCTAATTAGAGAAAGACTTAAGGCAGCTCAAGATCGACAGAAAAGTTATGCTGATAATCGCAGAAAATACCTTCAATTTGAAGTTGGTGATTGGGTTTTCTTGAAATTGTCGCCCTGGAAGGGTGTGGTGAGATTTGGAAAACGGGGAAAGTTGAGTCCTCGTTATATTGGGCCGTATGAAATTTTGGAGCGAGTAGGCCCCGTGGCTTATAGAGTTGCCTTACCTCCGGAACTTTCTCAAATGCACGATGTTTTTCATGTTTCAATATTACGGAAGTACATTTCAGATCCTTCTCATGTACTGGAATCACAACCAGTAGACTTGAGGTTTGATTTGAGTTATGTGGAGCAACCAGTGCAAATATTGGATTGGAAGACGCAGACTTTACGTTCGCGGGAAATTCTTCTTGTGAAAGTTTTGTAGAGAAGTCACACTATGGAGGAAGCCACATGGGAACCTGAGGAGCAGATGCGGGCTCAGTATCCGTATCTATTTGAATGACAGGTAAGAAGGATGGTTATATTAAAGTTAAAGAAGAATCTTAATATTTGAAAAATTTGTTGAGGTTTTCATATTAAAATTTAAGAAATTAAACTTGTCAATTGCAGAAGTTGGTTGAAGAGTGTAGAGTTAGTGAACTAATTAGAGAAGGAAATTTCGGGGACGAAATTTTTATAAGGGGGGTAGATTGTAACAACCCGATCCTAAATTAGGATAAAAATATTAAAATATTAAAGCGAAGGACGATTTTACCCCGGTTAATTTAGTGGACTTAAAAAATTGAATTTATTTTCGGGAAAGAATTTGGTGAAACAGGGTACACCATTGCGTCCGGCTCGTCGAAACGAGTCCGTGGACGTGCGGAGCACCCGATTCCGAGCCCAAACGAACGTTTAAAGGTCTAAAAACAGTGAGGGCATTTTTGTAATTTCGGGAAAAAGGGATTAAAACATAAATAACACGCTGGCCAATTAGCCAGCGCGTGCTCCAGCATCACCCTGACCCCTTCTCCTTCTTCGCGACCTTACCCCCCTCCGATTCACACCAGGTCACGCCGGCTACGGTTCCGGCCAAACCACCACCAAAGCTTCCCCTCACCTCCCTCAACTCATTCCTGCCAGTGATTCCGGCCGAATCCACCTCAAAACCCCTCTGTGAGCACGATTTCAGACCGGAGCAACTCACCGTCGTCCGGCATCGTTTGGCCACCAACCCGTGCGATCTTGGTGAGTTTTCTGATCCTTTTGTTAAGTTCTAGCTGTTTTAAAACTTGGTTTCGATTGATTTGAGGTTTGGGAACGGATTGGATGAGCTAGGGTTTGGTGATCGGGTCTCACTGTTTCCGACGTGACTCCGGCCGGTTCTTGGCCTGTTTTCACTGCCAAAATCCTCCCCTCCGACAACTGAGCATTTTGATATAAGGTTTGCAGGTTAACTCGAGAATTTTCCGTCGTCGGAAAATTCTCTCAAGCCACCCAACCTGGCCGCGCGTGTGGCGGCGCGTGGGCCAGGTGGTGGCGGCCCTTTTTTGTGCCAAAACACCTCCCATAGTCTCCCGAGTGTGTGGGTATGCTCGGTTAAATTTTCGGAGATCGTTTGAGCGAAGAACTTATTTGTGCCGGTTAGAACTAACTAGGGTTAACTTGGGTTCGGCAAGTTTGAACCGTCGGATCGTAACGAAAATTGGAGGATAGGTTATTGGGGATCTTAGAAACCTATAGGAACTTACGGATCATCCATCGGAGTTCGGGAACCTCTTGAATGACAGGATTGAACTAAACTAAAGTTTTAAGCATATATTTAATCCCGAGACTTTTCTGACAATTCCTATTGTTAGAATTGAGTGTTTTTGAGCCTAGTAACTCTCCTCTTCAAGTTTGAACACATTTAGGCCCGCGGGTCAGGTTTTTCATTAAATTACTATGCCGAGCTATGGTTAATTAATAAATGGGTTAATTTTTGCAAATAGGTACTCAAGCTTCGAGGAATTGCAGGAAGGCCCCTCTAAGAGTCAGGCTAGCTCGGACCAACAGTGAGTGGACTTTTGTTTTCTAAAATGAATTTTACATTAATAAAGTTTTATCAAATGCTCTTGAATAAATTATGATGATTTATGTGTTTTAAGCATGAAATTAAACTTAATTGCGTTATTTTAAATATTTGCTATGAACATTGTTCCAAGCCTATTATTGAATTTTAGAATGAATTACATGATTATGAGTTGTGGATTTTAAATGGCTCAAGGAAAAGCTTGTATTTTAATTATGTGATTTATGGAAAGTTTTAAAACCACCCTAGGTACCCAAGTATAATAAATGTTGCCTTCGGATAAATAAAGTTGCGTTCGGAATATTTATGGATTTGGTGATTACCCGGTCTATGGACCTATTGTTGCCTTCGGTTTAAGTCTGCGCGCATGACTCACGCCCCACGAGTCTCGGGGACGCCCGGACCGTGTGGAGTGAGGACGTGGCTCGGGTAAACTTTGTGTTTTCCGAGTCTAGCAAGGACGCGGCTCAGGTAAACTTTGTGTTTTCCGAGTCTAGCGAGGACGCGGCTCGGTTGACTTTGTGTCACCGAGTCTAGCGAGGAAATGGAATTGACGGAATATAAAACGGGTACACCTAGGTGGATTTTAGAAAGCTTGTTTTGATCTTTATGAAATGAGAATTTCTGCTTTGGTGAACTTTATAAATATGTTTATATATATGCATGCCTTGATTTATCGTGTGATTATAGAATTGTTTTCTAATGTTTTAACAGTGGGGCTAACATGTTGCTTTTCAATTTCCTGAAACCTTCTTTTCGGTCCACTCACTTTTTCAAATATTTTACGCCCCTAGGCTGTAGACTGTAGCTGAGCACCACCACCGGCCCGCCATCATCACCACCGCAATCCCACAACTTGTGTAGGGTCCACAACACGAAGAACTTTGTATTTAAGCTTTTTAGTAGCTCTGATATTGCCCAACTTATTGTGAGGCCTGAGGCCGTGCATTTTATTTCTATTGGTGTGTGAAACTTAACTTGTGCTTGCTGGAGGTTGTGGTTATAAAATTGTGCTATTGCAGGTGTAATTAATTTGGGAATTGAGCCAATTACAGGGGAGACTTTGCCGAATTTTTGGCAGAAGTCAAACCTTAAAACTCTGTTTTTCTTGACTCCTTTTATTAAAGGGCAAAATAGTCAAGTGTGTCTGACACCCGATAGATGTCGGACATGGACAAGGCTTGACCTGGATTCCAAAGTGGAATTAGGGTCGGGTCCTGTCATCAAGCACATAATAAACTGGAGGTTAACAACTTGATAAAGAAAGCAAGGAAATCAATTAACTATGAAATCATCCATAACATTGAGTATTCATGACTAGGGCTTCATCCTAAGTCCTAAATGAATGGATTAGCTAAACATAACTATGAATACAGAAAATGAGGAATACATAGGGAGAGTGAAGAGAAGAGACGAACTCGCAGGTGGTGGTAGCAACGTAGTTCCCAGGACTGCTCGAAGCTCTTCTTTCTCTGCAACTAGCTCTCTTCTCTCTTTGTGGAATCTGAATGTGTGTGTGAGTAGTGGATGAATGAGAATGTGAATCTGGAATAATGAATGAGTGTGTAACTCTTCTCTTTTTAGAGTGCCAAATTCCTCCTCCCCTTGACTGATGTAAAACAGCCCACCAGAAATCATGGAAACTTCTCCTTGATTTGTGCAAACATGTTTCCCCTAATTAAGCATGTCTTGTTTTGCTCCTTGAGACTTCCCTAGCTGAAATGCCTCCCTAATTTGCTCAACATGTTGGGTCCAAAGTCAGGTACAGCTAAGGTGAGGCACATGGCTCAAGAGAGATGTGGAACACAAAGCTCATCAGCTGGCAGCCGCATATTAAATGCCTCCTGAGCATGGTTCAGTGTTTGATGGGCTGAGGACTCCAGATTTATCCAATTGGGCTGAAATTTGGATATGTTATACTAGACACCCATGGGAACAACTTCCATGAAGGATATCTTCTCATCCAGGCTGTTTAGGTTGCTGAAATAAGGCCTGCAAGATGACCTACGAAAACTGGACTGATAGGGAGTGTGGCCCAAATTGGGTTTGTCTTTAAGCTCAAATTGCTCTATTAACCTACAAAATACACAAAGAGAGGTAAGTGACTCAAAATAAAGGGAAACTAAACAAAAACACTAAGTAAAGAGGGCATGCAAATGTATGAAATTATGAACCTATCAAATACCCCCAAACTTAGATTTTGCTAGTCCACAAGCAAAACAAAATAAAACTACCACTTAGAAATCAGGAGATAAGCAGTTGGCCTTCCAAAAAATACCCTCAAAGAATCACCGAAGTATATGGTTTCAAAGAACACAACAATCACAGTCCTAGAACATGGTATCTGTCCTAGGCAACCTATGGTTATTAACCCCTTGAATGATTCTTAGGCCATTCATGTGTTGCTTGTGAAAGGAGAGCAAAATTGGTGAATCTAAACGCCTTCCCAACCTGTGCTAGATGAATAAAATCCTAGTTAGCTACTCCAAGAAAACATACATCAAGCACATAATAAACTAGAGGTTAACAACTTGATAAAGAAAGCAAGGACAATGCAATGCACCAACCACTCCATTAACTGTAGGAACTTTAAGTGTCTCATTTTATTGACCAATTGATTTCGGATTGAGCCCAAAACTTGGGAAACATCATAATATGGTGGGAGGAGTCATTTGGTGAGTTTTCGAGTGAAATCCAATTACTAGAACTTCGCAATGCACCAACCACTTCATTTACGTTACGAACTTCGTACGAACTTGAAGTGTCCCATTTCTTTGACCAATTAATTTCAAATCGAGCCCAAAACATGGGAAACATCATAATATGGTGAGAGGAGTCATTTGGTGAGTTTTGAGAGAAATCCAATCACTAGAAATACGCAATGCACAAAACAGTCCATTTACTATACGAACTTTGTACGAACTTGAAGTGTCCCATTTCTTTGACCAATTGATTTCGCATCGAGCCTAAATCTTGGGCAACATCACAATATGATAGGAGGAGTCATTTGGTGAGTTTCGTGTGAAATCCAATCAAAAGCACTACGCAATCCTACAACCACATCATGCACCAACCACTCCATTTACGTTACGAACTCGTACAAACTTGAAGTGTCCTATTTCTTTGACCAATGGATTTCGGATCGAGCCCAAAACTTGGGAAATATCATAATATGGTGAGGGGAGTCATTTGATGAGCTTTGAGAGAAATCCAGTCACTAGAACTATGTAATGCACCAGCCTCTCCATTTACTGTACGAACTTCATATGAACTTCAACTGTCCCATTTCTATGGCAAATTGATTTCGGATTGAGCCCAAAAGTTGGGCAACATCTTGATATGGTGGGAGGAGTCATTAGGTGAGTCTCGAGTGAAATCCAATCGCTAGAACTACGCAATCCTATAGCCACATCATGTACGGTACGAACTTCGTACGAACGTGTAGTGTCCAATTTCTTTGACCAAATGATTTGGTATTGAGCCCAAAACTCAACATCATAATATGGTAGGAGGAGTCATTTGGAGAGTTTTGAGTGAAATCCATTCACTAGAACTATGCAATCCTCCTTTCACTCTATGTACGGTACAAACTTCGAACCAACTTGAAGTGTCCCATTTCTATGGCCAATTGAATTCAGATAGAGCCAAAAACCCGGGCAACACGATAATATGGTAGGAGGAGTCATTTGTTAAGCTTTGAGTGGAATCCAATCACAAGAACATTGCAATCCAACAACCGCTGCATGTACGGTACGAACTTCGTAGGACTGTGAAGTGTCCAATTTCTTTGGCCAATTGATTTCGGATCGAGCCCAAAACTTGGGCAACATCATAATATGGTGGGAGGAATAATTTGACGAGTTTTGAGTGAAATCCAATCACTAGAACAATGTAACACACCAACCACGCCATTTACGATACGACATTCGTACGAACTTGAAGTGTCCCATTTCTTTGACCAATTGATTTTGGATCGAGCCCAAAACTTGGGCAACATCATAATATGGTGGGCGGAGTCATTTGGTGAGTTTTGAGTGAAATCCATTCACTAGAACTATGCAATCCTCCTGCCACTCTATGTGTGGCACGAACTTCGTACGAACTTGAAGTGTCAAATTTCTTTGACCAATTGATTTCAGATCGAGTCCAAAACTTGGTCAACTTCATAATATGGTGGGAGGAGTCATTTGGTGAGTTTTTAGTGAAATCCATTCACTAGAACTATGCAATCCTTTTGCCACTCCATGTATGGCATGTATTTCGTACGAACTTGAATTGTCCAATTTCTTTGACCAATTGATTTCGGATCGAGCCCAAAACTTGGGCAACATCACAATATGGTGGGAGGAGTCCTTTGGTGAGTTTTGTTAGAAATTCAATCACTTGAACTATGCAATGCAATAACCACTCCATATACGGTTTGAACTTCGTACGAACTTGAAGTATCCAATTTCTTTGAACAATTGATTTCGGATCGAGCCCAAACCTTGGGCACCATCATAATATGGCGGGAGGATTCATTTGATGTGTTTTGAGGGAAATCCAATCACTAGAACTATGCAACCCTGCAACCACTGTATGTACAGTACGAACTTCGTACAAACATGAAGTGTCCAATTTGTTTGACCGATTGACTACGGATTGAGCCCAAAACTTGGGCAACATCATAATATGGTGGGAGGATTCACTTGGTGACTTTTGAGCGCAATCCAATCACTAGAACAGTAAAACCCTACAACCACTCCATTTACGGTTCAACTTCATACGAACTTGAAGTATCCAATTTCTTTGAACAAGTGATATCGGATTGATCCTAGAACTTGGGCCAGATCATAATTTGGAGGGAGGAGTCATTTGGTGGGTTTTAAGTGAAATCCAATCACTAGAACTATTCAATGCACCAACCACTCCATTTAAGGTACGAACTTCTTATGAAGTTGAAGTGTCCCATTTCTTTGACCAATTGATATTGGATTGAGCCAAAAACTTAGGCAACATCATAACATGGTGGGATGAGTCATTTGGTTAGTTTTGAGTGAAATCCAATCACCAAAACTATGCAATGCACCAACGACTCCATGTACAGTACGAACTTCGTACGAACTTGAAGTGTCCCATTTCTTTGACCAATTGATTTCGGATCGAGCCCAAAACTTGGGCAACAGTAGAATATGGTGGGACGAGTTATTTGATGAGTTTTGAGTGAAATGCAATCACCAGAACTATGCAATGCACCAACCTTTTCATTTACGGTAAGTACTTCGTTTGAATATGAAGTGTTCAATTTTTTTGACCAATTGATTTCGGATCGAGCCCAAAACTTGGGCAACATCGGAATATGGTGTGAGGAGTCATTCAAAGAGTTTTGAGTGAAATCCAATCAGTAGAACTATGCAATGCACCAACCACTTATTTACAGTACGAACTTCATACGAACTTGAAGTATCCCATTTCTTTGACCATTTGAATTCGGATCGATCCCAGAACTTGGGCAATATCATAATATGGTGGGAGGAGTCATTTGGTGAGTTTTGATTGAAATCCAAATAATACAAATATGCAATTCCTACAACCACTACGTGTAAGGTACGAACTTCTTATAAACATGAAGTGTCCTATTTCTTTGACCAATTGATTTCGGATTGATTCCAAAACTTGGGCAATATCATAATATGGTGGGTGGAGTCATTTGGTGAGTTTTGATTGAAATCCAATCAATACAACTATGCAATTATACAAGCACTCCATGTAAGGTACAAACTTCGTATAAACATGAAGTGTCCTATTTCTTTGACCAATTGATTTTGGATTGATCTCAAAACTTGGGCAATATCATAAAATAGTGGGAGGAGTCATTTGGTGAGCTTTGATTGAAATCCAATCAATAAAACTATGCAATTCTACAGCCACTCCATGTACGGTACGTACTTCGTACGAACATCAAGGGTCCAATTTCTTTGACAAATTGATTTCGGATCAACCCTAATAGCTAGAACTATGTAATCCGCCATATGGTGGAAGGAGTCATTTTGGTGAGTTTTGAGTGAAATCCAATAGCTAGAACTTTGTAATCCGCCAACCAATTTTTTTACAGAACAAACTTCATACGAACTTGAAGTGTCCCATTTCTTTGACCAAATGATTTCGGATCGATCCCAAAACTTGGGCAACATCATAATATGGTGGCAGGAGTCATTTGGCGAGTTTTGAGTAAAATCCAATCACTAGAACTATACAATGCACCAACCACTCCATTTACGATATGAACTTCAATGTCTCATTTCTTAAACCAATTGAATTCGGATCGATCCCAAAACTAGGGCAACATCGTAATATGGTGGGATGAGTCATTTGGTGAGTTTTGAGTGAAATCCAATCCCTAGAACTATGCAATGCACCAACCACTCTATTTACGGTACGAACTTCGTATGAACGTGAAGTGTCCAATTTCTTTGACCAATTGATTTCGGATCGATCCCAAACCATGGGCAACAACATAATATGATGGGAGGAGTCATTTGGTGAATTTTGAATGAAATTCAATCACAAGAACTATGCAATGCACCAACCAAACCATTTATGATACGAACTTCGTACGAACCTGAAGTGTCACATTTCTTTGACCATTGATTACGGATCGAATCCAAAACTTGAGAAACATCATAACATGGTAGGAGGAGTCATTTGGTGAGTTTTGAGTGAAATCCGATCACTAGAACTGTGCAACCCACCGACCACTTCATTTACAATACAAACTTCGTACGAACTTGAAGTGTCCCTTTTCTTTGACCAATTGATTTCAGATCGACCCCAAAACTTGGGCAACATAATAAGTTGTGAGGAGTCATTTGGTGAGTTTTGAGTGAAATCCAATCACTAGAACTGTGCAACGCACCAACCACTTTATTTACAGTACGAACTACAAACGAACATGAAGTGTCCCATTTCTTTGACCAATTCATTTCGGATCGACCCCAAAACTTGGGCAACATCATAATATGGTGGGAGGAATCATTTGGTGAGTTTTGAGTGAAATCCAATCCCTAGAACTACGCAATGCACCAACCACTATTTACGGTACGAACTTCATACGAACGTGAAGTGTCCAATTTCTTGGACCAATTGATTTCGGATCGATCCCAAACCATGGGCAACACCAAAATATGGTGGGAGGAGTCATTTGGTGAGTTTTGAGAGATATCCAATCACAAGAAGTATGCAATGCACCAACCACTTCATTTACGGTAAGAACTTTGTACGAACTTGAAGTGTCTCATTTCTATGACCATTGATTTCGGATTGAGCCTCAAACTTGGGCAACATCATAATATAGTGTGAGGAGTTATTTGGTGAGTTTTGAATGAAATCCAACAACTAGAACTATGCAATGCACCAACAACTCCATTTACGGAACGAAGTTCGTACGAACTTAAAGTGTCCATTTTCTTCGACCAATTGATTTTGGATCCAGTCCGAAACTTGGGCAACATCATAATATGGTGTGAGGAGTAATTTGGGAAGTTTTGAGTGAAATAGAATCACTGGAACTATGCAATGCATCAACCACTTCATTTACAGTACGACCTTGAAGTGTCCCGTTTCTTTGACCAATTGATTTCGAATCGAACCCAAAACTAGTGCAACATCAAAATATGGTGGGAGGAGTCATTTGGTGAGTTTTGAGTGAAATCCAATCACTAGAACTACTCAATGCACCAACCGCTCCATTTATGGTACGAACTTCGTACGAACTTGAAGTGTCCCTTTTCTTTGACCAATTGATTTCGGATCGACCCCAAAATTTTGGCGGCATAATAATATGTTGGAAGGAGTCATTTGGTGAGTTTTGAGTGAAATCCAATCACTAGAACTGCGCAACACATAAACCACTTCATTTACAGTATGAATTTCGAACGAATTTGAAGCGTCCCATTTCTTTGACCAATTCATTTCGGATCGACTCCAAAACTTGGGCAACATAATCATATGTTGTGAGGAGTCATTTGGTGAGTTTTGAGTGAAATCCAATCACTAGAACTACTCAATGCACCAACCGCTCCATTTATGGTACGAACTTCGTACGAACTTGAAGTGTCCCTTTTCTTTGACCAATTGATTTCGGATCGACCCCAAAACTTGGGCAACATAATAATATGTTGTGAGGAGTCATTTGGTGAGTTTTGAGTGAAATCCAATCACTAGAACTATTCAACACACCAACCATTTCATTTATAGTACGAACTTCGAACGAACTTGAAGTGTCCCATTTCTTTGACCAATTCATTTCGGATAGACCCCAAAACTTGGGCAATATCATAATATGGTGGGAGGAGTCATTTGGGGAGTTTTGAGTGAAATCCAATCACCAGAACTATGCCACGCACCAACCACATCATTTACGGTACGAACTTCGTTCGAACTTGAAGTGTCCAATTTCTTCGACCAAATTTGATTTCAGATCGATCCCAAAACTTGGGCAACATCATAATTTGGTGTGGGGAGTCGTTTGGTTTGTTTTGAGAGAAATCCAATTACTAGAACTATGCAATGCACCAACCACTCCATTCAATGTACGAACTTCGTACAGACGTGAAGTGTCCAATTTCTTTGAACAATTGATTTCGGATCAATCCCAAAACTTGGGCAACATCATAATATGTTGTGTGGAGTCATTTGGTGAGTTTTGAGTGAAATCCAATCACTAGAACTGTGCAACACACCAACCACTTCATTTATAGTACGAACTTCGAACGAACTTGAAGTGTCCCATTTCTTTGACCAATTGATTTCGGATCGACCCCAAAAATTGAGCAACATCATAATATTCTGGAAGGAGTCATTTGGTGTGGTTTGAGTGAAATCCAATCACAAGAACTATGCAATGCACCAACCACACCATTTGTGGTACGAACTTCGTTCGAAGTTGAAGTGTAAAATTTCTTCGACCAATTGATTTCGGATCTATCCCACAACTTGGGCAACATCATAATATGGTGTGAGGACTTGTTTGGGGAGCTTTGAGAGATATCCAATCACAAGAAGTATGCAATGCACCAACCATTTCATTTACGGTAAGAACTTCGTACGAACTTGAAGTTTTTCATTTCTATGACCATTGATTTTGGATTGAGCCTCAAACTTTTGCAACATCATAATATAGTGTGGGGAGTTATTTGGTGAGTTTTGAATGAAATGCAACCACTAGAACTATGCAATGCACCAACCACTCCATTTACGGTACGAACTTTGTACGAACTTGAAGTGTCCAATTTCTTCGACCAATTGACTTCGGATCAAGTCCGAAACTTGGGCAACATCATAATCTGGTGTGAGGAGTCATTTGGGAAGTTTTGAGTGAAATAGAATCACTGGAAATATGCAATGCATCAACCACTTCATTTACAATATGACCTTGATGTGTCCCATTTCTTTGACCAATTGATTTTGGATCGAACCCAAAACTAGGGCAACATCGTAATATGATGGGAGGAGTCATTTGGTGAGTTTTGAGTGAAACCCAATCACTAGAACTACGCAATGCACCAACCGCTCCATTTATGGTACGAACTTCGTACGAACTTGAAGTGTTCCTTTTCTTTGACCAATTGATTTCGGATCAACCCCAAAACTTGGGCAACATAATAATATGTTGTGAGGAGTCATTTGGTGAGTTTTGAGCGAAATCGAATCACTAGAACTGTGCAACGCACCAACCACTTCATTTACAGTACGAACTTCGAACGAACTTGAAGTGTCCCATTTCTTTGACCAATTCATTTCGGATCGACCCATATCTTGGGCAACATCATAATATGGTGGGAGGAGTCATTTGGGGAGTTTTGAGTGAAATCCAATCACCAGAACTATGCCATGCACCAACCACACCATTTATAGTACGAACTTCGTTCAAACTTGAACTGTCCAATTTCTTCGACCAATTTGATTTTAGATCGATCCCAAAACTTGGGCAACATCATAATATGGTGTGGGGAGTCGTTCGGTGTGTTTTGAGAGAAATCCAATCACTAGAAGTATGCAATGTACCAACCACTTCATTTACGGTAAGAACTTCGTATGAAGTTGAAGTGTCTCTTTTCTATGACCATTGATTTCGTATTGAGCCTCAAATTGGGGAAACATCATAATATAATGTGAGGAGTTATTTGGTGAGTTTTGAATGAAATCCAACCACTAGAACTATGCAATGCACCAACCACTCCATGTACGGCACGAATTTCGTACGAACTTGAAGTGTTCAGTTTCTTCGACCAATTGATTTCGGATTGAGTCCAAAACTTGGGCAAATCATAATCTAGTGTGAGGAGTCATTTGGGAAGTTTTGAGTGAAATAGAATCACTGGAACTATGCAATGCATCAACCACTTCATTTACAGTACGACCTTGAAGTGTCCCATTTCTTTGACCAATTGATTTCGGATCGAGCCCAAAACTAGGGCAACATCTTATTATGGTGGGAGGAGTCATTTGGTGAGTGTTGAGTGAAATCCAATCACTAGAACTACGCAATGCACCAACCACTTCATTTATGGTACGAACTTGAAGTGTCCCATTTATTTGACCAACCGAATTCGGATCGACTCCAAAACTTGGGCAACATCATAATATGGTGGGAGGATTCATATGGTGAGTTTTGAGTGAAATCCAATTATAAGAACTATGCAATGCCCGACCACTTGATTTCCAGTATGAACTTCGTACGAACTTGAAGTGTACCTTTTCTTTGACCATTGGAAGTCGGATCGACCCCAAAACTTGGGCAACATCATAATATGCTGGGAAGAGTCATTTTTTGAGTTTTGAGTGAAATCCAATTACTAGAACTATGAAATGCACCAACCACTCCATTTATGGTACGAACTTCGTACGAACTTGAAGTGTCCCATTTCTTTGACCAATTGATTTCGGATCGAGCCCAAACCATGGGCAACATCACAATATGGTGGGATGATTCGTTTGGTGAGTTATAAGTGAAATCCAATCACAAGGCCCATGAAATGCAACAACCACTTCATTTACAGTACGAACATGATGTGTCCCATTTCTTTGACCAATTGAATTCGGATCGACCCCAAAACTTGGGCAACATCATAATATGGTGGTTGGAGTCATTTGGTGAGTTTTGAGTGAATCCAATCACTAGACTATGCAAACCTTCCACCACTCCATGCACTGTACGAGCCTAAAACTTGGGCAACTAATTTCAGATCGAGCCTAAAACTTGGGCAACATCATAATATGGTGGGAGTTGTCATTTGCTGAGTTTTGAGTGAAATCCAATCACTAGAACTATGCAATGCACCAACCACTTCATTTACATTATGAACTTGAATTGTCCAATTTCTTTGACCAATTGATTTCGTATCGACCCCAAAACATGCGCAATATCATAATATGGTGGCAGGAGTCAGTTGGTGAATTTTGAGTGAATTCCAGTAACTAGAACTATTTAATGCACCAACCACTTCATTTACAGTACGAACTTGAAGTGTCCCATTTCTTTAACAAATTAATTTCAGATCGAGTCTAAAACTTTTGGAAACATCATAATATGGTGGGACGAGTCTTTTGGTGAGTTTTGAGTGAAGTATCCAATTTCTTTGGTGAGTTATAAGTGAAATCCAATCACAAGGCCCATGACTTGGGCAACATCATAATATGTTCGGAGGAGTCATTTGGTGAGTTTTAAGTGAAATCCAATCTGTACAACTATGCAATGCAAAAACCTCTCCAATTACGGTACGAGTTTCATTTGATGAGTTTTGAGTGAAATCCAATCACAAGAACAATGGAACCCTGCAGCTACTCCATGTATGGTACGAACTTCGTACAAACGTGAAGTGCCCAATTTCTTTAATCAATTGATATCAGATCAAGCCAAAACTTGGGCAACATCATAATATGTTGACATGATTCATTTGCTAAGTTTTGAGTGAAATCAAATCACTAGAACTATGCAATGCACCAACCATTCCATTTACGATACGAACTTCGTACGAACTTACATTGTCCCATTTCATTGACCAATTGATTTCAGATTGGGCCCAAAATTTGGGTAACCTCATAATATGGTGGGAGGAGTGATTTGGTGAGTTGAGAGTGAAATCCAATCCCTGGAACTGTGAAATCCAACATCCACTCCATTTACGTTACGAACTTCATACGAACTTGAAGCGTCACATTTCATTGACCCATTAATTTCGGATTGACCCCCAAACTTGGGCAACATCATAATATGGTGAGTTTTGAGGTACGAACTTGAAGTGTCCCATTTATTTGACCAACCGAATTCAGATCGACTCCAAAACTTGGGCAACATCATAATATGGTGGGAGGAGTCATTCGGTGAGTTTTGAGTGAAATCCAATCAGTAGAACTATGCAATCCTACAACCACTCCATGAAAGGTACGAACTTCGTACGAACTTGATGTATCCAATTTATTTGACCAATTTAATTCAAATCGAGCCCAAGACTTGGGAAACATCATAATATGGTGGGAGGAGTCATTTGGTGAGTTTCGAGTGAAATCCAATAACTAGAACTTCCATTTACGGCACGAACTTCTTACGCACTTGAAGTGTGCAATTTCTTTGGCCAATTGATTTCGGATCGAGCCCAAAACTTGTTCAACATCGTAATATGGTGGGAGGAGTTATTTGATGAGTTTTGATTGAAATCCAAGCACTAGAACTATGCAATCCTACAACCACTCCGTGTACGGTACGAACTTCGTACGAACTTGAAGTGTCCAATTTCTTTGACCAATTTATTTGGGATGGAGCCCAAAACTTGGGCAACATCGTAATATGGTGGGAGGAGTCATTTGATGAGTTTTGAGTGAAATCCAAGTACTAGAACTATGCAATCCTACAACCACTCCGTGTATGGTACGAACTTGAAGTGTCCAATTTCTTTGAACAATTGATTTCGGATCATTCAAAAAACTTGGACAACATAATAATATGGTGGAAGGAGTCATTTGGTGAGTTTCGAGTGAAATCCAATCACTAGAACTATGCAATGCACCAATCACTTCATTTACGGTTTGAACTTCGTATGAACTTGAAGTTTGCAATTTTTTTGACCAATTGATTTCGGATTGATCAAAAAACTTGGGGAACATCATAATATGGTGGGAGGAGTGATTTGGTGAGTTTGGAGTGAAATCCAATCACTAGAACTATGCAATGAACAAACCAGTTCATTTACGGTACGAACTTCGTACGAACTTGAAGTATCCAATTTCTTTGACCAATTTATTTCGGATCAAGCAAAAAACTTGGGAAACGTCAAAATATGGTGGGAGGAGTTATTTGGTGAGTTTCAAGTGAAATCCAAACACCAGAACTACGCAATACACCAACCACTCCATTTATGGTACGCACTTCGTACGAACTTGAAGTGTCCAATTTCTTTGACCAATTGATTTCGGATCGAGCAAACAACTTGGGCAACATCATAATATGGTAGGAGAAGTTATTTGGTGAGTTTTCAGTGAAATCCAATAACTAGAACTATGCATTGCAACAATCACTCCATTTACGGTACGAACTTGAAGTGTCCAATTTCTTTGACCAACTGATTTCGGATCGAGCAAAAACTTGGGCAACATCAAAATATGGTGGGAGGAGTCAATTGGTGAGTTTTTAGTGAAATCCAATCACGAGAACTACGCAATACACCAACCACTTCATTTACAGTACGAACTTGAAGTTTGCAATTTCTTCGACCAATTGAATTCGGATCGAGCATAAAACTTGGGCAACCCCATAATGTGGTGGGAGGAGTCATTTGGTGAGTTTTGAGTCAAATCCAATTACCAGAACTAGGCAATGCACCATCCACCCCATTTACGGTACGAACATCGTACGAACTTGAAGTGTCCAGTTTCTTTGACCGATTCATTTCGGATCGAGCAAAAACCTTGGGCAACATCAAAATATGGTTGGAGGAGTCATTTGGTGAGTTTTGAGTGAAATCCAATCACTAGAACTTTGCAATGCACCAACCACTTTATTTACGGTACGAACTTCGTACGAACGAGAAGTGTCCAATATCTTTGACCAATTGATTTAGGATCGAGAAAAAAACTTGGGAAACAACATAATATGGTGGGAGGAGTCATTTGGTGACTCTTGAGTGAAATCAAATCACTAGAACTATGCAATACACCAACCACTTCATATACGGTACGAACTTCGTATGAACTTGAAGTTTGCAATTACTTTGACCAATTGATTTCGGATCGAGCATAAAACTTGGGCAACATCATAATATGGTGGGAGGAGTCTTTTGAAGAGTTTTGAGTGAAATCCAATCACAAGAACTATGCAATCCTACAACCACTCCATGAAAGGTACTAACTTCGTACGAACTTGAAGTATCCAATTTATTTGACCAATTTAATTCAAATCGAGCCCAAGACTTGGGCAACATCATAATATGGTGGGAGTAGTCATTTGGTGAGTTTTGAATGAAATCCAAGCACTAGGACTACGCAATGCACCAGCCACTCCATTTGCAGTATGAACTTCGTACGAACTTGAAGGGTCCAATTTCTTTGACCAATTGACTTCGAATCGAGCCCAAAACTTGGGCAACATCATAATATGGTGGGAGGAGTCATTTGGTGAGTTTTGAGTGAACTCCAATCACTAGAAGTATGCAGTCCTACAACCAGTCCATGAAATGTATGAACTTCATACGAACTTGAAGTATCCAATTTTTTTACCCAATTGATTTCGGATCGAGCCCAAATCTTGGTCAACACCATAATATGGTCGGGGGACTCATTTGGTGAGTTTTGAGTGAAATCCAATCACTAGGACGATGCAATCCTACAACCACTCCGTGTACAGTGCGAACATGAAGTGTCCCTTTTTCTTTAACCAATTGATTTCGGATCGAGCCCAAAACTTGGGCAACATCATAATATGGTGGGAGGAGTCATTCGGTGAGTTTTGATTGAAATCCAATCTATAGAACAGTGCAATCCTACAACCACTCCGTTTATAGTACGAACTTCGTACGAACATCAAATGTCCCTTTTCTCTTACCAATTGATTTCGGATCGAGCCCAAAACTTGGGCAACACCACAATATAGTGGGAGGAGTCATTTGGTGAGTATTGAGTGAAATCGAATCACTAAAACTATGCTCTGCACCAACCACGCAATTTACAGTACGAACTTGAACTGTCCAATTTCTTTGACCAATTGATTTTTGATCGTTCCCAAAACTTGGGCAACATCCTAATATGATGGGAGGAGCTATTTGGTAAGTTTTGAGTGAAATCCAATCACTAGAACTATGCAATCCTACAACCACTCCATGAAAAGTACGAACTTCGTACGAACTTGAAGTATCCACTTTCACTGACCAATTGACTTCGGATCGAGCCCAAAACATGGGTAACATCATAATATGGTGGAAGGAGTCATTTGGTGAGTTTTGATTGAAATCCAATCAATAGAACAATGCAATCCTACAACAACTCCGTGTACAGTACCAACTTTGTACGAACATGAAGTGTTCCTTTTTTTTTTTGGTCAAACTGGAATAATAATACTAGGGCAACAAGCCAAAGATACAACACTAGAGTCCAAAACTAATGGACAACCGCAATTAGAACAACAAAGCATACAAATACAAAGACTAGAGGAAACACAGGTAGGAGACGACCCAACCAACCGTTGGTGGCATCGTCAAATGCGTTACTAGTCCCAAACTAATAATGGGGAGGACAAGGTAACCCATCCTTATTAAGAATTCCTACCAATGAGGATGGGGGAATATTGACCCAAAAACATGGGCTCATCCTCGACATTGCTATGGTGGGAGGAGTCATTTGGTGAGTATTGAGTGAAATCGAATCACTAAAACTTTGCACTGCACCAACCACACAATTTACGGTACGAATTTGAAGTGTCCAATTTCTTTGATCAATTGATTTTGGATCGATCCCAAAACTTGGGCAACATCGTAATATGGTGGGAGGAGTCATTTGGTATGTTTTGAGTGAAATCCAATCACTAGAACTATGCAATCCTACAACCACTCCATGAGAGGTACAAACTTCATACGAACTTAAAGTATCCAAACTTCATACGAACTTGGACAACATCATAATTTGGTGGGCGGAGTCATTTGTTAAGTTTTGATTGAAATCCAATCAATACAACAGTGCAATCCTACAACCACTCCGTGTTCAGTACGAACTTGAACTGTCCAATTTCTTTGACCACTTGATTTCGGATAGAGCCCAAAACTTGGGCAAGATCATAAGATGATGGGAGGAGTCATTTGGAGAGTTTTGATTGAAATCCAATCAATAGAACAGTGCAATCCTACAACCACTCCGTGTACTGTACGAACTTCGTACGAGCATGAAGTGTCCCTTTCCCTTTACCAATTGATTTCAGATCGAGCCCAAAACTTGAGCAACACCACAATATGCTGGGAGGAGTCATTTGGTAAGTATTGATTGAAATCGAATTACTAAAACTATGCAATGCACCAACCACATCATTTACGGTACGAACTTGAAGTGTCCAATTTCTTTGACCAATTGATTTCGGATCGATCCCTAAACTTGGGAAATATCGTAATATGGTGGGAGGAGTCATTTGGTAAGTTTTGAGTGAAATCCAATCACTAGAACTATGCAATCCTACAACCACTCCATGAAAGGTACGAATTTTGTACGAACTTGAAGTATCCAATTTTATTGACCAATTGACTTCGGATCGGGCCCAAAACTTGGGCAACATCATAATATGTTGGGAGGAGTCATTTGGAGAGTTTTGAGTGAAATCCAATCACTTGAACTATGCAATGCACCCACCACTCCATTTACGGTACAATTTCTTTAAACCATTGATTTCGGATTGAGCCCAAAACTTGGGCAACATCATATAAAGGTGGGTGGAGTCATTTGGTGAGTTTTGATTGAAATCCAGTCAATAGAATAGTGCAATCCTACAACCACTCCGTGTACAGTACGAACATGAAGTGTCCCTTTTCTTTTACCAATTGATTTCGGATCGTGCCC
Source organism: Prunus padus (assembly GCA_024362665.1). Lineage (NCBI taxonomy): Eukaryota > Viridiplantae > Streptophyta > Magnoliopsida > Rosales > Rosaceae > Prunus > Prunus padus. The sequence goes on from JANFAM010000012.1 coordinate 23,983,984, forward strand.
AAAACTTGGGCAACACCACAATATGTTGGGAGGAGTCATTTGGTGAGTATTGGGTGAAATCGAATCACTAAAACTATGCAATGCACCAACCACACCATTTAAGGTACGAACTTGACGTGTCCAATTTCTTTGAACGATTGATTTCGGATCGATCCCAAAACTAGGGCAACATCTTAATATGGTGGGTGGAGTCATTTGGTGAGTTTTGAGTGAAATCCAATCACTAGAACTTTGCAATCCTACAACCACTCCGTGTACAGTACGAACTTCGTACGAACATGAAGTGTCCCTTTTCTTTTACCAATTCATTTCGGATAGGGCCCAAAACTTGGGCAACACCACAATATGGTGGGAGGAGTCATTTGGTGAGTATTGAGTGAAATCGAATCACTAAAACTATGCAATGCACCAACCACACCATTTAAGGTACGAAATTGAAGTGTCCAATTTCTTTGACCAATTGATTTCAGATTGATCCCAAACCTTGGGCAACATCGTAATATGGAGGGAGGAGTCATTTGGTAAGTTTTGAGTGAAATAGAATCACTAGAACTATGCAATCTTAAAACCACTCCATGAAAGGTGCGAACTTCGTACGAACATGAAGTATCCAACTTCATTGACCAATTGACTTCGGATTGAGCCCAAAACTTGGGCAACATCATAATATGGTGGGAGGAGTCATTTGGTGAGCTTTGAGTGAAATCCAATTACTTGAACTATGCAATGCATCAACCAATCCATTTACGATACAATTTCTTTAAACCATTGACTTCGCATCGAGCCCAAAACTTGGGCAACATCATAATATGGTGGGAGAAGTCATTCGGTGAGTTTTGAGTGAAATCCAATCACTAGAAGTATGCAATCCTACAACCACTCCATGAAAGCTACGAACTTCGTACGAACCTGAAGTATCCAATTTCTTTGACCAATTGATTTCGGATCGAGCCCAAAACTTGGGCAACATCATAACATGGTGGGAGGAGTCATTTGGTGAGTTTTGAGTGAAATCCAATCACTTGAACTATGCAATGCACCAACCACTCCATTTACGGTACAATTTCCTTAAACCATTGATTTCGGATCGAGGCCAAAACTTGGGCAACATCATAATATGGTGGGAGGCAACATTTGGTGAGTTTTGAGTGAAATCCAATCACTTGAACTATGCATTGCACCAACCACTCCATTTACAGTACAATTTCTCTAAACCATTGATCTCGTATTGAGCCCAAAACTTGGGCAACATCATAATATGGTGGGAGGAGTCATTCGGTGAGTTTTGAGTGAAATCCAATCACTAGAACTATGCAATCTTGCAACCACTCATTGAAAGGTACGAACTTCGTACGAATTTGAACTATCCAATTTCTTTGACCAATTGATTTTTGATCGAGCCCAAAACTTGGGCAACATCATAATATGGTGGGAGGAGTTATTTGGTGAGTTTTGAGTGAAATCCAATCACTTGAACTATGCAATGCACCAACCACAACATTTACGGTACAATTTATTTAAACCATTGATTTCGGATCGAGCCAAAAACTTGGGCAACATCATATTAAGGTGGGAGGAGTCATTTGGTGAGTTTTGATTGAAATCCAATAAATAGAACAGTGCAATCCTACAACCACTCCGTGTACAGTACGACCTTCGTACGAACATGAAGTGTCCCTTTTCTTTCACCAATTGCTTTCGGATCCAGCCCAAAACTTGGGCAACATCATATTATGGTGGGAGGCGTCATTTGGTGCGTTTTCATTGAAATCCAATCTATAGAACAGTGCAATCCAACAACCGCACCATGTACAATATGAACTTCGTACGAACATGAAGTGTCCCTTTTCTTTTACCAACTGATTTCGGATCGATCCCAAAACTTGGGCAACACCACAATATGGTGGGAGGAGTCATTTGGTGAGTATTAAGTGAAATCGAATCACTAAAACTATGCAATGCACCAACCACAACATTTAAGGTACAAACTTGAAGTGTCCAATTTCTTTGACCAATTGATTTTGGATCGATCCCAAAACCTGGGCAACATCATAATATGGTGGGAGGAGTCATTTGGAAAGTTTTTAGTGAAATCCAATCACTAGACCTATGCAATCCAAAAACCACTCTATGAAAGGTACGAACCTCGTACAAACTTGAAGTATCCAATTTCATTGACCAATTGACTTCGGGCCCAAACCTAGGCAACATCATAATATGGTGGGAGGAGTCATTCGGTGAGTTTTGAGTGAAATGCAATCACTTGAACAATGCAATGCACCAACCACTCCATTTACAGTACAATTTCCTTAAACCATTGATTTTGGATCGAGGCCAAAACTTGGGCAATATCATAATATGGTGGGAGGAGTCATTTGGTGAGTTTTGAGTGAAATCCAATCACTTGAATTATGCAATGCATCAACCACTCCATTTACGGTACAATTTCTTTAAACCATTGATTTCGGATCGAGCCGAAAACTTGGGCAACATCATAATATGGTGGGACGAGTCATTCGGTGAGTTTTGAGTGTAATCCAATCACTAGAACTATGCTGCAATCCTACAACCACTCCATGAAAGGTACGAACTTCGTATGAACTTGAAGTATCCAATTTCTTTGACAAATTGATTTCTCATCGAGCCCAAAACTTTTGCAACATCATAATATGGTGGGAGGAATCATTTGGTGAGTTTTGAGTGAAATCCAATCACTTGAACTTGCAATGCACCAATCACTCCATTTACGGTACAATTCCCTTAAACCATTGATTTCGGATCGAGGCGAAAACTTGGGCAACACCACAATATGGTGGGAGGACTCATTTGGTGAGTTTTGATTGAAATCCAATCAATAGAACTGTGCAATCCTACAACCACTCCGTGTACAGTACGAACTTCGTACGAACATGAAGTGTCCCTTTTCTTTTTCCATATTATTTCGGATCGAGCCGAAAACTTGGGCAACACCACAATATCGTGGAAAGTGTCATTTGGTGAGTATTCAGTGAAATCGAATCACTAAAACTATGCAACGCACCAACCACACCATTTACGGTACGAAGTTGAAGTGTCCAATTTCTTTGATCAATTGATTTCGGATCGAGGCCAAAACTTGGGCAACACGACAAAATGGTGGGAGGAGTCATTTGGTGAGGTTTGAGTGTAATCGAATCCCTGGAACTATGCAATGCACCAACCACTCCATTTACAGTATGAACTTCGTACGAACATGAAGTGTCCAAGTTCTTGGAACAATTTATTTCGGATCAAGCCCAAAACTTGGGCAACATCATAATATGGTGGGAGGAGTCATTTTGTGAGTTTTGAGTGAAATCCAATCACTAGAACTATGCAATGCACCAACCACTCCATTTACAGTACGAACTTCGTACGAACTTGAAGTGTCCCATTTCTTTGACCAATTGATTTCGGATCGAGCCTAAAACTTGTCCAACATCATAATGTGGTGGGAGGAGTCATTTGGTTAGTTTTCAGTGAAATCCGATCACTAGTACTATGCAATCCTACAACCACTCCATGAAAGGTAGGAACTTCGTACGAACTTGAAGTATCCAATTTCTTTGACCAATTGATTTCGGATCGAATCCAAATCTTGGGCAACATCATAATATGGTTGGAGGAGTCATTTGGTGAGGTTTGAGTGAAATCCAATCAATAGAACAATGCAATCCTACAACCACTCCATGTACTGTAAGAACTTCGTGCGAACATGAAGTGTCCCTTTTCTTTGACCAATTTATTTCGGATCGAGCCCAAAACTTGGGCAACACCACAAGATGGTGGGAGGATTCATTTGGTGAGTTTTGAGTGAAATCAAATCACTAGAACTATGCAATGCACCAACCACTCCATTTACGGTATGAACTTCGTACGAACATGAAGTTTCCAAGTTCTTTGAGCAATTGATTTCGGATCGAGCCCAAAACTTGGGCAACATCACAATATGGTGGGAGGAGTCATTTGGTGATTTTAGAGTGAAATCCAATCACTAGAACTTTGCAATCCTACAACCACTCCGTGAAAGGTACGAACTTCTGACGTACTTGAATTATCCAATTTCTTTGACCCATTGATTTCAGATGTTGCCAAAAACTTGGGCAACATCATAATATGGTGGGAGGAGTCATTTAGTGAGTTTTGAGGGAAATCCAATTACTAGAACTTTGCAATGCACCAACCCTTGCATTTACGGTACGAACTTCGTACGAACTTGAAGTTTCCAAATTCTCTGACCTATTGATTTCGGATCGAGCCCAATACTGGGTCAGCATTATAATATGGTGGGAGGAGTCATTTGGTTATTTTTCAGCGAAATCCAATCACCAGAACTATGCAATCCTACAACCACTCCATGAAAGGTACGAACTTGAAGTGTCCAATTTCTTTGACCAATTGATTTCTAATCGAGCCCAAAAGTTGGGCAACATCATAATATGGTGGGAGGAGTCATTTGGTGAATTTTGAGTGAAATCCAATCAATAGAACAATGCAATCCTACAACCACAGTACGAACTTCGTACGAACATGAAGTGTCCCTTTTCATTTTTTGGTCAAGCTGGAATAATTATACCAGTGCAACAAGCCAAAGATACAACGCTAGAGTCCAAGACTATTGGACAACCGCAATTAGAACAACAAAGCATACAAATACAAAGACTAGAGGAAACACAGGTAGGAGACGACCCAACCAACCAGTGGTGGCATAGTCAAATGCCTTACTAGTCCCAAACTAATAATGGGGAGGACAAGGTAACCCATCCTTATTAAGAACTCCTACCAACGAGGATGGGGGTCTATTGAGCCAAAAAGATGGGCTCATCCTCGACATTGCTATCCTAGCCAAGTAGTCTGCTGCTAGGTTTGCGGTTCTGGGAACCCAAGACCAACTACACTCCCTGAATTCTGCCTGGATCTCTTTTATCAAAGTGAACACAGGATATACATGCCACCTGCCTCTTGAAATGGAGTGTTGAAGAGCATTGATAATCTCCCTGCATTCGGATTCAATTACAATGTGAGCACAGCCCTGCTGCTTGGCTAATTTGCACCCCACAAAATCCCCCAAAGCACTACGAAGGACTATTCCCACACCTACCTGTTGACCAGTAGATCGCCATGAAGCGTTTACATTAACCTTGATGATATTATATACTTGAGATGCACCATTTCGACGTTGATTGATGGAACGCAGAACCTCCAAAAAATCGCCACAAGAGGTTTAGATTGCCCTTATAACTGAGAGGGGTTGCGGGGCCTTGTGCTCCAGAACAGCTTTGCAACGGGCTTTCCAAATGTGCCAACATGTGTAGGCTATAATTGTACTCATCCATTCTCGATCGGTCACACTTAGAACCCGCTCATTTATGATTGACAACAACCATCTATCCAAACTTGTGATCGCTCCCTTGTTTATCTTGATATTCAATTGGCCACCAAACCAAACAGGTTCAACCCAAGGACAGAGTAAGAGCATGTGTTCAATAGATTCGGCAAATTCACCGCAAATAGAGCAAACAGGGGAGGTGCCCATTTTTCGTTGAAATAAGTTCTCCTTTGTGGCAATACTATTCCGGACAGCTCTCCAAATAAAATTTCAGATTTTTGGGGGAGCTTTTATTCGCCACACAAACTTCCAGCAAACCGCATCAACATCGCGGGAGGAGGAGGGTCTATTTTACTGCCGAGTAATTGAGGAGCTATGCAGCCAGTGATACCCAGATTTCACAGAGTAGCATCCATTGATTTCGAAAGAACAATTGATTTCGGATCGAGCCCAAAACTTGGGCAACATCATAATATGGTGGGAGGAGTCATTTCGTGAGCTTTGAGTGAAATCCATTCACTAGAACGACGCAATGCAACTATCACTCTTTTTACTGTATGAACTTGAAGTGTCCAATTTCTTTAACCAATTGATTTCGGATCGAGCCCAAATCTTGTGCAACATCATAATATGGTGGGAGGATTCTTTTGGTGAGTTTTGAGTGAAATCCAATCACTAAAACTATGCAATGCACCAACCACTCCATTTACGGTACGAACTTGAAGTGTCCAATCTTTTTGACCAATTGATTCCGGATCGAGCCCAAAACTTGGGCAACATCATAATGTGGTGGAACTTTGTGAGTTTTGAGTGAAATCCAATCTCCAGAACTGTGCAATCCTACAACCACTCCATTTACGGTACGAACTTCGTACGAACTTGAAGTGTCCAATTTCTTTTACCAATTGATTTCGGATTAAGCCCAAAACTTGGGCAACATCATAATATGGTGGGAGGAGTCATTTGGTTAGTTTTCAGTGAAATCCAATCCCTAGAACTATGCAATCCTACAACCACTCTATGAAATGTGCGACCTTCGTATTAACTTGAAGTGTCCAATTTCTTTGACCAATTGATTTCGGATCGAGCGAAACACTTGGGCAGCATCATAATCTGGTGGGAGGAGCCATTTGGTGAGTTTTGAGTGAAATCCAATCACAGAACTATGCAATGTAGCAACCACTCCATTTTTTGGACCAATTGATTTTGGATCGAGCCCAAAACTTGGGCAACATCATAATGTGGTCGGAGGAGTCATTTGGTGAGTTTTGAGTGAATCCAGTTACTAGAACTGTGCAATCCTACAACCACTACCTGTACAGTGCGAATTTCGTACAAACATGAAGTGTTCCTTTTCTTTGACTAATTGATTTTGGATAGAGCCCAAAACTTGGGCAACGTCATTATATGGTGGGAGGAGTCTTTTGGTGATTTTGAGTGAAATCCAATCACTATAACTATGCAATGCACCAATCACTTCAATTACGGTACAACCTCGTACGAACTTGAAGTGTCCAATTTGTTTGACCAATTGATTTCGGATCGAGCCCGAAACTTGGGCAACACGATAATACAGTGGGAGGAGTCATTTGGCTAGTTTTGAGTGAAATGCAGTCACTAGAACTATGCAGTCCTTCAACCACTCCATGAAAAGTACGACCTTCTTACGAACTTGAAGTATCCAATTTCCTTAACCAATTGATTTTGGATCAAGCCCAAATCTTGGGCAACATCATAATATGGTGGGAGGAGTCATTTGGTGAGTTTTGAGTGAAATCCAATCACTAGAACTTTGCAATCCTACAACCACTCCGTGTACAGTACGAACTTCGTCTGAACATGAAGTGTCCCTTTTCTTTGACCAACTGATTTCGGACCGAGACCAAAACTTGGGAAACATTATAATATGGTGAGGGGAGTCATTTGGTGGGTTTTGAGTGAAATCCAATTACTAGAACAATGCAATCCTACAACCACTCCGTGTATAGTACGAACTTTGTACGAACCTCAAGTGTCTCTTTTCTTTGACCAATTGATTTCTGATCGAGCCCAAAACTTGGGGAATATCATAACATGGTGAGAGGAGTCATTTGGTGTGTTTTGAGTGAAATCCAATTACTAGAACTATGCAATCCTACAACCACTCTGTGTACAATTCGAACTTCGTATGAACATGAAGTGTCTCTTTTCCTTGACCAATTGATTTCGGATTGACCCTAAAACTTGGGAACCATCAGAATGTGGTGGGAGGAGTCAGTTGGTGAGTTGTGAGTGAAATCCAATCACTAAAACGTTGCAATCCTACAACCACTCCCTGAATGGTACGAACTTCGTACGAACTTGAAGTATCCAATTTCTTTGACCAATTGATTTTGGTTTGAGCGCAAAATTTGTGCAACATCATAATAATATGGTGGGATGAGTCATTTGGTGAGTTTTGAGTGAAATCCAATCACTAGAATTATGCAATCCTTCAACCACTCCATGACAAGTACGACCATCGTACGAACTTGAAGTATCCAATTTCTTTAACCAATTGATTTCGGATCGAGTCCAAACTTTGGCAACATCATAATATGGTGGGAGGTGTTAACTCGCAAGTGCACGAGGCGTTTGGTAGTATAGCATGTGTAAGTACGAGGTCGATCCCATGAGGATTGATGATAGATTGATTCAATTTGATTCCCTGCACAAAATAGAAACCAAAAGAAAATAAATACAACAAGAAAGAAAGAAAAGAAATTAATTAACTCAAGCAAATTAGTTACCAAGTTCAATTTAGATTCACAGATTGATTCTAGCTAAAGTATGGTTAAGCCATGGTGTCTGGTCCTAACCTTGTATTCCTAATTCCCTAATTAGATCCTTGTTGTCGAACCTAAATTAAGCATTAGAAATCCATTAAGTAAAGAAGAATGTTTTAAACAACCAATCATGTATCTAATCCCTGTTGTCGAATGTCCATACATACTCTTCCTATTCATAGTTCAATTTGAATTAATGCATGGTGTCTACTCTTAATTCAAACCAAGATAGCTAACATACAAGTTTTAATGGTGATCACTCATTCAAACAAGCGTATTAACCTAAAAGCATAATGAATAAGAACAAGAACTATAATTGAAACTTGGAAACTAATTAAACTTGAAAACTTAAGAAAAGAATTTACATTACAATGAAAAATAAATTACAACAAAGAGAAGCTTAAAGGAAAATTTAGCAAAAGGATTTTGTTACAACAATTGATAACTAAAAAGGAAAACTAAGAGCATTTGAGGGAGAGAATGGAGAGGAGCTTTAGAGAGATGTTTGAGAGCTCCCCCCCTTGCGGTGTGTTTACAAACTTGGAGAAACTCACTATTTATAGGCCTAGGGGAAGTGAAAATCTGAATTAAGTATTGCTTCTACCTACAAAACTCACTTCACCAACTTACAACACTTAATTCACCAACTTTACCTAACACACAATTGCATTTGAAAACAATTCCTCTTGTCTTTAAGCTTAGTGTTGCACCTCCCACTTCATCTTTTTTTACTTCATTTGGCTGCTGCAATACTCCACTCCAATTATAAGTATTGAATATGCTTCACCAAACTTTCCCACAATCAATAACATTTCATCATGCATATGTCATGCTTGACAATGCATTGCAGTCTTCTTTTGGGCTCGTTTTGGGCTTGCTTCTCAATTCTGAAAAATCTGGAAAAATATGGATCTTGAAGCACTTTGAATTATCTTTTCAAGCATATGCAGCCCAGCTCAAGGAAAAATCGGAAAGGCCTTCAAATGTGATTTTTGGCCCAGTAACGTAGATGCTGCCGAATTTGACCTTAAGCTGCCAAAACTTGTATAACTTTCTCTAGAGGACTCGGAATCATGAACCGTAAAATGCTCCAGAAAATAGACTTCCGTATCTTTCCAATGATGTATGACTCATTATCTGGTTCTTCTTGAGCAAGTACAGTCCAATCCGTGAAGTTGACTGATCTGCAGACACCGTTTTGAGCTAACTTGTCTCCAAAATGCATTTAATGAGTCTTAAGCTTATTATACTGAAACAAACACAAAATAGATTAAAAGCACAAGTTTAACTCAAAAACATAACCAAATCATAAGTTAGATGGGTACAAAATGATATGTAATTATGCACCGATCAGGAGAATTCATTTGGTGAGTTTTGAGTGAAATCCAATCACTAGAATGACGCAATCCTACAACCATTCCGTGTAAAGTACGAACTTCGTCTGTCCCTTTTCTTTGACCAATTGATTTCGGACTTAGCCCAAAACTTGGGAAACATAATAATATGGTGGGGGGAGTCATTTGGTTAGTTTTGAGTGAAATCCAATTACTAGAACAATGCAATCCTACAACCACTCCTTGTATAATACGAACTTCGTACGAACCTCAAGTGTCTCTTTTCTTTGACCAATTGATTTCCGATCGAGCCCAAAACTTGGGGAACATCATAATATGGTGAGAGGAGTCATTTATTGAGTTTTGAGTGAAATCCAATCACTAGAACTAGGCAATCCTACAACCACTCCGTGTACAGTACGAACTTCGTACGAACATGAAGTGTCCCTTTTCTTTGACCAATTGATTACGAATTGACCCAAAATTTGGGAAACATCATAATGTGGTGGGAGGAGTCATTTGGTGAGTTGTGAGTGAAATCCAATCACTAAAACGTTGCAATCCTACAACCACTCCCTGAATGGTACGAACTTCGTACGAACTTGAAGTATTCAATTTCTTTGACCAACTGATTTTGGATCGAGTGCAAAATTTGGGCAACATCATAATAATATGGTGGGAGGAGTCATTTGGTGAGTTTTGAGAGAAATCCAATCAATAGAATTATGCAATCGTTTAACCACTCCATGAAAAGTACGACCATATACGAACTTGAGTGAAATCCAATCACTAGAACTATGCAATCCTACAACCACTACGTGTACAGTGAGAACTTCGTACGAACATGAAGTGTCCCTTTGCTTTGATTAATTGATTTCGGACGAGCCCAAAACTTGGGCAACATCATAATATGGTGGGCGGAGTCTTTTGGTGATTTTGAGGGAAATCCAATTGTTAGCTCGCAAGTGCACGAGCCATTGGATAGTATAGCATGTGTAAGTACGAGGTCGATCCCACGAGGATTGATGATAGATTGATTCAATTTGATTCCCTGCACAAAATAGAAATGAAAAGAAAATAAATAAAACAAGAAAGAAAGAAAGAAAATAAATTAACTCAAGCAAATTAGTTACTAAGTTCAATTTAGATTCACAGATTGATTCTAGCTAAAGTATGATTAAGCCATGGTGTCTGGTCCTAGCCTTGTATTCCTAATTCCCTAATTAGATCCTTGTTGTCGAACCTAAATTAAGCATTAGAAATCCATTAAGTAAAGAAGAATGTTTTAAACAACCAAGCATGTATCTAATCCCTGTTGTCGAATGTCCATACATACTCTTCCTATTCATAGTTCAATTTGAATTAATGCATGGTGTCTACTCTTAATTCAAACCAAGATAGCTAACATACAAGTTTAAATGGTGATCAATCATTCGAACAAGCATATTAACTTATAAGCATAATGAATAAGAACAAGAACTATAATTGAAACTTGAAAACTAATTTAACTTGAATTCTTAAGAAAAGAATTTACATTACAATGAAAATTAAATTACAACTAAGAAAAACTTAAAGGAAAATTTAGCAAAAGGATTTTGGTACAACAATTGAGAACTAAAAAGAAAACTAAGAGAATTTGAGGGAGAGAAGAGAGAGGAGCTCTACAGAGATGTTTGAGAGCTCCCCCCCTTGGGATGTCTTTACAAGCTTGGAGAAACTCACTATTTATAGGCCTAGGGGAAGTGAAAATCTGAATTAAGTATTGCTTCTACCTACAAAACTCACTTCACCAACTTACAACACTTAATTCACCAACTTTACCTAACACACAATTGCATTTGGAAACAATTCCTCTTGTCTTTAAGCTTAGTGTTGCAGCTCCCACTTCATCTTCTTTTACTTCATTTGGCTGCTGCAATACTCCACTCCAATTATAAGTATTGAATATACTTCACCAAACTTTCCCACAATCAATAACATTTCATCATGCATATGTCATGCTTGACAATGCATTGCAGTCTTCTTGTGGGCTTGTTTTGGGCTTGTTTCTCAATTCTGAAAGATCTGGAAAAATATGGATCTTGAAGCACTTTGAATTATCTTTCCAAACATATGCAGCCCAGCTCAAGGAAAAATCGGATAGACCTTCAAATGTGATTTTTGGCCCAGTAACGCAGATGCTGCCGATTTTGACCTTAAACTGCCAAAACTTGTATAACTTTCTCTAGAAGACTCGGAATCATGAACCGTAAAATTCTTCAGAAACTAGACTTCCGCATCTTTCCAATGATATATGGTTCATTATCTGGTTCTTCCTGAGCAAGTACAGTCCAATCCATAAAATTGACTGATCTGCAGACACCGTTTTGAGCTAACTTGTCTCCAAAATGCATTTAATGAGTCATAAGCTTATTACACTGAAACAAACACAAAATAGATTAAAAGCACAAGTTTAACTCAAAAACATAACCAAATCATAACTTAGAAGGGTATAAAATGATATGTAATTATGCGCCGATCAAATACCCCCAAACCTATATTTTGCTAGTCCTCGAGCAAAACAAAAGGAAAACAAAGATAAAAATAAATAAATAAATAAAATTTATTAGACCACTTTCGCAGGTAACTCGATTGCATTGAGCATATGCAACAAGCCTTTAAACCTCTAGGCATCCCTAGTAGGAGGAGTTGTGTCTCCTGAGGGTTTAACAGATATGATACCAACAAACGTTTTACTGACTCTACAAAAACAAAGTAGTTAGAAAACTAAAAGAAAACAAAAACAAATACAAAACAATATTTCCGAACATTTTCTAAAAAGAAATGACTCATGCACATGACTCAAAAGTTTTAACAATAAAAGCTCAATTGTAGACATTATTCACAATGTGGCAAAGTTCAAAACATAACATGCTCAAAGTGTAGTAGTGTGATAGCCAAATGCAACAAATTCTCCAATCTTAGTTTTCACACAATTTCAAAAATCATACAAAGCACAAATTCAACTTCAAATCTCACCAAAGTTGTCATCTCACAAATGAATCACTCAGAAGAGGGCTATAATGCATCACTCAGTTATAAACATGAGATTAGAATTAAACCATAAGGGAATTAACTCACAATAGAAAGATGAAGAACTTGCATTATATGATCTCAAGAAGGATGCCAAACACTTAAAAGTAGGAAAATGGATGCAATTCAATCACATGACATTTAGGATCAATTCAGGTCTTTATCATAGGTTGTAATGGGGCCAAGGGTGTAAGGTGAGTGAGAAATGAAAGGTATGGATAACACAAAGTCCAAAGAACTCGTAATGTAAGAGCATAAAACAATTGTTTCCAAGACTTCGAATCATCACAATGAGGATTTTTTTTTTTTCAAAACTCCTTATACCTCCATTTATAAGGATTCACACTCATTTCTTTTAATTGAACAACCACCAATTTATTTTGAGGCCAATAAAGAAACCCAAAAATGAATTTTCAATCAACCACAATCACAACATTCTCTTTTCTTCCACCAATTGGGTGATTTTTTATATATATTTATTTTCAATATATAATACCCCTTCCCAAACTTAGCATGAAAAACACATCACAATTAAAGCTCATGAGTTCCTTAGAAAAGGTAAATACTTGTTTTTCAGGCTAAGGGGAGGAAATATAATTGGTTAAATGAAAGAAAAGGTTTACATGTAGGCTCAAAATGGTTAACAATGGAAAAATCATGCTTAAGCATGCATAAGGTTAGCTTGAAAGGCACAAATGATCCAAAGAGGGCCTTAATATCATTTCTCAAATGTCATGTAATCAAATTTGCATAAGAATGAATGATTTTTAAGTGTTCAACCAAATCAATGAATAACGAGATCAAACAACTTAGATGACAAGAAAATAAGAGTACGTGTATAACACTCATGAAATGAAGGACAAGGCTCAAAAACTTACATTATATGGTTATACAAGTTTAATTTATGCTTGATACAATTCTTTGGATCATGCAAATCCTTTAATTGGAAAATTATGAAACAAATGGCAAGTGTAAAGAAGGTTTCGAACATATCATTCTAGAACGATGCGAAATGTTTTTTTATTTATTTTTAATAAAAAGAAATCCAATTTTCATTTAAGTCATGCAAAACATTTATAACAATCTCATCATATGTGTTCAGAAAGTGACTCAAAAAAAAAAAAAAAAAAGCAAGACTACAATAAAACAGAAAAACAAGAAATTTTTTTTTTAAAATTTTATTTTAAGAAAAACCAAATTTACTTGCTAAACTCTAATACCCCCAAACTTAGAAATGAACATTGTCCTCAATGTTTAAAAATTAGGCACAAGTAATGTCATAACAACTATTGAAAGGTATTAAAGCAAATAAATATCACAAAATTCAATAATTAAAATACAAAACAAAATAAAATAATTACAAAATAAAAATTGCAAAACAACCAAACGAATAAAAAAAATTAAAAAAATAAAACGAAATAGTAAGCCCTAAACACACAAGCTTACGCAAATTGAAACCCAAAACAAAATTTGAAGCCCAAAGACCACAATTTCGAACCCCAAACCACGGTGAAACCCGACCCACAATGAAATCCGAACCCCACACATTTTATTTATTTAAATTGATTTTTTTTTTTAAAAAAAAATTTTAAATTTTAAATTTATAGTTTTTTTTTTTTACGTGGCAAGTGGATTCTGAAGTGTCCATTTACGGTACGAACTTCGTACGAACTTGAAGTGTCCAATATGTTTGACTAATTGATTTCGGATCGAGCCCGAAACTTGGTCAACACGATAATACGGTGGGAGGAGTCATTTGGCGAGTTTTGGGTGAAATGCAGTCACTAGAACTATGCAATCCTACAACCACCCCGTGTACAGTACGAACTTCGTCTGAACATGAAGTATCCCTTTTCTTTGACCAATTAATTTCGGATCGAGCCCAAAACTTGGGAACACATCATAATATGGTGGGAGGAGTGATTTGGTGAGTTTTAAGTGAAATCCAATCACTAGAACAATGCAATCGTACAACCACTCCTTGTATAGTACGAACTTCGTACGAACCTCAAGTGTCACTTTTCTTCGACCAATTGATTTCAGATCGAGCCCAAAACTTGGGAAAGATCATAATATGGTGGGAGGAGTCATTTGGTGAGTTTTGAGTGAAATCCAATCACTAGAACTATGCAATCCTACAACCACTCCGTGTACAGTACGAATTTCATCCGAACATGAAGTGTCCGTTTTCTTTGACCAATTGATTTCGGACCGAGCCCAAAACTTAGGAAACATCATAATATGGTGGGAGGAGTCATTTGGTGAGTTTTCAGTGAAATCCAATTGCTAGAACAATGCAATCCTACAACCACTCCGTGTATAGTACGAACTTCGTACGAACCTCAAGTGTCTCTTTTCTTTGACCAATTGATTTCAGATCGAGCCCAAAACTTGGGCAACATCATAATATGGTGAGAGGAGTCATTTGGTGAGTTTTGAGTGAAATCCAATCACTAGAACTATGCAATCCAACAACCACTCCGTGTACAGTACGAACATGAAGTGTCCCTTTTCTTCGACCAATTGATTTCGGATCGACCCCAAAATTTGGGAACCATCAGAACGTTGTGGGAGGAATCATTTGTTGAGTTTTGAGTGAAATCTAATCACTAAAACGTTGCAATCCTACAACCACTCCCTGAATGGTATGAAATTCGTACGAACTTGAAGTATCCAATTTATTTAACCAATTGATTTTGGATCGAGCGCAAAATTTGGGCAACATCATAATTATATGGTGGGACGAGTCATTTGGTGTGTTTTGAGTGAAATCCAATCACTAGAACTATGCAATCCTTCAACCACTCCATGAAAAGTACGACCATCGTACGAACTTGAAGTATCCAATTTCTTTAACCAATTGATTTCGGATCGAGTCCAAATCTTGGGAAACATCATAATATGGAGGGATGAGTCATTTAGTGAGTTTTGAGTGAAATCCAATCACTAGAACGATGCAATACTACAACCACTCCGTGTACAGTACGAACTTCGTCCGAACATCAAATGTCCCGTTTCCTTGACCAATTGATTTCGCACCGAGCCCAAAACTTGGGAAACATCATAATTTGGTGGGAGGAGTCACTTGGTGAGTTTTGAGTAAAATCCAATTACTAGAACAATGCAATCCTACAAGCACTCCGTATATAGTACGAACTTCGTACGAACCTCAAGTGTCTCTTTTCTTTGACCAATTGATTTCAGATCGAGCCCAAAACTTGGGGAACATCATAATATGGTGAGAGGAGTCATTTGGTGAGTTTTGAGTGAAATCCAATCACTAGAACGATGAAATCCTACAACCACTCCGTGTACAGTACGAACTTCGTACGAACATAAAGTGTCCATTTTCTTTGACCAATTGATTTCAGAACGTGCCCAAAACTTGGGCAACATCATAATACGGTGGGAGGATTCTCTTGGTGAGTTTTGAGTGAAATCCAATCACTAGAACTTCGCAATGCACCAACCTATCCATTTACGACACGAACTTCGTACGAACTTGAAGTGTCCAATTTATTAGACCAATTGATTTCAGATAGAGCCCAAAAGTTGGGCAACATCATAATATGGTGGGAGGATTCTCTTGGTGAGTTTTGAGTGAAATCCAATCACTAGAACTTCGCAATGCACCAACCAATCCATTTACGACACGAACTTCGTACGAACTTGAAGTGTCCAATTTATTAGACCAATTGATTTCAGATAGAGCCCAAAACTTGGGCAACATCATAATATGGTGGGAGGTGTCATTTGGTAAGTTTTGAGTCAAATTCAATCACTAGAACGTTGCAATCCTACAACCACTCCCTGAATGGTACGAAATTCGTACGAACTTGAAATATCCAATTTCTTTGACCAATTGATTTTGGATCGAGCGCAAAATTTGGGCAACATCATAATAATATGGTGGGAGGAGTCATTTGGTGAGTTTTGAGTGAAATCCAATCACTAGAAGTTTGCAATCCTACAACCACTCCGTGTACAGTACGAACTTCGTACGAACATGAAGTGTCCCTTTTCTTTTACCAATTGATTTCGGAACGAGCCCAAAACTTGGGCAACACCAAAATATGGTGGGAGGAGTCATTTGGTGAGTATTGAGTGAAGTCCAATCACTAGAACGATGCAATCCTACAACCACTCCGTGTGCAGTATGAAGTTCGTACGAACATGAAGTCTCCCTTTTTCGAACAATTGATTTCGGATCGAGCCCAAAACTTGGGCAACATCATAATATGGTGGGAGGAGTCATTTGGTGAGTTTTGAGTGAAATACAATCACTAGAACTATGCAGTCATACGAACCTCAAGTGTCTCTTTTCTTGAAGTGTCCAATTTCTTTGGCCAATTGATTTCGGATTGAGCAAAAAACATGGGCAACATCATAATGTGGTAGGAGGAGTCATTTGTTGAGTTTTGAGTGAAATCCAATCTCTAGAACTATGCAATGCACCAACCACTCCATTTATGGTACGAACTTCGTACGAACTAAAAGTGTCCAATTTCTTTGTCCAATTGATTTCGGATAGAGCCCAAACTTGGCAACAACAAAATACGTTGGAAGGAGTCATTTGGTGAGTTTTGAGTGAAATCCAATCACTAGAACGATGCAATCCCACAACCACTCCGTGTACAGTACGAACTTCGTACGAACAGGAAGTGTCCCTTTTCTTTGGCCAATTGATTACGAATCGATCCCAAAAGTTGGGGAACATCACAATATGGTTGGAGCAGTCATTTGGTGAGTTTTGAGTGAAATCCAATCACTAGAAAGATGCAATCCTACAACCACTCCCTGAATGGTACGAACTTCGTATGAACTTGAAGTATCCAATTTCTATGACCAATTGTTTTCGGATCGAACCCGAAACTTGGGCAACATCACAGTATGGTGGAAGGATTATGCAATCACGAGAATTATGCAATCCTACAACCACTCCCTAAATGGTATGAACTTCGTATGAACTTGAAGTGTTCCTTTTCTTTGACCAATTGATTTTGATCGAGCCCAAAACTTGGGTAACATCATAATATGGTGGGATGAGTCATTTGGTGGGTTTTGAGTGAAATCCAATCATTAGAACTTTGCAATGCACAAACCACTCCATTTGCGGTACAAACTTCGTACGAACCTGAAGTGTCCAATTTCTTTGACCAATTGATTTCAGATCGAGCCCAAAACTTGGGCAACATCATAATATGGTGGGAGGAGTCATTTGGTGAGTTTTGAGCGAAATCGACTTACTAGAACGATGCAATCCTACAACCACTCCGTATACAGTACGAAATTCGTAAGAATATGAAGTGTCCCTTTTCTTGGACCAATTGATTTTGGATCGAGCCCAAAACTTGGGCAACATCATAATATGGTGGGAGGAGTCATTTGGTGAGTTTTGAGTGAAATTCAATCACTAGAATTATGCAATGCTCCAACCACTCCATTTACAGTACGAACTTGATACGTACTTGAAGTGTACAATTTTCTTTGACCAATTGATTTTGGATCGAGCAAAAAAATTGAACAACATCGTAATATGGTGGGAGGAGTCATTTGGTTAGTTTTCAGTGAAATGCGATAACTAGAACAATGCAATCCTACTACCACTCTCTTTACGGTACGAATTTCGTATGAACTTGAAGTGTCCAATTTCTTTGACCAATTGATTTCAGATCGAACAAAAAACTTGGGCAACATCTTAATATGGTGGGAGGAGTCATTTGGTGAGTTTTGAGTGAAATCCAATCACTAGAACTATGCAGTCATACGAACCTCAGGTGTTTCTTTGGCCAACTGATTTCGGGTTGAGCAAAAAACTTGGGCAACATCATAATATGGTAGGAGGAGTCATTTGTTGAGTTTTGAGTGAAATCCAATCTCTAGAACTATGAAATGCTCAAACCACTCCATTTACGGTACGAACTTCGTAAGAACTTGAAGTGTCCAATTTCTTTGACCAATTGATTTCGGATCAAGCCCAAAACTTGGGCAACATCACAGTATGGTGGGAGGAGTCATTTGTTGAGTTTTGAGTAAAATCTAATCACTACAATTATGCAATGCACCAACCACACCATTTACGGAACGAACTTCGTACGAACTTGAAGTATCCAATTTCTATGACCAATTGAATTCGGATCGAGCCCAAAACTTGGGCAACATCGTAATATGGTGGGAGGAGTGATTTGGTTAGTTTTGAGTGAAATCCAATCACTAAAACGATGCAATCCAACAACCACTCCGTGTACAATACGAAATTCGTAAGAAGATGAAGTGTCCCTTTTCTTTGACCAATTTATTTCGGATCGAGCCCAAAACTGGGGCCTTATCATATTATGGTGGAGGAGTCATTTCGTGAGTTTTGAGTGAAATCCAATCACTAGAACTATGCAATGCACCAACCACTACATTTACGGTACGAACTTCGTACGAACTTGAAGTTTCCAATTTCTTTGACCAATTGATTTTAGATCGAGCCCAAAACTTGGGCAACAACATAATATGGTGGGTGGAGTCATTTGGTGAGTTTTTAGTGAAATCCAATCACTAGAACAATGCAATCCTACAACCACTCCGTGTACAGTACGAAATTCGTAAGAACATTAAGTGTCCCATTTCTTTGACCAATTGATTTCAGATCGAGCTAAAATCTTGGGCAACATCATAATATGATGGGATGAGTCATTTGGTGAGTTTTGGGTGATATCCAATCACTAGAACTATGCAATCCCCCAACCACTCCACCAAAGGTATGAACTTCGTACGAACTTGAAGTACCCAATTTATTTGACCAAATAATTTCAGATTGAGCCCAAGAATTTGGCCACACCATAAAATGCTGGGAGGAGTCATTTGATGAGTTTTGAGTGAAATCCAATCACTAGAACTATGCAATTCTACAACTACGCCATTTACGGCTCGACCTTCGTACGAACTTGAAGTGTCCAATTTCTTTTACCAATTGATTTCGGATCGAGCAAAAAACTTGGGCAACATCATAATATGGTGGGAGGAGTCATTTGTGAGTTTTGAGGGAAATCCAATAACTAGAACTATGCAATGCACCAACCACTCCATTTACGGTACGAACTTCGTGCGAACTTGAAGTGGGCAATTTATTTGACCAATTGATTTCGGATCAAGCCCAAAACTTGGGCAACATCGTAATATGGTGGGAGGAGTCGTTTGGTGAGTTTTGAGTTAAATTCAATCACTAGAACTATGCAATCCTACAACCACTCCACGGAAGGTACGAACTTGAAGTATCCAATTTATTTGACCAATGGATTTCGGATTGAGCCCAAGACTTGGGCAACATCATAATATGGTGGGAGGAGTCATTTGTTGAGTTTTAAGTGAAATCCAATTATATGAACTACGCAATGCACCAACCACTCCATTTACGGTACGAACTTCGTACAAACTTGAAGTATGCAATTTTTTTGACCAATTGATTTCGGATCGAGCCCAAAACTTGGACAACATCATAATATGGTGGGTTGAGTCATTTGGTGAGTTTTGAGTGAAATCCAATCACTAGAACTATGCAATTCTACAACCACGCCATTTACGGTACGAACTTCATACGAACTTGAAATGTCCAATTTCTTTGACAATTGATTTCGGATCAAGCAAAAAACTTGGGCAACTTCATAATATGGTGGGAGGAGTCATTTGGTGAGTTTCGAGAGAAATCCAATCACTAGACCTATGCAATGCCCCAACCACTCCATTTACGGTACGAACTTCGTACATACTTGAAGTGTCCAATTTCTTTGACCAATTGATTTTGGATCGAGCCAAAAACTTGGGCAACATCATAATATGGTGCTAAGACTCGTTTGGTGAGTTTTGAATGAAATCCAATCACCAGAACTAAGCAACGCACCAACCACTCCGTTTACTGTACGAACTTCGAACGAACTTGAAGTGTCCAATTTATTTGACTAATTGATTTTGGATCGAGAAAAAAATGTGTGCAACATCATAATATGGTGAGAGGAGTCATTTGGCGAGTTTCGGGTGATTTCCAATCACTAGAACTACGCAATGCACCAACCACTCCATTTACGGTACGAACTTCGTACGTATTTGAAGTGTGCAATTTCTTTGACCAATTGATTCCGGATCGAGCAAAAAACTTCGGCAACACCGTAATATGGTGGGTGGAGTTGGTTAGTTTTTAGAGAAATCCAATCACTAGAACTGTGCAATGCATTAACCACTCCATTTACGGTACGAACTTCGTACGAACTTGAAGTGTGTAATTTCTTTGACCAATTGATTTCGGATTGAGGCCAAAACTTGGGAAACAACATAATATGGTGGGAGGAGTCATTTGGTGAAGTTTGAGCGAAATCCTACAACTACTCCATGAAAGGTACGAACTTTGTACGAACTTGAGGTGTCCAATTTCTTTGCCCAATTGAATTCTGATCGAGCCCAAAACTTGGGCAACAACATAATATGGCGGGAGGAGTCATTTGGTGAGTTTCGAGTGAAATACAATCAATAAAACTATGCAGTGCACAAACCACTCCATTTACGGTATGAAATTCGTACGAAGTTGAAGTGTCCAATTTCCTTGACTAATTGATTTCGGATAAAGCCGAAAACCTGGGCAACACATAATATGGTGGGAGAACTTATTTGGTGAGTTTTGAGTGAAATCCAATCTCTAGAACTATGCAATCCTACAACCACTCCATGAAAGGTACGAACTTCGTACGAACTTGAAGTATCCAATTTCTTTGACCAATTGTTTTCATATCGGGCCCAAATCTTGGGCAACACCATAATATGGTGGGAGGAGTCATTTGGTGAGTTTTGAGTGAAATCCAATTACTAGAACGAAGCAATCCTACAACCACTCCATTTACACTACGAACATGAAGTGTCCCTTTTCTTTGACCAATTGAATTCGGATCGAGCCCAATACTTTTGCAACATCATAATATGGTGGCAGGAGTCATTTTGTGAGTTTTGAGTGAAATCCAATCACTAGAACTATGCAATGCACCAACAGTGCGGTACGAACTTCGTACGAACATGAAGTGACCAATTTCATTGACTAATTGATTTCGGATCGAGGCCAAAACTTGGGCAACATCGTAATATGGTGGGAGGAGTCATTTGGTGAGTTTTGAGTGAAATCCAATCACTAGAACTGCGCAATCGAACAACCACTCCATTTACGGTACGAACTTCGTACGAACTTGAAGTGTCCAATTTCTTTGACCAATTGATTACAGATTGAGCCAAAAACTTGGGCAACATCATAATGTGGTGGGAGTAGTCATTTGGTGAGTTTTGAGGGAAATCCAATTACTAGAACTAGGCAATCCTACAACCATTCCCTGAAGGGTACAAACTGTTGTGAATTAGAACCAACTCACTCCCTTATAGACCTTGTTGTTGATGGACTTTGGACAAGCCTCAATGATGGATGAATCTTACACACACACACACACAGAATTTAAATCAAGCACAAATGACACAAGTGTTTATAGAGGTTCAGCAATTTGCCTACATCCTCTTTGGTGATCCCCTTGAGAAATTTCACTAATGAAGATAGGTTACAAATTTGGTTTACACAGAAACCCCCTTTGAACACTACCCTCACAATCTGTTTCTCTCACACCCTTGCTCACACCTGATACACTTGAGAATTCTCTCTCTTTCCTTGAGTCACTAGTTTCCAGCTACTTCTCTTCCAACTTTCTCTTCTTTTTCCTCTCTTTTGCAGACTTGCTCCCTCTTTCCTTTTATACATAAGTCTCTAGGCTTGAGAGGAGGCTCATGCTTAGTCTCCCACGTTCTGCCCTTGAGTACCTGACATGGACCACAGGCCAGCCACATGCTATGTATTTATGGCTATATGTGCAGCCACCCTATAAAGAGTCATAGGGTAGCTACACCTTGGAACAAGTATACAATAGACCTTCAATGCTCTCTTAAACCTCCCAACTGATTGCCAGCCTTCTTCTGACTCAGAAGTGACCCTTAGGGTCTTTGCAAGTAGGTAAGAGGCGATAGCCCTCGAAAATAAACTTTAAACGCGTGGAAAACATTCAGCACATGCGGCAGGCGACCGGTCGCACGTTCTTGGCGACCGGTCGGATACACAAAACCTCGCTTCGGATACCAATCTGGCTCAAAACGACCGGTCGCGGATACCTTGCGACCAGTCGCTTTCTGCGATTCTTCCAGCTCTCCAACTTCACCCAATCTGCTTCAAAATGACCACACTTGTGACCGGTCGCTTCTCCCGAAGCTTGCATCCTTAATGTGAGCCAATTTTCCAACAATCTCCACCTTGGCGAGCCTAAAACTCATTGTGGACATTATTACCTTCCAGGACATCTGTAATGTCTTGAGAATCGTCCTGATAACTCTCAAGAACTCCACCTCAATCTTTAGCATGGAACAAGATTGAGCAAGCTCAAACAATGCTTGAACTTTGCAGTGGTGACTGGCTTTGTGAGACAATTTGAAGCATTCTCTGATGTATGAACCTTCATTATCTTGATGTCTCCATCGTTCACCCAATCCCTTATTCGGTGGTATCGAACATCATCTTCCATTGAAGACTTGATTCTTCACTAAGTAGATTGCACTTTGACTATCACTTTGTATCACCACCAAGTCTTGGGCTATACCGAATTCCTTTGCCAATCTCTTCAGCCATACCGCTTCCTTCGAAGCTTCTATGAGCGCCATATACTCCACTTCTGTAGTAGACAAGGCACTAACCGACTGTAACACCGCTCTCCAACTAATCGGTCCTCCACCACAAATGAAGACATATCCTGTGGTGGATCTCCTCTTGTCTAAATCCCTTGCATAATTAGAATCTACATACCCCGACACACATGCCTTTCCTTGTTGTTTTCCAAACAATATCACAAACCTCTTGGTCCCTTTCAAGTACCTGAGAATCCACTTCGCTGCTGACCAATGAAGTTTGCCCGGATTCGCCATGTATCTTGACACCACACTTACGGCTTGGGCTAAGTCGGGGCGTGTGCAAACCATTGCATACATGAGACACCCTACCAAGCTTGCATATGGAACTTTGTTCATTTCTTCCTTCTCTTCATCCGTAGACGGACATTCCTGTGCACTTAACTTAAAATGCTCCGCCAAAGGAGTAGACACGGGCTTGCAATCCAACATATTGAATTTTTCAAGTACTTTGGCAATGTACTTACTTTGTGACAGCCATAGCTTGCCTGCAACTGTCTCTCCTTATCTCCATCCCTAGGATCTTTTGTGCAGATCCAAGATCCTTCATGTCAAACTCCTTTCCAAGCAATGTCTTCAATTCCTGGATTTTTGACATGTCTTTACATGCAATTAGCATGTCATCAACATAAAGAAGCAGAAGGATGATATTACCATCCTTGAATACATGAGTGTATACACAGCAATCCGATTCACATCTTCTATATCCAATCTTCATCATGAAAGAGTCAAAGCACTTGTTCCATTGCCTTGGAGATTGCTTCAACCCATAGAGAGACTTCTTCAGCTTGCAAACCAGATTTTCCTTGTTTGCTTCAATGAACCCTTGAGGTTGGCTCATGTAGATGTCTTCCTCCAAATCCCCATGGAGGAAAGCAGTCTTCACATCCATTTGCTCCACCTCCATGTTCTCTTGTGCTACTATGGAGAGTAGTAGCCTTATAGAAGTGTGTTTCACTACCGGAGAGAATATTTCATCATAATCAACTCCCTCCTTTTGCAAGTACCCTTTGGCCACCAATCAAGCTTTGAATATAGTGGCTCCCTTCTCATGCATTTCTTCTTTCTTCCTAAACACCCATTTGCAGCCAATAACTTTGCGATCTTTGGGTTTAGGAACTAACTCCCAAACTGAGTTTTGGTGTAGAGATTCCATCTCTTGCATCATAGCTTCCATCCAACTTTCACGTTCCTCATTCTCAACAGCCTCTTGGAACGTGGTTGGCTCCTCTTCACTAGCATTTAAGGCATAGTGAACTGCGTCCTTGTCCCATCCAAACCTTTGTGGTGGTTTGATGGTTCTCCTGGGCCTGGACCGAGCTATAGATGACGGCTCCACCTGAACTTGAGCCGCTTCTTCTTCTTGAGTATGTTGTTGTTGTTGCCCAGCTTCTTCCTCCTCATTGTCAGACTCCACCTCCTCCTGGACGTCTCCAGTTTGCTGTTCTTGTGAAGTATCTTTGATCATCTTCATGAGTGGCACTTCTATGGTTGTTTCTTTCTCAACAACATCCTCCTTGGCTTCAGAATTCTTGACCTTGTTCATAGGTGTGGTCTTCTCATCAAACACAACATCCCTGCTGAGTATTTTCTTGTGGTTCACTGGATCCCAAAGTTTGTAGCACTTCACACCGTTCTCAAAATCGAGAAAGATGCATTCAAGAGACTTCGGCTTCAACTTGGATCTTTCATCACTTGGAATAAGTGCATATGCACTGCATCCAAACACCTTGAGATTAGTAAAATCAATAGACTTATTAGACCACACCTCCTCTGCACATTTGAACTCAAGATTTCTTGAAGGTGATCGGTTAACCAAATAGGCAGCGTGGTTAACTGACTCCGCCCAAAATGACTCGGGCAATCTTGCATGAATCCTCATACATCTCTCACGCTCCATGAGAGTCCGGTTCATCCTCTCTGCAGCTCCATTTTGTTGGGGCGTCTTCTTCACGGTAAAGTGCCTTCTAATGCCTTCATCTCTGCAAAAATCAAGGAACTTGTTGTCTTTATATTCGCCACCGTTGTCGCTTCTTAGGATCTTGATATTCTTTCCGGTTAGGTTCTCTACTTCCACCTTCCACTCTTTGAATTTGGTGAAGACCTCAGATTTCTCCTTCATGAAGTAGACCCAAACCTTCCTGGAAAAATCATCTAAGAAAGTCACGAAATAGCGAGCTCCACCCTTTGATTTAACCGGTGATGGCCCCCATACATTCGTGTGAATATAATCTAGCACCCCTGTGCTTCCTTCCTCTTTGTTTTGCTGCTTGAAAGCCACTTTTGATTGCTTTCCCATGGTACAATATTTGCAGAACTCAAGCTTGCAACTCTGAACACCTTTCAACAACTTTCTGTTGTGTAGTTCCTGCATGCCCCTCTCACTCATGTGCCCTAACCTCAAATGCCAAAGCTGAGTTTCATCCTCCGAGTCCTTGCTTGTGGATACAGCTGCTCCACCTGTAATTGTTGTACCACACAATCTATATAGACAGTTAGGTTGAACTTCTCCCTTCATAACCACTAGTGAACCTTTTGAGATTATGAGTTTCCCTCCATTAGCTCTAAATGAATAACCATTCTTATCAAGAGTTCCAAGGGAAATGAGATTCTTACACAACTTTGGAATGTGCCTTACCATTCCAAGCGTCCTAACAGTCCCATCATGCATCTTCACCTTGATTGTACCCATGCCTTTGACTCTACAAACAGAGCCATCCCCCATTATAACTTCACCACCTTCTTCTTTCTCATATGTGTCAAACCACTCCTTGTTTGAGCACATATGGTATGAGCATCCGGAATCCAAAATCCAATCGGAAGAGGAACACCTTGAAGAATTAGCAAATGCATTAGTTTTAACATTGCTATTAACACATAAAAGCTCACCATCACTTTCTATGACTTCCTCCACTGTGTTAGCTGCATTCTTCCCTTTGTTCTTCTTCTCCTTCCATATGGGGCAATTCCTTTTCCAATGCTCCTTTGACCCACATTCGAAACAACCTTCTTTTGCCTTGGATTTGGACCTTCCTCTGTTTCCTTTCTTGCCCTAACGCTTCTTTGAACGGCCTCTCTCTCCGGTCTTTGCAACTAAGCCTTCACCTTGCAAGTTTTCTCTCGAACGTTGAGTCATCCTATGGTGTGTCATGATGTCTTGCACCACAGGCTCAAAATCCAGAGTAACTTCCCGAACATAAGAGTGGTTCGAAAGTGTTTATAGGACGGAGGTAAGGATGTCAGCAACATAAGAGCCTTATCCTCCGTACTATAGTTAACTTCCATTCTCTGCAAGTCAGCAACACATCTATTGAAACTACTTAAATTTTCCATTAGATTACCTCCCTCCTCCATCTTGAGATTTAGGAGTTCTTCCTTGTGGAAGAGTTTGTTGGACAACGACTTTCCTGCAAACATCTCTTCAAGCTTCTCCCATGTTTGCTTCGCTGTATCCTTCATCACGTTGATGAGTACCTCATCGGAGAGGTAGTTTTCGATGGCTCCTCTGGCTAACTCGTCAAGTACACTCCACTCCTCATCTGTCATGCTTGTTAGCTTCTTTTCCTTGCCAACCAACACAACGTGGAGATGTTGTTGTGTAAGAGCTGACTTCATACTTCGTTGCCAAAGTGTGAAGTTCTCCTTGCCCGTGAAAGGATTTAACTCCACCTTCATGCTTGTTGCCTGTGGTTGCTTCAGCTGCTGTGAACTGCTACCACTCTCAACTTCTTTGTCACTTGCCATCTTCAACACACTAGCACTCCAAAAGAAGAACTAGCACAGCTGCCAACACAGCTCTGATACCACTTGTTGTGAATTAGAACCAACTCACTCCCTTATAGACCTTGTTGTTGATGGACTTTGGACAAGACTCAATGATGGATGAATCTTACACACACACACACACACACACACAGAATTTAAATCAAGCACAAATGACACAAGTGTTTATAGAGGTTCAGCAATTTGCCTACTTCCTCTTTGGTGATCCCCTTGAGAAATTTCACTAATGAAGATAGGTTACAAATTTGGTTTACACAGAAACCCCCTTAGAACACTACCCTCACAATCTGTTTCTCTCACACACTTGCTCACACCTAATACACTTGAGAATTCTCTCTCTTTCCTTGAGTCAATAGTTTCCAGCTACTTCTCTTCCAACTTTCTCTTCTTTTTCCTCTCTTTTGCAGACTTGCTCCCTCTTTCCTTTTATACATAAGTCTCTAGGCTTGAGAGGAGGCTCATGCTTAGTCTCACACGTTCTGCCCTTGAGTACCTGACATGGACCACAGGCCAGCCACGTGCTATGTATTTATGGCTACATGTGCAGCCACCCTATAAAGAGTCATAGGGTAGCTACACCTTAGAACAAGTAAACAATAGACCTTCAATGCTCTCTTAAACCTCCCAACTGATTGCCAGCCTTCTTCTGACTCAGAAGTGACCCTTAGGGTCTTTGCAAGTAGGTAGGAGGCAATAGCCCTTGAAAATAAACTTTAAACACGTGGAAAACATTCAGCACATGCGGCAGGCGATCGGTCACACGTTCTTGGCGACCGGTCGGATACACAAAACCTCGCTTCGGATACCAATCTGCCTCAAAATGACCGGTCGCGGATACCTTGCGACCGGACACTTTCTGCGATTCTTCCAGCTCTCAAACTTCACCCAATCTGCTTCAAAACGACCACACCTAATCCGTTGACGGGTGGCACATTCCAATACGAGATTTAGAACTCAAAGGGCATAATGGTAATTTATGAAATTTAATAAAATATTATAAAAAACCACGTGGGCCAATCAGAAGCGATTTCTCTCTCTCTCTCTCTCCTCGGTTTCTCTCTCTTCTGCCGCGATCTCTCTCTCTTCGATTTGGACTACTCCGACCACGGCTTGGGCTGGGACTGTTGATCGGTGCATAATTACATATCATTTTGTACCATTCTAACTTATGATTTGGTTATGTTTTTGAGTTAAACTTGTGCTTTTAATCTATTTTGTGTTTGTTTCAGTGTAATAAGCTTATGACTCATTAAAAGCATTTTGGAGACAAGTTAGCTCAAAACGGTGTCTGCAGATCAGTCGACTTCACGGATTGGACTGTACTTGCTCAGGAAGAACCAGATAATGAACCATACATCATTGGAAAGATGCGGAAGTCTAGTTTCTGAAGAATTTTACGGTTCATGATTCCGAGTCTTCTAGAGAAAGTTATACAAGTTTTGGCAGCTTAAGGTCAAATTCGGTAGCATCTGCGTTACTGGGCCAAAAATCACATTTGAAGGTCTTTTCGATTTTTCCTTGAGCTGGGCTGCATATGCTTGAAAAGATAATTCAAAGTGCTTCAAGATCCATATTTTTCCAGATTTTTCAGAAATGAGAAACAAGCCCAAAACGAGCCCAAAAGAAGACTTCAATGCATTGTCAAGCATGACATATGCATGATGAAATGTTATTGATTGTGGGAAAGTTTGGTGAAGCATATTCAATACTTATAATTGGAGTGGAGTTTTGCAGCAGCCAAATGAAGTAAAAGAAGATGAAGTGGGAGCTACAACACTAAGCTTAAAGACAAGAGGAATTGTTTTCAAATGCAATTGTGTGTTAGGTAAAGTTGGTGAATTAAGTGTTGTAAGTTGGTGAAGTGAGTTTTGTAGGTAGAAGCAATACTTAATTCATATTTTCACTTCCCCTAGGCCTATAAATAGTGAGTTTCTCCAAGCTTGTAAAGACACCCCAAGGGGGGGAGCTCTCAAACATCTCTCTAGAGCTCCTCTCCCTTCTCTCCCTCAAATTCTCTTAGTTTTCTTTTTAGTTCTCAATTGTTGTAACAAAATCCTTTTGCTAAATTTTCCTTCCGGTTTCTCTTAGTTGTAATTTATTTTTCATTGTAATGTAAATTCTTTTCTTAAGTTTTCAAGTTTAATTAGTTTCCAAGTTTCATTAGTTTCCAAGTTTCAATTATAGTTCTTGTTCTTATTCATTATGCTTATAAGTTAATATGCTTGTTTGAATTGATCACCATTAAAACTTGTATGTTAGCTATCTTGGTTTGAATTAAGAGTAGACACCATGCATTAATTCAAATTGAACTATGAATAGGAAGAGTATGTATGGACATTCGACAACAGGGATTAGATACATGCTTGGTTGTTTAAAAAATTCTTCTTTACTTAATGGATTTCTAATGCTTAATTTAGGTTCGACAACAAGGATCTAATTAGGGAATTTGGAATACAAGGTTAGGACCAGACACCATGGCTTAATCATACTTTAGCTAGAATCAATCTGTGAATCTAAATTGAACTTGGTAACTAATTTGCTTGAGTTAATTTCTTTTCTTTCTTTCTTGTTGTATTTATTTTATTTTCATT
The DNA here is from genome assembly GCA_024362665.1 of Prunus padus. NCBI lineage: Eukaryota > Viridiplantae > Streptophyta > Magnoliopsida > Rosales > Rosaceae > Prunus > Prunus padus. The sequence goes on from JANFAM010000012.1 coordinate 24,013,658, forward strand.
TCTGTTTTGTGCAGGGAATCAAATTGAATCAATCTATCATCAATCCTCATGGGATCGACCTCGTACTTACACATGCTATACTACCCAACGCCTCATGCACTTGCGAGTTAACAACTGTTCCCAATCGAACCAGCGTGAGACGCCGATCAGATGCCGCCTGAAATCCCCGTCGGTGACGTCGCGTATCGCTCGCAGAGCTTAGTTCCTTTTTGGACGGCTGAACCCGGGGCCCACTTTAGCGTTGTCCTGGTGTCTCGTCAAGTGATCCCATATTGGATTGTTTTCCCGGTACACGTGTGTTGGTGTTGAGGTTCTATATTACTATATGTATGGGTTATTATCTTCGTATTCGTATTTTCTTTAGTAAAGATCCCTCCTTGCTTGTATTGCCTCTTGGCATGTGATTATGTGAGAGTAGGAAAGAATGGGAAACAGTACTATGATATGAGTATTATATTGTTATATTGCGTTTATTGGAGTTTGAATGATTATGTTTATAAATGATTTGAACTGCATGATTTCTGCATCGTCTTTAAAACGGTGGGGTTAGTACGTTGTTTTGAATTACTAAAACTATGTTTTTGTCCACTCACACTCTTTTTGTTTTGCGCCCCACCAGGCCGTAGTCGTAGCATCTGAGCTGTTCGGCCAAGCACTCCGCTTCTCGTGCTAGACTTGACTGTAGGGCACTTGCCCCTATTATGTAAACTCTTTATTCTGCTACTTTTTGTTGAATACTCTTAGAACTGCTCTGTATCGCCCACTAGGGTTGGATTTGATGGCCAGAGGCCTATGTTGTATTATGTAAGCATGCTGGATGTTGGGATATTCATATTCTACTGTTGTTGTTCAGGTTGGAAGTTTTGGGATTGTTTGTATTTCAGGGGAGACTCTGCCCGAATTTCAGCAGAAGTCTTGACCCCTTTATCTGTTTGTCTCGGAAAGAGGGATTCTTTTAGTATGTGGGCCCGACATCGTGATGATTTCAACGAATAAGCAGGGTTCGGCTCGGGTTCCGGGGTGAAATTCGGGTCGGGTCTTGTCATGTCGGGCCCACATACTAAAAGAATCCCTCTTCCCGAGACAAATAAATAAAGGGGTCAAGACTTCTGTCGAAAAACGGGTAAAGTCCCCCCTAAAATACAAACAAACCCAAAAGTTCCAACCTGTTCAAAAACAGTAGAATATGTTTAACCAACTGCTAGCATGCAATAAATACATAACAGGCCTCCGGCCAACAAGTTCAACCATATTGGGCAATAACAGAGCAACTAAGAGTATTCAACTTTAAACAGTGGGAATTCAGAGTTAAGATAAGGGGCACGAAGTCCTACAATCAAGTCGACGCTCGAGAAGAGAAGCGCTCAGCCGGACAGTATCGAAGCACGCATACGGCCTGGGGGACGCAAAACAGAAAGAGTGTGAGTGGACAAAAAGAAAGTTTTACATACTTAAATCAATGTACTAACCCCACCATTTCAAAACAATGCAAACCATGCATATGTAATCATTTATATACGTACTCATTCAAATCCCAATAGTTGCAATATAATAACACAACAATCATATCATAGTACTGTTTCCCTTTCTTTCCCACACTCGGACAACCACGTGCTCGCAAGCACGACAAGCAAGGAAGGATCCTCACTAAAAGAAATACGAATACAAATATAATAACCCACGCATATATATACAATATAACATCGCAACACCAATCAAGCATACCGGGGAAACAATCCAACAGGGGATCGCTTAACTGGACACCGGGACAACATTCACGATGGTCTCGTGCCCAGGGTTTAACTGGACATCGGAACGGCATCGCAATGGCCTCGTGCCCAGGGTCAATACCCGTATGGCAAAATCCTCAATACCCATACGTCCGAAACAAGTCCTACGCGCAGACTACCCAATTAAGGGTCTACAGTAACACCCAGTTAAGGCATGCACCGGGTATCTGATGCATACGTCCATAACCAGTAACTGTATCAAGAACAAGGGGAGGTACATAACAAGGTGCCAACCGCACTCAAACCAATCGCTACACGATAATCCATATATACATATTTAATCACATGTACTCGAACCCCAATATATCACACACCATAACATATATACGTCCAACATTCCAATAACATCATATATACCCAAGATAAGGACATCACTGCCCCAAACATACAATTCTATAGTTAAAATAGACATAAGCGTCAAATGACGGCATAACAATCCACAAACAATTAAAATGTCATAATCAAACCGTATTCAAAACCCAAGTCAAGAAAACGTCAAGTCAAACCCCAAGTAAAACATATGCTCCAAACATAGTATTGGTACTATCCCTTTAAAAATATAAAGTCCAAACCCCGAAACGTTATTCAAAATATACACATACATATATATAAATATATATACATAAAACATCACGATCCTTTAAAATACAATAACTCAAACCCAAGCATTCGAAATTCCCACGTATCACTGACATCCCTTAAATTCATAGTTAAAACACTATAATCAAAGTAGATGTATATATATATACATATAATCAATTCCCATTAATCCGACATATTCCTTCCAAGTAGATCTATATGTATATATATACATATATATTCAAAGTAGATATATATATACATATAATCAATTCCCATTAATCCGACGTATTCCTTCCAAGTAGATCTATATGTATATATATATATAATCAAAGCATAAGTAATTATAATTCATAAGGTTTAAACATCAAAACCGAATACATAATCAACTGGACTATACTAACGTCCAAATCTTACCGCCCAAATACTCAATTCAAAGTATAGATATAAGTTTCCCAAAAAGATATAAAGTATAAATTCCAAGAGCTTAAAGTATAATCCAAAGAAAATCCATAAAGTTCCACCGTACCCAATTCCGTACATAAATATTACCGGACGCTTGACTTGTCCCAAATTCAATACTTAAAGATAATTATATTAATAAAATAAAGCCAACAGGGCCCCACAAACAAATCGGCAACCCAAATCATATATAACCCTCAAATATCGATTCAATCATAATAAACCCATCAACGGTCAAATCAAGATTTAAAACAAGATTTAAATCTCATTTATATGCATTCCATACAATTCTTTAAAATCATGCTCGTTAGAAAACAAAGTCCACTCACAGATAGTCCCACGCCGCCTGACCCGGAAAGAGTCCCGCCTAAGGATCACGAAAAGCTTGAGAACCTAATTCAATAATACGAGGATTAAGATTAACAACTGGACCGAAGCGATAACCTTAAAAGTCAACCCTAACTAATCCCGATTCAAGTGTACCATTACATCGTACGAAGAATTCTAAGGTCAACGACGTTTGTTAGAAGACAAACTGACCTAGGGAGACGCTCGGTCAACCCTGGTCAAACTAACCCGAAAAGGTCAAACCGGACCCGTGGGTCCCACAACCTCCAACTTAGATCCGAAAGTTCCTACAAGTTCACTACGACTTATAGAACATGTCCTGAAAGTTTGGTCTCGATCGGACGGTCGGATCGCTCACGATCGCACGATCAGACGGTTACGGTTTAACCAAACTTTAAGTCATTGATCCGGAGCATCCGGGGATCCGATCAACAATCTGTGAATTCCTACACACTCCTAGAAATAGGGGGAATAACATACTAAGAATTGGGACTGATCCGACGGTCCGAACACATCGAACCCAGATAACGCGCAAAAGGCGTAAATCTGTTCGACTGTCATACGAATTCCAAATTGAAATCCGAGCACACCTACGCTCTTGTGACGACGTAAGGATAATTTAGGAATGAAAAATGTGCAATGAAAAGTGGGCCCACGCGTGGGTACACACGCTGGCAGATTCGGTGGGTGTTTAAAGCGATAATTTTGGAATCGGGCCAACTCCAAACCAAGGGCTATCCTTCCGCCTACATATACTACTCGATGAGTGGAACAACTTATTCAACTACACAACTACGGAACTGGCATAGACGACGGCAAGTGGCCCAAAAAATCAAACTCAAAACCGGCCAAAAATGGGTATATTGAACGAACTACAAAACCTCAAAATTGATCTGCAATACCTACATAAATGGATAGAGTAGGAAGAGTAGATGAAGTTTCATACCTCACACGACGAAAATGGTGGTCGGATTTGCCGGAAAACTCGTAGGAAACTTCGAAAACCACTGGAATTTCAGTCGCTCCAATTTAAAATCAGTGGGCTTTCGATCTAGGAAATTGGGTAGGTTAGGTAGAGGATGAAGAGACGAAACTTTTGGGACTGGAATCACCCAAAACGGACATCAGATGAAGGAGAAATCGCAATTCAAAGTGAAGGGAGCAGAAATGAAGGAAAATCGGAGAAAAAGGAGAAATCGTCGACACTGTTGCAATTCACTGTAGCATAGTGTAGCTTCTACAGTAAAATCTGAAAATTCCTTTTTTTTTTTTATAAACCAATTGATTTCAATTTCTTTGACCAATTGATTTCATATCGAGCAAAAAACATGGGCAACATCATAATATGGTGAGTTTTGAGTGAAATCCAATCACTAGAACTATGCAATGCACCAACCACTCCGTTTATGGTATGAACTTCGTACGAACATGAAGTGTCCAATTTCTTTGACCAATTCATTTCGGTTTGAGCCCAAAACTTGGGCAACAACATGATATGGTGGGAGGACTCATTTGGTGAGTTTTGAGTGAAATCCAATCTCTAGAACTATGCAATCCTACAACCACTCCATGAAAGGTACGAACTTCGTACGAACTTGATGTATCCAATTTCTTTGAACAATCACTAGAATTATGCAATGCACTAACCACTCCATTTACGGAACGAACTTCGTACGAACTTGTAGTGTCCAATTTGTTTGACCAATTGATTTCAGATCGAGCCCAAAACTTGGGCAACATCATAATATGGTGGGAGGAGTCATTTGGTGAGTTTTGAGTGAAATCCAATCACTAGAACCATGCAATCCTACAACCAGTCCATGAATGGTACGAACTTCGTACGAACTTGAAGTGTCCAATTTCTTTGACCAATTGATTTCGGATCGAGCCCAAAACTTTTGCAACATTATAATATGGTGGGAGGAGTCATTTGGTGAGTTTTGAATGATGATAACTCATATATTTTATACATTTATACCATCCATTTTCTAGTCCATTTGTGATGTTTTTGAGTTAAACTTGTTGCGTTTTACCCTATTTTGTGTTAGTATGCAGTTGCATCTCCTTTAGGATCAATTTGAAAGCAAAAGAAGTGAAAACATGCCATTTTTGGAGCTGATCCTTATTCAAACGTGGAAACAAGTTTCGTGACCTGTTTTGAAGTCCAAATAAAGAATCCAAGGTGAATCTGGCTTGTTTGAAGACTAAGAGCAAAATGGGAAAGCAATGAGGATTTCTACCCTAATTTGGAGGTGCCAAATATGGCAAAAACGTGCAAAATAAAGGCTGATTTGTCAGGACCTCTTTGGAATATCTTTTAGCATCTTTTACCCCATAAAAACATGCCTTTTAGCCACTTTTACAGACCCTATTTATTATGTACGAATTTCACAACCCTAGGGGGGCTGTTCTCTCTTTTCATGCACACAAAAACCCTAGCCGTTCCATATATTACCACCATCAAGTCTCATTGCAGGAGGCTGTTCTTGGAGAAGTTCAACATCAGAATTGCTTCAAGGGTTTCCTCTCTTGAATTTATTTTCACTCATGTTGTTTATTTTCGTTTTAATCTCTGTGAACATGATGTGTAACTAAATTCATAGCTAGGGATTTCGATGTAGCCTTGCAAGTTTCATCCATGTTTCTAAGTTAAAGAATTCAGTTCATCAATCTGCGTCTTGTTTCATTCACTGAATCTATTGTTGAATTTGCGTGTTAATTTTAATGTTTGATCACCATTAGGGTTGCCTACAGATTATTTGAACAAGGTTATAGTAAACATCATGCTTAATCCTGGTAGACATGTGAATGAATGAAGAGAATGTTATGCAAACATCCTGCCATGTGTTCTCTTTGGTTCTTTAACGTTTTCTTGCATGCTAATGACTCTTAACTTGGAACCAAAGTTGAACATCCCAATTAGGTTGCAGATTAGGAGAATTTGATCAAAACCACACATCATATGGCTGATCATATATATATATATAAAACGAACTCTGGAAACAGGTTGGTAGTTTAATACGGCTTAACTTTACAAACATAGAATTGGTTTTGCGATGGTGAATTCGAAATCCCTGGTCACTTCCCTATGCTTTCTACATCAATATATCATTCACTACCACACTCTTCTTGTTATTTTTCATTTACAACACAAAAACTACTTTCAATTTTCACTTTCATTTCTTAGTTAGGGTTCTTTCAAAACTAGTAATTTATAGAGGTCCAATCAGTCCCTGTGGTTCGACACCCTTACTTGTACCATTATACTAACCATATATTGGCACCCGGAAGGAACACAACAAAATTATGGCACCGTTGCCGGGGACGGATTTTCAGTCCTCTATAATTGCTTGTTCTCAAACCCTATCTATTTTGTTTTTAATCTTAGATACCTTAATTTCATTTTATTTTTGTTTCTCAAGTAGTATATGTCAGATAAACTTGCTGAGATAGGCCAAAGACTTGAACGGTTAAAGAGCAACACTTTTGAGAATTCTGTATCAACTAGTGCTTAGACTAGCAGTGTAGAAGAGGACAATAGTTCTTCTAGCTCAACGAGCATAGATTCTTTCAATAACTCTAATTCTGAAGAAGAGATGGCAGGCAATAACGATGACAACTGAGCTTTGGAGGATTATGCGCAACCGGTTATACCAAATTCACTTTCGTGCATCTTGCTGCCTACTGAAGCTAGAAATTATGATCTCAAATCTTCACATTTTCACATGCTTCCTTATTTTTATGGTTTACCTAACGAAGATCTATTAGCCCATATTAAGGAATTCTACAATGTTGTGAGTGGCTTACCTTTGCAAGGAGTGAGTGAAGCAAATCTGAGGATGAGGGCTTTTCCTTATACATTGAAAGATAGAGCAAAGGGTTGGCTAATGACTTTAGCACCTGGTTCGCTCACCACTTGGGATGCCGTAGCTAAGAAATTTTTGGAGAAGTTTTTCTCTACTCAAAAGACAACTACTTTGAGAGGGCAAATCTTTAACTTCAAACAAGATGATGGAGAACCTTTCAATGAATGTTGGGAGCGTTTCAAAGGGCTTTTGCTGCAATATCCACATCATGGGTTACCTCTTTACTTACAAATGCAAATTTTTTATGATGGACTAACCCAAACATGTCAATCGACTGTTGATAATGCAGCAGGTGGAGCTTTGAAGAAAAAAAGTGCTCAAGAGTCATATAACATTTATGAGATGTTGGGATCATCAAATGCTCAACACAAAGATACAAGAGGCAAACGAGTTGGAGTGTATGAAATGAGTTCTAATACTAATCTTGCCTTGCAAGTGGCTAGTTTGGAAAAGAAGCTCGATTCTGTGCTCAATATGGTGCCTAAGATAACTAAGGTGTGTGCCATTTGCAACATACCAGGTCATCCTACTCATCAATGCTCAGCTAGTGAGGCTTATCCCGAATTCGTTCAAGAGCAAGTGAATCTCATGAATTCTTACAATCAGAGGCCAAGGAATGACCCATTCTCTAATACATATAACCCTGGTTGGAGAGATCATCCCAATCTCTCATGGAAGAATAACAATCAATTTCAAAATTTCCAACCAAAGCCTGCCACTATGCTTGAAGATACGGTCAAAATGCTAGCTCAAAACACCATTCAATTCCAGCAAACTACCAATAGTACCCTCCAACAACATTCAGCTGCTCTAACCAAAATGGAGACACAATTAGGTCAGATTACTGATGCTTAGAGTCAAAGAGAACTTGGGAAATTTCCAAGCCAACCGGTGATACTTCAAAGGAACCAAGAGCAAGCCAAAGATGTCATAACACTTAGAAGTGGTAAGATTATTAATAATGGAGTTGGCAATGAAGTTACTAATGAATTTGATCATGTGAATGCAGGTCCCACTCAAGAAGAAAATGGGAAACCGAATGACGATCCAAGCAATGCCACTTCTTCGTCTGAAGCTATAAATCTTCACAAAGCTGAAAAAGCTGAAAAAGTTGAAAAACCTTACATTCCTCCCATTCCCTTTCCTGGAAGACTTGCCAAAAGCAAGCAGGATAAGTCATTAAATTTTTTTTTTGATATTTTAAGTAAAGTGAATGTTAATTTACCTTTGCTTGATGTCATTAGGAATATGCCAGCGTGTGGGAAATTTTTCAAGGAGCTAAACACCTATAAGAGGAAGTATGGACCTAATGAGAAGGTAATGGTGTCTGAAAATGTGAGTGTTGTACTTCAAAAAAAGCTCCCACCAAAACTCAAGGATCCGGGCAGTTTTTCTATCAATATCACCATTGGAGACAAGCTAGTTGAAAAGGCTATGCTCGACTTGGGTGCTAGCATCAATTTAATGCCCTATTTAGTGTACCTTCAATTAGGTTTCAATTAGGTTTGGGGAATTTGAAGGCAACAACTATTTCATTGCAACTTGCTAATCGATCAGTGAAATATCCAAGAGGTATAGTGGAAGATATCTTAGTTCAAGTTGACAAACTAATTTTGCCTGCTAATTTTTAGTGTTGGACATGGAAGAGGCTCCTATACATGATCGTGAGTTACCTATTTTGCTTGGGAGACCCTTTATGGCCACTGCAAAGACTATCATAGATGTGCAAAATGGTCTCCTCACCATGACCGTGCTAGGAGAAACTGTACAATTCAAAGTGTTTGAATCTCTTTCTCACCCTTCTAGTTCAATTGATTGTTGTTCGTTTGATGTGCTTGATTCACTTGTTTTCTCTAAGTTTTTGCTGACACAATCCAATGATCCATTACAATATGTTTTGAGTCAATCTCAAAATGACTTTGATGAAGAATCTGCACTCATGGAGATGGTGGCTGCCTTGGAAGCATTAAAACCATATCCCTCCACTCTCTCGCCTCTTATAGAGCCATTAGAACCATCTGCCACACGTCTGATCCCTTCTGTTGTTAGACCTCCAAAACTTGAGCTTAAACCACTGCCATCACATCTAAAATATGCTTACCTAGCTGAGTTTGAAACTCTCCCAGTTATCATAGCATTTGACCTCACCCCTTTGGAAGAAGATAAGCTAATTAGGGTGTTAAAAGAGTTAAAATCAGCCATTGGTTGGTCTATTGCAGATATCAAGGGAATAAGCCCTACCATGTGCATGCATCGAATTTTATTGGAGGAGGGAGCGAAACCAACTCGTGAACCATAAAGAAGGCTCAATCCACACATGAAGGAAGTAGTGAGAGCTGAATTGTTAAAGTTGCTAGATGTGGGTATCATATACCCGATTTCTGATAGCAAATGGGTCAGCGCTGTTCAAGTAGTGCCTAAGAGGATTGGAATCACAGTGGTAAAAAATGAGCATAAAGAGCTTGTTCAAACAAGACCGGCAGCTAGTTGGTGTGTTTGTACTGATTACAGGAAGTTGAATTTGGACACTAGAAAAGATTATTTTCCTATGCCTTTTATTGATCAAATGCTTGAGCGATTAGCTGGTCACTCATATTATTGTTTCCTTGATGGATATTCAGGTTATAATCAAATTACGATTTCTCCGGAAGATCAAGAGAAGACGACTACATTCACTTGTTCTTTTGGCACTTTTGCATATAGGAGGATGCCTTTTGGCCTTTGCAATGTCCCAGCAACATTCCAAAGATGTATGCTGGCAATCTTTTCAGATATGATTGAGAGATTTATTGAGGTATTCATGGACGATTTTTCAGTTTTTGGTTCTTCTTTTGATGATTGTCTTAACCATCTCTCTCTAGTGCTTCAAAGATGTCAGGAAACAAATTTGATTCTCAATTGGGAAAAGTGTCAATTTATGGTGAAACAAGGTGTTGTGTTGGGGCATGTAATATCCAGCAAGGGTATTGAAGTTGACAAAGCAAAAATTGACATCATCTCAAATATGGCAGCCCCTACCTCAGTGAAGGGAGTGAGAAGCTTTCTAGGACATGCTGGTTTTTATCATCGTTTCATTTAGGATTTTTCCAGGATCACTCATCCATTGTGCAATCTTTTGGCCAAAGATGTTGTATTTCACTTTGATAAAGATTGTATGAATGCATTTAATACCTTGAAACGTGAACTAACCTCTGCTCCTATTATTATGGCACCAGATTGGTCTTTGCCTGTTGAGCTAAAGTGTGATGCCTCCGACTATGCTATTGGTGCTATTTTAGGTCAAAGAGTAAATAAGTTGCCACACGTAATTTACTATGCAAGTCGGACATTAAACGATGCTCAACTCAATTACTCTGCAACTAAGAAGGAGTTGCTTGCTGTTGTTTTTGCTTTAAAGAAATTTCGTTCATATCTTGTTGGCTCTAAAGTTATTGTATACTCTGATCATGCAGCTCTTAGGTTTTTGTTGACCAAGAAAGATGCTAAACCGCGTTTGATCATATGGATACTCTTGTTACAAGAGTTTGACCTAGAAATTCGAGACAAGAAAGGGAGTGAAAATGTTGTTGGTAATCACTTGTCGCGCCTTATTGATGAAAACCATGGAGATGGACAAATTTTGCCTCTCAACGAATCATTCCCGGATGAACAACTCTTTGTCATTCAAGATAAAGAGCCATGGTATGCTGGTTTTGTCAATTATCTTGTGTCTGGTGTAATTAGAGATGATTTGACTTTTCAGGAGAGAAAGAAGTTCTTTTCAATGGTGAAACACTACATGTGGGATGAGCCTTATTTGTTCAAGTATTGCCCTGACCAAATCATTCGAAGATGTGTTCCGGAGAGTGAGCAGCAAAGCATACTAACATTCAGTCATGCATTGGCATGCGGAGGTCATTTTAGTGCCAAAAAGACAGCTTTAAAGGTTTTACAATCTGGTTTCTTTTGGCCTACATTGTTTAAAGATGTTTTTGATTTTGCTCTAAGTGTGAGAGGTGTCAGAAAATGGGGAGCATCAGTCGCAGGAATGAAATGCCATTAAACAACATTTTAGTGGTGGAGCTGTTTGATGTGTGGGGAATTGACTTCATGGGACCATTCCCATCTTCTTTTAGATACATATACATACTAGTGGCAGTAGATTACGTATCAAAATGGGTTGAGGCAACAGCTACACGAACTAATGATCACAAAGTTGTTTTGAATTTTCTCGAAGATATGATTTTCACTAGGTTTGGAACTCCGAGAGCTATCATTAGCGATTGTGGCAATCACTTCTGCAACAAACCTTTCGAGGCATTGATGAAGAAGTACAACATCACACATAAGGTGGCAACTCCATACCATCCTCAAACCTCTGGACAAGTGGAAATCAGCAATAGAGAAATAAAGAACATCTTGATGAAAACCGTCAGCCCTACAAGGAAGGATTGGTCACTAAGATTGAATGATGCACTTTGGCCTTATCAAACAGTGTACAAGACCCCAATTGGAATGAGCCCTTATCGACTGGTTTTTGGAAAGGCATGTCATTTGCGAATGGAGCTCGAGCACCGTGCATATTGGGCCATAAAGAAGTTCAATTTTGATCTCAAAGAAGCTGGTACAGTGAGGAAGCTCTAACTTAATGAGTTGGAAGAGCTCAGAAATGAATCATATGAGAATGCTAGGATCTACAAAGAACAAACCTAGCTCTACCATGACAAAGCAATTCTTAGGAAGGAGTTTCAACCAGGTATGAAAGTACTTTTGTATGACTCACGTTTGCGACTTTTTCCAGGTAAATTGAAGTCTAGATGGGTTGGACCATTCAAAGTGCTTCAAGTATTTCCCCATGTTGCTATGGAGATAGAAAACATCAAGAATGGCACCCGTTTTAAGGTCAATGGACAGCGTTTGAAGCCTTATTTGGAGAATGTTTCACAGGAGCAAGTTTATGTAGTTATGGATTCTCTTGAGTTTATGACAACTTAGACACACTACCATGTCTTGCCTAGACATTAAATAAAGCGCTTGGTAGGAGGCAACCTAGCTGGGTTTGTGTTCTTTCTTTTTATTTGTTTTTTTTTTCGTTCCATGCACACTCTGCCAATTTGCATTGCATCCATTCCATTCATTTTTTTTCTTTTTTTAAAGCATCGAGGACAATGCTTAGTTTAGGTTTGGGGGTGTGGAATTTTCGTAGTTTGTTTTTAGCTCTGGTTAAAGTTTGCTTTTTCTTACTAATGTGAATGTATATGAGGGCTATGGTTTACAATGAGGACTACTGTGTTGTCATGAAAAAGTTCGTATCATAATTTTTTTTTTACAAAGCTGTTACTCTTGGAATCATGGTGGTTAAAGTGTCATGCTCAAATTCTGGAAGGAGAATAGTGGAGACTACCCTAGTGAGTGATTTTGAGCCTATTTACTTCTTTGAGAGGGTTTAAAGTGTTTGTGCTCCTATCTTTTTGCTTCAATTTCACTTCAAATGATCTCCTTATTTTTGTTTGATTGAACGCTAAGAATTGTTCTCTTTCGCAGATACCATGTGTTTGGTAACACTCATGAATGAACTCATTGAGACGATGTTAGGCTATGCATGTCTTAACCACCAAAAGGCCTAATTTCTCACCTTTATGTGTGTGCCATTACCCCGTTTTGAAGCCAATCGCTTTTAGCAGATATTTAGCCCATTACAGCTATACCCTATAGTTTGGGGAATACCAAACTGATGAAGACAGAGATAATTCAAGCTCTACATCAAGAAAGTGGCGTGTACTAAGGTATGTGTGCTAGAATTGTAAAAAAACAAAACAAAAGAAAAAGAATCAAAGAGGATGTAATTTCTAAATCCTTCCACGATCGCACGGGTCCTGGACGCCACGAACAAACAACAAAGATCAATTCAAGAGGAGAGCTTGATGCTTTCACAAGGAAGACACTTTGGTATGTCCCAAGCTTTAGTCTTTCCTATCCTTTCTTTCATAACCCCTTACCTAAGCCCTACATTACAAACTTTGTGAAAGACCTAGCTGATCTTTGAGGATGTATTCATGGGTGTTGCTAAGTATGTGTGCTATCCATATTCTTAGTGTTTGATTCCTTTCATGAGATCTGTCCAGAAATTGTGCTTTTATTTCATATTTCATATGTGAGGATTTTGATTCCCTTTTACATAACATCACTCACATATGTTTGTGGAGAGACCACACCTTAGGATCTGAGTGAAAATTTGAGTGGTATCTGTGAGGACTAGAGTTGAGGCGAATTCTATCTTTGGCATTTGAGTATGGTGTCTTTGAAGTCATGGGACATGTAGTAATTTTTTTTTTCTTTTTTACACTACACATATGATATGATTCTTTGAAGTGGCAGACTATTGGTTCAAAAGTATGACTAAGCTTTCATTGGTTCTTATTAGTTTGCTATAAGTATGCTTTAACCAATTTGCTTGTAAGTATGAAGATGTTTGTGGTCATCATCGCTATAAACCCTCAAGAGACACAACTCCTCCTGCTAGGGACACCTAGGGGTTTAAAGCCTTGTTGCACATGCTCAGTGCAATTTTTTAGCCAGCTAAAGTGGTCTAGTTAGATTTTATTATCCTGTGTGTCTTTAGTTTCAGTTTTGCTCGAGGACTAGCAAAAAAACCAAGTTTGGGGGTATTTGTTAACTCATATATTTATACATTTATACCATCCATTTTCTAGTCCATTTGTGATGTTTTTGAGTTAAACTTGTTGCGTTTTACCCTATTTTGTGTTAGTATTCAGTTGCATCTCCTTTAGGATCAATTTGAAGGCAAAAGAAGTGAAAACATGCCATTTTTGGAGCTGATCCTTATTCAAACGTGGAAATAAGTTCCGTGACCTATTTTGAAGTCCAAATAAAGAATCCAAGGCGAATCTGGCTTGTTTGAAGACTAAGAGTAGAATGGGAAAGCAATGAGGATTTCTAGCCTAATTTGGAGGTGCCAAATAAGGCAGAAACGTGCAAAATAAAGGCTGATTTGTCAGGACCTCTTTGGAATATCTTTTAGCATCTTTTACCCCATAAAAACTTGCCTTTTAGCCACTTTTATAGACCCTATTTATTTTGTACGAATTTCACAACCCTAGGGGGGCTGTTTTCTCTTTTTATGCACATAAAAACCCTAGCCGTTCCATATATATTACCACCATCAAGTCTCATTGTGAGGCTGTTCTTGGAGAAGTTCAACATCAGAATTGCTTCAAGGGTTTCCTCTCTTGAATTTATTTTCACTCATGTTGTTTATTTTCGTTTTAATCTCTGTGAACATGATGTGTAACTAAATTCATAGCTAGGGATTTCGATGTAGCCTTGCAAGTTTGATCCATGTTTCAAGTTAAAGTATTCAGTTCATCAATCTGCATCTTGATTCATGCTTAATCCTGGTAGACATGTGAATGAATGAAGAGAATGCTATGCAAACATCCTGCCATGTGTTCTCTTTGGTTCTTTAACGTTTTCTTGCATGCTAATGACTCTTAACTTGGAACCAAAGTTGAACATCCCAATTAGGTTGCAGATTAGGAGAATTTGATCAAAACCACACAACATATGGCTGATCATATATATGTAAAACAAACTCTGGAAACAGGTTGGTAGTTGAATACGGCTTAACTTTACAAACATGCAATTGGTTTTGCGATGGTGAATTCGAAATCCCTGGTCTTTTCCCTATTCTTTCTACATCAATATATCATTCACTACCACATTCTTCTTGCATTTGAAGTTATTTTTCATTTACAACACAAAAACTACTTTCAATTTTCACTTTCATTTCTTAGTTAGGGTTCTTTCAAAACTAGTAATTTATAGAGGTCCAATCAGCCCCTGTGGTTCGACACCCTTACTTGTAAAATTATACTAACCATATATCGGCACTCGGAAGGAACACAACAATCCAATCACTAGAACTATGCAATGCACCAACCACTCCATTTACGGTACGAACTTGAAGTGTCCAATTTCTTCGACCAATTGATTTCGGATGGAGACCAAAGCTTGGGCAACAACATAATATGGTGGGAGGAGTCATTTGGTGAGTTTTGATTGAAATCCAATCACAAGAACTATGCAATGCACCAACCACTACATTTACGGTACGAACTTCTTACAAACTTGAACTGTCCAATTTCTTTGACCAATTGATTTCGGATGGAGCAAAAAACTTGGGCAACATCATAATATGGTGGGAGGAGACATTTGGTGCGTTTTGAGTGAAATCCAATCACTAGAACTATGCAATGCACCAACCACTCCATTTATGGTACGAACTTGAAGTGTCCAATTTTTTTGACCAATTGATTTCGGACCGAGCCCAAATCTTGGGCAACATCATAATATGGAGGGAGGAGTCATTTGGTGAGTTTTGAGTGAAATCCAATCTCTCTAGAACTATGCAATCCAACAACCACTCCACGAAAGGTACGAACTTCATACGAACTTGAAGTATCCAATTTCTTAGACCAACTGATTTCGTATCGAGCTCAAAACTTGGGCAACATCGTAATATGGTGGGATGAGTCATTTGGTGAGTTTTGATTGAAATCCAATCACTAGAACTATGCAATGCACAATACACTACATTTACGGTACGAACTTCGTACGAACTTGAAGTGTCCAATTTCTTTGACCAATTGATTTCAGATCGAGCCCAAAGCTTGGGCAACATCATAATATGGTAGGAGGAGTCATTTGGTGTGTTTTTACTGAAATCCAATCACTAGAACTGTGCAATGCACCAACCACTCCATTTACAGTATGAACTTGAAGTGTCCAATTTCTTTGACCAACTGATTTTAGATCGAGCCCAAAATTGGGCAACATCATAATATGGTGGGAGGAGTCATTTGGTGAGTTTTTACTGAAATCCAATCACAAGAACTATGCAATGCACCAACCACTACATTTACGGTACGAACTTCGTACGAACTTGAAGTGTGCAATTTCTTTGACCAATTGATTTTGGATCGAGCCCAAAACTTGGGCAACATCGTAATATGGCGGGAGAAGTCCTTTGGTGAGTTTTGGGTGAAATCCAATCACTCGAACTATGCAATCCTACAACCACTCCTTGAAAGGTACGAACTTCGTACGAACTTGAAGTATCCAATTTATTTGACCAATTGAATTCGGATCGAGCCCAAGACTTGGGCAACATCATAATATGGTGGGAGGTGTCATTTGGTGAGTTTTGAGTGAAATCCAATCACTAGAACTATGCAATGTACCAACCACTCCATTTATGGTACGAACTTCATATGAACTTGAAGTGTCGAATTTCTTTGACCAATTGATTTCGGATCGAGAGAATAAAAGCATAGGGTCCGAGTGATTGAGTATTTCTGCGATTATTGGAGTCGAAGCATGTTCTTTCTTCAAAGTTTGAGTGTGCTTGCTTTGAAGCCGTGTGCCTTTGAGCTACACATTGATTGATCACCTGTCTTGGCAACTCTATGGTGTTGGAGGAATGACTAAAGTTTTCTTTCATTTTCATTAGTTAATTTCAAAGGTTTTCTAACCACTTTGTTTTGTAGAGTCGGTATAGCGTTTGTGGGTATCGTATCTGTTAAACCCTCAGGATACATAACTCCTCCTACTAGGGATGCCTAGAGGTTTAAAGGCTTGTTGCATATGCTCAATGCAATCAAGTTACCTGCGGAAGTGGTTTAGTTAACTTCTTGTTTTGTTTTTACATTTGTTTTGTTTTGTTTTGCTCGAGGACTAGCAAAATCTAGGTCTGGGGTATTTGATCGGTTCATAATTGTATATCATTTTGTACCCTTCTAGCATATGATTTAGTTATGTTTTTTAGTTAAACTTGTGCTTTTAATCTCTATTATGTTTGTCATTCAGTTAATTGAGCTTTAGGTAGCAATGGTGGCCCAAATGTGCAAAATGGTCCAAAAACGTGCAATCTGAGTTAGCAATTCGTTTCAGCCTTAACTCCTTCCTTTGAACTTGGATTGGCCTAAATGATATGTGGTTGGAAAGATGACATTCTGAACTGGAAGATGGATGGTTTAAAGTCATCAGTTCCTTAAGGGAAGCCCAATTCGTGAGCCCATGAAGGATGAGCTGTTTGTTGCCTGGTCATGAGGAGCTATGCATGTGATGTGGTTTCTAGTGGGATTCTTGGTGAGCTGTTTATAATTCAAGTGGAACCTGCAATAGCCAAAAGAGAAGAGAAACTGATTTTCTATTGCATTGGTGTGGTTGGTGAAATGAGTGTTGTTGGTGGAGGCATTAATCAATTCAGAATTCTCCTTTCATTCTCCTTATAAATACCACTTCCATCCTTCATTACATACACACACATCCTGACATTCACACTCCCACAATTCATTCATCCCTCACTCCATCCTCCACACTCTCATCATTCCCCAAACACATTCAGAAATCACCCTCAAGCACTCCCACAACCTCAAACACTCCAGAAATCAACCCAACACTCTAAACAGCCTCAAATCACCAAAACAGTCCCTGCAACCCTTCCTTCCATTTCCCTACGAATTTCCTCTTTCTCATCCATCACCACTCACCCAAACTCATCCCAAATCACCTCCTTAATCTTCATACATCCTTCTAGACATGGGGAAGCTCTTGGAGAAGCATTAGAGGTGGAGAACCACTTTGAGAAACATTGGACACCACAAGAACTTCAGAAAAAGGGTTTTTCTACTCTTATTGTATTCATTATGTTTTCTCATTTCTGTTTTAGTTTCTTTCCCATTATGAGTAGCTAAATCCATAACTAGGGCTTCGATGTAACCTAACATGAATATTCTGGGTTTATAAATTCCAAGTTTCAAGTTTGATTCAAGATTCATGCTGTTATTCATTACGCCTATCTACTTATATGCTAATCTGAATGCCTAGCTACCATTGAGATTTGTGTATTTTGGTTGAAACTAAAGTAGACACCTTATGGTTTTGTTTCAGTTGAACTATGAATAAGATGAGTATGTATGGACATTCGCCAATAGGGATTAGATACATGCTTGGTTGTTTAAAACATTCTTCTATGCTTAATGGATTTCTAATGCTTGATTTAAGTTCGACAATAAGGACTTGATTAGGGAATTGGAAATACAAGCTTAGGATCAAACACCATGGCTTAATCATACTTTAGCTAGAATCAATCTTTGAATATGAATTAGACTTGTCACTTGAATCCTTATAATCTAGAATTGAATTGTTATGGTGAATTGAATGCCCTAGTCTCCAAATCTGTTTCCAACCTCAAAACCAATATTTGATACACATGTTTACTTGTCCTATGTTTGCAATTTCGTTTTGTTTAATTTGTTTTCACAAAATCAATCAATCTCTCTCTAAACTCTGTTTTAGACTTAACTTTCGGTTTCCCAGAATTGGGTAATCTAAGTACAGAACTAATTGGCCCGTACACTTGCGAGTTAACAAATGCACCAATCACTCTTTTTACGGTACGAACTTGAAGTGTTCAATTTTTTTGACCAATTGATTTCTGATCGAGTTCAAGACTTGGGCAACATCATAATATGGTGGGAGGAATCATTTGGTGAGTTTTGAACGAAATTCAATCACTAGAACTACGCAATACACCAACCACTCCATTTACAGTACAAACTTCGTACGAACTTGAAGTGTCAAATTTCTTTGACCAAATCGAACCCAAAACTTGGGCAACATGATAATGTGGTGGGAGGAGTCCTTTGGTGAGTTTTGAGTGAAATCCAATCATTAGAACTATGCAATGCACCAACCACTCCATTTTAGTTACGAACTACGTACGAACTTGAAGTGTCCTATTCTGACATCAGTGGATTTCAAATCGAGCCCAAAACTTGGGCAACACAATAATATGGTGGGAGGAGTCATTTGAGGAGTTTTGAGTGAAATCCAATCACAAGAACTATGCAATCCACCAACCACTCCATGAAATGTACGAACTTCATACGAACTTGAAGTATCCAATTTATGTGACCAATTGATTTCGGATCGAGCCCAAAACTTGGACAACATCATATTGTAGTGGGAGGAGTCCTTTGGTGAGTTTTGAGTGAAATCCAAATCACTAGAACTATGCAATGCACCAACCACTCCATTTACAGTACGAACTTCGTACAAACTTGAAGTGAACAAATTTTTTTTACCAATTGATTTGGGATCGAGCCCAAAAATTGGGCAACATCATAATGTGGTGAGTTTTGAGTGAAATCCAAATCACTAGAACTATGCAATCCACCAATCACTCCATTTACAGTACGAACTTCGTACGAACTTGAAGTGAACAAATTTCTGTGACCAATTGATTTCAGACCGAGCCCAAAACTTGGGCAACATCATAATGTGGTGGGAGGAGTTAATTAGGGGTTTTGAGTGAAATCCAATCACTAGAACTATGCAATACACAAAGCACTCCAGTTACTGTACGAACTTGAAGTGTCCAATTTCTTTGACCAATTGATTTCGGATCGAGCCCAAAACTTGGGCAACATCATAATATGGTGGGAGGAGTCATTTGGTGAGTTTTGAGTGAAATCCAATCACCAGAACGATGCAATCCTACAACCACTCCGTGTATAATACGAACTTTGTACTAACATGAAGTGTCCCTTTTCTTTGACCAATTGATTTCGGATCGAGCCCAAAACTTGGGCAACATCATAATATGGTGGGAGGAGTCATATGGTGTGTTTTCAGTGAAATCCAATCACTAGAACGATGAAATCCTACAACCACTCCGTGTACAGTACGAACTTCGTACGAACATGAAGTGTCCCTTTTCTTTGACCAATTGATTTCGGATCGAGCCCAAAACTTGGGAAACATCATAATATGGTGGGAGGAGTCATTTGGTGAGTTTTCAGTGACATCCAATCACTAGAACGATGCAATCCTACAACCACTCCGTGTACAATACGAACTTCGTACGAACATGAAGTGTCCCTTTTCTTTGACCAATTGATTTCGGATCGAACCCAAAACTTGGGAAAAATCATAATGTGGTGGGAGGATTCCTTTGGTGAGTTTTGAGTGAAATCCATTCACAAGAACTATGCGATGCACCAACCACTCCATTTACGTACGAACTTCATACGAAGATGAAGTGTCCCTTTTCTTTGATCAATTGATTTCGGATCAAGCCCAACACTTGGGCAACAACATAATATTGTGGGAGGAGTCATTTGGTGAGTTTTGAGTGAAATCCAATCACTAGAACTATGCAATCCACCAACCACTTCATGAAAGGTATGAAATTCGTACGAACTTGAAGTATCCAATTTCTGCGACCAATTGATTTCAGATCGAGCCCAAAACTTGGGTAAGATCATAATGTGGTGGGAGGAGTTAATTAGGGGTTTTGAGTGAAATCCAATCACTAGAACTATGCAATACACCAAGCACTCCAGTTACTGTACGAACTTGAAGTATCCAATTTCTATGACCAATTGATTTCGGATCAAGCCCAAAACTTGAGCAACATCATAATATGGTGGAAGGAGTCATTTGGTGAATTTTTTTTTAAAATCTATTAACTAGAACTATGCAATGCATCAACCACTCCATTTACGGTATGAACTTGAAGTGTCCAATTTCTTTGACCAATTGATTTCGGATCGAGCAAAAAACTTGTGCAACCTCATAATATGGGTGGGAGGAGTAATTTAATGAGTTTTGAGTGAAATCCAATCACTAGAACTATGCAATCCACCAACCACTCCATGAAAGGTAAGAACTTCGTACGAACTTGAAGTATCCAATTTCTGGGACCAATTGATTTTGGATCGAGGCCAAAACTTGGGCAACATCAAAATATGGAGGGAGGAGTCAATTGGGTGGTTTTGAGTGAAATCCAATCACTAGAACTTCGCAATGCACCAACCACTCCATTTACTGTACGAACTTGAAGTGTCCAATTTCCTTGACCAATTAATTTCGGATCAAGCCCAAAACTTGGCCAACATCATAAGGTGGTGGGAGGAGTCATTTGGTGAGTTTGGAGTGAAAACCAATCACTAGAACTATGCAATGTACCAACCACTCCATTTACTGCACGAGCTTCGTAAGAACTTGAAGTGTCCATTTTCTTTCACCAATTGATTTCGGATCGAGCCCAAAACTTGGGCAACATCATAATATGGTGGGAGGAGTCATTTGGAGGGTTTTCAGTGAATTCCAATCTCTAGAACGATGCAATGCACCAACCCATCCATTTACGGTACAAATTTCGTACGAATTTGAAGTGTCCAATTTCTTTGACCAATTGATTTCGGATCGGGCAAAAAACTTGGGCAACATCATAATATAGGTGGGAGGAGTCATTTGGTGAGTTTTGAGTGAAATCCAATCACCAGAACTACGCAATGCAAAAAGCACGCCATTAAAGGTACGAACTTGATTTCGGATCGAGCCCAAAACTTGGGTAACATCATAACGTGGTGGGAGTAGTTAATTGGGGTCTTTTGAGTGAAATCCAATCACTAGAACTATGCAATGCACCAACTACCCCATTTACGGTACGAACTTCGTACGAACATGAAGTGTCCAATTTCTTTGACCAATTGATTTCGGATCGAGCCCAAAACTTGGGCAACATCATAATACGGTAGGACGAGTCATTTAGTGGGATTATAGTGAAATCCAATCACTAGAACAATGAAATCCTACAACCACTCCGTGTATAGTACGAACTTCGTACGAACATAAAGTGTCCCTTTTCTTTGACCAATTTATTTTGGATCGAGCCCCAAACTTGGGTAAAATCATAATGTGGTAGGAGTCAATTGGGGGTTTTGAGTGAAACACAATCACTAGAACAATGCAATCCACCAACCACTCCACTTACGGTACGAACTTCGTAAGAAATTGAAGTGTCCAATTTCTTTGACCAATTGATTTCGGATCGAGTCCAAAACTTGGGCAACATCATAATATGGTGGGAGGAGTCATTTGGTGAGTTTTGAGTGAAATCCAATCACTAGAACTATGTAATGCACCAACCACTTCATTTACAGTACGAATTTCGTACGAACATGAAGTGTCCCTTTTCTTTGACCAATTGATTTCGTATCAAGCCCAAAACTTGGACAACATCATAATATGGTGGGAGGAGTCTTTTGGTGGGTTTTCATTAAAACCCAATCACTAGAATGATGCAATCCTGCAGCCACTCCATGTACAGTACGAACTTCGTACGAACATGAAGTGTCCCGTTTCTTTGACGAATTGAATTCGGATCGAGCCCAAAACTTTGGCAACACCATAATGTGGTGGGAGGAGTGAATTGGGGGGTTTTCAGTGAAATCCAACCACTAGAGCTATGCAATGCACCAACTACTCAATTTACGGTACGAACTTCGTACGAACTTGAAGTGTCCAATTTCTTTGACCAATTGATTTCAAATTGAGTAAAAAACTTGGGCAACATCATAATATGGTGGGAGTAGTCATTTGGTGAGTTTTGAGGGAAATCCAATCACTATAACTATGCAATCCACCAACCACTCCATGTACAGTACGAATTTCGTACGAACATGAATTGTCCTTTTTCTTTGACCAATTGATTTCGGATCGAGCAAAAACCTCGGGTAACATCATAATAAAGTGGGTGGAGTCATTTGGTGAGTTTTGAGTGAAATTCAATCACTAGAACTATGCAATGCACCAACCATTCCATTTACGGTACGAACTTCGTACGAACTGTAAGTGTCCAATTGTTAACTTGCAATTGTACGGGCCAATTAGTGGTATAGCAAGACAAGTACGAGGTCGTACCCAGGATGACTGAGAAGTTCAAATTAGTTACGTGCTTAGATTACCCAATTCGAGAAAACAGAAAGTTAAGTCTAAAACAAAATTGAAAACGAGAGTGATTGATTTTTGTGAAAACAAATGAAGCAAAACGAAATTGCAAACAAAACCACAGTAAACAAGTGTATCAAGGAGTGGTTTTTGTGGTTGGAAAACAGATTCAAGTGACAAATCTAATTCATATTCAAAGATTGGTTCTAGCTAAAGTATGATTAAGCCATGGTGTTTGATCCTAACCTTGTATTTCCAATTCCCTAATTAAGTCCTTATTGTTGAACTTAAATCCTTCAACCACTCTCTAAAAGGTACAAACTTCGTACGTACTTGAAGTATCAAATTTAACCAATTGATTTCGGATCGAGCCCAAAACTTGAGCAACATCATAATATGGTGGGAGGAGTCATTTGGTGAGTTTTGAGTGAAATCCAGTCACTAGAACTATGAAGTCCTATAACCACTCCATGAAATGTACGAACTTGTACCAACTTGTAGTATCCAGTTTCTTTAACCAATTGATTTCGGATCGAGCCCAAATCTTGGGCAACATCATAATATGGTGGGCGGAGTCATTTGCTAAGTTTTGTGTGAAATCTAGTCACTAGAACTATGTAGTACTACAACCACTCCAAGAATTGTAAAACTTCGTACCAACTAGAAGTATCCAATTTCTTTAACCAATTGATTTCGGATCGAGCCCAAATCCTGGGCAACATCATAATATGGTGGGAGGAGTCATTTGGGGAGTTTTGAGTGAAATCCAGTCACTAGAACTATGTAGTCCTACAACCACTCCATGAAATGTACGAACTTCGTACTAACTTGAAGTATCCAATTTCTTTAACCAATTGATTTCGGATCGAGCCCAAATCTTGGGCAACATCATAATATGGTAGGCGGAGTCATTCTGGGACGTTTGAGTGAAGTCCAATCACTAGAACGATGCAATGCTACAACCACTCCGTGTATTAGACGAACTTCGTACGAACATGAAGTGTGCCATTTCTTCGACCAATTGATTTCGAATCGAGCCCAAAACTTGGGAAACACCATAATATGGTGGGAGGAGTCATTTGGTGAGTTTTGAGTGAAATCCAATCACTAGAACTATGCAATGCACCAACCACTGCATTTACGGAACGACCTTCGTACGAACTTGATGTGTCCAATTTCTTTGACGAATTGATTTCGGATCGTGCCCAAAACATGGGCAACTTTATACAATGGTGGGAGGAGTCATTTGGTGAGTTTTAAGTGAATTCCAATCACTAGAACTATGCAATCCTACAACAACTCCATGAAAGGTATGAACTTCAAGTATCCAATTTCTTTCACCAATAGATTTCGGATTGAGCCCAAAACATGTGCAACATTACAATATGGTGGGAGGAGTCATTTGGTGGGTTTTGAGTGAAATCCAATCACTAGAATTACGCAACGCACCAACCACTCCATTTACGGTACGAACTTCGTACGAACTTGAAGTATCCAATTTCTTTGAACAATTGATTTTAGATCGAGCCCAAAACTTGGGCAACATCATAATATGGTGGGAGGAATTTGGTGAGTTTTGAGTGAAATCAAATCACCAGAACTATGCAATCCTACAACCACTCCGTGAAAGGTACGAACTTGAAGTATCCAATTTCTTTGACCAATTGATTTCGAATCGAGCCCAAAACTTGGTCAACATCAGAATATGATGGGAGGAGTCAATTGGTGAGTTTTGAGTGAAATCCAATCAATAGAACTATGCAATGCACCAACCACTCCATTTTGGGTACGAACTTCGTAGGTACTTGAAGTATCCAATTTCTTTGACCAATTGATTTCGGATAGGGCCCAAAACTTGGGCAACAACATAATATGGAGGAAGGAGTCATTTGGTGGGTTTTGGGAGAAATCCAATCACTAGAACGATGCAATCGTAAAAACACTCCGTGTACAGTACGAAATTCGTAGGAACATGAAGTGTCCCTTTTCTTTTACAAATTTATTTCAAATCGAACCCAAAACTTGGGCAACATCATAATATGGTGAGAGGAGTCATTTGGTGAGTTTTGAGCGAAATCCAATCACTAGAACTATGCAATGCACCAACCACTCCATTTACGGTACGAACTTCGTACGAACTTGAAGTGTCCAATTTCTTTGACGAATTGATTTCGGATCGTGCTCAAAACTTGGACAACATTATAATATGGTGGGAGTAGTCATTTGGTGAGTTTTGATTGAAATCAAATCACTAGAACTATGCGATCCTAGAACCACTCCATGAAAGGTACGAACTTCGAATGAACTTCAAGTATCCAATTTCTTTGACCAATGGATTTCGGATCGAGACCAAAACTTGGGCAACATTATAATATGGTGGGAGGAGTCATTTGGTGGGTTTTGAGTGAAATCCAATCACTAGAACAACGCAACGCACCAACTACTCCATTTACGGTACGAACTTAAATGCGAACTTGAAGTATCCAATTTCTTTGACCAATTGATTTCGGATCGAGCCCAAAACTTGGACAACATTATAATATGGTGGGAGGAGTCATTTGGTGAGTTTTGATTGAAATCAAATCACCAGAACTATGCAATCCTACAACCACTTCGTGGATGGTACGAACTCGAAGTATCTAATTTCTTCGACCAATTGATTTCGAATCGAACCCAAAACTTGGGCATCATCATAATATGGTGGGAGGAGTCAATTGGTGAGTTTTGAGTGAAATCCAATCACTAGAACTATGCAATGCACCAACCACTCCATTTTCGGTACGAACTTCGTAGGTACTTGACGTATCCAATTTCATTGACCAATTGATTTCGGATCGAGCAAAAAACTTGGGCAACACTACAATATGGTGGGAGGAGTCATTTGGTGAGTTTAGAGTGAAATCCAATCACTAGAACTATGCAATCCACCAACCACTCCATTTACGGTCCGAACATCGTACGAACTTTAAGTATCCAATATCTTTGACCAATTAACTTCGGATCGATCCCAAAACTTGGGCAACATCATAATATGGTGGGAGGAGTCATTTGGTGAGTTTTGAGTGAAATCCAATCACTAGAACTATTCAATGCACCAACCATTCCATTTACGATACGAACTTCGTACGAACTTGAAGTATCCAATTTCTTTGAACAATTGATTTTAGATCGAGCCCAAAACTTGGGCAACATCATAATATGGTGGGAGGAATTTGGTGAGTTTTGAGTGAAATCAAATCACCAGAACTATGCAATCCTACAACCACTCCGTGAAAGGTACGAACTTGAAGTATCCAATTTCTTTGACCAATTGATTTCGAACCGAGCCCAAAACTTGGTCAACATCAGAATATGATGGGAGGAGTCAATTGGTGAGTTTTGAGTGAAATCCAATCACTAGAACTATGCAATGCACCAACCACTCCATTTTGGGTACGAACTTCGTAGGTACTTGAAGTATCCAATTTCTTTGACCAATTGATTTCGGATAGGGCCCAAAACTTGGGCAACAACATAATATGGAGGAATGAGTCATTTGGTGGGTTTTGGGTGAAATCCAATCACTAGAACGATGCAATCGTAAAAACACTCCGTGTACAGTACGAAATTCGTAGGAACATGAAGTGTCCCTTTTCTTTGAGAAATTTATTTCGAATCGAACCCAAAACTTGGGCAACATCATAATATGGTGGGAGGATTCATTTGGTGAGTTTTGAGCGAAATCCAATCACTAGAACTATGCAATGCACCAATCACTCCATTTACGGTACGAACTTCATACGAACTTGAAGTGTCCAATTTCTTTGACGAATTTATTTCGGATCGTGCTCAAAACTTGGACAACATTATAATATGGTGGGAGTAGTCATTTGGTGAGTTTTGAGTGAAATCCAATCACTAGAACTATGCGATGCTACAACCACTCCATGAAAGGTTCGAACTTCGAACGAACTTCGAGTATCCAATTTCTTTGACCAATGGATTTCGGATCGAGACCAAAACTTGGGCAACATTATAATATGGTGGGAGGAGTCATTTGGTTGGTTTTGAGTGAAATCCAATCACTAGAACAACGCAACGCACCAACTACTCCATTTATGGTACGAACTTCGTACGAACTTGAAGTATCCAATTTCTTTGACCAATTGATTTCGGATCGAGCCCAAAACTTGGACAACATTATAATATGGTGGGAGGAGTCATTTGGTGAGTTTTGATTGAAATCAAATCACCAGAACTATGCAATCCTACAACCACTTCGTGGATGGTATGAACTCGAAGTATCCAATTTCTTTGAACAATTGATTTCGAATCGAACACAAAACTTGGGCATCATCATAATATGGTGGGAGGAGTCAATTGGTGAGTTTTGAGTGAAATCCAATCACTAGAACTATGCAATGCACCAACCACTCCATTTTCGGTACGAACTTCGTAGGTACTTGACGTATCCAATTTCATTGACCAATTAATTTCGGATCGAACAAAAAACTTGGGCAACACTACAATATGGTGGGAGGAGTCATTTGGTGAGTTTAGAGTGAAATCCAATCACTAGAACTATGCAATGCACCAACCACTCCATTTACGGTCCGAACATCGTACGAACTTTAAGTATCCAATATCTTTGACCAATTAACTTCGGATCGATCCCAAAACTTGGGCAACATCATAATATGGTGGGAGGAGTCATTTGTTTGGTTTTGAGTGAAATCCAATCACTAGAACTATTCAATGCACCAACCACTCCATTTACGATACGAACTTCGTACGAACTTGAAGTATCCAATTTCTTTGAACAATTGATTTTAGATCGAGCCCAAAACTTGGGAAACATCATAATATGGTGGGAGGAATTTGTTGAGTTTTGAGTGAAATCAAATCACCAGAACTATGCAATCCTACAACCACTCCTTGAAAGGTACAAACTTGAAAGTATTCAATTTCTTTGACCAATTGATTTCGAATCGAGCCCAAAACTTGGTCAACATTAGAATATGATGGGAGGAGTCAGTTGGTGGGTTTTGGGTGAAATCCAATCACTAGAACTATGCAATGCACCAACCACTCCATTTTGGGTACGAACATCGTAGGTACTTGAAGTATCCAATTTCTTTGACCAATTGATTTCGGATCGAGCCCAAAACTTGGGCAACATCATATTACAGTGGGCGGAGTCATTTGGTGGGTTTTGAGTGAAATCCAATCACTAGAACTATGCAATGCACCAACCGCTCCATTTACGGTGCGAACTTCGTACGAAATTGAAGTATCCCTTTTCTTTAACCAATTGATTTCGTATCGAGTCCAGAACTTGGGCATCATCATAATATGGTGGGAGGACTCATTTGGTATGTTTAGAGGGAAATCGAATCACTATAACTATGCAATGCACAATCTACGCCATTTACGGTACGAACATCGTACGAACTTGAAGTGCCCAATTTGTTTGACAAATTGATTTCGGATCGAGCCCAAGACTTGGGCAACAACATAATACGGTGGGAGGAGTCATTTGGTGAGTTTTGAGTGAAATCCAATCACTAGAACTATGCAATCCTACCACCACTCCATGAAAGTTAACAACTTGAATTATCCAATTTCTTTGACCAATTCACTTCGGATCGATCCCAAAACTTGGGCAACATCACAATATGGTGGGAGGAGTCATTTGGTGAGGTTTGAGTGAAATCTAATCTCTAGAACTATGTAATGCACCAACCACTCCAGTTACGGTCCGAACATCGTACGAACTTGTACTGTCCAATTTCTTTGACTAATTGACTTCGCATTGAGCCCAAGCCTTTGGCAACAAGGTATTATGGTGGGAGGAGTCAGGTGGTGAGTTTTGAGTGAAATCCAATCGCTAGAACTATGCAACGCACCAACCACTCCACTTACGGTCCGATCTTCGTACGAACTTGAAGTATCCAATTTCTTTGACCAATTCACTTCAGATCGATCCCGAAACTTGGGCAACAACATAATATGGTGGGAGGAGTCATTTGGTGAGTTTTGAGTGAAATTTAATCACTAGAACTATGTAATGCATCAACCGCTCCATTTACGGTGCGAACTTCGTACGAAATTGAAGTATCCCTTTTCTTTAACCAATTGATTTCGTATCGAGCCCAGAACTTGGGCATCATCATAATATGGTGGGAGGACTCATTTGGTATGTTTAGAGGGAAATCGAATCAATATAACTATGCAATGCACAAACTACTCCATTTACGGTACGAACATCGTACGAACTTGAACTGCCCAATTTCTTTGACAAATTGATTTCGGATCGAGCCCAAAACTTGGGCAACAACATAATACGGTGGGACGAGTCATTTGGTGAGTTTTGAGTGAAATCCAATCACTAGAACTATGCAATCCTACAACCACTCCATGAAAGTTAACAACTTGAAGTATCCAATTTCTTTGACCAATTCACTACCGATCTTCCCCGAAACTTGGGCAACATCACAATATGGTGGGAGGAGTCATTTGGCGAGGTTTGAGTGAAATCTAATCACTAGAACTATGTAATGCACCAACAACTCTAGTTACGGTCCGAACATCGTACGAACTTGAACTGTCCAATTTCTTTGACCAATCGACATTGGCAAGAACATAATACGGTGGCAGGAGTCATTTGGTGGGTTTTGAGTGAAATCCAATCACTAGAACTATGCAATGCACCAACGACTCCATTTACGGTCCGAAAATCATACAAACTTGAAGTATCCAATATCTTTAACCAATTGACTTCGGATCGATCCCAAAACTTGGGCAACAACATAATATGGTGGGAGGAGTCATTTGGTGAGTTTTGAGTGAAATCCAATCGCTAGAACTACGCAACGCACCAACTACTCCACTTACGGTACGATCTTCGTACGAACTTGAAGTATCCAATTTCTTTGACCAATTCACTTCAGATCGATCCCGAAACTTGGGCAACATCATAATACGGTGGGAGGAGTCATTTGGTGAGTTTTGAGTGAAATCTAATCACTAGAACTATGTAATGCACCAACCACTCCGTTTACGGTCCGAACATCATACGAACTTGAAGTTTCCAATTTCTTTGTCCAATTGACTTTGGAAACAACATAATACGGTGGCAGGAGTCATTTGGTGGGTTTTGAGTGAAATCCAATCACTAGAACTATGCAATGCACCAACCACTCCATTTACGGTCCGAAAATCATACGAACTTGAAGTGTCCAATATCTTTAACCAATTGAGTTCGGATCAATCCCAAAACTTGGGCAACAACATAATATGGTGGGAGGAGTCATTTGGTGGGTTTTGAGTGAAATCCAATCACTAGAACTATGCAATGCACCAACCGCTCCATTTACGGTGCGAACTTCGTACGAAATTGAAGTGTCCCTTTTATTTGACCAATTGATTTCGGATCGAGCAGAAAACATGGGGAACATCGTAATATGGTGAGAGGTGTCATTTGGTGTGTATAGATTGAAATCTAATCACTAGAACTATGCAATGCACCAACCACTCCATTTACTGTCAGAACATACTAACTTGAATGTCCAATTGACTTCGGGTCGATCTCAAGACTTGGGCGACATCATAATTTGGTGGGAGGAGTCATTTGGTGAGTTTTGAGTGAAATCCAATCACTTGAACTATGCAATCCCACAACCACTCCGTGTACAGTACGAACTTCGTACGAACATAAAGTGTCCCTTTTCTTTGACCAATTGATTTCGGATCGAGCCTAAAACTTTGGCAACATCATAATACGGTGGGAGGAGTCATTTGGTGAGTTTTGAGTGAAATCCAATCACCAGAACTATGCAATGCACCAACCACTCCATTTACGGTACGAAATACGTATGAACTTGAAGTGTCCAATTTCTTTGTCCAATTAATTTCGGATCGAGGCAAAAACATGGGCAACAAAGTAATATGGCGGGAGGAGTCATTTGGTGAGTTTTTAGTGAAATCTAATTACTAGAACTATGCAATGCACCAACCACTCCATTTACGGTACGAACTTCGTACGAACTTGAAGTGTCCAATTCCTTTGACCAATTGATTTCGGATCGCAGCCAACGCTTATGCAACATTGTAATATTGTGGGAGGAGCCATTTGGTGAGTTTTGAGTTAAATCCAATCACTAGAACTGTGCAATCCAACAACCAATCCATGAAAGGTAAGAACTTCGTACGAACTTGAAGTATACAATTTCTTTGACCAATTGATTTCGTATTGGGCCCAAATCCTGGGCAACACCATCATATGGTGGGAGGAGTCATTTGGTGAGTTTTGTGTTAAATCCAATCACTAGAACAATGGAATCCTACAAACACTCCTTGTACAGTACGAACTTCATACGAACATGAGGTGTCCCTTTTCTTTGACCCATTGATTTCAGATTGAGCCCAAAAGTTGGGAAACAACATCATATGGTGGGAGGAGTCATTTGGTGAGTTTTGAGTAAAATCCAATCACTAGAACTATACAATGCACCTACCATTCGATTTCCGGTACGAACTTGAAGTGTCCAATTTCTTTGACCAATTGATTTCGGATCGAGCCCAAAACTTGGTTGATAGGAGCATAATTATGCGACTTAGATGGCTTGTTCTTGTGCGTTTACATTGTGTTTTCTTAGTTAAAGTAGTCCTTTAAGCTAGTTTTATGTGTTTTCAGGTTTTAAGGGCAAAGTATGCAAAGAAATGCATTTTGGAGCCTTTTGGAGTACAATTGAGCTTGGAATGGATATCATATGCTTGGAGCCAAAGGAATGGACGAAATTGAAGATTTAAAGATAGGAAGGGAGCAGAATGCATGCAATTCAAGCATGTTATGACATGATTGGGATGAGAGGAAATTGAGCTTAAAGACAAACCCAATTTGGCCCACACCCCTGTCAGTCCAGTTTCGTAGCTCATCTTGCAGGCCTCATTTCAGTAACCTACACAGATCGGATGAGAAGATATTCTTCATGGAAGTTGTTCACATGGGTGTCTAGAATAACATATCCAAATTTCAGCCCAATTGGAGAAATCTGGAGTCCTTTGCCCATCAAACACTGAACCTTGCTCAGGAGACATTTAATGTGCAGCTGCCAGCTTATGAGCTTTGTGTTCCACATCTCCTTTGAGCCATGTGCCTCACCTTAGTTGTACCTGACTTTAAGCCTAACATGTTGAGCAAATTAGGGAGACATTTCAGCTGTGGAAATCTCAAGGAGCAAATTAAGTCATGCCCAATTAGGGGAAACCTGTTTGCACAAATCAAGGAGCAGTTTCCATGATTTCTGGTGGGCTACTTTACACCAACCAAAGGGAGGACGAATTTCACACTCTAAGGGGGATAGAGAGACACACATGAGGGAGATTCAGATACACATTCAGTTGCAAAAAGAGAGAGAGGGGACTCAACCATTCTCTCACCATTCACACCAGAAAACTTCACCCATTCTCTGCAGTCACCATCCTTCACCAATCTCCATATTTTCTAACCCTAAACCTTCCTAGCCGTGCCATACTCCCATCTTAGACACTTTTCCACCATTCTACATCATCCATAACCACCACAACTCACCACCATCCCTTGTGCCGCAGCAAAGAGGAAGGAGGAGTGCCTTGAATGTGCTTGCTATTCAATTGAGGATTGCTGGAACATTTAGGTGTTTTCTTTCTTTTATTTTCAATGTTTCAATTCAATAATCTCTGTGTTGTGAGTATGAGGAACTAAACCCCTCTTAGTTAGGGGTGATTCGAAACCATGTACATACTTGCAATATGAATTGATTACCTTTAGTTGTGATTTCATAAGTTGTGAATTCAATTCGTTTGACTGCTTGATTGATAACTTATTCGTGTATGTTTATTAAGAGTGCACGCTTAGTTTTCATGCATGAATATGATGCTAGAGTATAAGGGAGTTTCACCTAATAGTTACAATCTTATATTCACAAGTAGTGGAGGTCGCTTATAAACGATCGCGTTAAATGAATTCTTGGCACGAGTCTCATGCTCATCATAGTATGAATGCCTCGTCAATACTTATAGTTCTCATATTGCTTAATGATCTTTGATTGTATCTTTATTGTGCTTTTCACGTAAAGGACTTTTGAAGAATGTGTTGAATTGTTGTATGCGCTTTCCCATCCAATTTAATAACTTAAGGAGAACTTGAAGGTTAATTTAAGCGGACCTAATTAACCTGGGGTGT
The DNA here is from genome assembly GCA_024362665.1 of Prunus padus. Lineage (NCBI taxonomy): Eukaryota > Viridiplantae > Streptophyta > Magnoliopsida > Rosales > Rosaceae > Prunus > Prunus padus. Next base: position 24,046,705 of record JANFAM010000012.1, read on the forward strand.
TGAGTTTCATGATTTATCGAAAGAACAACTGAAAATTGGTTTATGTGCAAGTATGTCATGTGTGGAGAAGAACCCTCTAGCTAACCTTCCATCCATAGTTTCATCCAAACTCGTTTTACAATCTGTTTTAATTACAATCTGTTTTCTTTGTTTCCAAATTCGTCAAAACCAATCCCCCCTTTATTTTGAAGTGTCATATTAGTTAGAAAGTGGTTTAGTTTGTGTTTTTAAGTGTCTTGAGTCAAGTTATAACATATTTTCGTCCAAATTCTTCCTTAGTGTTCAAAACTGCCCATAAAGTGGTTTTTAGGCAGTTTTGAGTGTTCGTTTGTTGATTTGAGTCTTTTGGTTTGTTTTGGTGTTTTAAAGTATAGTTTTGCATTCCTTGAGTCTAATTTAGTGTTTTAAACTTTGTTTTAAGTTTTTGAGTCAGATCTCAAGTGATTTAGCTCCCTCCTAATCCCCGGCCTAGAACGATCCCTACTTACATTCCATACTACAATTGATAAAAAGAGGGTTTAATTTGTGTGCTTATATTCAACGCACCATTGGTCAACTTCATAATATGGTGGGAGGAGTCATTTGGTGAGTTTTGAGTGAAATCCAATCACTAGAACTATGCAATTCTACAACCACTCCATGAAAGGTACGAACTTCAAGTATACAATTTCATTGACCAATTGATTTCAGATCGAGCCCAAAACTTGGTAAACATCATAATATGGTGGGTGGAGTCATTTGGTGAGTTTTGAGTGAAATCATTAATCTCTAGAACTTTGCAATCCTACAACCACTCCCTGACAGGTACGAACTTCGAACGAACTTGAGGTTTCCAATTTCTTTGACCAATTGATTTCGTATCGGGCCCAAATCTTGGGCAACACCACAATACGGTGGCAAGAGTCATTTGGTGAGTTTTGAGAGAAATCTAATCACTAGAACAATGGAATCCTACAAACACTCCTTGTACAGTACGAACTTCGTACGAACATGAGGTGTCCCTTTTCTTTGACCAATTCATTTCGAATCGTGCCCAAAACTTTTAAAACAACATAATATGGTGGGAGGAGTCATTTGGTGAGTTTTAAGTGAATTCCAATCACTTTACAATGCACCAACCACTCCATATATGGTACGAACTTCGAACGAACTTGTAGTGTTTAATTTCTTTGACCAATTGACTTCGGATCGAGCCCAAAACTTGGGCAACATCATCATATGGCGGGAGGAGTCTTTTGGTGAGTTTTGAGTGAAGTCCAATCGCTTGAACTATGCAATCCTTTGTTAGAAATGTGCCCTAAGAGCCAATACATTTGATGTAATCTCCTTAGAATACATTTCGTATATGATAATAAAGGGCAAACTTATTTGTTATCTTTTACATCAATTAAAGAAACAAATGTCCAGGGAATGCTAAATAAGAGATAAAGTAATCTAAAAGGTTAGATTAGGAGACCTTTAATCTCTTACTATAGTATCCCAAAATGTTCCTAATCATAGGATTATCAAATGGGCATTGATAAACCGTCAAGATTAGCACATACTACGTATGCTCAATTAGGAGGATGGTTAGTCTCAAACCATTTGTGTAGATGACACTAATACAAGTATGTGGGTGCTCATTAGTGAATGGGTACACTGAATAGCGATCAACCGTAGTTCTCGTATGGAGTATTTATCTACATGTCAAACGAGAACTCATAGTTGCAATAATGCAAATTAGTCCTTAGACCTGAGGCATCATGGTTGTCCTATGATGCGTTATTGATCTTAGATAGCTCTTAAAGGCAAGCGTAAAGATTTGTCTAAAGTGTTGTTGGGATCTCTTAATTCATCATAGGGCATGTGAATGTACAATAAGGAATCTCTACTTTGATAAAGAAGGAGAATGTTTGAGATGTGATTCAAGAAATCTTTGGCCAAAGTATTTTGAGCTTGATTTAGAAAGTTGTTCTTAATCATGTTCTATTGAATCATATGAGGTTATAAATCATATTAGGGTTTGACATAATCAATCCGCACTAATAATATGATATGAAACATTGTATAAAAGAAGGACCGTATTGCATTGTAATTCCAACTGAATAGGTTCTTCACCAATTCTGGTTAGCTTGGGTAGCCTTGATATATTGCTAGATGTCACTCTTGGTTAGTGGAAGTCCTAGGATTGATTGTGATCAATCCATATAAAGGAAAAATTAAAAGGGGTTTTAATTCAGTTGGTTAGAAAGAGTTCTAATATTTTTCACCTGCCTTGCTAATTAGAACCTAATGGATCGCACACCTTAAATGGTTAACTTTGAGGAATACATATGATGTTGTGGAAATAAATTTGATCAATTTGATATGGATGATTTACTACGTGTAAAAGAGTATTTGGGCCTCGGTAATAGTTAACGGAAGCCCAAATGGTTGGGTATTAAGCCCAAAAGGCTTAAGACACCTAAACATTATGGTTTAAGTGTCACAAGGCCCAATTTTGGAAGCCCAATGGGATTTGGCCGAAAATGCATAAGTAAATGGGTATGGGAATTGTTTCCATAAGCTATCTTTCATAAGCTCATTACACAAACACAATCCAACATCAACCAATAAGTTTGGGAGATCAAAGAGAGATAAAAGAGAGTTTTCAAGAGTGAAACACTTTCATCTTTCAAGAGGTTTAGATTGAAACCAAGTCTTGGGGATCTAGCACTAGCATCCTTGTATTCCCAAGATTCTTCCCTCTCATCTCAAGGTTCCATTGGTGTGGAGACTTAGAGGCCATATACTTTTGTGGCTCACATGGAGGAGAAAGATCAAGGAGAAAAATCAAGGAGCAAAGATCAAAGATCAAAGAGGAAATCAAGAAAGAGGAAATCATCAAGAGAAGACCAAACACAAATTGGTTCATATAATTGCTTCAAGGGTAATTAGATCTTATCCTTTCTCTTGAAATTTCCATTTATGAAATCATATCAATGTTCATGGCTTAAGATACTTGGAAGAAGTTTTTTTTTTTGATTTTAAACAACAACCACCATAAACTTCCGCTGCGATTAATTTGATTAAATGCATGTTTAATATTCAAATGAACTTCTCAAAAAATGTTTTGAAAATCCTTCAATTGGTATCAGAGCCATAGGTCATGAACTTGATATGTTTCTAGGGTTTAGAGATGCATATATGGGTTGTAAATTCATTTAAAAGTATAATGGTTATACTTGATTTATTTTGATATGATTGAATAAAAATCAAATGGAGTGAAAGGGGTTGTTTGGGATTTTGGATTTCCGGATTTATGTTTTGATGATTGATGCTCTCTTTGTATGCATATGTGTATGTATGAACATTAGAGCATAATTGCATTAAAACCCCATGATTTTAACTTCATGAAATATTTGATATTAAGAGCATGAGATGGTTAAATGGAATATGGATTTTCCGAAATAGCATGAACATTCATATTAGTTCATATGCATGTTCTTGGTGTTCTTGATGTTCTTGTTATGGGATCTTTTTGATCCATAAGTTAGTGATTAATCTTGATGATTGTGTTAGTGGATTTTTCCACCAAAATTAATAGTCATAATGGTTATGATGATGTTTTATTATAAAATTGAAAGTTTTCAAAATGTTTCCACTTAATAAACTTTTATCCACCACACTAAAATTAATAAGATTACTTTGTGGTGAGTGTGTAGGGTCTATATAGATGTAAATGATAGTGATTTGATATAAAATGCAAAAGTTGATCAAATTATTCCTATCACTAATTATTTTCCCACCACACTAAAATTAATTTTGATTACTTTGGTGAGTGTGGTTGGCCTACCTAGTCACATTCATGATTATTCACCTAGTTGGAATAATCATGATCACCACTTTCTGTTAAACAAATGCATGCTTTAACCCCACACCTAGTGGATCAACTTTGATCCATTATTAATTGTTGAATAGTTTTGGACTTACTTGCAATATATGATAAGTGTAACTATGCCCAAAAGATTTCTACAATTACTTTTGCTATTATAGTAAAACGTTTTCACTCCATGGTAAATTTATTTTTGAATATGGTTACCACTTGAATTAAACCCATATATGTATGCAACCCAAGAGCATGGTTTTACATTGCTAGTTTAATTGTTTAAAGCGTTTAAATAATTAAAGGATGGTTATGGACTTAGACCAAACAATTGAGCTATGTGATTGGCCGCCTATTGGATATGTAATTCGATTTTGATTGGCTATGTAATAATGAAATGGCTTTCATGCCTAATTTATTTTTATGCGCGTAATTAAAATGAATCACCATCCGAGACCATGATCCAACATGGTGGCTCGTGTTGGATCAACAAGAAAGTCCATAATCATCCTATAAGCCCAATGCAATTAATGTTCTAATGACAATAATCAATCAATTAGTAGTACCATGTATTCTCACTATCTTAAGAAAATGGTTTCTAAAATATTTAGTGGGAGTATTATGTGCTACTAATATGTTGCATTGGGAACCATTTAATGAGATTAGATAGGTAATTTTAACAGGATTAAATTGGATTAAAATGAGACCAATTTAACTACCTCAAAGCAATATTAAGTTGATAAGCGAAATGGCACTTTGAATGCTATTTTGTGGCCTTCCACCGTGGTAGTCTCTTATTGGGTGGCACATTTGCACCTTGTTGTACCTCAGTGAGGCAACATCCAGTACTGTAACCATCCAAGGAAGCCTATTACACATACTTGATGTAGTGCGGATAGATAACGTATGGCCAACAAACTGTTAGGTTGAGGACATACTTGAAACCCTATACCCACAAAGTGCGGTGGGAATAACTTAACTAAGACGACCAAACCAACAAACTGTTAGGTTGAGGTCTAGTTCTCTAGAGGCCATAGTGATGGGTATTCACATTATGATGTGATTGGATAAGAGTATCCTCTCATTAGTAACATAGCAATCCAACAAAACTGTAGGTTGAGGAGAACTATGCAAAAGTGAGTCTCCCATCCCACTAAGAGTTTCAACTGAAACTCCGATTTCGTGAGAGGGATATGAAATTTGCCAAAAATAGTGGGAGCCTACCATCATGACTTAAAGACCCTAAGTCCTTGGTAGAAGATTAATCTAAATTAAAATCTATTTACGTTATGCAGAATTTCAAAATAACCATCACAAACTCAATCTCAAAGATACTTGACTCAACGTCCAAGATGACACGAACTATCCTGGTTTGATTGCACAAACACCAACTTATGCTATAATTGGATGAGATTGATTGTGTATAAGAAAAACCCCACCACATACCCTCTTGGTCCATATGCCATTGAGGAGGAGACAAAAGGCTTATAGAAGCATGTGTCGATGACAACCGAGGTAAAAGTTACATGTTGGCATCCATGAAAAGGTGAAGCTAATCTTAGCTTACAATACCATATGTAAACTTGTTATGACAAGAATGGTAAGTGGGTTCCCGGTTAATCAACATGATATCAAAGTAATAATTACTTAAGAGATCGGAAAATATGGATTTTTCTTTGATGTTGAAGTTCAACAGATTCTTTCTTTCATCCCTATCATCAGTTAATCCCGCGTATGTGTAACTATAATATGGGAAAGATGAACAGCACCTATCTGAGCTACTCAACATGGCTATAGTAGCTTAAATGAATATCTCAAAAGATAAAGGGTTAAAGGGGATAGTTGCAATTTTAGAAAGGTTCTTCTTCTTCCAAATCCAAGCAAAAGATAAGGATAAACGAGAAGAAGAAAGGTTTTTAAAAACCCAAGGGAGAAAGAATACAAAAGAAAGACAAGTGACTGAAAGGTACTTGTTTTCATGTGACAAGGATGGACATTGGAAGAGGAATTGCAAGAGATGTCTTGCAAGCCTCAAGAGAAAAACCTTCAGAAGGTAACTCTCTTGTTCTAAAATTAGTAATTACGCTTAAAAGCTTCTAAATTGAATAGTTGATTCAGAAGCTAGTCAAAATGCAATTGTGTGCATGGACTAGTGGGAAGTAGAAGACTTGGAAAATGAGAGATGGTGCTAACTGTGGGAAATTGCACTAATGTAGTTACCAATGCTATAGGCACCTAACATCTCGTGACTACCCTCCAAAGAGGACCTGAATTTGAAATAATTGTTATTTCATTTCTGGATGTGTAAAGAACTTAGTATCCGTCTATATTTTTTAAGAGATGGATTTGATGTTTTGTTTGACAAAATACTTTGTTCTATTTCACATATCAATCAAACGCTGTTTATGCAATTTTGATTGATGGTCTCTTTTTATTTTAGAAATGAATGGTAGCATTAACTGTATATGGATTAAGATGCAACTAGACCTAAGAGGCCTAGAAAGAGGATAACTCAACCAAATTGTGACACCTTAGACTTGGACACATTGGCCGAGATAGGATTCACCAGATGGCAAAGATGGATGCCTTGCATCTTTAGATCTTGCTCCTATGCCTACTTGTGAATCTTGTCTACAAGGTAGAATGACTAAGTCTCCTTTACTGCAAAGGAGAAAGAGTTACATAATTGTTGGGGTTGATTTACACAAATGTTTGTGGACCTTTGTCTACAACGCAAGGGAGGCTATTCATACTCATTACCTTTACCGATGATCATTCACGGTTCGGGTATTTGTGCTTAATGAAGCATAATTCTGAATCTTTTGAAAAGTTCCGTAATTCAGAAATGAAGTTGAAAACCGCATAGCGGCAAGAGTATTAAAAATCCTTAGATCTGATCGAGGAGGTGAATACTTAAGCACGTAGTTTCTTGATTACCTCAAGGAACATGGCATCTTATCATAATGGACTCCACCAGGACTCCACAACATAATGGGGTTTCTGAAAGGAGAAATCGAACCTTAATGGATATGGTTGTCCCATGATGAGTTATACTGATTTACCTATATCCTTTTGGGGATATGCACTTGAAACAACAATTCATTTGTTAAATAGAGTGCCTTCCAAATCTGTTTCGCAAACTCCATACAAAATGTGTTTTTGGGAAGAAACCAAGTTTTGGTTATATCAAGATTTGGGGTTGTCCAGCATATGTTAAAAGACTAGATGCGGATAAACTAGATGCAAGGTTAGTGAAGTGATAGATTATAGGGTATCCCAAAACTATGGGATATTACTTCTATCACATTGGACGAGCAAAAGTTGTTTGTCGCAAGGTCAGCTACCTTCCTAAAAGGGAATACACTCTTGATGGGAAAAGGGTACATGAGATAGAACTCATGGAATTGTCCAATGAGCTAGAAATTAACACTAAGCTAAATGCAATCCCAGATCCATAAACTTGTTGTAACACAGACTCCACGTAGTTCAAGTAGGGTTAGCAGAATGCCTAAATGGTATTATGGTTTCCTTCACAAAAACAAAGGAGAGTTAAATCTCCTAAGTGATTGTGAGGATATCGAAGATCCTTTGAACTACAATGAGGCAATGTCAGACATTGACTCAGAAATGGCTTGGAGCCATGAAATCCGAAATGGATTCTATGTATTCCAACCAAGTCTGGACTCTAGTTGATCCGCCTCCTGGTATTGTACCAATAGGAAATAAATGGATCTTTAAGAGGAAGATAGGCTCAGATGGGAAAATAGAAACCTATAAGGCAAGGCTAGTAGCAAAGGGCTACAAGCAGAGAGAAGGAATTGACTATGAAGAAACCTTCTCTCCTGTCGCTATGACAAAGTCTATTCGGATTTTGCTTGCAATAGCTGCATACCATGATTATGAGATTTGGCAAATGGATGTGAAGACGGCTTTTCTGAATGGCCACCTTCAGGAAGAACTATACATGGATCAACCTGAAGGCTTCATTTCTAAAGCTGATAAGCATAAGGTATGCAAGCTGCATAGATCCATTTATGGATTGAAGCAAGCTTCTAGGAGTTGGAACATCCGCTTTGATGAAGTTGTCAAATCATTTGACTTCATACAAAACATGGATGACCAATGTGTGTACAAGAAGGTCAGTGGAGTTCCAGTGGTATTCCTAGTGTTGTATGTAGATGACATACTAATTATTGGAAACGATATAGGAATGCTATCTTCAAGTGAAGCTGTGGCTCACTAAATCATTCTCAATGAAAGATTTAGAGAGGCATCTTATATACTTGGAATAAAGATTTACCGTGATAGATCTCAGAGAATAATTGGATTATCTCAATCCTTGTATGTAGATAAGGTGCTAAAGAGATTTCGTATGGAACAATCTAAGAAAGGGTTACTTCGATCGGACATGGACTTCACCTTTCTAAGAACATGTGTCCGAAAACTCGAAGAGATACATGGATAGTGAAATCTCTAATGCATATGCAACAGGGATTCTCATATATGTCATAGCATGTACAAGACATGATATTGGTTATATGAGTATAACTAGAAGATATAAATCGAACCCATGATTAGATCAATAGGGAGGAGTCAAGTGTGTTCTTAAATACTTAAGAAGGACTAAGGACATGTTCCTCGTATGGGAGGAACATCGAGGTAGCAAGTGGAAGCATTTACTGATTTGGATAATATATCTAATATCAATGATTGCAAATCCACCTAAGGGCCGTCTTCATTTTGAATGGACACGTAGTTAGTTGGAGAACAACTGAAGTTGAATAAGTTGTCGCTTTAGAAGCTACAATAAAATCTGTTTGGATAAAAGGTTCATTACCGAACTAAATAAGGTTCTGACCATAAATGTCACAAGTACCTTTAATGTGTGATAACAATGGGGCAATAGCTCAAGCCAAGGAACCAAGGCCTCATCAGAGATCCAGACACATAGAAAAATGTTACCATTAGATGGGACGTTTTGCATCCTAAAGGTTGCATCCTGCAAACAAACATGCAGCATCCACTCACTAAGCCTATGTCACAGTCACAACTGGATAGACATACAGAGATAATGGGTATTAGATACAGGGCTATGTGGCTCTAGTGCAAGTGGGAGATTGTTAGAAATGTGCCCTAAGAGCCAATACATTTGATGTAATCTCCTTAGAATACATTTCGTATATGATAATAAAGGGCAAACTTATTTGTTATCTTTTACATCAATTAAAGAAACAAATGTCCAGGGAATGCTAAATAAGAGATAAAGTAATCTAAAAAGGTTAGATTAGGGAGACCTTTAATCTCTTACTATAGTATCCCAAAATGTTCCTAATCATAGGATTATCAAATGGGCATTGATAAACCGTCAAGATTAGCACATACTCATGATGCTCAATTAGGAGGATGGTTAGTCTCAAACCATTTGTGTAGATGACACTAATACAAGTATGTGGGTGCTCATTAGTGAATGGGTACACTGAACGCGATCAACCGTGGTTCTCGTATGGAGTATTTATCTACATGTCAAACGAGAACTCATAGTTGCAATAATGCAAATTAGTCCTTAGACCCGAGGCATCATGGTTGTCCTATGATGCGTTATTGATCTTAGATAGCTCTTAAAGGCAAGCCGTAAAAGATTTGTCTAAAGTGTTGTTGGGATCTCTTAATTCATCATAGGGGCATGTGAATGTACAATAAGGAATCTCTACTTTCGATAAAGAAGGAGAATGTTTCGAGATGTGATTCAGTAAATCTTTGGCCAAAGTATTTTGAGCTTGATTTAGAAAGTTGTTCTTAATCATGTTCTATTGAATCATATGAGGTTATAAATCATATTAGGGGTTTGACATAATCAATCCGCACTCCCTAATAATATGATATGAAACATTGTATAAAAGAAGGACCGTGGCCATTGTAATTCCAACTGAATAGGTTCTTCACCAATTCTGGTTAGCTTGGGTAGCCTTGATATATTGCTAGATGTCACTCTTGGTTCGTGGAAGTCCTAGGATTGATTGTGATCAATCCATATAAAGTGGAAAAATTAAAAGGGGGTTTTAATTCAGTTGGTTAGAAAGAGTTCTAATATTTTCCCACTGCCTTGCTAATTAGAACCTAATGGATCGCACACCTTAAATGGTTAACTTTGAGGAATACATATGATGTTGTGGAAATAAATTTGATCAATTTGATATGGATGATTTACTACGTGTAAAAGAGTATTTGGGCCTCGGTAATAGTTGTGAAATGGTTGGGTATTAAGCCCAAAGGCTTAAGACACCTAAACATTATAGTTTAAGTGTCACAAGGCCCAATTTTGAAGCCCAATATTTGGCCGAAAATGCATAAGTAAATGGGTATGGGAATTGTTTCCATAAGCTATCTTTCATAAGCTCATTACACAAACACAATCCAACATCAACCAAATAAGTTTGGGAGATCAAAGAGAGATAAAAGAGAGTTTTCAAGAGTGAAACACTTTCATCTTTCAAGAGGTTTAGATTGAAACCAAGTCTTGGGGATCTAGCACTAGCATCCTTGTATTCCCAAGATTCTTCCCTCTCATCTCAAGGTTCCATTGGTGTGGAGACTTAGAGGCCATATACTTTTGTGGCTCACATGGAGGAGAAAGATCAAGGGAGAAAAATCAAGGAGCAAAGATCAAAGATCAAAGAGGAAATCAAGAAAGAGGAAATCATCAAGAGAAGACCAAAACACAAATTGGTTCATATAATTGCTTCAAGGGTAATTAGATCTTATCCTTTCTCTTGAAATTTCCATTTATGAAATCATATCAATGTTCATGGCTTAAGATACTTGGAAGAAGTTTTTTTTTTGATTTTAAACAACAACCACCATAAACTTCCTCGATTAATTTGATTAAATGCATGTTTAATATTCAAATGAACTTCTCAAAAATGTTTTGAAAATCCTTCATCCTTCAACCACATCATGAAGGGTACGAACTTCTAGTATCCAATTTCTTTGACCATAATATGGTTGGAGGAGTCATTTGGTGAGTTTTGGGTGAAATCCAGTCACCAGAACAATGAAATCCTACAAACACTCCGTGTATAGTACGAACTTCATACGAACATGAGGTGTCCCTTTTCTTTGACCAATTGATTTCGAATCGAGCCCAAAACTTGGGAAACAACATCATATGGTGGGAGGAGTCATTTGGTGAGTTTTGAGTGAAATCCAGTCACTAGAACTATACAATGCACCAACCACTCCATTTACGGTACGAACTTGAAGTGTCCAATTTCTTTGACCAATAGATTTCAAATCGAGCCCAAAACTTGGTCAACATCATAATATGGTGGGAGGAGTCAGTTGGTGAGTTTTGAGTGAAATCCAATCACTAGAACTATGCAATGCACCAACCACTCCATTTAAGGTACGAACTTCGTACGAACTTGAAGTGTGCAATTTCTTTGGCAAATTGATTTCGGATTGAGGGAAAAACTTGGGCAACATCGTAATATGGTGGGAGGATTCATTTGGTGAGTTAAGAAATGCACCAATCAAAACCAATATTTGATACACATGTTTACTTGGCCTATGTTTGCAATTTCGTTTTGTTTAATTTGTTTTCACAAAATCAATCAGTCTCTCTCTAAATTCTGTTTTAGACTTAACTTTCGGTTTCCCAGAATTGGGTAATTTAAGTACATAACAAAATTGAACTTCTCAGTCCTCGTGGGTACTACATCGTACTTGTCTTGCTATACTGCCAATTGGCCCGTACACATGCGAGTTAACAAATGCACCAATCACTCTTTTTACGGTATGAACTTGAAGTGTCCAATTTCTCTGACCAATTGATTTCGGATCGAGCCCAAAACTCGGGCAACATCATAAGAACTATGCAATGAACCAATAACTCCATTTACGATACGAACTTCGTACGTACTTGAAGTGTCCAATTTCTTTGACCAATTGATTTCGGATCGAGCAAAAATCTTGGGCAACATCATAATATGGTGGGAGGAGTCATTTGGTGAGTTTTGAGTGAAATCCAATCACTAGAACAATGAAATGCACCAAGCACTCCATTTACGGTACGAACTTGGTCAACATCATAATATGGTGGGAGGAGTCATTTGGTGAGTTTTGAGTGAAATGCAATCACAAGAACTATGCAATCCACCAACCACTCCATGAAATGTACGAATTGAAGTATCCATTTTCTTGACCAATTGATTTGGGTGAAATCCAATCACTAGAACTATGCAATGCACCAACCACTCCATTTACGGTACGAATTTCTTACGAATTTGAAGTGTCCAATTTCTTTGACCAATTGAATTCTGATCAAGCAAAAAACTTGGTCAACATCATAATATGGTGGGAGGAGTCATTTGATGAGTTTTGAGTCAAATCCATTCACTAGAACTATACAATCCACCACCGACTCCTTGAAAGGTAAGCACTTCGTACGAACTTGAAGTATCCAATTTCTATGACCAATTGATTTCGGATCGAGCCCAAAACCTGAGCAAAATCATAATGTGGTGGGAGGAGTCAATTGGTTAGTTTTCAACGAAATCCTGTCACTAGAACTATGCAATGCACCAAGCACTCCCTTTACGGTACGAACTTCGTACGAACATGAAGTGTCCAATTTCTTTGACCAATTGATTTCATATCGATCCCAAAACTTGGGCAACATAATAATACGGTGGGACGAGTCATTTGGTAAGTTTTGAGGGAAATCGAATAACTAGAACTATGCAATGCCCCAACCACTCCATTTACGGTACAACTTCGTACGAACTTGAAGTGTCTAATTTCTTTGAACAATTGATTTTGGATCGAGCCCAAAACATGGGCAACATCATAATACAGTGGGAGGAGTCATTTGGGGAGTTTTGAGAGAAATCCAATTACTAGAACGAAGCAATCCAACAACCACTCCGTGTATAGTACGAACTTGAATTGTCCAATTTCATTGACCAATTGATTTCGGATCGAGCAAAAAACTTGGGCAACATCAAAATATGGTGGGAGGAGTCATTTGGTGAGTTTTCAGTGAAATCGTATCACTAGAACAACACAATGCACCAATCACTCCATTTTTGGTTCGAACTTCGAACGAACATGAAGTGTCCAATTTCTTTGACCAATTGATTTCGGATCGAGCCAAAAACTTGGGCGACATCATAATGTGGTGGGAGGAGTCAATAGGGGGTTTTCGAGTGAAATCCGATCACTAAAACTATGCAATGCACCACCCACTCCATTTACATTACGAACTTGAAGTGTCCAATTTCTTTGACCAATTGATTTGAGATAAAGCCCAAAACTTGGGCAACATCATAATACGGTGGGAGGAGTCATTTGGTAAGTTTTGATCGAAATCCAATCACTAGAACGATACAATCCTACAACCACTCCGTGTAAAGTATGAACTTCGTACTAACATGAAGTGTCCCATTTCTTTGACCAATTGATTTCGGATCGAGCCCAAGACTTGGGCAACATCATAATGTGGTGGGAGGAGTCAACTGGGGGTTTTTGAGTGAAATCCAATCACTAGAACTATGCAATGCACCAAACACTCCATTTACGGTACGAACTTCGTACGAAATTGACGTGTCCAATTTTTTCACCAATTGATTTCGGATCGAGCAAAAAACTTGGGCAACATCATAATACAGTGGGAGGAGTCATTTGGAAACTTTTGAGTGAAATCCAAATACTAGAACGATGCAATCCTACAACCACTCCGTGTACAGTACGAACATGAAGTGTCCCTTTTACTTGACCAATTGATTTCGAATCGAGCCCAAAACTTGGGTAACATCATAATATGGTGGGAGGAGTCATTTCGTGGGTTTTCAGAGAAATCCAATCACTAGAATGATGCAATCCTACAACCACTCCGTCTACAGTACGAACTTTGTACGAACATGAAATGTCCCTTTTCTTTGACCAATTGATTTCGTATGGAGCCCAAAACTTGGGCATCATCATAATATGGTCGGAGGAGTCATTTTGTGAGTTTTGAGTGAAATCCAATCACTAGAACTATGCAATGCACCAACCACTCCATTTACGGTATGAACTTCGTACGAACATGAAGTGTCCATTTTCTTTGACCCATTGATTTCGGATCGAGCCGAAAACGTGGGCAACGTCATAATATAGTGGGTAGAGTGATTGGTGAGTTTTGTGTGAAATCCAATCACTAGAACTATGCAATGCAACAAGCACTCCATCTACTGTACGAACTTCGTATGAACTTGAATCGTCCAATTTCTTTAACCAATTGATTTCGAATTGAGCAAAAAACCTGGGCAACATCATAATATGGAGGGAGTAGTCATTTGGTGAGTTTTGAGTGAAATCCAATCACTAGAAGTATGCAATCCACGAACCACTCCATGAAAGGTACGAACTTCGTATGAACTTGAAGTATCCAATTTCTGCTACCAATTGATATCAGATCCAGCCCAAAACTTGGGGAACATCAATATGTGATCGGAGTAGTGAATTGGGGACTTTTGAGTGAAATCCAATCACTAGAACTATGCAATGCACCAACCGCTTCATTTACGGTACGAACTTCGTACGAACAAGAAGTGTCCAATTTCTTTGACCAATTGATTTCGGATCGAGACCAAAACTTGAGCAACATCATAATGTTGTGGTAGGAGTCAATTTGGTGGTTTTGAGTGAAATCCAATCACTAGAACTGTGCAATGCACCAACCACTCCATTTACGGTACAAACTTCGTACGAACTTGAAATGTCCAATTTCGTTGACCAATTGATTTCGGATCGAGCCCAAAACTTGGGCAACATCATAATACGGTGCGAGGAGTCATTTGGTGGGTTTTCAGTGAAATCCAATCACTAGAGTGATGAAATCCTACAACCACTCTATGCACAGTACGAACTTCGTACGAACATGAAGTGCCCCTTTTCTTTGACCAATTGATTTTGGATCGATCCCAAAACTTGGGCAACATCATAATATGACGGGAGGAGTCATTTGGTGGGTTTTCAGCGAAATCCAATCACTAGAATGATGCAACCCAACAACCACTCTGTGTACAGTACGAACTTCGTACGAACATGAAGTATCCCTTTTCTTTGACCAAGTGATTTCATATCGTGCCAAAAACTTGGGCAACATCATAATATGGTGGGAGGAGTCATTTGGAGAGTTTTGAGTGAAATCCAATCACTAGAACTATGCAATGCACCAACCACTCCATTTACGGTACGAACTTGAAGTGTCCAATTTCTTTGACCAATTGATTTCGGATCGACCCCAAAACTTGGGCTAAATCATAATACGGTGGGAGGAGTCATTTGGTGGGTTTTCAATGAAATCCAATCACTAGAACGATGCAATCCTACAACCACTCCGTGTATAGTACGAACATGAAGTGTCCCTTTTCTTTGACCAAATGATTTCGGATCGAGCCCAAAACTTGGGCAACATCATAATATGGTGGGAGGTGTCATTTGGTGGGTTTTCAGTGAAATCCAATCACTAGAATGATGCAATCCTACAACCACTCCGTGTACAGTACGATCTTCGTACGAACATGAAGTGTCCCTTTTCTTTGCCCAATTGATTTCGGATCGAGCCCAAAACTTGGGCAACATCATAATATGGTGGGAGTAGTCATTTGGTGAGTTTTGAGTGAAATCCAATCACTAGAACTATGCAATCCACCAACCACTCCATGAAAGGTACTAACTTCGTACGAACTTGAAGTACCCAATTTCCGTGACCAATTTATATCGGATGCGGCCCAAAACTTGGGCAACATCATAATGTGGTGGGAGGAGTAAATTGGGGGGTTTTGAGTGAAATCCAATCACTAGAACTATGCATTGCACCAACCACTCCATTTACAGTACGAACTTCTTACGAACATGAAGTATCCCATTTCTTTGACCAATTGATTTCATATCGTGCCAAAAACTTGGGCAACATCATAATATGGTGGGAGGAGTCATTTGGAGAGTTTTCAGTGAATTCCAATCACTAGAACTATGCAATGCACCAACCACTCCATTACGGTACGAACTTCGTACGAGCTTGAAGTGTCCAAATTCTTTGACCAATTGATTTCAGATCGATCCCAAAACTTGGGCGACATCATAATACGGTGGGAGGAGTCATTTGGTGGGTTTTCAGTGAAATCCAATCACTATAACGAAGCAATCCTACAACCACTCCGTGTATAGTACGAACTTCGTACGAACATGAAGTGTCCGATTTCTTTGACCAATGGATTTCGGATCGAGGCCAAAACTTGGGCAACATCATAATATGGTGGGAGGAGTCATTTGGTGAGTTTTGAGTGAAATCCAATCACAAGAACTATGCAATGCAACAACCACTCCATTTACAGTACGAACTTCGTACAAACATGAAGTGTCCCTTTTATTTGACCAATTGATTTCGGATAGAGCTCAAAACTTGGGCAACATCATAATATGGTGGGAAGAGTCATTTGGTGGGTTTTCAGTGAAATCGAATCCCTAGAATGATGCAATCCTACAACCCCTCCATGTACAGTACGAACTTCGTACGAACATGAAGTGTCCCTTTTCTTTTTCCAATTGATTTCGGATCGAGCCCAAAACTTGGGCGTCAACATAATATGGTGGGAGTAGTCTTTTGGTGAGTTTTGAGGGAAATAAAATCACTAGAACTATGCAATGCACCAACCACTCCATTTACGGTACGAACTTCTTACGAACATGAAGTGTCCCTTTTCTTTGACCAATTGATTTCCGATCGAGCCCAAAACTTGGGCAACATCATAATATGGTGGGAGGAGTCATTTGGTGGGGTTTGAGTGAAATCCAATCACTATAACTACGCCATGCACCAAACACTCCATTTACTGTACGAACTTCGTACGAACTTGTAGCGTCCAATTTCTTTGACCAATTGATTTCGAATTGAGCAAAAACTTGGGCAACATCATAATATGGTGGGAGTAGTCGTTTGGTGAGTTTTGAGTGAAATCCAATCACTAGAACTATGCAATCCACCAACCACTCCATGAAAGGTACGAACTTCGTACGAACTTGAAGTATCCAATTTCTGTGACTAATTGATATCGGATGCAGCCCAAAACTTGAGCAACATCATAATGTGGTGGGAGGAGTGAATTGGGGGGTTTTGAGTGAAATCCAATCACTAGAACTATGCAATGCACCAACCACTCCATTTACAGTACGAACTTCTTACGAACATGAAGTGTCCAATTTCTTTGACCAATTGATTTCGGATCGAGCCCAAAACTTGGGCAATATCATAATATGGTGGGAGGAGTCATTAAGCCTAGAAGAATGTTTTAAACAACCAGGCATGCATCTAATCCCTATTGGCGAATGTCCATACATACTCATCTTATTCATAGTTCAATTGAAACAAAAGCATAAGGTGTCTACCTTAATTTCAACCAAAATACACAAATCTCAATGGTAGCTAGGCATTCATATTAGCATATAAGTAGGTAGGCGTAATGAATAAGAGCATGAATCTTGAATCAAACTTGAAACTTGAAATTTATAAACCCAGAATATTCATGTTAGGTTACATCAAAGCCCTAGTTATGGATTTAGCTACTCATAATGGGAAAGAAACTCAAACATAAATGAGGGAACATAATGAATGCAACAAGAAAAACCCTTTTATGAAGTTCTTGTGGTGTCCAATGCTTCTCCAAGTGCTTCCCCACATCTAGAAGGATGTATGAAGGTTAAAAAGATGATTTGGGATGAGTTTGGGTGAGTGGTGATGGATGAGAAAGAGGAAATTCGTAGGAAAATGTAAGGAAGGCTTGCAGGGACTGTTTTGGTGATTTGGGACTGTTTGGAGTGTTGGGTTGATTGGTGGAGTGTTTGGGGTTGTGGGAGTGTTTGAGAGTGATTTCTGAATGTGTTTGGGGAATGATGGGAGTGTGGAGCATGGAATGAAGGATGGATCAGTTGTTGGAGTGTGACTTGCAGGATGTATACGGAATGAAGGATAAAATGAAAGTGTTCTCTTCTCTTCAGCTGATGCCCTCTTTTATAGAGTGTTTAAGTCTTCCATTCGTTCTCCCCTTTGGCTTCTGAAGCATACCTCTTTCAACTACCTCATTAAATCCTATGTAACTGCCATGCATTTAGTGGAATTTGGTTAGGTGCAGAACATCCCTTAAAATGCATGGATTGCATTGAATGTCTCTTATTGTCCTCTTCATTATGTCTGCCCATTAATACTCCACTTGAGTTGAAAACAACAATTTAGCTGACCTAACTTTGTTACCAGCAACAAACAACTTCATTGGATCACGAATTGGGCTTCCATTCCTCATATAACGACTTTGAGCCCTTCATCTTGGAGTCCAGAATGTCATCTTTCTAACCACATATCATTTGGCCCAATCCAAGTTCGGCTAAAGATGTTAAGGGTGAAACAAACTGCTAACTCAGTCTGCACGTTTTTGCACCTTTTCCTATCCAAAGCCACCATTGCTACCTAAAGCTCAATTAACTCAATGACAAACACAATAGAGATTAAAAGCACAAGTTTAACTCAAAAACATAACTAAATCATATGCTAGAAGGGTACAAAATGATATACAATTATGAACTGATCACTAATTTCTTTGACCAATTGATTTCGAATCGAGCAAAAGACTTGGGCAACATCATTATATGGTGGGAGGAATCATTTGGTCAGTTTTGAAAGAAATCCAATCACAAGAACTATGCGAGTTTTGAGTGAAATCCAATCGCTAGAACTATGCAATCTACAACCACTCCATGAAAGGTACGAACTTCGTACGAACTAGAAGTATCCAATTTCTATGACCAATTGATTTCAGATCAGGCCGAAAACTTGGGCAACATCATAATATGGTGGAAGTATTCATTTGGTGAGTTTTGAGTGAAATCCAATATCTAGAACTATGCAATTCGCCAACTACTCCATTTACGGTGCGAACTTGAAGTTTCCAATTTCTTTGACCAATTGATTTAGAGGGCGGAGTCATTTGGTGAGTTCTGAGTGAAATCCAATCATTAGAAATATGCAATCCTACAACCACTCCATGAAAGTAACCAACTTCAAAGGAACTTGAACTATCCAAATTCTTTGACCAATTGATTTCGGATCGAGCCCAAAACTTGGGCAACATCATAATATGGTGCGAGGAGTAATTTTGAGAGTTTTGAGTGAAATCCAATATCTAGAACTAGGAAATGCACCAACAACTCCACTTACTATACGAACTTCGTACGAACTTGAAGTTTCCAATTTCTTTGCCCAATTGATTTCGGATCGGGCCCAAAACTTGGGCAACATCATAATATGGTGGGAGGAGTCATTTGGTGAGTTTTGAGTGAAATCCAATCACTAGAACTATGCAACGCATCAACCACTCAATTTATCGTACGAACTTGAAGTGTCCAATTTCTTTGACCAATTGATTTCGGATCGAGCAAAATGTTGGGCAACATCATAATAAGGTGGGAGGAGTCATTTGGTGAGTTTGGAGTGTAATCCAATATCTACAACTAGGAAATGCACCAACCACTCCATTTACGAAACGAACTTGGTACGAACTTGAAGTTTCCAATTTCTTTGACCAATTGCTTTCGGATCGGGCCAAAAACTTGAGCAACATCATAATACGGTGGGAGGAGTCATTTGGTGAGTTTTGAGCGAAATCCAATATCTAGAACTACAAAATGCACCAACCACTCTATTTACGTTACGAAATTCGTACGAACTTGAAGTTTCCAATTTCTTTGACCAATTGAATTCGGATCGGGCCCAAAACAAGGGCAACATCATAATACGGTGGGAGGAGTCATTTGGTGAGTTTTGAGAGAAATCCAATAACTAGAACTATGCAATCCTACACCCACTCCATGAAAGGCACGAACTTCGTAAGAACTTGAAGTATCCAATTTATTTGACCAATTGATTTCGGATAGAGCACAAGACTTGGTGAACATTTTAATATATTGGGAGGAGTCATTTGGTGAGTTTACAGTACGAACTTCATACGAACATGAAGTGTCCAATTTCTTTGACCAATTGATTTCGAATGGAGCAAAAAACTTGGGCAACATCATAATATGGTGGGAGGTGTTATTTGGTGAGTTTCGATTTCTTGAACAGTCCAATTTCTTTGACCAATTGATTTCGGATCGAGCGCAAGATTTGGGCAACAACATAATATGGTGAAAGGAGTCATTTGGTGTGTTTTGAGTGAAATCCAATCAATAGAACTACGCAATGCACCAACTACTCCATTTATGGTACGAACTTGAGTGTCCAATTTTCTTGACCAATTGATTTCGGATCAAGCAAAAAACTTGGGCAACCTCATAATATGGTGGGAGGATTCATTTGGTGTGTTTTGAGTGAAATCCAATCACTATAACTATGCAATACACCAACCACTCCATTTACGGTACAAACTTCGTACGAACTTGAAATTTGCAAATTTCTTTGACCAATTGATTTCAGATCTAGCCCAAAACTTGCGTAATAGCGTAATATGGTGGGAGAAGTCATTTGGTGAGGTTGGAGTGAAATCCAATCACTAGAACTATGCAATCCTACAACCACTCCATGAAAGGTACGGACTTGAAGTATCCAATTTATTTGACCAATTGATTTCGGATCGAGCCCAAGACTTGGGCAGCATCATAATATGTTCGGAGGAATCATTTGGTGAGTTTTGAATGAAATCAAATCACTAGAACTATGTAATGCACCAACCACTCCATTTACAGTACGAACTTCATATGAACATGAAGTGTCCAATTTCTTTAACCAATTGATTTCGCATTGAGCAAAAAACATGGGCAACATCATAATATGGTGGGATGTGTCATGAAGTGTCCAATTTATTTGACCAATTTATTTCGGAACTAGCCCAATATTGGGCAACAACATAATATGGTGAAAGGAGTCATTTGGTGGGTTTTGAGTGAAATCCAATCACTAGAACTATGCAATACACCAACCACTTCATTTACGGTACGAACTTCGTTCGAACTTCAAGTGTCCAATTTCTTTGACCAATTGATTTTGGATTCATCCCAAAACTTGAGCAACAACATAATGAGGTGGGAGGAGTCTTGTGGTGAGTTTTGCGTGAAATCCAATCACTAGAACTATGCAATCCTACAACCACTCCGTGTATAGTATGAACTTCGTACGAACATGAAGTGTCCGTTTTCTTTGACCAATTGATTTTAGGTCAAGCCCAAAACTTGGGCAACAACATAATATGGTGGGTTTTGAGTGAAATCCAATGACCAGAACTATGCAATGCACCAACCACAACATTTACATTTCGAACTTCGTACGAACTTGAAATGTCTAATTTCTTTGCCCAATTGATTTCATATCGAGCCCAAAACTTAGGCAACATCATAATATGGTGGGAGGACTTATTTGCTGAGTTTTGCGTGAAATCCAATCACTAGAACTTTGAAATACTTCAAACACTCCATGAAAGGTACGAACTTCGTACGAACTTGAAGTATCCAATTTCTTTGACCAATTAATTTCGGATCGAGACCAAAACTTGGGCAACATTGTAATATAGTGGGAGGAGTTATTTGGTGAGTTTTGAATGAAATCCAGTGACTAGAACTATGCAGTCCGACAACCACACTATGAAATTTACGAACTTCGTACGAACTTGAAGTATCCAATTTCTTTAACCAATTGATTTCAGATCGAGCCCAAATCTTGGGCAACATCATAATATGGTGGGTGGAGTCATTTGGTGAGTTTTGAGTGAAATCCAATCTCTAGAACGATGCAATCCTACATGGAAGGTACGCACATCGTACGAAGTTCAAGTATCCAATTTCTTTGACCAATTCACTTCGGATTGATCCGAAGACTTTGGCAACAACATAATACGGTGGGAGGAGTCATTTGGTGGGTTTTGAGTGAAATCCAATCACTAAAAGTATGCAATGCACCAACCACTCCATTTACGGTACGAACTTCGTACGAAATTAAAGTTTCCCTTTTCTTTGACCAATTGTTTTCGGATCCGGCAAAAAACTTGGGCAACATTACAATATGGTGGGAGGAGTCATTTGGTGAGTTTAGAGTGAAATCCAATCCCTAGAACTATGCAATGCACCAACCATTCCATTTACGGTCCGAACATCATACGAACTTGAAGTATCCAATATCTTTGACCAATTGACTTCGGATCGATCCCAAAACTTGGGCAACATCATAATATGGTGGGAGGAATCATTTGGTGAGTTTTGAGTGAAATCCAATCACTAGAACTATGCAATGCACCAACCACTTCATTTACGGTATGAACTTCGTACGAACTTGAAGTGTCCAATTTCTTTGACCATTGATTTCAGATCCGGCAAAAAACTTGGGCAACACCATAATATGGTTGGAGGAGTCATTTGGTGAGTTTTGAGTGAAATCCAATCACTAGAACTATGCAATGCACTAACCACTCCATTAAAGGTACGAACTTCATACTTACATTAAGTATCCAATTTCTTTCACCAATTGACTTCGGATTGATCCCAAAACTTGGGCAACAACATAATATGGTGGGAGGAGCCATTTAGTGAGTTTTGAGTGAAATCTAATCACTAGAACTATGCAATGCGCCAACCACTCCATTTACAGTACGAACTTGAAGTGCCCAATTTCTTTGAAGAATTGATTCTGGATCGAGCCAAAAACTTGGGCAACACCATAATATGGTGTGAGGAGTCATTTGGTGAGTTTTGAGTGAAATCCAATCACTTGAACTATGCAATCCTACAACCACTCCATGAAAGTTACAACTTCAAGTATTCAATTTCTTTGACCAATTCACTTCGGATCGATCCCGAAACTTGGGCAACATCACAATATGGTGGGAGGAGTCGTTTGGTGAGTTTTGAGTGAAATCTAATCACTAGAACTATGTAATGCACCAACCACTCCATTTACGGTCCGAACATCATACGAACTTGAAGTGTCCAATTTCTTTGACCAATTGACTTCGGATCGATCCCAAGACTTTGGCAACAAGATAATATGGTGAGAGGAGTCAGTTGGTGAGTTTTGAGTGAAATCCAATCGCTAGAACTATACAACGCACCAACCACTCCATATACGGTACGAACTTCGTACGAACTTTAAGTATCCAATTTCTTTGACCAATTCACTTCGGATCGATCCCGAAACTTGGGCAACATCATAATATGGTGGGAGGAGTCATTTGGTGAGTTTTGAGTGAAATCTAATCACTAGAACTTTGTAATGCACCAACCACTCCATTTACGGTCCGAACATCATACGAACTTGAAGTGTCCAATTTCTTTGACCAATTGACTTCGGATCGAGCCCAAGACTTTGGCAACAAGATAATATGGTGGGAGGATTCAGTTGGTGAGTTTTGAGTGAAATCCAATCGCTAGAACTATACAACGTACCAACCACTCCATATACGGCACGAACTTCGTACGAACTTGAAGTATCCAATTTCTTTGACCAATTCACTTCGGATCGATCCCAAAACTTGGGCAACATCATAATATGGTGGGAGAAGTCATTTGGTGAGTTTTGAGTGAAATCTAATCACTAGAACTATGTAATGAACCAACCACTCCATTTATGGTCTGAACATGATACGAACTTGAAGTGTCCAATTTCTTTGACCAATTGACTTCGGCTCGATCCCAAGACTTTGGCAACAACATAATATGGTGGGAGGAGTCATTTGGGTGGTTTTGAGTGAAATCCAATCACTAGAACTATGCAATGCACCAACCGCTCCATTTACGGTGCGAACTTCGTACAAAATTGAAGTTTCCCTTTTTTTGACCAATTGATTTCGTTTCGAGCAGAAAACTTGGGGAACATCATAATATGGTGGGAGTAGTCATTTGGTGTGTATAGAGTGAAATCCACTCACTAGAACTATGCAATGCACCAACCACTCCATTTACGGTCTGAACATCGTATGAACTTGAAGAGTGCAATTTCTTCGACCAATTGACTTCGGATCGAGCCCAAAACTTGGGCAACATCATAATACGGTGGGAGGAGTCATTTGGTGGGTTTTGAGTGAAATCCAATCACTCGAACTATGCAATGCCCCAACCACTCCATTTACGGTACGAACTTTGTACGAACCTGAAGTGCCCATTTTCTTTGACCAATTGATTTCAGATCGAGCCCAAATCTTGGGCAACAACATAATATGGTGGGAGGAGTCATTTGGTGAGTTTTGAGTGAAATCCAATTACTTGAACTATTAAATCCTACAATCACTCCATGAAAGTTACGAACTTGAAGTATCCAATTTCTTTGACCAATTGACTTCTGATCGATCCCAAAACTTGGGCAACATCATAATATGTTGGGAGGAATCAGTTGGTGAGTTTTCAGTGAAGTCCAATCACTAGAACTATGCAATGCACCAACCACTCCATTTACGATATGAACTTCGTACTAATATTAAGTGTCCAATTTCTTTCACCAATTGACTTCGGATTGATCCCAAAACTTGGGCAACAACATAATATGGTGGGAGGAGTCATTTAGTGAGTTTTGAGTGAAATCTAATCACTAGAACTATGCAATGCACCAACCACTCCATTTACGGTACGAACTTGAAGTATCCAATTTCTTGGCCAATTCACTTCGTATCGATCTCGAAACTTGGGCAACATCATAATATGGTGGGAGGAGTCCTTTGGTGAGTTTTGAGTGAAATCTAATCACTAGAACTATTTCTTTATACAACACACTTCAATCATAACAAATAAATCCGCTTCTTCCCCACTATCAACAATAGCTCATGCATTAGGAGTGTAATGATTAGCAGCTTTCCCTTTAGCTAAGCATGACCAAGCAATTGCAGTCCTCTTGTTGGCCAAATTTGGGCTCGTTCCTCTTATCAATAAATTCTGGAAAAATATGGGCCTTGAAGCTCTTTGTCTTATCTTTCCAAGCATATGCATCCCAACTCAAGGAAAAATCGGAAAGACCTTCAAATATCATTTTTGGCCCAGTAACGTAGATGCTGCCGATTTTGACCTTAAGCTGCCGAAACTTGAATAACTTTCTCTAGAGGACTCGGAATCATAAACTGTAAAATTCTCCAGAAACTAGACTTCTGCATCTTTCCAATGATATATGGTTCATTATCTGGTTCTTCTTGAGCAAGTACAGTCCAATCCGTGAAGTTGACTGATCTGCAGACACAGTTTTAAGCTAATTTGACTCCAAATTGCATTCAATGAGTCCTTAAGCTTAATATACTGAAACAAACACAAAATAGATTAAAAGCACAAGTTTAACTCAAAAACATAACCAAATCATAAGTTAGAAGGGTATAAAATGATATGTAATTATGCACCGATCAGAGGAGTCATTTGGTGAGTTTTGAGTGAAATCCAATCACTACAACTATACAATGCACCAACCACTCCATTTACGGTACGAAGTTCGTACGAACTTGAAGTGTGCAATTTCTTTGAACAATTGATTTCGGATCGAGCCCAAAACTTGGGCAACATCGTAATATGGTGGGAGGAGTCCTTTGGTGAGTTTTGGGTGAAATCCAATCACTCGAACTATGCAATCCTACAACCACTCCTTGAAAGGTACGAACTTGAAGTATCCAATTTATTTGACCAATTGAATTTGGATCGAGCCCAAGACTTGGGCAACATCATAATATGGTGGGAGGTGTCATTTGGTGAGTTTTGAGTGAAATTTAATCACTAGAACTACGCAATGTACCAACCACTCCATTTACGGTACGAACTTCATATGAAATTGAAGTGTCGAATTTCTTTGACCAATTGATTTCGGATCGAGAGAATAAAAGCATAGGGTCCGAGTGATTGAGTATTTCTTCGAGTAATGGAGTCGAAGCATGTTCTTTCTTCAAAGTTTGAGTGTGCTTGCTTTGAACACGCCTTTGAGCTACACATTGATTGATCACCTGTCTTGGCAACTCTATGGTGTTGGAGGTATAACTAAAGTTTTCTTTCATTTTCATTAGTTAATTTCAAAAGTTTTCTAACCACTTTGTTTTGTAGAGTCGGTATAGAGTTTGTGGGTATCGTATCTGTTAAACCCTCAGGATACACAACTCCTCCTACTAGGGATGCCTAGAGGTTTAAAGGCTTGTTGCATATGCTCAATGCAATCAAGTTACCAGCGGTGGTTTAGTTAACTTCTTGTTTTGTTTTTACATTTGTTTTGTTTTGTTTTGCTCGAGGACTAGCAAAATCTAGGTCTGGGGTATTTGATCGGTTCATAATTGTATATCATTTTGTACCCTTCTAGCATATGATTTAGTTATGTTTTTAGTTAAACTTGTGCTTTTAATCTCTATTATGTTTGCCATTCAGTTAATTGAGCTTTAGGTAGCAATGGTGGCCCAAATGTGCAAAATGGTCCAAAAACATGCAATCTGAGTTAGCAATTCGTTTCACCCTTAACTCCTTCCTCCGAACTTGGATTGGCCCAAATGATATGTGGTTGGAAAGATGACATTCTGAACTTCAAGATGGATGGTTCAAAGTCATCAGTTCCTTAAGGGAAGCCCAATTCGTGAGCCCATTAAGGATGAGCTGTTTGTTGCCTGGTCATGATGAGCTGTGCATGTGATGTGATTTCTAGTGGGATTCTTGGTGAGCTGTTTATAATTCAAGTGGGACCTGCAATAGCCAAAAGAGAGTGGATATCGGATTGCATCATTCTGTTGATTGGATTTTATTCAAAACACACCAAATGACTATACATTATGATGTTGCCCAAGATTTGGGCTGGATCCGAAATCAATTTGTCAAAGAAATTGGACACTTTAAGTTCGTACGAAGTTCGTACCTTTCAAGGAGAGGTTCTAGGATTGCATAGTTCTAGTGATTGAATTTCACTCAAAACTCACCAATTGAGTCCTGCCACCATATTATGTTGTTGCCCCAGTTTTGGGCTCGATCCGAAATCAACTGGTCAAAGAAATTGAACACTTCAAGTTCGTATGAATTTCGTACCGTAAATGGAGTGGTTGGTGCATTCAATAGTTCTAGTGATTCGATTTCACTGAAAACACACCAAATGACTCATCCCACCGTATTACGTTGTTGCCAAGTTTTGGGCTCAATCCGAAGTATTGGTCAAAGAAATTGGACACTTCAACTTCATTCGAAGTTCGTACCGCAAATGGTGTGGTTGTTGCATTGCATAGTTCTAGTAATTGGATTTGACTTGAAACTCAACAAATTACTCCTCCCACCAGATTATAATGTAGCGCAAGTTTTGGGCTCGATTTGAAATCAATTGGTCAAAGAAATTGGACACTTCAAGTTCATACGAAGTTCATACCATAGATGGAGTGGTTGGTGCATTGCATAGTTCTAGGGATTGGATTTCACTAAAAACTCACCAATTGACTCCTCCCACCATATTATGATGTTGCCCAAGTTTTGGGTTTGATCCGATATCAATTGGTCAAAGAAATTGGATACGTCAAGTTAGTACGAAATTCGTACCTTTCATGGAGTGGTTGTTGGATTGCTTTGTTCTATTGATTGGATTTTACTCAAAACTCACCAAGTGACTCCTCCCACCACATTATGATGTTGCCCAAGTTTTGGTCTTGATCCGAGATCAATTGCTCAAAAAAATTGGACACTTCAAGTTCGTACGAAGTTCATACTGTAAATGGAGTGGTTAGTACATTGCTTAGTTCTAGTGATTGGATTTCAATCAAAACTCACCAAATGACTCCTCCCACCGTATAATGATGTTGCCCAAGTTTTGTGCTCGATTCAAAATCAATTGGTCAAAGAAATTGGACACTTCAGGTTCGTACCGTAAATGGAGTGGTTGGTACATTGCATCGTTCTAGCGATTGGATTTCACTCAAAACTCCCCAAATAACTCCTCCCACCATATTATGATGTTGCCCAAGCTTTGGGTTCGATTCGAAATCAATGGGTCAAAGAAATTGGACACTTCAGGTTCGTACTGTAAATAGAGTGGTTGGTACATTGCATAGTTCTAGTGGTTGGATTTCACTCAAAACTCACCAAATGAATCCTCCCACCATATTGTGGTGTTGTCCAAGTTTTGGGCTCGATCCGAAATCAATTGGTCGAAGAAAAGAGACACTTCATGTTCGTACGAAGTTCGTACTGTATGCGGAGTGGTTGTAGGATTGCATTGTTCTATTGATTAGATTGCACTCAAAACTCACCAAAAGACTCCTCCAACCATATTATGATGTTACCCATGTTTTGGGGTCAATCTGAAATCAATTGGTCAAAAAGATTGGACACTTCAAGTACGTACAAAGTTTGTACTGTAAATGGAGTGGTTGGTGAATTGTATAGTTCTAGTGATTGGATTTCACTCAAAACTTACAAAATAACTTTTCCCACCATTTTATGATGTTGCGCAAGTTTTGGGAAAGATACGAAATCAATTGGTCAAAGAAATTGAATACTTCAAGTTCGTACGAACTTCGTACCTTTCATGGAGTGGTTGTAGGATTGCACAGTTCTAGTAATTTTATTTCACTCAAAACTCACCAAATGACTCCTCCCACCACATTATGATGTTGCCCAAGTTTTGGGCTCGATCCGACATCAATTGGTCAAACAAATGGGACACTTGAAGTTCGTATGAAGTTCGTACCATAAATGGAGTGGTTGGTACATTGCAAAATTCTAGGGATTGGATTTCACTCAAAACTCACCAAATGACTCCTCCCACCATATTATGATGCTGCCCAAGTGTTTCGCTCGATCCGAAATCAATTGGTCAAAGAAATTGGACACTTCA
Organism: Prunus padus; assembly: GCA_024362665.1. Classification (NCBI taxonomy): domain Eukaryota; kingdom Viridiplantae; phylum Streptophyta; class Magnoliopsida; order Rosales; family Rosaceae; genus Prunus; species Prunus padus. The sequence continues at coordinate 24,075,381 of JANFAM010000012.1, forward strand.
AGTTAATACGAAGGTAGTACATTTCAGGGAGTGGTTGTAGGATTGCATAGTTCTAGAGATTGGATTTCACCGAAAACTAACCAAATGACTCCTCCCACCATATTATGATGTTGCCCAAGTTTTGGGCTCGATCCGAAATCAATTGGTCAGAGAATTTATACACTTCAAGTTCGTACGAATTTCGTACTGTAAATGGAGTGGTTGGTGCATTGCATAGTTCTAGTGATTGGATTTCCCTCAAAACTCACTAATTGACTACTTCTACCATATTATGATGTTGCCCAAGTTTTGGGCTCGATCCGAAATAAATTGCTCAAAGAACTTGGACACTTCATGTTCGTACGAAGTTCATACCGTAAATGGAGTGGTTGGTGCATTGCATAGTTCTAGTGATTGGATTTCACTCAAAACTCACCAAATGAATCCTCCCACCATATTGTGGTGTTGCCCAAGTTTTGGGCTCGATCCGAAATCAATTGGTCGAAGAAAAGGGACACTTCATGTTCGTACGAAGTTCGTACTGCATACGGAGTAGTTGTAGGATTGCATTGTTCTATTGATTAACATTCACTGAAAACTCACCAAATCACTCCTCCAACCATATTATGATGTTGCCCAAGATTTGGACTCGATCCAAAATTAATTGGTCAAAGAAATTGGATACTTCAAGTTCTCCCAGCGCATTATGACTCCTTCCAGCGCATTATGATGTTGCACAAATGACCAAATGACTCCTCCCAGCGCATTATGATGTTGCACAAGTTTTAGGCTCGATCGGAAATCAATTGGTCAAAGAAATTGGACACTTCAAGTTCTTACGAAGTTCATACCATAAATGGAGTGGTTGGTGCATTGCATAATTCTAGTGATTGGATTTCACTCAAAACTCACCAAATGACTCCTCCCACCATATTATGATTTTGCCCAAGTTTTGGGCTTGATCCGAAATAAATTGCTCAAAGAACTTGGACACTTCACGTTCGTACGAAGTTCATACCGTAAATGGAATGGTTGTAGGATTGCACTGTTCTAAGGCTGGTGAAGAAAGTTGAATAGTCAATGTAGCTGGGTGGCTAAAGGTTCCTTGTTGACAGTGTTGTGGTGACCCTGAGACGACTTGGTGGTCGTGAATTGGATTAGGATCGTTGCCTATTGAGTTGAACTCTGTGGTAACTGGCAGGTGCTTTTGCGGTTGACTTTCAGGGAATGTGCAGATGGTCGGGGTAAGACTGACGAAACGTTTGTTGACGGGACAAGTTTCTTTACGATTGAGTGTGTTTGTCGTAGTCCACGTGTTTAGTGCGGAAAGCGTAAGACGGTTGAGCGTCTAGATTTAGTCTTGAGAGTTGGGCAGTTGGCGGAAGTGCCATTGGTGCCTTTAGTTTAATCGAAGTAACGTAGAATTGTTTGTACGGCAAGGTTGAAGGATGAATGTCTGTGGCTGGATATTCAGGGTGTGCTCGCTGCCACTGTCTATTCGACCATGAGAGCTTTGACTGAAGCTGCTGACTGTGTGGGGGTTTTGTGCTGGTGCTAGTGCAAGAAGGCGTCGTAGGGATACGATTGACTTTGGTGGATCTAGTCGGGGTCCATCAAAGAGTGGAGGTTCAAGTTCTGGTACTTCTCCTAGCGGTGGTGTTCAGTCGACTTTCCGTAGAAGAGGCGGAAGGGATCAGAGGGGTCAGCCAGTGCGTTCGACGAATTAGGTGCGAGTGTTTCCTATGACTCAGCAGTAGGCACAGGTCACACCCGATGTCGTCTATGGATGATTCCTCTCTTTCTTGTTTTGTACGAGTTTCGTTAGAATTCCGGAGTCACACTTGTTGAGGACACTTAATGGCGTGCATGAACTTGTGGTGGTTATGCACATAAATTTAAAGAAAATTAAAAGATTTGAAAATTTTGTTGAAGTTTTCATATTAAAATTTAAGAAATTAAACTGGTTAACCTTGGAAGTAGGTTGTTGTAATGGTGGAAGTGTGGGTTGTTGGGGATGTTACCAAGGAATTGGAATTGAAGGGTACCGTGTTGGTGTATCGAAGTACTTGTGGAAATTCGAGTACGAAATTCTTATAAGGTGGGTAGGTTGTGACGTCCCGGACCTAAAATTAATGAAAAAGAATAAAAAGGAATTAAAATAATAAAAATGGAATTAAATATTTAAAGGGGCATTAAGGTCATTTTAATTTCGGGACGGAATTTGGAGAAACGAGTTGCGCCATTACGTTTGGCTCGTCGAAACGAGTTTTGGTTATGCATCAGGCCCAATTCTGAGTTGTAACGAACGCGTAACGGTTTAGAAAAGAAATAAAAAAATGAAATTTCAGATTTTACTGTAGCGGCTACAGAATCGCTACAGTGTCTCAATTTCTTCTCTTCTTATTCCCATCTCTCCCTCATTTCTTCTCCCTTCACTTTGATTGACGATTTCTCCTTCGTCCGATGTCCGTTTTGGGTGATACCAGTCCCAAAATGTTCGTCTCTTCGTCCTCTACCTAGCCTACCCACTTTCCCTGCTCAAAAGCCCACTGATTTTAAATTGAAGCGACTGAAAGTTCGGTGATTCTTCGAAGTTTCCGACGCGTTTTTCGGCAACTCCGGCCACCATTTCCGTCGAGTGAGGTATGAAACTTCATTTACTCTTCGTGCTCTATCTGTTTATGTAGGTATTGTTGATCAGTTTTGAGCCTAAGTGATCAGATCTATAACCTAAGTTTTGGTCGGTTTTGAGATTGAATTTTCGGCCACTTGCCGTCCGTTTGAGAAGTACCCGTAGTTGAATAAGTTGTTCCACTCATCGAGTAGTATCTGTAGGTGGAAGGATGGCTCTTGGTTTGGAGTTGGTCCGACGCCAAAATTATCGCTTTAGACACCCACCGAATCTGCCAGCGCGTGTTCCCACGCATGGGCCAACTTTTATTGCACATTTCCATTCCTAAATTATCCTTACGTTGTCATGGGCCCACTTTGGAGTTCGTATGACAGTCGAACGGATTTACGCCTATTGCGCGTTATCCGGGTTAATTGTGTTCGGACCGTCGGATCGGTTCCAATTCTTAGTATGTTGTTCCCCGTATTTTTAGGATCGTGTAGGAACTGACGGATTGTGGATTGCAGTTCCAGATGCTCCAGATCAATGACTTAAAGTTTGAATTAAACCTTAACTGTATGATCGTGCGATCGTGAGCAATCCGATTGTCCGATCGAGACCAAACTTTCAGGACACGTTGTTTAGGCTGTGTTGAACCTGTAGGAACTTTCGGATCTAAGTTTGGAGGTCATGGGATCTACGGGCCCGGTTTGACCTAGTCGGGTTAGTTTGACCAAGTTTGACCAGGGTTGACCGAGGGTCTCCCAAGGTCGCCTTGCCACGTAGTTGACTTTGTTGGACTTCTAGGAATGTTCGGATCGATTTGGAGGTCGTGGGCTCCGTGGGCCAGGATTGACCGAAACGGGATGTTTGACCGTCGGTTGACCGTGAGTCTTCCGGGGTGGTCCCACTGGTTAAAAGAGGTAGTTTGACCTTAGAATATTTAGTACGATGTACATGCATGTTAAGTAGGGTTTTGGTAGGATTTGAGTTTAAGGTTCTCATACGGTGAGTGGACTTTGTTTTCAAATGAGCAGCAGGCGGGACCCTTCTAAGGTTATGCAGCGTAGGACCAACGGTGGGTGGACTTTGTTTTCAAATGAGCATGATTTGGATGAATTGCATGAAATGCATGAAATGAGATTTAATAATGGTTTTAAATCGAATTTGATAATGGTTTAAAATAAAAAAAGGATTTGATTGAGGTTTATGCATGGTTTGGGTTGCCGGTTGGTATGTGGGGCCCTGGTGGTTATATTTTATGATTTCGAATACTTTTGAGTATTGAATGGGACGTAGTGACCCCTGGTGGTTTTTGGTATTGGATTTTGGATTATTAATTGGGTTATTTTAACCTTACGGTCTTCATACTATATATATATATATATATATATGTATATATCTACTTTGATATGGAGTTTTGGGACGTCTATATATATGTATATTCTATACTTTGGGAAATCATATTATTATATCTTGGAAAATTATATGTATACTATTGGGTTATACTCGTAAGAGTTGTATTTATAACTTAACCACATATTTTGGATTATACGTTTGGTTTAACGGCATGTGTTTACAAATGAATTCTTGATACTTCAATTATATACCTTTAGGTTGGTTCATTGCACAGTTCTACAGATTGGATTTCACCCAAACCACGACAAATCACTCGTCCCACCATATTATATTGTTGCCCAAGTTTTGGGCTCGATCCGAAATCAATTGGTCAAAGAAATTGGACACTTCAAGTTCGTATGAAGTTCAAACAGTAAATGGAGTGGTTGTAGGATTGCATAGTTCTAGTGATTGGATTTCACTCAAAACTCACCAAATGACTCCTCCCACAATATTGTGATGTTGCCCAAGTTTTGGGCTCGATCCGAAATCAATTGCTCAAAGAAATTGGACACTACATGTTCGAACGAAGTTCATACCGTAAATGGAGTGGTTGGTGCATTGCATAGTTCTAGGGATTGAATTTCATGCAAAACTCACCAAATGACTCCAACCACCTTAATATGATGTTGCCCAAGTTTTGGGCTTGATCCGAAATCAATGGTTTAAAGAAATTGTACCGTAAATGGAGTGGTTCGTGCATTGCATAGTTCTAGTGATTGGATTTCACTCAAAACTCACCAAATAACTCCTCCCACCGTATCATGATGTTGCCCAAGTTTTAGGATCTATCCGAAATCAATTGGTCAAACAAATTGGATACTTCGAGTTCCTACCGTACATGGTGTGGTTGGGGCATTGCATAGTTCTAGTGATTGAATTTCACTCAAATCTCACCAAATGACTCCTCCCGCCATATTATGATGTTGCCCAAGTTTTTTGCCCGATCCAAAATCAATTGCTCAAAGAAATTGGACACTATATGTCCGTACGAAGTTCATTACGTAAATGGAGGTGTTGGTGCATTATGGTTCTAGTGATTTGATTTCACTCAAAACGCACCAAATGATTCCTACCACCATATTATGATGTTGGCCAAGTCTTGGGCTCGATCCGAAATCAATTGGTCAAATAAATTGGATACTTCAAGTTCATACGAAGTTCGTACCATACATGGAGTGGTCGTAGGATTGCAAGGTTCTAGTGATTGGATTTCACTCAAAACTCACCAAATGACTCCTCCCACCATATTATGATGTTAGCCAAGATTTGTGCTCGATCCGAAATCAATTGGTCAAAGAAATTGGACACTTCAAGTTCGTACCGTAAATGGAGTGGTTTGTGCATTGCATATTTCTAGTGATTGGATTTCACTCAAAACTCACCAAATGACTCCTCCCACCATATTGTGGTGTTACCCAAGTTTTGGGCTCGATCCGAAATCAATTAGTAAAAGAATAGGGACACTTCATGTTCGTACAGAATTCGTACTGTAAACGGAGTGGTTGTAGGATTGCTCTGTTCTATTGATTAGATTTCAATCAAAACTCACCAAATGACTCCTCCCACCATATTATGATGTTTCCCAAGTTTTGCGCTCTATCTGAAATCAATTGGTCAAAGAAATTGGATACTTCAAGTTCATGCGAAGTTCGTACCTTTCGTGGGGTGGTTGTAGGATTGCAAAGTTCTAGTGATTGGATTTCACTCAAAACTTACCAAATGACTCCTCCCACCATATTGTGGTGTTGCCCAAGTTCGTACCTTAAATGCAGTGGTTGGTCCATTGCATAGTTCTAGTGATTAAATTTCACTCAAAACTCACCAAATGACTCCTCCCACCATATTATCATGTTGCCCATGTTTGTTCCTCAATCCAAATCAATTGGTCAAAGAAATTGGACACTTCAAGTTCGTACGAAGTTCGTACCTTAAATGGAGTGGTTGGTGCATTGCATAGTTCTAGTTATTGGATTTCACTCAAAACTCACCAAATGACTCCTCCCACCATATTTTTATGTTGCCCAAGTTTTGGGCTAGATCCGAAATCAATTGGTCAAAGAAATTGGACACTTCAAGTTCGTACCGTAAATGGTGTGGTTGGTGCATTGCATAGTTTTAGTGATTCGATTTCAGTCAATACTCACCAAATAACTACCCCCACCATATTGTGGTGTTGCCCAAGTTTTGGGCTCGATCCGAAATCAATTGGTCAAAATAAATTGGATACTTCAAGTTCATACGAAGTTCGTAACGTACATGGAGTGGTCGTAGGATTGCAAGGTTCTAGTGATTGGATTTCACTCAAAACTCACCAAATGACTCCTCCCACCATATTATGATGTTGGCCAAGATTTGTGCTCAATCCAAAATCAGTTGGTCAAAGAAATTGGATAGTTCAAGTTCATACGAAGTTCTACCATACATGGATTGGTTGGTGCATTGCATAGTTCAAGTGATTGGATTTCACTCAAAATTCACCAAATGACTCCTCTCACCATATTAGGTTGTAGCCCAAGTTTTGGGATCTTTCCGAAATCAATTGGTCAAAGAAATTGGATACTTCGAGTTCGTACGAACTTCGTACCGTACAAGGTATTGTTGGTGCATTGCATAGTTCTAGTGATTGGATTTCACTCAAAGCTCACCAATTCACTCCTCCCACCATATTATGACGTTAACCAAGTTTTCTGCTCAATCCGAAATGAATTGCTCAATGAAATCGGACACAACATGTTCGTACGAAGTTCATTCCGTAAATGGAGTGGTTGGTGCATTGTGTATTTCTGGTGATTGGATATCACTCAAAACTCACCAAATGACTCCTCCCACCATATTCTGATGTTGCCCAATATTTGGGATGGATACAAAATCAATTGGATACTTCAAGTTCGTACGAATTTTGAACCATTCATGGAGTGTTTGTAGGATTGCATAATTATAGATATTGGATTTGACTCAAAACTCACCAAATGATACCTCCCACCATATTATGATGTTGCCCAAGTTTTCGGCTCGATCCGAAATCAATTGGTCAAAGAAATTGGACACTTCAAGTTCATACGAAGTTCGTACCGTAAATGGAGTGGTTGGTGCACTGCATAGTTCTAGTGATTGGATTTCACTCAAAACTCACCAGATGACTCCTCCCTCCATATTATGTTGTTGCCCAAGTTTTGGGCTCGATCCGAAATCAATTGGTCAAAGAAATTGGATACTTCGAGTTCGTACGAAAGTTCGTACCGTACATGGTGTGGTTGGTGCATTTAGTTCTAGTGATTGGATTTCACTCAAAGCTCACCAATTGACTCCTCCCACCGTATTAAGATGTTGCCCAAGTTTTTTGCTCGATCCGAAATCAATTGCTCAAAGAACTTGGACACAACATGTTCGTACGAAGTTCATTCCGTAAATGGAGTGGTTGATGCATTGCATGGTTATGGTGATTGGATTTCACTCGAAACTCAACAAATGGCTCCTCCCACCATATTATGATGTCGCCCAAGATTGGGGCTCGATCCGAAATCAATTGGTCAAAGAAATTGGATACTTCAAGTTCGTACTTTTTATGGAGTGATTGTAGGATTGCATAGTTATGGAGATTGGATTTCACTCAAAACTCACCAAATGACAACTCCCACCATATTATGATGTTGCCCATGATTTGGGCACGATCCGAAATCAATTGGTCAAAGAAATTGGATACTTCAAGTTTGTACGAAATTCGTACTTTTTATGGAGTGGTTGTAGGATTGCGTAGTTCTAGATATTGGATTTCACTCAAAACCAACCAAATGACTCCTCCCACCATATTATGATGTTGCCCAAGTTTTGGGCCCGATCCGAAATCAATTGGTCGAACAAATTGGACACTTCAAGTTCGTACGAAGTTCGTACTATACACGGAGTTGTTGTAGGATTGCATAGTTCTAGTGATTGGATTTCACTCAAAACTCACCAAATGACTCCTCCCACTATATTATGATGTTGCCCAAGTTTTTTGCTCGATCCGAAATCAATTGGTCAAAGAAATTGGACACTTCAAGTTCGTACCGTAAATGGAGTGGTTGGTGCATTGCATAGTTCTAGTGATTGGATTTTACTCAAAGCTCACCAAATGACTCCTCCCACCATAATATGTTGTTGTCAGAGTCTTGGGTTTGATCCGTAATCAATTGGTCAATGAAATTGGACACTTGAAGTTCGTACGAAGTTCGTACTGTAAATGGAGTGGTTGGTGCATTGCATAGTTCTTGTGATTGGATTTCACTCAAAATTACCAAATGACTCCTCCCACGACATTATGATGTTGCCCAAGCTTTATGCTCGATCCGAAATCAATTGGTCAAAGAAATTGGACACTTCATGTTCGTACCGTAAATGGAGTGGTTGGTGCATTCCATTGTTCTAGTGTTTGGATTTCACTCAAAACTCACCAAATGACTCCTCCCACCATATTATGATTTCGCCCAAGATTGGGGCTCGATCCGAAATCAATTGGTCAAAGAAATTGGATACTTCAAGTTCGTACTTTTTATGGAGTGGTTGTAGGATTGCATAGCTATGGAGATATGTTCGAAACTTTTGGCATCGTTCTGGCATGATATGTTCGAAACCTTCTTTATACTTGCCATTTGTTTCATAATTTTTCAATTAAAGGATTTGCATGATCCAAAGAATTGTATCAAGCATAAATTAAACTTGTATAACCTTATAATGTAAGCTTTTGAGCCTTGTCCTTCATTTCATGAGTGTTATACACATACTCTTATTTTCTTGTCATCTAAGTTGTTGTTTGATCTCATTATTCATTGATTTGGTTGAACACTTAAAAATCATTCATTCTTATGCAAGTTTGATTACATGACATTTGAGAAATGATATTAAGGCCCTCTTTGGATCGTTTGTGCCTTTCAAGCTAACCTTATGCATGCTTAAGCATGATTTTTCCATTGTTAACCATTTTGAGCCTCCATGTAAACCTTTTCTTTCATTTAACCAATTATATTTCCTCGCCTTAGCCTGAAAAACAAGTATTTACCTTTTCTAAGGAACTCATGAGCTTTAATTGTGATGTGTTTTTAATGCTAAGTTTGGGAAGGGGTATTATATATTGAAAATAAATATATATAAAAAATCACCCAATTGGTGGAAGAAAAGAGAATGTTGTGATTGTAGTTGATTGAAAATTCATTTTTGGGTTTCTTTATTGGCCTCAAAATAAATTGGTGGTTGTTCAATTTAAAGAAAGGAGTGTGAATCCTTATAAATGGAGGTATAAGGAGTTTTGAAAAAGAAAAAAAGAAAAAAAAAAGAAAATCATCATTGTGATGATTCGAAGTCTTGGAAACAATTGTTTTATGCTCTTACATTGTGAGTTCCTTGGACTTTGTTTTATCCATACCTTTCATTTCTTACTCACCTTACACTTTTGGCCCCATTACAACCTATGATAAAGACCTAAATTGATCCTAAATGTCATGTGATTGAATTGCATCCATTTTCTACTTTTAAGTGTTTGGCATCCTTCTTGAGATCATATTAATGCAAGTTCTTCATCTTTCTATTTCGAGTTAAGTCCCTTATGGTTTAACTCTAATCTCATGTTTATAACTGAGTGATGCATTGTACCCCTCTTCTGAGTGATTCATTTGTGAGAGGACAACTTTGGTGAGATTTGAAGTTGAATTTGTGCTTTGTATGATTTTTGAAATTGTGTGAAAACTAAGATTGGAGAATTTGTTGCATTTGGCTATCACACTACTACACTTTGAGCACGTTATGTTTTGAACTTTGCCACATTGTGAATAATGTCTAAAAATAAGCTTTTATTGTTAAAACTTTTGAGTCATGTGCATGAGTCGTTTCTGTTCAGAAAATGTTCGGAAAGATTGTTTTGAGTTTTTTTTGTTTTTTTTGTTGTTTTGCTTAAGGATTAACAAAACTAATAAGTTTTCTAACTACTTTGTTTTGTAGAGTCAGTAAAACGTTTGTGGGTATCGTATCTATTAAACCCTCAGGAGACACAACTCCTCCTACTAGGGATGCCTAAACGTTTAAAGGCTTGTTGCATATGCTCAATGCAATCGAGTTACCTGCGAAAGTGGTCTAATTAATTTTATATATTTATTTATTTTTATCTTTGTTTTCCTTTTGTTTTGCTCGAGGACTAGCAAAATTTAGGTTTGGGGGTATTTGATCGGTGCATAATTACATATCATTTTATACCCTTCTAACTTATGATTTGGTTATGTTTTTGAGTTAAACTTGTGCTTTTAATCTATTTTGTGTTTGTTTCAGTGTAATAAGCTTATGACTCATTAAATGCATTTTGGAGACAAGTTAGCTCAAAACGGTGTCTGCAGATCAGTCAAATTCACGGATTGGACTGTACTTGTTCAGGAAGAACCAGATAATGAACGATACATCATTGGAAAGATGCGGAAGTCTAGTTTCTGAAGAATTTTACGGTTCATGATTCCGAGTCTTCTAGAGAAAGTTATACAAGTTTTGGCAGCTTAAGGTCAAAATTGGCAGCATCTGCGTTACTGGGCCAAAAATAACATTTGAAGGTCTTTCTGATTTTTCCTTGAGCTGGGCTGCATATGCTTGGAAAGATAATTCAAAGAACTTCAAGATCCATATTTTTCCAGATTTTTCAGAATTGAGAAACAAGCCCAAAAGAAGACTGAAATGCATTGTCAAGCATGACATATGCATGATGAAATGTTATTGATTGTGGGAAAGTTTGGTGAAGAATATTCAATACTTATAATTGGAGTGGAGTTTTGCAGCAGCCAAATGAAGTAAAAGAAGATGAAGTGGGAGCTGCACCACTAAGCTTAAAGACAAGAGGAATAGTTTTCAAATGCAATTGTGTGTTAGGTAAAGGTGGTGAATTAAGTGTTGTAAGTTGGTGAAGTGAGTTTTGTAGGTAGAAGCAATACTTAATTCAGATTTTCACTTCCCCTAGGCCTATAAATAGTGAGTTTCTCCAAGCTTGTAAACACACCCCAAGGGGGTGAGCTCTCAAACATCTCTCTAGAGCTCCTCTCCCTTCTCTCCCTCAAATTCTCTTAGTTTTCCTTTTTAGTTCTCAATTGTTGTAACAAAATCCTTTTGCTAAATTTTCCTTTAAGTTTCTCTTAGTTGTAATTTATTTTTCATTGTAATGTAAATTCTTTTCTTAAGTTTTCAAGTTTAATTAGTTTTCAAGTTTCAATTATAGTTCTTGTTCTTATTCATTATACTTATAAGTTAATATACTTGTTTGAATGATTGATCACCATTAAAACTTGTATGTTAGCTATCTTGGTTTGAATTAAGAGTAGACACCATGCATTAATTCAAATTGAACTATAAATAGGAAGAGTATGTATGGACATTCGACAATAGGGATTAGATACATGCTTGGTTGTTTAAAACATTCTTCTATGCTTAATGGATTTCTAATGCCTAATTTAGATTCGACAACAAGGATCTAATTAGGGAATTAGGAATACAAGGTTAGGACCAGACACCATGGCTTAATCATACTTTAGCTAGAATCAATCTGTGAATCTAAATTGAACTTGGTAACTAATTTGCTTGAGTTAATTTCTTTTCTTTCTTTCTTGTTGTATTTATTTTCTTTTCATTTCTGTTTTGTGCAGGGAATCAAATTGTATCAATCTATCATCAATCCTCGTGGGATCGACCTCGTACCTACACATGCTATACTATCCAATGGCCCGTGCACTTGCTGATCGGTTCATAATTGTATATCATTTTGTACCCTTCTAGCATATGATTTAGTTATGTTTTTGAGTTAAACTTGTGCTTTTAATCTCTTTTATGTTTGTCACTCAGTTAATTGAGCTTTAGGTAGCAATGGGGGTCCAAATGTGCAAAATGGTCCAAAAACGTGCAGACTGAGTTAGCAATTTGTTTCAGCCTTAACTCCTTCCTCCGAACATGGATTGGCCCAAATGACATGTGGTTGGAAAGATGACATTCTAAACTTGAAGATGGATGGCTCAATGTCATCAGTTGCTTAAGAGAAGCCCAATTCGTGAGCCCATGAAGTTTCTTGGTCATGATGAGCTGTGCATGTGATGTGATTTCTGGTGGGATTCTCCATGAGCTGCATGTGGGAGCTGCAATAGCCAGAAAAGAAGATAAACTGATTTTCTAATGCATTAGTGTGGTTGGTGAAATGCATTAGTGTGGTTGGTGAAATGAGTGTTGTTGGTGGAGGCATTAATCAATTCAGAATTCTCCTTTCATTCTCCTTATAAATACCACTCCCATTCATTCCATAACAGACACATCCTTCACACCATCCTCCACACTCCCATAATTCCCCAGACACTCCAGACATCAACCCAACACTCTAAATAGCCTCAAATCACCAAAACTGTCCCTGCAAGCCTGCCTTCCATTTCCCTACGAATTTCCTCTTTCTCAACCATCACCACTCACCCAAACTCATCCCAAATCACCTCCTTAACCTTCATACATTCTTCTAGACGTGGGGAAGTTCTTGGAGAAGTATTAGGCGTGGAGAATCGCTTGGAGAAGCATTGGACACCACAAGAACTTCAGAAAAGGGTTTTTCTATTCTTGTTACATTCATTATGCTTTCTCATTATGAGTAGCTAAATCCATTACTAGGGCTTCGATGTAACCTAACATGAATATTCTGGGTTTATAAATTCCAAGTTTCAAGTTTGATTCAAGATTCATGCTCTTATTCATTATTCCTATCTACTTATCTGCTAATCTGAATGCCTAGCTACCATTGAGATTTGTGTATTTTGCTTGAAACTAAAGTAGACACCTTATGCTTTTGTTTCAATTGAACTATGAATAAGATGAGTATGTATGGACATTCGACAATAGGGATTAGATACATGCTTGGTTGTTTAAAACATTCTCTTATGCTTAATGGATTTCTAATGCTTAATTTAGGTTCGACAACAAGGATCTAATTAGGGAATTAGGAATACAAGGTTAAGACCAGACACCATGGTTTAATCATACTTTAGCTAGAATCAATCTTTGAATCTGAATTAGACTTGTCACTTGAATCCTTATAACCTAGAATTGGATTGTTATGGTGAATCGAATGCCCTAGTCTCCAAATCTGTTTCCAACCTCAAAACCACTCTTTGATACACTTGTTTACTTTGCCTTTGTTTGCAATTTCGTTTTGTTTCATTTGTTTTCACAAAGTCAATCAATCTCTCTTTAAAATCTGTTTTAGACTTAAGTTCTTGTTTCTAGAATTGGGTAATCTAAGTACATATCTAATTTGAACTTCTCAGTCCTCGTGGGTACGACCTCGTACTTGTCTTGCTATACTACTAATTGGCCTGTACACTTGCGAGTTAACAAAATTTTGGCGCCGTTGCCGGGGACTGAACGAAAGTTCTTCCCTGGTTATGTGCCCAAGGTTACCCTATTCTTTTAGTGTTTCTTATTAATTCAAAATTTTCTGTTTTAGGTAGTTTATGTCTAAAAGACCATTCAATGATCAAGTGAGGTCTTCATTTAGACGTTCTAGACCATTGGAAGGAAGACCAACGTTGCAACCCAATCGAGTGATCTCTGAAATTCAGAATCGACTAGAAGGAGAGTTGTCAACTGCAAAAGAGCAAGCTCTTGCCACATTCACAAGTCTTGCTCTCCACACTGACCTCCCCAGTTCTTCACTTTCAAATTCCAAAGCAAATTCAGACCAAGAAGAAGAAGAGATGGCCGCGAATGAGATCATGGGAGACCTTGATGTCCCAACAATCCCATCATCTCCTTCAAGCATTTTGCTGCCTACCGTAGCTCGAAACTATGAGCTTAAATCTTCTCATCTTAATATGTTGCCTTCCTTTTATGGTTTACCAAATGAAGATCCATAATAAAGGATAATTTTTAAGGTTGTGAGTTCTTTCCCCTTGACAGGTGTGACGGAAGATCAACTTCGAATGAGAGTGTTTCCTTATACTTTGAAGGATCAGGCGAAGTATTGGCTCAATTCCTTAAAGCCTGGTTCACTCACTACATGGGCTGCCATTCAGAAGAGGTTCTTGGAGAAATACTTCTCCACGCAAACGACCGACACGCTAGGGACAAGATCTTCTCATTTGCACAACAAGATGATGAATCGTTTTGTGAGGCATGGGAGAGATTCAATGGGTCAAAGAAATTGGACACTTCAAGTTCGTACGAAGTTCGTACAGTAAATGTAGTGCTTGGTGTGCATTGCATAGTTCTAGTGATTGGATTTCACTCAAAACCCCCCAATTGACTCCTCCCACCACATTATGATGTTACCCAAGTTTTGGGCTCAATCCGAAATCAATTGGTCGCAGAAATTGGATACTTCAAGTTCGTACGAAGTTCGTACCTTTCATGCAGTGGTTGGTGGATTGTATAGTTCTAGTGATGGGATTTCATTCAACACTCACCAAATGGCTCCTCCCACCTCATTATGATGTTGCCCAAGTTTTGGGCATGATCAGAAATCAAATGGTCAAAAACAAGGGACACTTCATGTTCGTACGAAGTTCGTACTGTACACGGAGTGGTTGTAGGATTGCATCATTCTAGCGATTAGATTTCACTAAAAATCCACCAAATGACTTCTCCCACCATATTATGATGGTGCCCAAGTTTTGAGGTCGATCCGAAATCAAATGGTAAAAAAAAAAGGGACATTTCATGTTCGTACGAAGTTCGTACTTTGCACGGAGTGGTTGTAGGATTGCATCATTCTAGTGATTAGATTTCACTAAAAACCCACCAAATGACTCCTCCCACCATATTATGATGTTGCCCAAGTTTTGGGCTCGATCCGAAACAAATTGGTCAAAGAAAAGGGACACTTCATGTTCGTACAAAGTTCGTACTGTACAAAGAGTGGTTGTAGGATTGCATCATTCTAGTGATTGGATTTCACTGAAAACCCCCCAAATGCCTCCTCTCACCATATTGGGATGTTGTCCAAGTTTTGGGCTCGATCCGAAATCAATTGGTCAAAGAAAATGGGACACTTCGTGTTCGTACGAAGTTCGTACTGTACACGGAGTGGATGGTGGATTGCATGGTTCTAGTGATTGGATTTCACTCAAAACTCACCAAATGACTACTCCCACAATATTATCATGTTGCCCAAGTTTTTTGCTCAATTCGAAATCAATTGGTCAAAGAAATTGGACGCTTCAAGTTCGTACGAAGTTCGACAGTAAATGGAGTGGTTGGTGCATTGCGTAGTTCTAGTGATTGGATTTCCCTCAAAACCCACCAAATGACTCCTTCCTCCATATTATGATGTTGCAAAAGTTTTGTGCTCGATCCGAAATGAATTGGTCAAAGAAATTAGACACTTCAATTACGTACGAAGTTCGTACCGTAAATGGAGTGCTTGGTGCATTGCCAAGTTCTAGTGATTGGGTTTGACTGAAAACTTACCAAATGACTCCTCCGACCATATTATGCTGTTGCCCCAGTTTTGGGCTCGATCCGAAATGAATTGGTCAAAGAAAAGGGACACTTCATGTTCGTACGAAGTTGGTTCTATACACGGAGTGGTTGTAGGATTGCATCGTTCTAGTGATTGGATTTCACTCAAAACTCACCAAATGACTCCTCCGACCGTATTATGATGTTGCCCAAGTTTTTTGCTCGATTCGGAATCCATTGGTCAAAGAAATTGGACACTTCAAGTTCGCACCAAGTTCGTACCGTAAACGGAGTGGTTGGTGCATTGCATTGTTCTAGTGATTGGATTTCACTCAAAACTCACAAAATGACTCCTCCTACCAAATTTTATGATGCTGCCCAAGTTTTTTGCTCAATCCGAAATCAATTGGTCAAAGAAATTGGACACTTCAAGTTCGTACGAAGTTCATACCGTAAATAGAGTAGTTGGTGCATTGCATGGTTCTAGTGATTGGATTTCACTCAAAACTCACCAAATGACTACTCCCACCATATTATCATGTTGCCCAAGTTTTTTGCTCAATTCGAAATCAATTGTCAAAGAAATTGGACGCTTCAAGTTAGTTCGAAGTTCGACAGTAAATGGAGTTGTCGATGCATTGTGTAGTTCTAGTGATTGGATTTCCCTCAAAACCCACCAAATCACTCCTTCCTCCATATTATGATGTCGCAAAAGTTTTGTGCTCGATCCGAAATCAATTGGTCAAAGAAATTAGACACTTCAATTTCGTACGAAGTTTGTACCGTAAATGGAGTGCTTGGTGCATTGCCAAGTTCTAGTGATTGGATTTCACTCAAAACTCACCGAATGACTACTCCCATCGTATTATGATGTTGCCCAAGTTTTTTGCTCGATCCGAAATCAATTGGTCAAAGAAATTGGATACTTCAAGTTCGTACCGTAAATGGAGTGGTTGGTGCATTACAAAGTTCTAGTGATTGGATTTCACTCAAAAGCCCCCAATTGACTCCTCCCACCACATTTTGATGTTGTCCAAGTTTTAGGCTCAATCTCAAATCAATTGGTCACAGATATTGGACACTTCAAGTTCTTCCAAAGTGCGAAACGTAAATGGAGTGGTTGGTGCATTGCATAGTTCTCGTGATTGGAGTTCACTCAAAACTCACCAAATGACTCCTCTAACCGTATTATGATCTTGCCCAAGTTTTTTGCTCGATTCGAAATCAATTGGTCAAATAAATTGGACACTTCAAGTTCGTACCGTAAATGGAGTGGTTGGAGCATTGCATAGTTCTAGTGATTGGAATTGACTGAAAACTCACCAAATGACTCCTCCCACCATCTTATGATGTTGCCCAAGTTTTGGGCTCGATCCGAAATGAATTGGTCAAAGAAAAGGGACACTTCATGTTCGTACAAAGTTCATACTATACACGGAGTGGTTGTAGGATTGCATAATTCTAGTGATAGGATTTCACTCAAAACTCACCGAATCACTACTCCCACTGTATTATGTTGTTGGCCAAGTTTTTTGCTCGATCCGAAATCAATTGGTCAAAGAAATTGGACACTTCAAGTTCGTATCGTAAATGGAGAGGTTGGTGCATTGCATAGTTCTTGTGATTGGACTTCACTCAAAATCCCCCAATTAGAACCACATTTTAAGGTTGACAAAGTTTTAGGCTCAATCCGAAATCAATTGGTCACAGAAATTGGACACTTCAAGTTCGTCCAAAGTTCGTAACGTAAATGGAGTGGTTGGTGCATTGCATAGTTCTAGTGATTGGATTTCACTCAAACCTCACCAAACGACTCCTCTAACCATATTATGATCATGCCCAAGTTTTGGGCTCGATCCGAAATAAATTGGTCTAAGAAAATGGACACTTCAAGTTCGTACGAAGTTCGTACCTTTCATGGATTGGTTGTTGGATTGCATAGTTCGAGTGATTGGATTTCACTCTAAACACACCAAATGACTCCTCCCACCATATTATGATGTTGCCAAAGTTTTGGGCTCGATCCGAAATCAATTGGTCAAAGAAATTGGATACTTCAAGTTCGTACGAAGTTCATACCTTTCATGGAGTGGTTGTTGGATTGCGTAGTTCTAGTGATTGGATTTCACTCTAAACTCACGAACTGACTCCTCCCACCATATTATGGTGTTGCCCAAGTTTTGGGCTCGATCCGGAATCAATTGGTCGAAGAAATTGGACACTTCAAGTTCGTACGAAGTTCGTAACGTAAATGGAGTGGTTGGTGCATTGCATAGTTCGAGTGATTGGATTTCACTCAAAAGTCACCAAATGACTCCTCCCACCATATTATGACCTTGCCCAAGTTTTGGACTCGATCTGAAATCAATCGGTCACAGAAATTGGACACTTCAAGTTCATACAAAGTTCGTAACGTAAATGGAGTGGTTGGTGCTTTGCACAGTTCTAGTGATTGGATTTCACTCAAAACTCACCAAATGATTCCTCTAACCATATTATGATCTTGCCCAAGTTTTGGGCACGATCTGAAATCAATTAGTCTAAGAAAATGGACACTTTAAGTTCATACAAAATTCATACCTTTCATGGACTGGTTGTTGGATTGCATAGTTCGAGTGATTGGATTTCACTCTAAACACACCAAATGACTCCTCCCACCATTTTATGATGTTGCCAAAGTTCTGGGCTCGATCCGAAATCAATTGGTCAAAGAAATTGGACACTTCAAGTTCGTACGAAGTTCGTACCTTTCATGGACTGGTTGTTGGATTGCATAATTCGAGTGATTGGATTTCACTCTAAACACCAAATGACTCCTCCCACCATATTATGATATAGCCAAAGTTCTGGGCTCGATCCGAAATCAATTGGTCAAAGAAATTGGATACTTCAAGTTCGTACGAAGTTCATACCTTTCATAGAGTGGTTGTTGGATTGTGTAGTTCTAGTGATTGGATTTCACTCTAAGCTCACCAACTGACTCCTCCCACCATATTATGATGTTGCCCAAGTTTTGGGCTCGATTCGAAATCAATTGGTCATAGAAATTGGACACCTCAAGTTCGTACGAAGTTCGAAAAGTAAATAGAGTGGTTGGTGCATTGCATAGTTCTAGTGATTGGATTTCACTCAAAAGTCACCAAATGACTCCTCCCACCATAGTATGATGTTGCCCAAGTTTAGGGCTTGATCCGAAATCAATTATTCAATGAAATTGGAGTTTACAAGTTCGTACGAAGTTCGTACCGTAAATGTAGTGGTTGGTGCATTGAATAGTTCTAGTGATTGGATTTCATTCAAAACTCTCCAAATGACTCCTCCCACCATATTATGATGCTGCCCAAGTTTTTTGCTCGATCCGAAATCAATTCGCCAAAGAAATTGGACACTTCAAGTTCGTACGAAGTTCGCACCGTAAATGCAGTGGTTGGTGCATTGGGCAACATCATAATATGGTGGGCAACATCATAATACGGTACGAACTTCGTACGAACTTGAAGTGTCCAATTTCTTTCACCAATTCATTTCAGATCCAGCCCAAAACTTGGGCAATATCATAATATGGTGGGAGGAGTCATTTGGAGAGTTTTGAATGAAATCCAATAACTAGAACTATTCAATGCACCAACCACTACATTTACGGTACGAACTTCGTACGAACTTGAAGTGTCCAATTTCTTTAACCAATTGATTTCGGATCGAGCCCAACACTTGGGGAACATCATAATATGGTGGGAGGAGTCATTTGGAGAGTTTTGAGTGAAATCCAATCACTAGAACTATTCAATGCACCAACCACTACATTTACGGTACGAACTTCGTATGAACTTGTTGTGTCCAATTTCTTTGACCATTTGATTTCGGATCGAGCCCAAGACTTGGGCAACAACATAATACGGTGGGAGGAGTCATTTGGTGAGTTTTGTGTGATATCCAATCACTAGAACTATGCAATGCACCAACCACTCCATTTACGGCCCGAAGATCGTATGAACTTGAAGTGTCCAATTTATTTGACCAATTGACTTCGGATCGAGCCCAAAACTTGGGCAACATCATAATATGGTGGGAGGAGTCTTTTGGTTAGTTTTGAGGGAAATCTAATCACTAGAACTATGCAATGTTTAAACCACTCAATTTATGGTATGAACATCGTACGAACTTGAAGTGCCCAATTTCTTTGACAAATCGATTTTGGATCGAGCCCAAGACTTGGGCAACAACATAATACTGTGGGAGGTGTCATTTGGTGAGTTTCGAGTGAAATCCAATCACTTGAACTATGCAATCCTACAACCACTCCTTGAAAGGTACGAACTTCGTACGAACTTGAAGTATCCAATTTGTTTGACCAATTGATTTCGGATCGAGCCCAAAACTTGGGCAACATCATAATTTGGTGGGAGGAGTCATTTGGTGAGTTTTGAGTGAAATCCAATTACTAGAACTATGCAATCCTGCAACCACTCCATGAAAGGTACGAACTTCGTATGAACTTGAAGTATCCAATTTTTTTCGGATTGAGCCCAAAACTTGGGCAACATCATAATATGTTGGTGGGAGTCATTTGGTTAGTTTTGAGTGAAATCCAATCGCTAAAACTATGCAGTGCACCAACCACAACATGTACTGTACGAACTTGAAGTGTACAATTTCTTTTTTCGGATCGAGCCCAAAACTTGGGCAACATCATAATATGGTGGGATGAGTCATTTGTTGAGTTTTGAGTGAAATCCAAACTCTAGAACTGTGCAATCCTACAACCACTCCATGGAAGGCACGAACTTCGTGCGAACATGAAGTATCCAATTTCTTTGACCAATTGATTTTAGATCGAGCCCAAAACTTGGGCAACAACATACTATGGTGGGAGGAGTCATTTGGTGAGTTTTGAGTGAAATCCAATCACTAGAATTACACAATGCACCAACTACTCCGTTTACAGTACGAATTTCATACGAACTTGAAGTGTCCAATTTCTTTGACCAATTGATTTTGGATCGTGCCCAGAACTTTGGCAACATCATAATATGGTGGGAGGAGTCATTTGGTGTGTTTAGAGTGAAATCCAATCACTTGAACTATGCAATCCAACAACCAGTCCATGAAAGGTACGAACTTGAAGTGTCCAATTTCTTTGACCAATTCATTTCGGATCGAGCCCAAAACTTGGGCAACATCGTAATATGGTGGGAGGAGTCATTTGGGGAGTTTTGAGTGAAATCCAATCACTAGAACTATGCAATGCACCAACCGCTCCATTTACTGTATGAACTTGAAGTGTCCAATATCTTTGACCAATTGATTTCGAATCGAGGCCAAAACTTGGGCAACATCATAATATGGTGGGAGGAGTCATTTGGTGAGTTTTTTGTGAAATCCAATCACTAGAACTACGCAATGCACCAACCACTCCATTTACGGTACGAACTTGAAGTGTCCAATTTCTTTGACCAATTGATTTCGGATCGAGCCCAATTTTTGGGCAACATCATAATATGGTGGGAGGTGTCGTTTGGGGAGTTTTTACAGAAATCCAATCACTAGAACTATGCAATGCACCAACCATTCCATTTACGGTACGAACTTCGTACGAACTTGAAGTATCCACTTTATTTGACCAATTGATTTCGGATCGAGCCCAAGACTTGGGCAACATCATAATATTTTGGGAGGAGTCATTTGGAGAGTTTTTAGTGAAATCCAATCACTAGAACTATGCAATGCACCAACCGCTCCATTTACTGTATGAACTTGAAGTGTCCAATATCTTTGACCAATTGATTTCGAATCGAGGCCAAAACTTGGGCAACATCATAATATGGTGGGAGGAGCCATTTGGTGAGTTTTTTGTGAAATCCAATCACTAGAACTTCGCAATGCACCAACCACTCCATTTACGGTACGAACTTGAAGTGTCCAATTTCTTTGACCAATTGATTTCGGATCGAGCCCAATTTTTGGGCAACATCATAATATGGTGGGAGGTGTCGTTTGGGGAGTTTTTACAGAAATCAAATCACTAGAACTATGCAATGCACCAACCATTCCATTTACGGTACGAACTTCGTACGAACTTGAAGTATCCACTTTATTTGACCAATTGATTTTGGATCGAGCCCAAGACTTGGGCAACATCATAATATTTTGGGAGGAGTCATTTGGAGAGTTTTGAGTGAAATCCAATCACTAGAACTATGCAATGCACCAACCACTCCATTTACGGTACGAACTTCGTACGAACTTGAAATGTCCAATTTCTTTTACCAATTGATTTAGGATCGTGCAAAAAACTTGGGCAACATCATAATATGGTGGGTGGAGTCATTTGGTGAATTTTAAGTGAAATCCAATCACTAGAGCTATGCAATGCACGAACCACTCCATTTATGGTATGAACTTCGTACGAACTTGAAGTGTGCAATCTCTTTGACCAATTGATTTCGCATCGTTCCCAAAACTTGGGCAGCAACATAATATGGTGGGAGGAGTCATTTGGTAAGTTTTGAGCGAAATCCAATGACTATAACTATGCAATGCACCAACCACTACATTTACGGTACGAACTTCGTACGGATTATATAAATATTGATATTGGTGATTACCCGGTCTACGGACCTATTGTTGCCTTTGGTTTAAGTCTGCTCATTGACTATACGCCCCACGTGACAGGACCTGACCCAAATTCCACTTTGGAATCCGAGCCGAACCCTGTGCGTGTCCGACACCTGGCAGATGCAGGGCACAAATGACCTAATTGCCCAACTACTACAGTTTCAAAGAAATTCAAGGTTCGACTTCTATCGAAAATTAGACAGAGTCTCCCTTGTAATTTGATCACTTCCAAAATCTTCACCTGTCAAACAAGTACACACTAAAACAACCCAACTGCCAGCAAGCTTAAGTTTACAACCCAACTCGGAATGAATGTTAATTTACATCCTAGGGCAATTCCTCATAGCATCTAACTCAGGGTTTACAAGAAAGTTTAATTAGTTTACAAAAGATGTCCTACATCGAGTGAGGAAGGAGCGGAGCGGGAATTCTTCCCTGTGGTGGTCTCCTAGTGCACACCTACTGCCCTTTTCCAATATTCCGTCAATTCCAATATTTAATCGTCAATTCCATATCCTCGTAAGACTCGGTGACACAAAGTCGGTCCGAGTCGCGTCCTCGCTGAACTCAGGGGACACTTGGTCAGCCTGAGTCGCGTCATTCGTGCAGACTTAAACCGAAGGCAACAATAGGTCCGTAGACCGGGTAATCACCAATATCAATATTTATATAATCCGTAAGCAACATAACCTTTCCGAAGGCAACATTCATTCCGAGGCAACATCTAGGGTACCGAAGGTGGTTTAAAACCTTTCATAAATCATTCATATATATAAAAACAAATCCTCACTTTTCCGAGCCATTCAACTTTCACAATATTAAACATAAATATCATTTTCCAATTCAATTCCATGCTCGGAACAATATTCATAACAAATATTTCAAATAAACAATTGAGATCAATTTCTAGCTTAAACCCGTAAATCATAAAGTTCATTTCAAGAAATCAATATTTGCTCGGAATAGAAATCATAAATGAATATTCCAGAAAATCAATTAAATTCTATTATGCAACTTAAAGATATTATTTGGAAATAATTAAATCCATAATAAACTTTTAATAAAACATTTATTGCATTAAACTCATTTATAAAATAAAAGTCCACTCACTACTGGTCCATGCTAGCTGGAGCTTTCGAAGGTCCCTCCTGCGGGTTCGCCTGAGCCCGGGTGCCTGATTAATCATCATAATATTTTATTAATAAATTGCTCAATATAATATTTAATTAAAAACCCTGACCCTGGCTCCTAGAAGTGCGTGCACTAAATTTAAGATGATTCATATGCCCACATAAGATTTTCCAATGCTTAGAATGGTCGGAAGTGCCTCGGGACTCAAAAAGGGCTAAAGTCCCAAAAATTCAACACAGGACCCTGTGGGGTCCACGACTCGAAATTATGATCCGAAAGCTCCTAAAAGTTCCAATGTGCCTAGGACACATGTCCTGAAAGTTTGGTCTCGATCGGACGGTCGGATTGCTCACGATCGCACGATCGGACGGTCAAATGATTTTCCGTAACCCTAACCCTAGGGTTGGCACTTTCGGAGTATCCGGGACTCCGATTCACAATCCGTCGAATCCTACACGATCCTGAAAATACGGTAACCAACATACTAAGAATTGGGACCGATCCAACGGTCCGAACACATCGAACCTGGATAACTCGCAATAGGCGTAAATCCGTTCGACTGTCAAATGAACTCCAAATTGAAATCTGAGCACGCCTACGCGCTCGTGACGACGTAAGGATTAAATTAGCAGAAAGTTTGACAATTAAATAATGGGCTGGCGCATGGGAACACACATTGGCATATGAATTATGCAATGCCCCAACCACTCCGTTTACGGTACGAACTTCGGACGTTAATGAAGTGTCCAATTTCTTTGACCAATTGATTTTGGATCGAGCAAAAAACTTGGGTAACATCAAAATATGGTGGGAGGAGTCATTTGGGGAGTTTTGAGTGAAAGACAATTACTAGAACTACGCAATGCACCAACCACTCCATTTACGGTCTGAACTTGAAGTATCCAATTTCTTTGACCAATTGATTTCGGATCGACCCCAAAAACTTGGTAAACAACATAACATGGTGGGTGGACTCATTTGGTGAGTTTTGAGTGAAATCCAATCTCTAGAACTATGCAATCCTACAACCACCCCATGAAAGGTACGAACTTCATACGAACTTGAAGTGTCCAATTTCTTTATCCAATTGATTTAGTATCGGGCCCAAACCACGGGCAACATCATAATATGGTGGGAGAAGTCATTTGGTTTGTTTTGAGCGAAATCCAATCACTGGAATGATGCAATACTACAATCACTCCGTGTACGGTACGAACTTCGTAAGAACATGAAGTGTCCCTTTTGTGTGACCAATTGATTTCGGATCGACCAAAAAACTCGGGCAACATCGTAATATAGTGGGAGGAGTCATTTGGTGAGTTTTGAGTGAAATCCAATCACTAGAATTATGCAATGCAACAACCACTCCATTTGCAGTACGAACTACGTATGAACTTGAAGTGTCCAATTTCTTTGACCAATTGATTTCGGATCGAGCCCAAAACTTGGACAACAACATAATATGGTTGGAGGACTCATTTGGTGAGTTTTGAGTGAAATCCAGTCCCTAGAACTATGCAATCCTACAACCACTCCATTTGCGGTACGAACTCTGAACGAACTTGAAGTGTCCAATTTCTTTGAACAATTGATTTCGGATCGAGCAAAAACTTGGGCAACAACATAATATGGGGGAGGAGTCATTTGGTGAGTTTTGAGAGAAATCCAATATCTAGAAATATGCAATGCACAAACCATTCCTTTTACGATACGAACTTCGTACGAACTTGAAGTGTACAATTTCTTTGTCCAATTGATTTTGGATCGAGCCCAAAACTTGGGCAGCAACATAATATGGTTTGATTACTCATTTGGTGAGTTTTGAGTGAAATCCAATCTCTAGAACTATGCAATCCTACAACCACCCCATGAAAGGTACGAACTTGAAGTATCCAATTTCGTTGAACAATTCATTTCGTATCGGGCCCAAATCTCGGGCAACATCATAATATGGTGGGACTCCTCATTTGGTGAGTTTTGAGTGAAATCTAAAAACTGGAACCATGCAATACACAAACCACTCCTACGGTACGAATTTCGTACAAAGTTGAAGTGTCCAATTTCATTGACCAATTGATTTCAGATCGGGCAAAAAAACGTGGGCAACATCATAATATCGTGGGAGGAGTCATTTGGTGAGTTTTGAATGAAATCCAATCACTACAACTATGACTCCAACCACTCCATTTACGGTACGAACTTCGTGCGAACTTGAAGTATCCAATTTCTTTGACCAATTGATTTCGGATCGAGCCCAAAACTTGGGCAACGAAATAATATGGCGGGAGGACTCATTTGGTGTGTTTTGAGTGAAATTCAGTCTCTAAAACTATGCAATCCTGCAACCACGCCATGAAAGGTACAAACTTCGTGCGAACTTGAACGATGCAATCCACTTCGTTTACCGTACAGACTTCGTACGAACATGAAGTGTCCATTTTCTTTGACCAATTGATTTTCGATCGAGCCCAAAACTTGGGCAACATCATAATATGGTGGAAGGGGTCATTTGGTGAGTTTTCAGTGAAATCCAGTCACTAGAACGATGCAATCCTACAACCACTCCTTGTACAGTACGAACTTCGTACAAACATGATGTGTCCCTTTTCTTTGACCAATTGATTTCGGATCGAGCCCAAAACTTGGGCAACATCATAATATAGTGTTAGGAGTCATTTGGTGTGTTGTGAGTGAAATCCAATCGCTAGAACAATGCAATCCACCAAACACTCCATGAAAGGTACGAACTTCGTACAACTTGAAGTGTACAATTTCTTTGACCAATTGATTTCAGATTGAGCCCAAAACTTGGGCAACATCATAATATGGGGAAGGAGTCATTTGCTGAGTTTTGAGTGAAATCCAATTACTAGAAATATGCAATGCACCAACCACTCCATTTACGGTACAAACTTGAAGTATCAAATTTCTGTGACCAATTGATTTCGGATTGAGCCCAAAACTTGGGCAACAACATAATATGGTGGGAGGAGTCATTTGGTGAGTTTTCAGTGAAATCCAATCGCTAGAACTATGCAATGCACAAGGCACTACATTTACGGTACGAACTTCGTGCAATTTAAAGTGTCCAATTTCTTTGACCAATTGATTTCGGATCGAGCCCACAACTTGGGCAACATCATAATATGGTGGGAGGAGTGATTTGGTGTGTTTTGAGGTAAATCAAATCATTAGAACTGTGCAACGCACCAAGCACTCCATTGGGTGAGTTTTGAGTAAAATCCAATCGCTAGAAGGATGCAATCCTAAAACCACACCGTGTACAGTACGAACATGAAATGTCCCTTTTCTTTGACGAATTGATTTTGGATCGAGCCTAAAACTTGGGCAACGTCATAATGAGGTGGGAGGTGTCAATTGGGTGGTTTTGAGTGAAATCCAATCACTAGAACAATGCAATGCACCAACCACTCCATTTACGGTACGAACATCGTACGAACTTGAAGTGTCCAATTTCTTTGACGAATGATTTCGGATTGAGCAAAAACCTTGGGCAACATCATAATGTGGTGGGAGGAGTCATTTGGAGAGTTTGGAGTGAAATCCAATCACTAGAACTATGCAATGCACCAAACACTCCATTTACGGTTCGAACTTCGTACGAACTTGAAGTGTCCAATTTCTTTGACCAATTGATTTCTGATCGATCCCAAAACTTGGGCAACAACATAATATGGTGGGAGGAGTCATTTGGTGAGTTTTGAGTGAAATCCAATCAATAGAACTATGCAATGCATCAAGCACTCCATTTACGGTACGAATTTCTTACGAACTTGAAATATCCAATTTCAGCGACCAATTGATTTCAGATCGAGCCGACAACTTGGGCAACATCATAATAAGGTGGGAGAGGTCATTTGTTGAGTTTTGAGTGTCCCTTTTCTTTGACCAATTGATTTTGGATCGAGCCCTAAACTTGGGCAACATCATAATATGGTGGGAGGAGACATTTGGTGAGTTTTCAGTAAAATCCAATCACTAGAATGATGCAATCGTACAACCACACCGTGTACAGTACGAACTTTGTACAAACATGATGTGTCCCTTTTCTTTCTCCAATTGATTTCGTATCGAGCCCAAAACTTGGGCAACATCATAATATAGTGGGAGGAGTCATTTGGGGTGTTTTGAGTGAAATCCAATCGCTAGAACTATGTAATCCACCAAACACTCCATGAAAGGTACGAACTTCGTACAAACTTGAAGTGTACAATTTCTTTCACAATTTGATTTCGGATCGAGCCCAAAACTTGGTCAGAGAGGTCATTTGGTGGGCTTTCAGTGAAATCCAATCACTAGAACGATGCAATCCATCAACCACTCCTTGTACAGTACCAACTTCGTACGAACATGAAGTGTCCATTTTCTTTGACCAATTGATTTCTGATTGAGCCCAAAACTTGGGCAACATCATAATGAGGTGGGACGAGTCAATTGGGGGTTTTGAGTGAAATCCAATCGCCAGAACTATGCAATGCACCAACCACTCCATTTACGGTGCGAACTTCGTGCGAACCTGAAGTTTCCAATTTCTTTGACCAATTGATTTCGTATCGAGCCCACAACTTGGCCGACCTCATAATATGGTGGGAGGAGTCATTTGGTGTGTTTTCAGTGAAATCCAATCACTAGACCTACACAATGCACCAAGCACTCCATTTACGGTACGAACTTCGTACGAACTTGAAGTGTCCAATTTCTTTGACCAATTGATTTCGGATCGAGCAAAAAACTTGGGCAACATCATAATATGGTGGGAGGAGTCATTTGGTGAGTTTTGAGTAAAATAAAATCACACGAACTATGCAATGCACCAACCACTCCACGAAAGGTACGAACTTCGTACAAACTTGAAGTATCCAATTTCTGTGACCAATTGATTTTGGATTGAGCCCAAAACTTGGGTAACATCATAATGTGGTGGGAGGATTCAATTGGGGGGTTTTGAGTGAAATCCAATCACTAGAACTATGCAATGCACCAACCGCTCCATTTACGGTGCGAACTTCGCACGAACTTGAAGTGTCTAATTTCTTTGACCAATTGATTTCGGATCGAGCCCAAAACATGGGCAACCTCATAATATGTTGGGAGGAGTCATTTGGTGGGTTTTCAGTGAAATCCAATCACCAGAACGATGCAATCTTACAACCACTCCGTGTACAGTACGAACTTCTTACGAACATGAAGTGTCCCTTTTCTTTGACCAATTGATTTCGAATCGATCCCAAAACTTGGGCAACATCATAATATGATGGGAGGAGTCATTTGGTGGGTTTTCAGTGAAATCCAATAACTCGAATAATGCAATCCATCAACCACTAAATGTATAGTACCAACTTCGCACGAACATGAAGTGTCCCTTTTCTTTGACCAATTGATTTCGGATTGGGCCCAAAACTTGGGCAACATCATAATATGGTGGGAAAAGTCATTTTGTGAGTTTTGAGTGAAATCCATTCTCTAGAACTATGCAACGCACAAACCACTCCATTTACAGTTCGAACCTCGTATGAACTTAATGTGTCCAATTTCTTTGACCAATTGATTTCGGATTGATCCCAAAACTTGGGCAACAACATATTATGGTTGGAAGAGTCATTTGGTGAGTTTTGAGTGAAATCCAATCAATAGAACTATGCAATGCATCAAGCACTCCATCTACTGTACGAACTTCGGATGGTTGAGCCCTAAACTTGGGCAACATCATAATATGGTGGGAGGAGACATTTGGTGAAATTTCAGTGAAATCCAATCAATAGAACGATGCAATCGTACAACCACTCCGTGTACAGTACGAACTTCGTCCAAACATGATGTGTCCCTTTTCTTTCACCAATTGATTTCGGATCGAGCCCAAAACTTGGGCAACATCATAATATAGTGGGAGGAGTCATTTGTTGTGTTTTGAGTGAAATCCAATCGCTAGAACAATGCAATCCACCAAACACTCCACGAAAGGTACGAACTTCGTACAAACTTGAAGTGTACAATTTCTTTGACCAATTGATTTCGGATTGAGCACAAAACTTGGGCAACATCATAATATAGTGGGAGGAGTCATTTGGTGTGTTTTGAGTGAAATCCAATCGCTAGAACTATGTAATCCACCAAACACTCCATGAAAGGTACGAACTTCGTTCAACCTTGAAGTGTACAATTTCTTTCACCAATTGATTTCGGATCGAGCCCAAAACTTGGTGGGAGATGTCATTTGGTGGGTTTTCAGTGAAATCCAATTACTAGAAAGATGCAATCCATCAACCACTCCATGTACAATACCAACTTCGCACGAACATGAAGTGTCCCATTTCTTTGACAAATTGATTTCGGAATGAGCCCAAAACTTGGGCAACGTCATAATGAGGTGGGAGGAGTCAATTGGGGGGTTTTGAGTGAAATCCAATCGCTAGAACTATGCAATGCACCAACCACTCCATCTACGGTACGAACTTCATACGAAATTGAAGTTTCCAATTTTTTGACCAATTGATTTCGGATCGAGCCCAAAACTTGGGGGACCTCATAATATGGTGGGAGGAGTCATTTGGTGTGTTTTCAGTGAAATCCAATCACTAGACTTACGCAATGCACCAAGCACTCCATTTACGGTACGAACTTCGTACGAACTAGAAGTGTCCAATTTCTTTGAACAATTGATTTCGGATCGAGCAAAAAACTTTGGGAACATCATAATTTGGTGGGAGGAGTCATTTGGTGAGTTTTGAGTAAAATCCAATCACTAAAACTATGCAATACACCAATCACTCCATGAAAGGTACGAACTTCGTACAAACTTGAAGTATCCAATTTCTGTGACCAATTGATTTTCGATCGAGCCCAAAACTTGGGTAACATAATAATGTGGTGGGAGGATTCAATTGGGGGTTTTGTGTGAAATCCAATCGTTTGAACTATGCAAAGCACCAACCACTTCGTTCTGATGCGAACTTCGTTTGAACTTGAAGTGTTCATTTTTTTGACCAATTGATTTCGGATCTTGCAAAAAAATGGGCAACCTCATAATACGGTACGAACTTCGTACGAACTTGAAGTATCCAATTTCTGCGACCAATTCATTTAGGATTGAGCCCAAAACTTGGGCGACATCATAATGTGGTGGGAGGATTCAATTCGTGTGTTTTGAGTGAAATCCAATCACTAGAACTACGCAATGCACCAACCGCTCCATTTACGGTACGAACTTCGTACGAACTTGAAGTGTCCAATTAGTTTGACCAATTGATTTCGGATCGAGCCCAAAACATGGGCAACCTCATAATATGGTGGGATGAGTCATTTGGTGGATTTTCAGTGAAATCCAATCACTAGAACGATACAATCCTACAACCACTCCGTCTACAGTACGATCTTCGTACGAACATGAAGTGTCCCCTTTCTTTGACCAGTTGATTTCGGATAGAGCCCAAACTTGGACAACATCACAATATGGTGGGTGGAGTCATTTGGTGGGTTTTCAGTGAAATCAAATCACTAGAATGATGCAATCCTACAACCACTCCATGTACAGTACGAACTTCGTACGAACATGAAGTGTCCCTTTTCTTTGACCAATTGATTTCGGATCGAGCCCAAAACTTGGGCAACATCATAATGTGGTGGGAGGAGTAATTTGGTCAATTTTCAGTGAAATCCAATCACTAGAATGATGAAATCCTACTCCGTGGACAGTACGAACTTCTTACGAACTTGAAGTGTCTCTTTTCTTTGACCAATTGATTTCGGATCAAGCCCAAAACTTAGGCAACATCATAATGTGGTGGGAGGAGTCATTTGGTGGGTTTTCAGTGAAATCAAATCACTAGAATGAAGCAATCCTACAACCACCCCGTCCACTGTACGAACTTCGTACGAACATGAAGTGTCCCTTTTCTTTGACCATTTGATTTTTGATCGAGTCAAAAACTCGGACAACATCATAATGTGGTGGGAGGATTCATTTGGTGAGTTTTCAGTGAAATCCAATCACTAGAACTATGCAATGCACCAAGCACTCCATTTAAGTTACGAACTTGAAGTGTCCAATTTCTTTGACCAATAGATTTCGGATCGAGCAAAAAACTTGGGCAACATCATAATATGGTGGGAGGAGTCATTTGGTGAGTTTTGAGTAAAATCAAATCACTAGAACTATGCAATACACCAACCACTCCATGAAAGGTACGAACTTCGTACAAACTTGAAGTATCCAATTTCTGTGACCAATTGATTTTGGATCGAGCCCAAAACTTGGGTAACATCATAAAGTGGTGGGAGGATTCAATTGGGGGGTTTTGAGTGAAATCCAATCGCTTGAACTATGCAAAGCACCAACCACTCCGTTTACGGTACGAACTTCGTTCAAACTTGAAGTGTTCAATTTTTTTGACCAATTGATTTCGGATCGAGCCCAAAACTTGCGCGACCTCATAATGTGGTGGGAGGAGTCATTTGGTGGCTTTTCAGTGAAATCCAATCACTAGAACATTGCAATGCACCAAGCACTCCATTTACGGTAAGAACTTCGTACGAACTTGAAGTGTCCAATTTCTTTGACCAGTTGATTTCGGATCGATCAAAAAACTTGGGCAACATCATAATATGGTGGGAGGAGTCATTTGGTGAGTTTTGAGTAAAATCCAATCACTAGAACAATGCAATCCACCAACCACTCCATGAAAGGTACGAACTTGAAGTATCCGATTTCTGCGACCAATTGATTTAAGATCGAGCCTAAAACTTGGGCAACATCATAATGTGGTGGGAGGAGTCACTTGGTGGGTTTTCAGTCAAATCTAATCACTAGAATAATCCAATCACTAGAATGATGCAATCCTACAGCCACTCGAACTATGCAATGCACCAACTCCTTTTGCGCCACGAACTTTGTACGTACTTGTAATGTCCAATTTCGTTGACCAATTGAATTCAGATCGAGCCCAAAACTTGGTCAACATCATAATATGGTGGGAGGAGTCATTTTGTGTGTTTTGAGTGAAATCCAATCACTCGAACTATGCAATGCAAGAACCACTCCATTTACGGTCCGAAATTTACGGATCGAGCCCAAAATTTGGAAAACATCATAATGTGGAGGGAGGAGTCATTTGGTTAGTTTTGAGTGATATCCAAACGCTAGATCTATGCAATGCACCAACCACTCCTTTTACGCCACGAACTTTGTATGAACTTGAAGTGTCCAATTTCGTAGATTAAATGATTTCGGATCGAGCCCAAAACTTGGTCAAAATCATAATGTGGTGGGAGGAGTCATTTGGTGTGTTTTGATTTAAATCCAATCACTAGAACTATGCAAATGCACCAATGCACCAACCACTCCATTTACAGCACGAACTTCGTACAACTTTGAAGTGTCCCATTTCTTTGACCAATTGATTTCGGATCGAGACCTAAACTTGGTCAATATCATAATAAGGTAGGGGCAGTCATTTGGTGAGTTTTGAGTGAAATCCAATCACTCGAAGTATGCAATGCACCAACAACTCCATTTACGCCACGAATTTCGTACGAACATGAAGTGTCCAATTTAATTGACCATTTGATTTTGGATCAAGCCCAAAACTTGTTCAACATCATGATATTGTGGGAGGAGTCATTTGGTGAGTTTTGAGTGAAATCCAATCATTATATCTATGCAATGCACCAACCACTGCACTAACTGCACGAACTTCGTACGAACTTGAAGTCTCCAATTTCATTGACCAATGGATTTCCTAACGAGCCGAAAACTTGGTCAACATCATAATATGGTCGGAGGAGTCATTCGGTGAGTTTTGATTTAAATCCAATCACTAGAACTACGCAATGCACCAACCACTCCATTTTCGGCACGAACTTCGTACGAACTTGAAGTTTCCAATTTTGTTGAGCAATTGAGTTCAGATCGAGCCCAAAACTTGGTCAACACCATAATATGGTGGGAGGAGTCATTTGGTGAGTTTTGGGTAAAATCCAATCACTAAAACTATGCAATGAACCAAAAACTCCATTTTCGGCACGAACTTCGTACGAACTTGAAGTGTCGAATATCGTTGACCAACTGATTTCCTAACGAGCCGAAAACTTGGTCAACATCATAATATGGTGGGAGGAGTCATTTGGTGAGTTTTGAGTAAAATCCAATCACTCGAACTATGCAATGCACCAACAACTCCATTTACGCCACGAACTTCGCACGAACTTGAAGTGTCCAATATCGTTGACCAACTGATTTCCTAACGAGCGGAAATCTTGGTCAACATCATAATATGGTCGGAGGAGTCATTTGGTGAGTTTTGATTTAAATCCAATCACTAGAACTACGCAATGCACTAACCACTCCATTTTGGGTACGAACTTCGTACGAACTTGAAGTGTCCAATTTCGTTGAGCAATTGAGTTCGGATCGAGCCCAAAACTTGGTCAACATCATAATATAGTAGGAGGAGTAATTTGGTGTGTTTTCAGGGAAATCCAATCACTAGAACTACGCACTGCACCAACCACTCCATTTTCGGCACGAACTTCCTATGAACTTGAAGTGTCCAATTTCGTTGAGCAATTGAATTCTGATCGAGCCCAAAACTTGGTCGACATAATAATATGGTGGGAGGAGTCATTTGGGGAGTTTTGAGTGAAATCCAATCACTCGAACTATGCAGTGCACATACAACTCCATTTACGCAACGAACTTTGTACGAACTTGAAGTGTCCAATTTCGTTGATCAATTGATTTCGTATCGAACCCAAAACTTTGTCAAAATCATAATATGGTGGGTGGAGTCATTTGTTTAGTTTTCAGGGAAATCCAATCACTAGAACTACGCCATGCACCAACAACTCCATTTACGCCACGAACTTCGTACGAACTTGAAGTGTCCGATTTCGTTGATCAATTGATTTCGGATCGAGCTCAAAACTAGGCCGACATCATAATAAGGTGGGAGGGGTCATTTGGTGAGTTTTGAGTAAAATCCAATCACTCGAACTATGCAATGCACCAACAACTCCATTTTTG
This sequence comes from Prunus padus, assembly GCA_024362665.1. Taxonomy (NCBI): domain Eukaryota; kingdom Viridiplantae; phylum Streptophyta; class Magnoliopsida; order Rosales; family Rosaceae; genus Prunus; species Prunus padus. The sequence goes on from JANFAM010000012.1 coordinate 24,109,589, forward strand.
CCACGAACTTCGCACGAACTTGAAGTGTCCAATATAGTTGACCAACTGATTACGTGACGAGCAGAAAACTTGGTCAACATCATAATATGGTCGGAGGAGTCATTTGGTGACTTTTTATTTAAATCCAATCACTAGAACAATGCAATGCACCGATAACTCCATTTACGCCCCGAACTTCGTATGAACTTGAAGTGTCCAATTTCGTTGATCAATTGATTTCAGATCGAGCACAAAACTTGGTCAACATCATAATATGGTGGGAGGAATCATTTTGGTGAGTTTTGAGTGAAATCCAATCACTCGAACTATGCAATGCACCAATAACTCCATTTATGCCACGAACTTCGTACGAACTTGAAGTGTCCAATTTCGTTGATCAATTTATTTCGGATCGAGCACAAAACTTGGTCAACATCATAATATGGTGGGAGGAATCATTTTGGTGAGTTTTGAGTGAAATCCAATCACTCGAACTATGCAATGCAAAAATAACTCCATTTACGCCACGAACTTCGTACGAACTTGAAGTGTCCAATTTCGTTGACCAATTGAGTTCGGATCGAGCCCAAAACTTGGTCAACATCATAATACGGAGGGAGGAGTCATTTGGTGAGTTTTGAGTGAAATCCAATCACTAGAATTATGCAATGCACCAACAACTCGATTTTCAGCACGAACTTCGTACGAACTTGAAGTGTCCAATATCGTTGACCAACTGATTACGTGACGAGCAGAAAACTTGGTCAACATCATAATATGGTCGGAGGAGTCATTTGGTGACTTTTTATTTAAATCCAATCACTAGAACAATGCAATGCACCGATAACTCCATTTACGCCCCGAACTTCGTATGAACTTGAAGTGTCCAATTTCGTTGATTAATTGATTTCAGATTGAGCTCAAAACTTGGTCAACATCATAATATGGTGGGAGGAATCATTTTGGTGAGTTTTATGTGAAATCCAATCACTCGAACTATGCAATGCAAAAATAACTCCATTTACGCCACGAACTTCGTACGAACTTGAAGTGTCCAATTTCGTTGACCAATTGAGTTCGGATCGAGCCCAAAACATGGTCAACATCATAATATGGAAGGAGGAGTCATTTGGTGAGTTTTGAGTGAAATCCAATCACTAGAACTATGCAATGCACCAACAACTCCATTTTCGGAACGAACTTCGTACGAACTTGAAGTGTCCAATTTCGTTGACCGATTGAGTTCGGATCGAGCCCAAAACTTGGTCAACATCATAATATGGTAGGAGGAGTCATTTGGTGAGTTTTCAGGGAAATCCAATTACTAGAACTACGCAATGCACCAACCACTCCATTTTCGGCAGGAACTTCGTATGAACTTGAAGTGTCCAATTTCGTTGAGCAATTGAGTTCGTATCGAGCCCAAAACTTGGTCAACATCATAATATGGTGGGAGGAGTTATTCGGAGAGTTTTGAGTGAAATCCAATCACTCGAACTATGCAATGCACCAACAACTCCATTTACGCCACGAATTTCGTACGAACTTGAAGTGTCGAATTTCGTTGATCAATTGATTTCAGATCGAGCACAAAACTTGGTCAACATCATAATATGGTGGGAGGAATCATTTTGGTGAGTTTTCAGTGAAATCCAATCACTCGAACTATGCAATGCAAAAATAACTCCATTTACGCCACGAACTTCGTACGAACTTGAAGTGTCCAATTTCGTTGACCGATTGAGTTCGCATCGAGCCCAAAACTTGGTCAACATCATAATATGGAAGGAGGAGTTATTTGGAGAGTTTTGAGTGAAATCCAATCACTCGAACTATGCAATGCACCAACAACTCCATTTACGCCACGAACTTCGTACGTACTTGAAGTGTCCAATTTCATTGATCAAATGATTCGGATCGAGCCCAAAACATGGTAAACATCATAATATGGTTGGAGGAGTCATTTCGTGAGTTTTGAGTGAAATCCAATCACTCGAACTATGCAATGCACCAACAACTCCATTTTCAGCATGAACTTCGTACGAACTTGAAGTGTCCAATATCGTTGACCAACTGATTTCCTAACGAGCCGAAAACTTGGTCAACATCATAATATGGTAGGAGGAGTCATTTGGTGAGTTTTGAGTAAAATCCAATCACTCAAACTATGCAATGCACCAACAACTCCATTTACGCTATGAACTTCGTACGAACTTGAAGTGTCCAATATCGTTTACCAACTGATTAGCTAACGAGCCGAAAACTTGGTCAACATCATAATATGGTCGGAGGAGTTATTTGGTGAGTTTTGATTTAAATCCAATCACTAGAACTACGAATTGCACCAACCACTCCATTTTTGATACGAACTTCGTACGAACTTGAAGGAAAATCTCGTTGAGCAATTGAGTTCGGATCGAGCCCAAAACTTGGTCAACATCATAATATGGTAGGAGGAGTCATTTGGTGTGTTTTCAGGGAAATCCAATCACTAGAACTACACAATGCACCAACCACTCCATTTTCGGCACGAACTTCGTATGAACTTGAAGTGTCCAATTTCGTTGAGCAATTGAATTCGGATTGAGCCCAAAACTTGGTCGACATCATAATATGGTGGGAGGAGTTATTTGGTGAGTTTTGAGTGAAATCCAATCACTCGAACTATGCAATGCACATACAACTCGATTTACACCACGAACTTTGTACGAACTTGAAGTGTCCAATTTCGTTGATCAATTGATTTCGGATCGAGCCCAAAACTTGTTTAAAATTATACAATGGTGGGAGGATTGATTTGGTGAGTTTTGAGTGAAATCCAATCACTCGAACTATGCAATGCACCAACAACTCCATTTACGTCACGAACTTTATACTAACTTGAAGTGTCCAAATTCGTTGATCAATTGATTTCGGATCGAGCTCAAAACTAGGTCAACATCATCATATGGTGGGAGGAGTCATTTGGTGAGTTTTGAGTAAAATCCAATCACTCGAACTATGCAATGCGCCAACAACTCCATTTACTCCACGAACATCGCACGAACTTGAAGTGTCCAATATCGGTGACCAACTGATTTTGTAACGAGCCGAAAACTTGGTCAACATCATAATATGGTCGGAGGAGTTATTTGGTGAGTTTTGATTTAAATCCAATCACCAGAACTACGCAATGCACCAACCACTCCATTTTCGGCACAAACTTCGTTAGAACTTGAAGTGTCCAATTCTGTTGAGCAATTGAGTTCGGATCGAGCCCAAAACCTGGTCAACATCATAATGTGGTGGGAGGAGTGATTTGGTGAGTTTTGGGTGAAATCCAATCACTCGAACTATGCAATTCACCAACAACTCTATTTACGCCACGAACTTCATACGAACTTGAAGTGTCCAATTTCGTTGATCAATTGATTTCGGATCGTGCTCAAAACTTGGTCAACATCATAATATGGTGGGAGGAGTTATTTGATGAGTTTTGAGTAAAATCCAATCACTCGAACTATGCAATGCTCCAACAACTCCATTTACGCCACGAACTTCGCACGAACTTGAAATGTCCAATTTTGTTGATCAATTGATTTCAGATCGAGCTCAAAACTTGGTCAACAACATAATATGGTGGGAGGTGTCATTTGGTGAGTTTTGAGTGAAATCCAATCACTCGAACTATGCAATGCACATACAACTCAATTTACGCAACGAACTTTGTACGAAATTGAAGTGTCCATTTTCGTTGAGCAATTGATTTCGGATCGAGCCCAAAACTTGGTCAAAATATAATATGGTGGGAGGAGTTATTTGTTTAGTTTTCAGGGTAATCCAATCACTAGAGTGAAAACTTGGTCAACATCATAATATGGTCGGAGGAGTCATTTGGTGAGTTTTGAGTGAAATCCAATCACTCGAACTATGCAAAGCAAAAATAACTCGATTTAGGCCAATAACTTCGTACGAACTTGAAGTGTCCAATTTTGTTGATCAATTGATTTCGGATTGAGCACAAAACTTGGTCAACATCATAATATGGTGGGAGGATTCATTTGGTGAGTTTTGATTTAAATCAAATCACTAGAACTACGCAATGAACCAACCACTCCATTTTCGGCACGAACTTCGTACGAACTTGAAATGTCCAATTTCGTTGAGCAATTGAGTTCGGATCGAGCCCAAAACTTGGTCAACATCATAATATGGTGGGAGTAGTCATTTGGTGAGTTTTGGGTGAAATCCAATCACTAGAACTATGCAATGCACCAACAACTCGATTTTCGGCACGAACTTCGTACGAACTTGAAGTGTCCAATATCGTTGACCAACTGATTTCCAAATGAGTCGAAAACTTGGTCAACATCATAATATGGTCGGAGGAGTCATTTGGTGAGTTTTCAGGGAAATCCAATCACTAGAACTACGCAATGCACCAACAACTCCATTTACGCCACGAACTTGGTACGAAATTGAAGTGTCCAATTTCGTTGATCAATTGATTTCGGATTGAGCCCAAAACTTGGTCAAAATCATAATATGGTGGGAGGAGTTATTTGTTTAGTTTTCAGGGAAATCCAATCACTAGAACTACGCCATGCACCAACAACTCTATTTACGCCACGAACTTCATAAGAACTTGAAGTGTCCAATTTCGTGGATCAATTGATTTCAGATCGAGCTCAAAACTTGGTCAACATCATAATATGGTGGGAGGTGTCATTTGGTGAGTTTTGAGTGAAATCCAATTACTCGAACAATGCAATGCAAAAATAACTCAATTTACGCCATGAACATCGTATGAACTTGAAGTGTCCAATTTCGTTGAGCAATTGAGTTCGGATCGAGCCCCAAAACTTGGTCAACATCATAATATGGTGGGAGGAGTTATTTGGTGAGTTTTCAGTGAAATCCAATCACTCGAACTATGCAATGCACATACAACTCAATTTACGCAACCAACTTTGTACGAACTTGAAGTGTCCATTTTCGATGATCAATTGATTTTGGATCGAGCCCAAAACTTGGTCAAAATTATAATATGGTGGGAGGAGTTATTTGTTTAGTTTTCAGGGAAATCCAATCACTAGAACTACGCCATGCACCAACAACTCTATTTACGCCACGAACTTCATACGAACTTGAAGTGTCCAATTTCGTTGATCAATTGATTTCAGATTGAGCTCAAAACTTGGTCAACATCATAATATGGTGGGAGGTGTCATTTGGTGAGTTTTGAGTGAAATCCAATTACTCGAACTATGCAATGCAAAAATAACTCAATTTACGCCATGAACTTCGTATGAACTTGAAGTGTCCAATTTCGTTGAGCAATTGAGTTCGGATCGAGCCCAAAACTTGGTCAACATCATAATATGGTGGGAGGAGTCATTTGGTGAGTTTTGAGTGAAATCCAATCACTCGAACTATGCAATGCACATACAACCCCATTTACGCCACGAACTTTGTACGAACTTGAAGTGTCCAATTTTGTTGATCAATTTATTTCGGATCGAGCCTAAAATTTGGTCAAAATCATAATATGGTGGGAGGAGTCATTTGGTGAGTTGTCAGGGAAATCCAATCACTAGAACTACGCAATGCACCAACAACTCCATTTATGCCACGAACTTCGTACGAAATTGAAGTGTCCAATTTCGTTGATCAATTGATTTCGGATCGAGACCAAAACTTGGTCAAAATCACAATATGGTGGGAGGAGTTATTTGTTTAGTTTTCAGGGAAATCCAATCACTAGAACTACGCCATGCACCAACAACTCCATTTACGCCACGAACATCGTACGAACTTGAAGTGTCCAATTTCGTTGATCAATTGATTTCAGATCGAGCTCAAAACTTGGTCAACATCATAATATGGTGGGTGGTGTCATTTGGTGAGTTTTGAGTGAAATCCAATCACTCGAACTAAGCAATGCAAAAATAACTCCATTTACGCCACGAACCTCGTACGAACTTGAAGTGTCCAATTTCGTTGATCAATTAATTTCGGATCGACCCCAAAACATGGACAACATCATAATATGGTGGGAGGAGTCATTTGGTGAGTTTTGAGTGAAATCCAATCACTCGAACTATGCAATGCAAAAATAACTCGATTTAGGCCACGAACTTCGTACGAACTTGAAGTGTCCAATTTTGTTGATCAATTGATTTCGGATTGAGCACAAAACTTGGTCAACATCATAATATGGTGGGAGGATTCATTTGGTGACTTTTGATTTAAATCAAATCACTAGAACTACGCAATGAACCAACCACTCCATTTTCGGCACGAACTTCGTACGAACTTGAAATGTCCAATTTCGTTGAGCAATTGAGTTCGGATCGAGCCAAAAACTTGGTCAACATCATAAAATGGTGGGAGGAGTCATTTGGTGAGTTTTGATTTAAATCCAATCACTTGAACTACGCAATGCACCAACCACTTGATTTTCAGCAAGAACTTCGTACGAACTTGAAGTGTCTAATTTTGTAGAGCAATTGAGTTCGGATCGAGCCCAAAACTTGGTCAACATCCTAATATGGTGGGAGGAGTCATTTGGTGAGTTTTGAGTGAAATCCAATCACTCGAACTATGCAATGCACATACAACTCCATTTACGGCACGAACTTTGTACGAACTTGAAGTGTCCAATTTTATTGACCAATTGATTTCAGAACGAGCCCAAAACGTGGTCAATATTATAATATGGTGGGAGGAGTTATTTGGAGAGTTTTGATTGAAATCCAATCACTTGAACAATGCAATGCACCAACAACTCCCTTTACGCCACGAACTTCGTACGAACTTGAAGTGTCCAATTTTATTGATAAATTGATTTCGGATCGAGCCAACACTTGGTCAACATCATAATATGGTCGGAGGAGTGATTCGGTAAGTTTTGAGTGAAATCCAATCACTCGAACTATACAATGCTCCAATAACTCAATTTACGCCACGAACTTCGTACGAACTTGAAGTGTCCAATTTGGTTGATCAATTGATTTCGGATCGAGCCAAAACTTGGCCAACATCATAATATGGTGCGAGGAGTTATTTGGGGAGTTTTGAGTGAAATCCAATCACTCGAACTATGCAATGCACCAACAACTCAATTTACGCGACGAACTTCGTACGAACTTGAAGTGTCCAATTTCGTTGATCAATTGATTTCGGATCGAGCCTAAAATTTGGTCAAAATCATAATATGGTGGGAGGAGTCATTTGGTGAGTTTTCAGGGACATCCAATCACTAGAACTACGCAATGCACCAACAACTCCATTTACGCCACGAACTTCGTACGAAATTCAAGTATCCAATTTCGTTGATCAATTGATTTCGGATCGAGCCCAAAACTTGGTCAACATCATAATATGGTCGGAGGAGTTATTTGGTGAGTTTTGATTTAAATCCAATCACTAGAACTACGCAATGCAAAAAGCACTCCAATTACGCCACGAACTTCGTACGAACTTGAAGTGTCCAATATCGTTGACCAAGTGATTTCGTAAAGAGCCGAAAACTTGGTCAACATCATAATATGGTCAGAGGAGTTATTTGGTGAGTTTTGATTTAAATCCAATCACTAGAACTACGCAATGCGCCAAGCACTCCATTTTCGGCATCAACTTCGCATTTAAATTGAAGTGTCCAATTTCGTTGATCAATTGATTTCGGATCGAGCCAAAACTTGGCCAACATCATAATATGGTGGGAGGAGTTATTTGGGGAGTTTTAAGGAAATCCAATCACTCGAACTATACAATGCACCAACAACTCAAATTACGCGATTTAACTGCATTTAACTTGAAGTGTCCAATTTCGTTGATCAATTGATTTCGGATCGAGCCAAAACTTGGCCAACATCATAATATGGTGGGAGGAGTTATTTGGGGAGTTTTGAGGGAAATCTAATCACTCGAACCATGCAATGCACCAACAACTCAATCTACGCGACGAACTTCGTACGAACTTGAAGTGTCCAATTTCGTTGATCAATTGATTTCGGATCGTGCCCAAAACTTGGTCAACATCATAATATGGTGGGATGAGTCATTTGATGAGTTTTGAGGGAAATCCAATCACTCAAACTTTGCAATGCACCAAGAACTCCAATTACGCCACGAACTTCGTACGAACTTTGAAGTGTCCAATATAGTTGACCAACTGATTTCGTAAAGAGCCGAAAACTTGGTCAACATCATAATATGGTCGGAGGAGTTGTTTGGTGAGTTTTGATTTAAATCCAATCACTAGAACTACGCAATGCAAAAAGCACTCCAATTACGCCACGAACTTCGTACGAACTTGAAGTGTCCCATATCGTTGACCAAGTGATTTCGTAAAGAGCCGAAAACTTGGTCAACATCATAATATGGTCAGAGGAGTTATTTGGTGAGTTTTGATTTAAATCCAATCACTAGAACTACGCAATGCGCCAAGCACTCCATTTTCGGCATCAACTTCGTACGAAATTGAAGTGTCCAATTTCGTTGATCAATTGATTTCGGATCGAGCCAAAACTTGGCCAACATCATAATATGGTGGGAGGAGTTATTTGGGGAGTTTTAAGGGAAATCCAATCACTCGAACTATACAATGCACCAACAACTCAAATTACGCGACGAACTTCGTACGAACTTGAAGTGTCCAATTTCGTTGATCAATTGATTTCGGATCGGGCCAAAACTTGGCCAACATCATAATATGGTGGGAGGAGTTATTTGGGGAGTTTTGAGGGAAATCCAATCACTCGAACCATGCAATGCACCAACAACTCAATTTACGCGACGAACTTCGCATTTAACTTGAAGTGTCCAATTTCGTTGATCAATTGATTTCGGATCGTGCCCAAAACTTGGTCAACATCATAATATGGTGGGATGAGTCATTTGATGAGTTTTGAGGAAATCCAATCACTCAAACTTTGCAATGCACCAAGAACTCCAATTACGCCACACGAACTTCGCATCAACTTTGAAGTGTCCAATATCGTTGACCAACTGATTTCGTAAAGAGCCGAAAACTTGGTCAACATCATAATATGGTCGGAGGAGTTATTTGGTGAGTTTTGATTTAAATCCAATCACTAGAACTACGCAATGCACCAAGCACTCCATTTTCGGCATGAACTTCGTACGAAATTGAAGTGTCCAATTTCGTTGATCAATTGAGTTCGTATCAAGCCCAAAACTTGGTCAACATCATAATATGGTGGGAGAAGTCATTTGGTGAGTTTTCAGTGAAATCCAATCACTAGAATTATGCAATGCACCAACAACTCCATTTTCGGCACGACCTTCGTACGAACTTGAAGTGTCCAATTTCGTTGAGCAATTGAGTTTGGATCGAGCCCAAAACTTGGTCTACATCATAATGTGGTAGGAGGAGTTATTTGGTGAGTTCTGAGTGAAATCCAATCACTCGAACTATGCAATGCACCAACAACTCCATTTACGCCACGAACTTCGTACGAACTTGAAATGTCCAATTTCGTTGATCAATTGATTTCGGATCGAGCCCAAAACTTGGTCAACATCATAATATGCTGGGAGGAGTCCTTTGGTGAGTTCTGAGTGAAATCCAATCACTCGAACTATGCAATGCACCAACAACTCCATTTACGCCACGAACTTCGTACAAACTTGAAATGTCCAATTTCGTTGATCAATTGATTTTGGATCGAGCCCAAAACTTGGTCAACATCATAATATGCTGGGAGGAGTCCTTTGGTGAGTTCTGAGTGAAATCCAATCACTCGAACTATGCAATGCACCAACAACTCCATTTACGCCACGAACTTCGTACGAACTTCAAGTGTCCAATATCGTTGACCAACTGATTTCGGAACGAGCCGAAAACTTGGTCAACATCATAATATGGTCGGAGGAGTCATTTGGTGAGTTTTGATTTAAATCCAATCACTAGAACTGCGCAATGCACCAACCACTCCATTTTCGCCACGAACTTCGTACGAACTTGAAGTGTCCAATTTCGTTGACCAATTGAGCTCCGATCGAGCCCAAAACTTGGTCAACATCATAATATGGTGGGAGGAGTCATTTGATGAGTTTTGAGTGAAATCCACTCACTACAACTATGCAATGCAATACAACTCCATTTTCGGCATGAAATTCGTACGAACTTGAAGTGTCCAATTTCGTTGAGCAATTGAGTTCGGATCGAGCCCAAAACTTGGTCAACTTCATAATATGGTCGGAGGAGTCATTTGGTGGATTTTGATTTAAATCCAGTCACTAGAACTACTCAATGCACCAACCACTCCATTTTCGGCACGAACTTCGTACGAACTTGAAGTGTTCAATTTCGTTGAGCAATTGAGTTCGGATCGAGCCGAAAACTTCGTCAACATCATAACATGGTGGGAGGAGTCATTTGGTGAGTTTTGAGTGAAATCCAATCACTCGAACTATGCAATGCACCAACAACTCCATTTACGCCACGAACTTCGTACGAAGTTCAAGTGTCCAATATGATTGACCAACTGATTTCGTAACGAGCCGAAAACTTGGTCAACATCATAATATGGTCGGAGGAGTCATTTGGTGAGTTTTGATATAATCCAATCACTAGAACTGCACAATGCACCAACCACTCCAATTTCGCCACGAACTACGTACGAACTTGAAGTGTCCAATTTCGTTGAGCAATTGAGTTCAGATCGAGCCCAAAACTTGGTCAACATCATAATATGGCAGGATGAGTCATTTGGTGAGTTTTGAGTGACATCCAATCACTCGAACTATGCAATGCACCGACAACTCCATTTACGCCACGAACTTCGAACGAACTTGAAGTGTCCAATTTCGTTGATCGATTGATTTCAGATCGGGAACAAAACTTGGTCAACATCATAATATGGTGGGAGGACTCATTTCGTGAGTTTTGAGTGAAATCCAATCACTCGAACTATGGAATGCACCAACAATTCCATTTAAGCCACGAACTTCGTACGAACTTGAAGTGTCCAATTTCGTTCACCAATAGATTTCGGAACGAGCCCAAAACTTGGTCAACATCATAATAAGGTGGGAGGAGTCATTTGGTGAGTTTTGAGTGAAATCCAATCACTCGAACTATGCAATGCACCAACAACTCCATTTACGCCACGAACTTCGTACGAACTTGAAGTGTCCAATATCGTTGACCAACTGATTTCGTAACGAGCCCAAAACTTAGTCAACAACATATTATGTTCGGAGGAGTCATTTGGTGAGTTTTGATTTAAATCCAGTCACTAAAACTACGCAATGCACCAACCACTCCATTTACGCCATGAACTTCGTACGAACTTGAAGTGTCCAATATCGTTGACCAACTGATTTCGTAACGAGCCCAAAAATTAGTCAACAACATATTATGTTCGGAGGAGTCATTTGGTGAGTTTTGATTTAAATCCAGTCACTAAAACTACGCAATGCACCAACCACTCCATTTCCGCCACGAACTTCGTACGAACTTGAAATGTCCAATTTCGTTGATCAATTGATTTCGGATCGAGCCCAAAACTTGGTTAACATCATAATTTGGTGGGAGGAGTCATTGGTGAGTTTTGAGTGAAATCCAATCACTTGAACTATGCATTGCCCCAACAACTCCATTTACGCCACGAACTTCGTACGAACTTGAAGTGTCCAATTTCGTTGATCAATTGATTTTGGATCGAGCCCAAAACTTGGTCAACATCATAATATGGTGGGAGGAGTCATTTGGTGAGTTTTGAGTGAAATCCAATCACTTGAACTATGCATTGCCCCAACAACTCCATTTACGCCACGAACTTCGTAAGAACTTGAAGTGTCCAATTTCGTTGATGAAATGATTTCAGATCGAGCACAAAACTTGGTCAACATCATAATATGGTGGGAGGAGTGATTTCGTGAGTTTTGAGTGAAATCCAATCACTCGAACTATGCAATGCACCAACAACTCCATTTACGCCACGAACTTCGTACGAACTTGAAGTGTCCAATTTCGTTGATCAATTGATTTCAGATCGAGAACAAAACTTGGTCAACATCATAATATGGTGGGAGGAGTCATTTCGTGAGTTTTGAGTGAAATCCAATCACTCGAACTATGTAATGCCCCAACAACTCCATTTACGCCACGAACTTCGTACGAACTTGAAGTGTCCAATTTCGTTGATCAATTGATTTCGGATCGAGCCCAAAACTTGGTCAACATCATAATGTGGTGGGAGGAGTCATTTGGTGAGTTTTGAGTGAAATCCAATCACTCGAACTATGCAATGCACCAACAACTCCATTTACGCCACGAACTTCGTACGAAGTTCAAGTGTCCAATATGGTTGACCAACTGATTTCGTAACGAGCCGAAAACTTGGTCAACATCATAATATGGTCGGAGGAGTCATTTGGTGAGTTTTGATTTAAATCCAATCACTAGAACTGCACAATGCACCAACCACTCCATTTTCGCCACGAACTACGTACGAACTTGAAGTGTCCAATTTCGTTGAGCAATTGAGTTCAGATCGAGCCCAAAACTTGGTCAACATCATAATATGGCAGGATGAGTCATTTGGTGAGTTTTGAGTGACATCCAATCACTCGAACTATGCAATGCACCAACAACTCCATTTACGCCACGAACTTCGAACGAACTTGAAGTGTCCAATTTCGTTGATCGATTGATTTCAGATCGGGAACAAAACTTGGTCAACATCATAATATGGTGGGAGGAGTCATTTCGTGAGTTTTGAGTGAAATCCAATCACTCGAACTATGCAATGCACCAACAACTCCATTTAAGCCACGAACTTCGTACGAACTTGAAGTGTCCAATTTCGTTCACCAATAGATTTCGGAACGAGCCCAAAACTTGGTCAACATCATAATAAGGTGGGAGGAGTCATTTGGTGAGTTTTGAGTGAAATCCAATCACTCGAACTATGCAATGCACCAACAACTCCATTTACGCCACGAACTTCGTACGAACTTGAAGTGTCCAATATCGTTGGCCAACTGATTTCGTAACGAGCCCAAAACTTAGTCAACAACATATTATGTTCGGAGGAGTCATTTGGTGAGTTTTGATTTAAATCCAGTCACTAAAACTACGCAATGCACCAACCACTCCATTTCCGCCACGAACTTCGCACGAACTTGAAATGTCCAATTTCGTTGATCAATTGATTTCGGATCGAGCCCAAAACTTGGTCAACATCATAATATGGTGGGAGGAGTCATTTGGTGAGTTTTGAGTGAAATCCAATCACTCGAACTATGCAATGCACCAACAACTCCATTTACGCCGCGAACTTAAATGCGAACTTGAAGTGTCCAATTTCGTTGATCAATTGATTTCGGATCGAGCCCAAAACTTGGTCAACATCATAATATGGTGGGAGGAGTCATTTGGTGAGTTTTGAGTGAAATCCAATCACTCGAACTATGCAATGCACCAACAACTCCATTTACGCCACGAACTTCGTACGAACTTGAAGTGTCCAACTTCGTTGATCAATTGATTTCAGATCGAGCACAAAACTTGGTCAACATCATAATATGGTGGGAGGAGTGATTTCGTGAGTTTTGAGTGAAATCCAATCACTCGAACTATGCAATGCACCAACAACTCCATTTACGCCACGAACTTCGCACGAACTTGAAGTGTCCAATTTCGTTGATCAATTGATTTCAGATCGAGAACAAAACTTGGTCAACATCATAATATGGTGGGAGGAGTCATTTCGTGAGTTTTGAGTGAAATCCAATCACTCGAACTATGTAATGCCCCAACAACTCCATTTACGCCACGAACTTCGTACGAACTTGAAGTGTCCAATTTCGTTGATCAATTGATTTCAGATCGAGAACAAAACTTGGTCAACATCATAATATGGTGGGAGGAGTCATTTCGTGAGTTTTGAGTGAAATCCAATCACTCGAACTATGTAATGCCCCAACAACTCCATTTACGCCACGAACTTCGTGCGAACTTGAAGTGTCCAATTTCGTTGATCAATTGATTTCAGATCGAGAACAAAACTTGGTCAACATCATAATATGGTGGGAGGAGTCATTTCGTGAGTTTTGAGTGAAATCCAATCACTCGAACTATGCAATGCACCAACAACTCCATTTAAGCCACGAACTTCGTACGAACTTGAAGTGTCCAATTTCGTTCACCAATTGATTTCGGAACGAGCCCAAAACTTGGTCAATATCATAATAAGGTGGGAGGAGTCATTTGGTGAGTTTTGAGTGAAATCCAATCACTCGAACTATGCAATGCACCAACAACTCCATTTACCCCACGAACTTCGTACGAACTTGAAGTGTCCAATATCGTTGACCAACTGATTTGGTAACGAGCCCAAAACTTAGTCAACATCATATTATGTTCGGAGGAGTCATTTGGTGAGTTTTGATTTAAATCCAGTCACTAAAACTACGCAAAGCACCAACCACTCCATTTTCGCCACGAACTTCGTACGAACTTGAAGTGTCCAATTTCGTTGAGCAATTGAGTACGGATTGAGCCCAAAACTTAGTCCAGACCATAATATGGTGGCAGGACTCATTTGGTGAGTTTTGAGTGAAATCCAATCACTCGAACTATGCAATGCACCAACAACTCCATTTACGCCACGAACTTCGTACGAACCTGAAATGTCAATTTCGTTGACCAACTGATTACGTGACGAGCAGAAAAGTTGGTCAACATCATAATATGGTCGGAGGAGTCATTTGGTGACTTTTTATTTAAATCCAATCACTAGAACAATGCAATGCACCGATAACTCCATTTACGCCCGAACTTCGTATGAACTTGAAGTGTCCAATTTCGTTGATCAATTGATTTCAGATCGAGCACAAAACTTGGTCAACATCATAATGTGGTGGGAGGAATCATTTTGGTGAGTTTTGAGTGAAATCCAATCACTCGAACTATGCAATGCACCAACAACTCCATTTACGCCACGAACTTCGTGCAGACCTGAAATGTCCAATTTCGTTGATCAATTGATTTCGGATCGAGCCCAAAACTTGGTCAACATCATAATATGGCAGGAGGAGTCATTTGGTGAGTTTTGAGTGACATCCAATCACTCGAACTACGCAATGCACCAACAACTCCGTTTACGCCACGAACTTCGTACGAACTTGAATTGTCCAATTTCATTGATCAAATGATTTCAGATCGAAAACAAAACTTGGTCAACATCATAATACGGTGGAAGGAGTCATTTCGTGAGTTTTGAGTGAAATCCAATCACTCGAACTATGCAATGCACCAACAACTCCATTTACGCCACGAACTTCGTACGAACCTGAAATGTCCAATTTCGTTGATCAATTGATTTCGGATCGAGCCCAAAACTTGGTCAACATCATAATATGGTGGGAGGAGTCATTTGGTGAGTTCTGAGTTAAATCCAATCACTCGAACTATGCAATGCACCAACAACTCCATTTACGTCACGAACTTCGCACGAACTTGAAATGTCCAATTTCGTTGATCAATTGATTTCGGATCGAGCCCAAAACTTGGTTAACATCATAATATGGTGGGAGGAGTCATTTGGTGAGTTTTGAGTGAAATCCAATCACTTGAACTATGCATTGCCCCAACAACTCCGTTTACGCCACGAACTTCGTACGAACTTGAAGTGTCCAATTTCGTTGATCAATTGATTTCGGATCGAGCCCAAAACTTGGTCAACATCATAATATGGTGGCAGGAGTCATTTGGTGAGTTTTGAGTGAAATCCAATCACTCGAACTATGCAATGCACCAACAACTCCATTTACGCCACGAACTTCGTACGAACTTGAAGTGTCCAACTTCGTTGATCAATTGATTTCAGATCGAGCACAAAACTTGGTCAACATCATAATATGGTGGGAGGAGTGATTTCGTGAGTTTTGAGTGAAATCCAATCACTCGAACTATGCAATGCACCAACAACTCCATTTACGCCACGAACTTCGAACGAACTTGAAGTGTCCAATTTCGTTGATCGATTGATTTCAGATCGGGAACAAAACTTGGTCAACATCATAATATGGTGGGAGGAGTCATTTCGTGAGTTTTGAGTGAAATCCAATCACTCGAACTATGCAATGCACCAACAACTCCATTTAAGCCACGAACTTCGCACGAACTTGAAGTGTCCAATTTCGTTCACCAATAGATTTGAACGAGCCCAAAACTTGGTCAACATCATAATAAGGTGGGAGGAGTCATTTGGTGAGTTTTGAGTGAAATCCAATCACTCGAACTATGCAATGCACCAACAACTCCATTTACGCCACGAACTTCGTACGAACTTGAAGTGTCCAATATCGTTGGCCAACTGATTTCGTAACGAGCCCAAAACTTAGTCAACAACATATTATGTTCGGAGGAGTCATTTGGTGAGTTTTGATTTAAATCCAGTCACTAAAACTACGCAATGCACCAACCACTCCATTTCCGCCACGAACTTCGTACGAACTTGAAATGTCCAATTTCGTTGATCAATTGATTTCGGATCGAGCCCAAAACTTGGTCAACATCATAATATGGTGGGAGGAGTCATTTGGTGAGTTTTGAGTGAAATCCAATCACTCGAACTATGCAATGCACCAACAACTCCATTTACGCCGCGAACTTCGTACGAACTTGAAGTGTCCAATTTCGTTGATCAATTGATTTCGGATCGAGCCCAAAACTTGGTCAACATCATAATATGGTGGGAGGAGTCATTTGGTGAGTTTTGAGTGAAATCCAATCACTCGAACTATGCAATGCACCAACAACTCCATTTACGCCACGAACTTCGTACGAACTTGAAGTGTCCAACTTCGTTGATCAATTGATTTCAGATCGAGCACAAAACTTGGTCAACATCATAATATGGTGGGAGGAGTGATTTCGTGAGTTTTGAGTGAAATCCAATCACTCGAACTATGCAATGCACCAACAACTCCATTTACGCCCACGAACTTCGTACGAACTTGAAGTGTCCAATTTCGTTGATCAATTGATTTCAGATCGAGAACAAAACTTGGTCAACATCATAATATGGTGGGAGGAGTCATTTCGTGAGTTTTGAGTGAAATCCAATCACTCGAACTATGTAATGCACCAACAACTCCATTTACGCCACGAACTTCGTACGAACTTGAAGTGTCCAATTTCGTTGATCAATTGATTTCAGATCGAGAACAAAACTTGGTCAACATCATAATATGGTGGGAGGAGTCATTTCGTGAGTTTTGAGTGAAATCCAATCACTCGAACTATGTAATGCCCCAACAACTCCATTTACGCCACGAACTTCGTACGAACTTGAAGTGTCCAATTTCGTTGATCAATTGATTTCAGATCGAGAACAAAACTTGGTCAACATCATAATATGGTGGGAGGAGTCATTTCGTGAGTTTTGAGTGAAATCCAATCACTCGAACTATGCAATGCACCAACAACTCCATTTAAGCCACGAACTTCGTACGAACTTGAAGTGTCCAATTTCGTTCACCAATTGATTTCGAACGAGCCCAAAACTTGGTCAATATCATAATAAGGTGGGAGGAGTCATTTGGGGAGTTTTGAGTGAAATCCAATCACTCGAACTATGCAATGCACCAACAACTCCATTTACCCCACGAACTTCGTACGAACTTGAAGTGTCCAATATCGTTGACCAACTGATTTGGTAACGAGCCCAAAACTTAGTCAACATCATATTATGTTCGGAGGAGTCATTTGGTGAGTTTTGATTTAAATCCAGTCACTAAAACTACGCAAAGCACCAACCACTCCATTTTCGGCACGAACTTCGTACGAACTTGAAGTGTCCAATTTCGTTGAGCAATTGAGTACGGATTGAGCCCAAAACTTAGTCCAGACCATAATATGGTGGCAGGACTCATTTGGTGAGTTTTGAGTGAAATCCAATCACTCGAACTATGCAATGCACCAACAACTCCATTTACGCCACGAACTTCGTACGAACCTGAAATGTCCAATTTCGTTGACCAACTGATTACGTGACGAGCAGAAAAGTTGGTCAACATCATAATATGGTCGGAGGAGTCATTTGGTGACTTTTTATTTAAATCCAATCACTAGAACAATGCAATGCACCGATAACTCCATTTACGCCCCGAACTTCGTATGAACTTGAAGTGTCCAATTTCGTTGATCAATTGATTTCAGATCGAGCACAAAACTTGGTCAACATCATAATATGGTGGGAGGAATCATTTTGGTGAGTTTTGAGTGAAATCCAATCACTCGAACTATGCAATGCACCAACAACTCCATTTACGCCACGAACTTCGTACGAACCTGAAATGTCCAATTTCGTTGATCAATTGATTTCGGATCGAGCCCAAAACTTGGTCAACATCATAATATGGCAGGAGGAGTCATTTGGTGAGTTTTGAGTGACATCCAATCACTCGAACTACGCAATGCACCAACAACTCCGTTTACGCCACGAACTTCGTACGAACTTGAATTGTCCAATTTCATTGATCAAATGATTTCAGATCGAAAACAAAACTTGGTCAACATCATAATACGGTGGAAGGAGTCATTTCGTGAGTTTTGAGTGAAATCCAATCACTCGAACTATGCAATGCACCAACAACTCCATTTACGCCACGAACTTCGTACGAACCTGAAATGTCCAATTTCGTTGATCAATTGATTTCGGATCGAGCCCAAAACTTGGTCAACATCATAATATGGTGGGAGGAGTCATTTGGTGAGTTCTGAGTGAAATCCAATCACTCGAACTATGCAATGCACCAACAACTCCATTTACGTCACGAACTTCGCACGAACTTGAAATGTCCAATTTCGTTGATCAATTGATTTCGGATCGAGCCCAAAACTTGGTTAACATCATAATATGGTGGGAGGAGTCATTTGGTGAGTTTTGAGTGAAATCCAATCACTTGAACTATGCATTGCCCCAACAACTCCGTTTACGCCACGAACTTCGCACGAACTTGAAGTGTCCAATTTCGTTGATCAATTGATTTCGGATCGAGCCCAAAACTTGGTCAACATCATAATATGGTGGCAGGAGTCATTTGGTGAGTTTTGAGTGAAATCCAATCACTCGAACTATGCAATGCACCAACAACTCCATTTACGCCACGAACTTCGCACGAACTTGAAGTGTCCAATTTCGTTGATCAATTGATTTCAGATCGAGCACAAAACTTGGTCAACATCATAATATGGTGGGAGGAGTGATTTCGTGAGTTTTGAGTGAAATCCAATCACTCGAACTATGCAATGCACCAACAACTCCATTTACGCCACGAACTTCGTATGAACTTGAAGTGTCCAATTTCGTTGATCAATTGATTTCGGATCGAGCCCAAAACTTGGTCAACATCATAATATGGTGGGAGGAGTCGTTTGGTGAGTTCTGAGTTAAATCCAATCACTCGAACTATGCAATGCACCAACAACTCCATTTACGCCACGAACTTCGTACGAACTTGAAGTGTCCAATTTCGTTGATGAAATGATTTCAGATCGAGCACAAAACTTGGTCAACATCATAATATGGTGGGAGGAGTGATTTCGTGAGTTTTGAGTGAAATCCAATCACTCGAACTATGCAATGCACCAACAACTCCATTTACGCCACGAACTTCGTACGAACTTGAAGTGTCCAATTTCGTTGATCAATTGATTTCAGATCGAGAACAAAACATGGTCAACATCATAATATGGTGGGAGGAGTAATTTCGTGAGTTTTGAGTGAAATCCAATCACTCGAACTATGCAATGCACCAACAACTCCATTTACGCCACGAACTTCGTACGAACTTGAAGTGTCCAATTTCGTTGATGAAATGATTTCAGATCGAGCACAAAACTTGGTCAACATCATAATATGGTGGGAGGAGTGATTTCGTGAGTTTTGAGTGAAATCCAATCACTCGAACTATGCAATGCACCAACAACTCCATTTACGCCACGAACTTCGTACGAACTTGAAGTGTCCAATTTCTTTGATCAATTGATTTCGGATCGAGCCCAAAACTTGGTCAACATCATAATATGGTGGGAGGAGTCATTTCGTGAGTTTTGAGTGAAATCCAATCACTCGAACTATGCAATGCACCAACAACTCCATTTACGCCACGAACTTCGTACGAACTTGAAGTGTCCAATTTCGTTGATCAATTGATTTCGGATCGAGCACAAAACTTGGTCAACATCATAATATGGTGGGAGGAGTGATTTCGTGAGTTTTGAGTGAAATCCAATCACTCGAACTATGCAATGCACCAACAACTCCATTTACGCCACGAACTTCGTACGAACTTGTAGTGTCCAATTTCATTGATCAAATGATTTCAGATCGAAAACAAAACTTGGTCAACATCATAATATGGTGGAAGGAGTCATTTCGTGAGTTTTGAGTGAAATCCAATCACTCGAACTATGCAATGCACCAACAACTCCATTTACGCCACGAACTTCGCAGAACCTGAAATGTCCAATTTCGTTTCTCAATTGATTTCGGATCGAGCCCAAAACTTGGTCAACATCATAATATGGTGGGAGGAGTCATTTGGTGAGTTCTGAGTTAAATCCAATCACTCGAACTATGCAATGCACCAACAACTCCATTTTCGGCACGAACTTCGTACGAACTTGAAGTGTCCAATTTCGTTGAGCAATTGAGTTCGGATCGAGCCCAAAACTTGGTCAACATCATAATTTGGCAGGAGGAGTCATTTGGTGAGTTTTGAGTGACATCCAATCACTCGAACTATGCAATGCACCAACAACTCCATTTACGCCACGAACTTCGTACGAACTTGAAGTGTCCAATTCGTTCACCAATTGATTTCGGAACGAGCCCAAAACTTGGTCAACATCATAATATGTGGGAGGAGTCATTTGGTGAGTTTTGAGTGAAATCCAATCACTTGAACTATGCAATGCCCCAACAACTCCATTTACGCCACGAACTTCGTACGAACTTGAAGTGTCCAATTTCGTTGATCAATTGATTTCGGATCGAGCCCAAAACTTTTTCAACATCATAATATGGTGGGAGGTGTCATTTGGTGAGTTTTGAGTGAAATCCAATCACTCGAACTATGCAATGCACCAACAACTCCATTTACGCCACGAACTTCGTACGAACTTGAAGTGTCCAATATCGTTGACCAACTGATTTCGTAACGACCCGAAAACTTGGTCAACATCATAATATGGTCGAAGGAGTCATTTGGTGAGTTTTGATTTAAATCCAATCACTAGAACTACGCAATGCACCAACCACTCCATTTTCGGCACGAACTTCGTACGAACTTGAAGTGTCCAATTTCGTTGACCAATTGAGTTCGGTTCGAGCCCGAAACTTGGTCAACATCATAATATGGTGGGAGGAGTATTTGGTCAGTTTTGAGTGAAATCCAATCACTAGAACTACGCAATGCACCAACAACTCCATTTTCGGCATGAACTTCGTACGAACTTGAAGTGTCCAATTTCGTTGAGCAATTGAGTTCAAATCGAGCCCAAAACTTGGTCAACAACATAATTTGGTGGGAGGAGTCATTTGGTGAGGTTTGATTGAAATCCAATCAGTCGAACTATGCAATGCACCAACAACTCCATTTACGCCACGAACTTCGTACGAACTTGAAGTGTCCAATTTCGTTGATCAATTGATTTCAGATCGAGCTCAAAACTTGGTCAACATCATAATATGGTGGGAGGAGTCATTTGGTGAGTTTTGAGTAAAATCCAATCACTCGAACTATGCATTGCACCAACAACTCCATTTACCCCACGAACTTCGTACGAACTTGAAGTGTCCAATACCGTTGACCAACTGATTTCGTAACGAGCCGAAAATTTGGTCAACATCATAATATGGCCGGAGGAGTCATTTGGTGAGTTTTTATTTAAATCCAATCACTAGAACTACGCAATGCACCAACCACTCCATTTTCGCACGAACTTCGTACGACCTTGAAGTGTCCGATTTCGTTGACCAATTGAGTTCGGATCGAGCCCAAAACTTGGTCAACATCATAATATGGTGGGAGGAGTCATTTGGAGAGTTTTGAGTGGATTCCAATCACTATAACTATGCAATGCACCAACAACTCCATTTATGCCACGAACTTCGTACGAACTTGAAGTGCCCAATTTGTTTTACCAATTGAGTTCGGATCGAGCCCAAAACTTGGTCAACATTGTAATACGAAGGGAGGAGTCATTTGGTGAGTTTTGAGTGATATCCAATCACCAGAACTATGCAATGCACCAACCACACCATTTATGGCACCAACTTCGTACGAACTTGAAGTCACGACCTGACTCCCCTAGCAAGAAATTGTCCGCTTTGGGCCCCCGGCCACACGGTTTTGTTTCTGGGAACTCACGAGCAACTTCCCAGTGGGTCACCCATCCGGGAATTACTCTAGCACAAACTCGCTTAACTTCGGAGTTCCTACGGAATCCAAAGCCAGCAAGCTCCCAAAATCATAATATGGTGGGAGGAGTCATTTCGTGAGTTTTGAGTGAAATCCAATCGCTAGAACTATGCAATGCACCAACTACTCCATTTACGGTCAGAAATTAGTGCGAACTTGAAGTGTGCAACTTCGTTGACGAATTGATTTCAGATCGAGCCCAAATCTTGCACAACATCATAATATGGTGGGAGGTGAATTGAAGTGGCCAATTTCATTGCCACGAACTTCGTACGAATTTGAAGTGGCCAATTTCATTGCCCAATCGATTTTGGATCGAGCCCAAAACTTGGTCAACACCATAATATGATGGGAGGAGTCATTTGGTAAGTTTTGAGTGAAATCCAATCACTAGAACTATACAATGCACGAACCACGCCATTTACGGCACCAACTTCATACGAACTTGAACTGTCCAATTTTTTTGACCAATTGATTTCGGATCGAGCCCAACACTTGGTCAACTTCATAATATGATGGGAGGAGTCATTTGGTAAGTTTTGAGTGAAATCCAGTCACTAGAACTATGCAATGCACTACCCACTCCATTTACGGGATGAACTTCGTACAAACTTGAAGTGTCCAATTTCTTTGACCAATTGATTTCGGATAGAGCCCAAAACTTGGTCAACACCATAATATGATGGGAGGAGTCAATTGGTAAGTTTTGAGTGAAATCCAATCACTAGAACTATGCAATGCACCAACTACTCCATTCAAAGGACGAACTTCGCATTTAAATTGAAGTGTCCAATTTCTTTGACCAATTGATTTCGGGAGCCCAAAAATGGTCTACATCATAATAGGATGGGAGGAGTCATTTAGTAAGTTTTGAGTGAAATCCAATCACTGGAACTATGCAATGCACCGACCACTCCATTTACGCCACCAACCTCGTACTAACTTCAAGTGTCCAATTTCTTTGACCAATTGATTTTGGATCGAGCCCAAAACTTGGTCAACACCATAATATGATGGGAGGAGTCATTTGGTAAGTTTTGAGTGAAATCCAATCACCAAAACTATGCAATGCACCAACCACGCCATTTATGACCCAAACTTCATACGAACTTGAAGTGTCTAATTTCTTTGACCAATTGATTTCGGATCGAGCCAAAAACTTGGTCAACTTCATAATATGATGGGAGGAGTCATTTGGTAAGTTTTGAGTGAAATCCAATCACTAGAACTATGCAATGCACCAATCACTACATTTACAGGTCGAACTTCGTACGAACTTAAAGTGTCCAATTTCTTTGACCAATTAATTTCGGATCGAGCCCAAAACATGGTCTACATCATAATAGGATGGGAGGAGTCATTTGGTAAGTTTTGAGGGAAATCCAATTTCTAGAACTATCAATGCACCAACCACGTCGTTTACGGCACCAACTTCATACGAACTTGAAGTGTCCAATTTCTTTGACCAATTGATTTCGGATCGAGCCCAAAACTTGGTCAACTTCATAATATTATGGGAGGAGTCATTTGGGAAGTTTTGAATGAAATCCAATCACTAGAACTATCCAATGTGCCAACTACTCCATTTAAAGGACGAACTTCGTACGAATTTGAAGTGTCCAATTTCTTTGACCAATTGATTTCGGATAGAGCCCAAAACTTGGTCAACACCATAATATGATGGGAGGAGTCAATTGGTAAGTTTTGAGTGAAATCCAATCACTAAAACTATGCAATGCACCAACTACTCCATTCAAAGGACGAACTTCGTACGAAATTGAAGTGTCCAATTTCTTTGACCAATTGATTTCGGATCGAGCCCAAAAAATGGTCTACATCATAATAGGATGGGAGGAGTCATTTAGTAAGTTTTGAGTGAAATCCAATCACTGGAACTATGCAATGCACCGACCACTCCATTTACGCCACCAACCTCGTACTAACTTCAAGTGTCCAATTTCTTTGACCAATTGATTTTGGATCGAGCCCAAAACTTGGTCAACACCATAATATGATGGGAGGAGTCATTTGGTAAGTTTTGAGTGAAATCCAATCACCAAAACTATGCAATGCACCAACCACGCCATTTACGACCCAAACTTCATACGAACTTGAAGTGTCTAATTTCTTTGACCAATTGATTTCGGATCGAGCCAAAAACTTGGTCAACTTCATAATATGATGGGAGGATTCATTTGGTAAGTTTTGAGTGAAATCCAATCACTAGAACTATGCAATGCACCAATCACTACATTTACAGGTCGAACTTAAATGCGAACTTAAAGTGTCCAATTTCTTTGACCAATTAATTTCGGATCGAGCCCAAAACATGGTCTACATCATAATAGGATGGGAGGAGTCATTTAGTAAGTTTTGAGTGAAATCCAATCACTAGAACTACGCAATGCACAAAACAGTCCATTTACGCCACGAACTTGGTACGAACTTGAAGTGTCCAATTACGTTGTCCAATTGATTTCAATCGACCCCAAAACTTGGTCAACATCCCAATATGGTGGGAAGAGTCATTTGAAGAGTTTTGAGTGAAATCCAATCACAAGAACTATGCAATGCACCAACCACTACATTTACGGCACGAACTTCGTACGATTTTGAAGTGTCCAATTTCTTTGACATCATAATATGGTGGGAGGAGCCATTTGGAGAGTTTTCAGTGAAATCCAGTCACTAAATTTCTTTAACGATTTGATTTCGGATCGAGCCCAATACATGGTCAACATCATAATATGGTGGGAGGAGTCAGTTGGTGAGTTTTGTGTGAAATCCAATCACTAGAACTATGCAATTTACCAACCATTCCATTTACGGCACGAACTTCGTACGAACTTGAAGTGTCCAATTTCTTTGACCAATTGACTTCGGATCGAGCCCAAATCTTGGTTAACATCATAATATGGTGGGAAGAGTCATTTGGTGTGTTTTGAGTGAAATTCAATCAATAGAACTACACAATGCACCACCCACGCCATTTACGGCACGAACTTCGTGCGAACTTGAAGTCTCCAATTTCTTTGACCAATTGATTTCGGATCGAGCCCAAAACTTGGGCACATCATAATTTGGTGGGAGGAGTCATTTGGTGAGTTTTGTGTGAAATCCAATCACTAGAATTATGCAATTTACCAATCATTCCATTTACGGCACGAACTTCGTTCGAACTTGAAGTGTCCAATTTCTTTGACCAATTGACTTCAGATTGAGCCCAAATCTTGGTCAACAACATAATATGGTGGGAAGAGTCATGTAACAACCCGATCCCAATTTAAGATTAAATATTAGAATATTGAAGGTAAGGACGATTATACCCCGATTGAAAATTAAGAGAATTAAAAGTTGACTTTAAGATCGGGAGGAAGCCACATGGGAATCTGAGGAGCAGATGCGGGCTCGATATCCGTATCTATTTGAATGACAGGTAAGAGGATGGTTTTATTAAAGTTAAAGAAGAATCTTAAGATTTGAAAAATTTGTTGTGGTTTTCATATTAAATTCAAGGAATTAAACTTGTCAATTACAGAAACTAGTTGAAGAGCGTAGAGTTGGTGCTTTAAACGGAGTAAGAAATTTCGGGGACGAAATTTTTATAAGGAGGGTAGATTGTAACAACCCGATCCCAATTTAAGATTAAATATTAGAATATTGAAGGTAAGGATGATTATACCCCGATTAAAAATTAAGGGAATTAAAAGTTGACTTTAAGATCGGGAAAGAATTTGGTGGAACGAGGTGTACCGTTGCGTCCGGCCCGTCGAAGCGAGTCCGTGGACGTGCGGAACACCCGATTCCAAGCCCGAACGAACGTTTAAAGGTCTAAAAATAGTAGGGGCAGTTTTGTAATTTTGAAAAAAGGGATAAAAATCAGAAACCCAGCTGGCCAATGAGCTAGCGCGTGCGAAACTTCTCCCCCGACCTCTCTCTCTCGTCTTCCTTGCGAAAACCCTCCTCTCTCTCTCCGGTGTGAACCAGTCGTGCTCAGGCACGACTCCGAGCAAGGCCACCGCCTAGACCTCCACCGAACCCTCCTCTCTCCACCCTCAGTCCATCCCTGCCATCGATTTTGGCCGAAACCACCTCGAACCTCCTCTGCAACGCGAAAAACCAATCGGGGCTTCCTCTGCTCGAACTCTCGGATACTGCCACCAAATTGATCGATTTGGGTGAGTTTTCTGCTCTATTTCTCGAGCTCTAATTGTTTTCAAGGTTGGTTTTGGCTGATTTAAGGTGTGGGAACGAATTGAATAACCTAGGGTTTGGGGTACGATCGGGTCTGATTTCTGGCGTGATTCCGGCCGGTTCTTGGCCGGTTCTCAATGCCAAAACACTCCCCTCCACCCAATGATCACTTGGGTATTAGTTTGCAGGTTGAATCGAGAATTTTCCGTCGCCGGAAAATTCTCTCAAGCCACCCAACCTGGCCGCGCGTGTGGCGGCGCGTGGGCCAGGTGGTGGCGGCGGTTTCTCATGCCAAAACGCCTCCCGTAGTCTCCCGAGCGTGTAGGTATGCTCGAACGAATTTATGGAAATCGTTTGAGCGAAGAACCAATGTTACCGGTTAGATTTAACTAGGGTTAACTTGGGTTCATTGAGTTTGAACCGTCAGATCGTAATGAAACTTGGAAGTTAAGTAATTGGGAATCTTAGAAACCTATAGGAAGTTACGGATTGTCGATTGGAGGTCGGAAACCTATTGAACGAACGAATCGAACCTAATAAGGATTTAATCCAATATTTAATCCCGGGGACTTCCAAGTTAACTAAACGGCTTAAATTAGAATCAAGTGGGCCCGGGAAACCTTTCTAATCAAAATTGAACACTTTAGGCCCGGGGGTCGGGATTTTCATTAAATTACTATGCCGAGCTATGGTCAATTAATAAATGGTTTAATTTTCGTAAATAGGTACTCAAGCTTCGGCGGAGTTGCAGGAAGGCCCTTCTGAGGGTCCGGCAAACTCGGATCAACAGTGAGTGGACCTTTGATTTTATAAATGACTTTTATTATAATAAATGCTTATTTACTGCTTTTATGAAATAAATAATGATGAACATTGTTTATGAATTAAATGATTTGATTTCCTGCATAATGAAATTTGAATTTATTTTCCGAGCCTTGGATTTGGAATTTATAAGGGAACTTATGGTTATGGTTTATGAAATTGGAAAGGCTCAAGGTTTTACTTATGTAAAGGATTTTAATATTATGGTTACGAAAGGTTTCAAACCACTCTAGGTACCCTAGTATGTAACTGTTGCCTTCGGAATTATTATGCTGCCCACGGAATAATGTGATCTTGGTTATTACCCGGTCTACGGACCATGGTTGCCTTCGGTTTAAGTCTGCGCGCATGACTCACGCCCCACGAGTCTCGGGGACGCCCGGACCGTGCGGAGCGAGGACGCGGCTCGGGTAAACTTTGTGTTTTCCGAGTCCAGCGAGGACGCGGCTCGGGTAAACTTTGTGTTTTCCGAGTTTAGCAAGGACGTGGCTCGGGTAAACTCTGTGTTTCCCGAGTCTTGCGAGGACGCGGCTCGGCTGACTTTGTGTCTCCGAGTCTAGCGAGGAAAGGAATTGATGGAATTTATAAGGGTATACCTAGGTGGACTCTATTTAAAGTTGATTTGTTAATATCTTCGTTTATGAATAAGAATTTCTATTTGATGAACTTTATAAATATGTTTTATATGCATACTTTAATTTACTGTTCGTTTATAGAATTGTTTTCTTATGTTTTTAACAGTGGGGCTAACGTGTTGTTTTCAATTTTCTAAAACTACCTTTTTGGTCCACTCACCTTTTTTTAAATGTTTTCGCCCCCAGGCTGTAGGTTGTAGCTGAGCACCACCACCGGCCCGTCTTCACCGCCACTGCTCTCTCACAACTTGTGTAGGGTCCTTGACCCGAAAAACTTTGTAATTAATATTTAGTAGCTCTGAACTTGCCCAAGTGTTGTGAGGCCTGAGGCCGTACTTTTGAATTTCTGTTGTGTGTGAAACCTTAACTTGTGCTTGCTAAAGTTTGTGGAGATAAAAATTGTGCTTTCGCAGGTGTAATTAATTTGGGAAATGAGCCATTTACAGGGGAGACTCCGTCGAATTTTCGGCAGAAGTCAAACCTTAAAATTCGTTTTTCTCAATTTCTTTATTTAAAGGGAAAAATGGGCAAGTGTGTCCGACACCCGACAGATGTCGGACACGGACAGGGCTTGGCCCGGATTCCAAAGTGGAATTAGGGTCGGGTCCTGTCAAGTCATTTGGTGTGTTTTGAGTGAAATCAAATCAATAGAACTACGCAATGCACCAACCACGCCATTTACGGCACGAACTTCGTACGAACTTGAAGTCTCCAATTTCTTTGACCAATTGATTTCGGATCGAGCCCAAAACTTGGGCACATCATAATTTGGTGGGAGTAGTCATTTGGTGAGTTTTGTGTGAAATCCAATCACTAGAACTGTGCAATTTACCAACCATTCCATTTACGGCACGAACTTCGTTCGAACTTGAAGTGTCCAATTTCTTTGACCAATTGACTTCGGATTGAGCCCAAATCTTGGTCAACATCATAATATGGTGGAAAGAGTCATTTGGTGTGTTTTGAGTGAAATCAAATCAATAGAACTACGCAATGCACCAACCACGCCATTTATGGCAAGAACTTGAAGTCTCCAATTTCTTTGACCAATTGATTTCGGATCGAGCCCAAAACTTGGGCACATCATAATATGGTGGGAGGAGTCATTTGGTGAGTTTTGTGCGAAATCCAATCACTAGAACTATGCAATTTACCAACCATTCCATTTACGGCACGAACTTTGTTTGAACTTGAAGTGTCCAATTTCTTTGACCAATTGACTTCGGATCGAGCCCAAAACTTGGACACGTCGTAATATGGTGGGAGGAGTCATTTGGTGAGTTTTGAGTGAAATGCAATCACTAGAACTATGCAATGCACCAACTACTCCATTTACGGTCAGAAGTTAGTACGAACTTGAAGTGTCTGATTTTGTTGACCATTTGATTACGGATCGAGCCCAAAACTTGGTCAACATCATAATATGGTGGGAGCAGTCATTTCGTGAGTTTTGATTGAAATCCACTCACTAGAACAATGCAATGCACCAACCACTCCATTTACGGCACCAACGTCGTACGAACTTGAAGTGTCCAATTTCGTTGACCAATTGATTTCAGATCGAGCCGAAAACATGGTCAACATCATAATACGATGGGAGGAGTCATTTGGTAAGTTTTGAGTGAAATCCAATCACTAGAACAGTGCAATGCACCGACCTCGCCATTTACGACACCAACTTCGTATGAAGTTGAAGTGTCCAATTTCGTTGACCAATTGATATCGGATTCAGCCCAAAACTTGGTCAACATCATAATATGATGGGAGGAGTCAGTTGGTAAGTTTTGAGTGAAATCCAATCACTAGAACAGTGCAATGCTCCGACCTCGCCATTTACGGCACGAACTTCGTACGAACTTGAAGTATCCAATTTCTTTGACCAATTGATTTCGGATCGAGCCCAAAACTTGGTCAACATCATAATATGGTGGGAGGAGTCATATGGTAAGTTTTGAGTGAAATCCAATCAATTGAACTATGCAACGCAAAAACCACTCCATTTACGGCACCAACTTCGTACGAACTTGAAGTGTCCAATTTCTTTGACCAATTGATTTCGAACCAAGCCCAAAACTTGGTCAACAACATAATATGAAGGGAGGAATCATTTGGTAAGTTTTAGGTGAAATCCAATCACTAGAAAAACACAATGCACCAACCACGCCATTTACGGCACCAACTTCGTAGGAACTTGAAGTGTCCATTGTTGTTGACCAATTGATTTTTGATCGAGCCCAAAACTTGATCAATGTCATAATATGGTGGGAGGAGTCATTTGGTAAGTTTTGAGTGAAATCCAATCACCGAAACTATGCAATGCACAAACCACACCATTTACGGCACCAACTTAGTACGAACTTGAACTGTCCAATTTCTTTAACCAATTGATTTCGGATCGCGCCAAAACTTGGTCAACATCATAATATGGTGGGAGCAATCATTTGGTTAGTTTTGAGTGAAATACAATCATTAGAACAATGCAATGCACCAACCACGCCATTTAAGGCATGAACTTTGTACGAACTTGAAGAGTCAAATTTCTTTAAGCAATTGAGTTCGGATCGAGCACAAAACTTGGTAAACGTCATAACATGGTGGGAGGAGCCATTTGTTGTGTTTTGAGTGAAATCCAATCACTGGAACTACGCAATGCACCAACCACTCCATTTACGGCACGAACTTCGTACGAACTTGAAGTGTCCAATTTCTTTGGCCAATCGATTTCGGATCGATCTCAAAACTTGGTCAACATCGTAATATGGTGGGAGTAGTCATTTGGTGACTTTTGAGAGAAATCCAATAACTAGAACTATGCAATGTAACAGCCACTCCACTTACAGTCATATATTAATACGAACTTAAAGTGTCCAATTACGTTGACCAATTGATTTCGGATCGAACCCAAAACATGGTCAACATCATCATATCGTGGGAGGAGTCATTTGGTGAGTTTTGGGTGAAATCCAATCACTAGAACTATGCAATGCACCAACCACTCCATTCACAGCACGAACTTCGTACAAACTTAAAGTGTCCAATTTCTTTGACCAATTAATTTCGGATCGCGCCCGAAACTTGGTCAACATTATAATATGGTGAGAGGAATCATTTGGATAGTTCTGAGTGAAATACAGTCATTACAACAATGCAATGTACCAACCACGCCATTTATGGCACCAACTTCGTACGAATTTGAAGTGTCCAATTTCCATGACCAAATGATTTCGGATCGAGCCCGAAACTCGGTCAACTTCATAATATGGTGGGTGGAGTTATTTCGTGACTTTTGACTAAAATCCAATCACTAGAACTATGCCAACTACTCCATTAACGATCAGAAATTAGTACGAACTTGAAGTGTCCAATTTCGTTGACCAATTGATTTCGAATCGAGCCCAAAACTTGGACAACATCATAATATCGTGGGAAGAGTCATTCGGTGAGTTTTGAGTGAAATCCAATCACTAGAGCTATGCAATGCACCAACCACTCCATTTACGGCACTAACTACGTATGAACTTGAAGTGTCCAATTTCGTTGACCAATCGATTTCGGATCAAGCCCAAAACTTGGTCAACATCATAATATGCTTGGAGGAGTCATATGGTAAGTTTTGAGTGAAATCCAATCCATTGAACTATGCAACGCAAAAACCACTCCATTGACGGCACCAACTTCGTACGAACTTGAAGTGTCCAATTTCTTTGACCAATTGATTTCGGATCGAGCCCAAAACTTGGTCAACATCATAATATGGTTTGGGAAGTCACTTGGTGAGTTTTGAGTGAAATCCAATCACTAGAACTATGCAATGCACCAACCACTCTATTTACGCCACCAACTTCGTATGAACATGAGGTGTCCAAATTCTTTAACCAATTGATTTCGGATCGAGCCCCAAACTTGGTGATCGGTGTATAATTACATATCATTTCGTACCCTTCTAACTTATGATTTGGTTATGTTTTTGAGTTAAAGTTGTGCTTTTAATCTATTTTGTGTTTGTTTCAGTGTAATAAGCTTATGACTCATTAAATGCATTTTGGAGACAAGTTCGCTCAAAACGGTGTCTGCAGATCTGTCAACTTCACGGATTGGACTGTACTTGCTCAAAAAGAACCAGATAATGAACCATACATCATTGAAAAGATACGGAAGTCTATTTTCTGGAGCATTTTACGGTTCATGATTTCGACTCCTCTAGAGGAAGTTATGCAGGTTTTGGCAGCTTAAGGTCAAAATCGGCAGGATCTGCGTTACTGGGCCATAAATGACATTTGAAGGTCTTTCCGATTTTTCCTTGTGCTGGGCTGCATATGCTTGGAAAGATAATTCAAAGAACTTGAAGATCCATAGTTTTCCAGATTTTTCAGAATGGAGGAACAAGCCCAAAACGAGCCCAAAAGCATACTGCAATTGCTTGGTCATGATTAGCTATGCATGTGCAATTGTTGATAGTTCTTGGTCATGATTAGCTATGCATGTGCTATTGTTGATAGTGGGGAAGAAGCATTTTTATTTGTCATAATTGAAGTGGGTTGTGTAAAGAAATAAAGAAAGCAAAAGCATCAAGTGGGAACTAGCCAAATGATGAAAGGAGATGGATGCCCATGTGAAATTGAGGTGGCTATGCAACTTGTTGTCAAAAGAAGGAATTAAATAAACCAAGAAGAATATTGGCATGTGAGTTTGATGCTTTCCTTCTCCTATAAATAGGAGACTTCGCTAACCTTCAAACACACCCCAAGGGGGGGAGCTCTCAAACATCTCTCTAGAGCTCCTCTCCCTTCTCTCCCTCAAATTCTCTTAGTTTTCTTTTTAGTTCTCAATTATTGTAACAAAACCATTTTGCTTTTTAGTTGTAATTTATTTTTCATTGTAATGTAAATTCTTTTCTTAAGTTTTCAAGTTTAATTAGTTTTCAAGTTTCAATTATAGTTCTTGTTCTTATTCATTATGCTTATAACTTAATATGCTTGTTTGAATGATTCATCACCATTAAAACTTGTATGTTAGCTATCTTGGTTTGAATTAAGAGTAGACACCATGCATTAATT
Organism: Prunus padus; assembly: GCA_024362665.1. Lineage (NCBI taxonomy): Eukaryota > Viridiplantae > Streptophyta > Magnoliopsida > Rosales > Rosaceae > Prunus > Prunus padus. Next base: position 24,142,725 of record JANFAM010000012.1, read on the forward strand.
CGAATTGAACTATGAATAGGAAGAGTATGTATGGACATTCGACAACAGGGATTAGATACATGCTTGGTTGTTTAAAACATTCTTCTTTGCTTAATTTAGGTTCGACAACAAGGATCTAATTAGGGAATTAGGAATACAACGTTAGGACCAGACACCATGGCTTAATCATACTTTAGCTAAAATCAATCTGTGAATCTAGATTGAACTTGGTAACTAATTTGCTTGAGTTAATTAATTTCTTTTCTTTCTTTCTTGTTTTATTTATTTTCTTTTCATTTCTGTTTTGTGCAGGGAATCAAATTGAATCAATCTATCATCAATCCTCGTGGGATCGACCTCGTACTTACACATGCTATACTACCCAACGCCTCGTGCACTTGCGAGTTAACACTTGGTCAACATCATAATATGGTGGGAGGAGTCATTTGATGAGTTTTCAGTGAAATCCAATCACAAGAACTATGCAATGCATCAACCACTCCACTTACGGTCATAAATTAATACGAACTTGAAGTGTCCAATTACGTTGACCAATTGATTTCGGATCGAGGCCAAAAGTTGGTCAACATCATAATATGGTGGGAGGAGTCATTTGGTGAGTTTTGAGTGAAATCCAATCGCTTGAACTATGCATTGCACCAACCACTCCATTTACGGCACGAACTTCGTACGAACTTGAAGTGTCCAATTTCTTTGACCAATTGATTTCGGATCGAGCCCAAAACTTGATCAACATCATAACACGGTGGGAGTCATTTGGTGACTTTTGAGTGAAATCCAATCACTAGAACTATGCAATGCAACAGCCACTCCACTTACGGTCATAAATTAATTCGAACTTGAAGTGTCCAATTACGTTGACCAATTGATTTCGGATAGAACCCAAAACATGGTCAACATCATCATATCGTGGGACGAATCATTTGCTGAGTTTTGGGTGAAATCCAATCACTAGAACTTTGCAATGCACCAACCACTCCATTTACGGCACGAACTTTGTACAAACTTGAAGTGTCCAATTTCTTTGACCAATTAATTTCGGATCACGCCCAAAACTTGGTCAACATCATAATATGATGGGAGGAATCATTTGGTTAGTTCTGAGTGAAATACAGTCATTAGAACAATGCAATGCACCAACCACTCCATTTACGGCACTAACTTCGTATAACTTGAAGTGTCCAATATCGTTGACCAATTGATTTCGGATCGAGCCCGAAACTCGGTCAACTTCATAATATGGTGGGTGGAGTTATTTCGTGACTTTTGAGTAAATCCAATCACTAGAACTATGCAGTGCACCAACTACTTCATTTATGATCAGAAATTAGTACGAACTTGAAGTGTCCAATTTCATTGACCAATTGATTTCGAATCGAGCCCAAAACTTGGACAACAACATAATATGGTAATAGGAGTCATTTAGTGAGTTTTGAGTGAAATCCAATCACTTGAACTATGCAAAGCACCAACCACGCCATTTACGGCACCAACTTCGTACGAACTTGAAGTGTCCAATTTCGCTGACCAATCGATTTCGGATCGAGCCCAAAACTTGGTCAACATCATAATATGGTGGGAGGAGTCAGTTGCTGAGCTTTGATTTAAATCCAATCACTTGAGCTATGCAATGCACCAACCACTCCATTTACGGCACTAACTTTGTAAGAACTTGAAGTGTCCAATTTCGTTGACCAATTGATTTCGGATCGAGCCGAAAACTTGGTCAACGTCATAATATTGTGGGAGTAGTCATTTGGTAAGTTTTGAGTGAAATCCAATCTCTGAAACTATGCAACGCACAAACCACTCCATTTACGGCACCAACTTCGCACGAACTTGAAGTGTCCAATTTCTTTAACCAATTGATTTCGGATCGAGCCTAAGACTTGGTCAACATCATAATATGATGGGAGGAGTCATTTGGTGAGGTTTCAGTGAAATCCAATCACTAGAATTATGCAATGCACCAACCATACCATTTACGGCACGAACTTCGTACGAACATGAAGTGTCCAATTTATTTATCCAATTGATTTTGGGTCTAGCCCAAAACTTGGTCAACATCATAATATGGTGGGAGGAGTCATTTGGTAAGTTTTGAGTGAACTCCAAGTACTAGAACTGTGCAATACATCATCATATGGTGTGAGGAGCCATTTGGTGAGTTTTGAGTGAAATCCAGTCACTAGAACTCCGCAATGCACCAACCACTCCATTTATGACACGAACTGTGAACTCGCAAGTGTGCAGGCCAATTAGTAGTATAGCAAGACAAGTACGAGATCGTACCCACGAGGACTGAGAAGTTCAAATTAGTTATGTACTTAGATTACCCAATTTTAGAAACAAGAAGTTAAGTCTAAAACAGATTTTAGAGAGAGATTGATTGACATTGTGAAAACAAATGAAACAAAACGAAAATGCAAACAAAGGCAAAGTAAACAAGTGTATCAAAGAGTGGTTTTGAGGTTGGAAATAGATTGGGAGACTAGGGCATTCGATTCACCATAACAATCAAATTCTAGGTTATAAGGATTCAAGTGACAAGTCTAATTCAGATTCAAAGATTGATTCGAGCTAAAGTATGATTAAGCCATGGTGTTTGATCCTAACCCTGTATTTCCAATTCCCTAATTAAGTCCTTGTTGTCGAACTTAAATCAAGCATCAGAAATCCATTAAGCATAGAAGAATGTTTTAAACAACCAAGCATGTATCTAATCCCTGTTGTCGAATGTCCATACATACTCATCTTATTCATAGTTCAATTGAAACAAAAGCATAAGGTGTCTACTTTAGTTTCAACCAAAATACACAAATCTCAATGCATTCAGATTAGCATATAAGTAGATAGGCATAATGAATAAGAGCATGAATCTTGAATCAAACTTGAAACTTGGAATTTATAAACCAAGAATATTCATGTTAGGTTACATCGAAGCCCTAGTAATGGATTTAGCTACTCATAATGGGAAAGAAACATAAACAGAAATGAGAAAGCATAATGAATGTAACAAGAATAGAAAAACCCTTTTCTGAAGTTCTTGTGGTGTCCAATGCTTCCCCAAGAGCTTCTCCACGCCTAATACTTCTCCAAGAACTTCCCCACGTCTAGAAGAATGTATGAAGGTTAAGGAGGTGATTTGGGATGAGTTTGGGTGAGTGGTGATGGTTGAGAAAGAGGAAATTCGTAGGGAAATGGAAGGCAGGCTTGCAGGGACAGTTTTGGTGATTTGAGGCTGTTTGGAGTGTTGGGTTGATGTCTGGAGTGTCTGGGGAATTATGGGAGTGTGGAGGAAGGTGTGAAGGATGTGTGTTATGGAATGAATAATAGTGGTATTTATAAGGAGAATTCTGAATTGATTAATGCCTCCACCAACACTCATTTCACCAACCACACTAGTCCATTAGAAAATCAATTTCTCTTCTTTTCTGGCTATTATAGCTCCCACATACAGCTCATAGATACTTTTCTAGCTTTTGTAGCTCCCACATGTAGCTCATGGATACTTTTCTAGCTTTTGCAGCTCACACATGCAACTCATGGATACTTTTTTTGGCTTTTGCAGCTCACCCTATGCTCACACATGCAGCTATAGATACTTTTTTTGGCTTTTGCAGCTCACCCTATGCTCCCATATGCAACTCACGGAGAATCCCACCAGAAATCATCACATGCACAGCTCATCATGACCAAGCAACTTCATGGGCTCACGAATTGGGCTTCCCTCCATCTTGAAGTTCAGAATGTTATCTTTCCAACCACATGTCATTTGGGCCAACCCAAGGTCGGAGGAGAAAGTTAAGGCTGAAAACTCACCAAACGACTACTAACACCATATTATGATGTTGACCAAGTTTTGGGCTCGATACGAAATCAATTGGTCAACGAAATTGGACACTTCATGTTCGTACGAAGTTCGTGCCGCAAATGGAGTGGTTTGTGCATTGCGTAGTTCTAGTGATTGGATTTAAATCAAAACTCACCAAACGACTCCTTCCACCACATTATGATGTTAACCAAGTTTTGGGCTCGATCCGAACTCAAAGAAATTGGACACTTCAAGTTCGTACGAAGTTCGTGCAGTAAATGGAGTGGTTGGTGCATTGCATAGATATAGTAATTGGATTTCACTCAAAATTCACCAAATAACTCCTCCCACAATATTATGATGTTGAACAAGTTTTGGGCTTGATCCGAAATCAAATGGTCAATTAAATTGGACACTTCATGCTCGTACGAAATTCGTGGCGTAAATGGAGTTGTTGGTGCATTGCATACTTCGAGTGATTGGATTTCACTCAAAACTCACCAAACGACTCCTCCCACCACATTATGATGTTAACCTAGTTTTGAGCTCGATCCGAAATCCATTGGTCAAAGAAATTGGACACTTCAAGTTCGTACAAAGTTCGTGCAGTAAATGGAGTGTTTGGTGCATTGCATAGATCTAGTGATTGGATTTCAATCAAAACTCACCAAATGACTCTTCCCACAATATTATGATGTTGACCAAGTTTTGGGCTCGATCCGAAATCAATTGGTCAATGAAAATGGACACTATAAGTTCGTACGAACTTCGTGCCGTAAATGGAGTGGTTGGTGCATTGAATAGATCTAGTGTTTGGATTTCACTCTCAAAACTCAGCACATGACTCCTCCCACCATATTATGATGTTTACCAAGTTTTGGGCTCGATCCGAATTCAATCGGTCAACGAAATTCACCACTTCATGTTCGTACGAAGTTCGTTGCGAAAATGAAGTGGTTACTGCATTGCATAGTTCGAGTGATTGGATTTCAATCCAAACTCACCAAATGCCTCCTCCCAATATATTATGATGTTGGCCAAGTTTTGGGCTCGATCAGAAATCAATTGGTCAATGAAATTGGACACTTGAACTTCGTACGAAGTTCGTGCCGTAAATGGAGTGGTTGGTGCATTGCATAGATCAAGTGATTGGATTTCACTCAAAACTCACCAAATGACTCCTTCCACCATATTGTGATGTTGACCAAGTTTATGGGCTCTATCAGAAATCAATTGGTGAAAGAAATTGGACACTTCAAAGTCGTACGAAGTTCGTGCTGTAAATGGAGTGGTTGGTGCATTTGCATAGTTCTAGTGATTGGATTTAAATCAAAACACACCAAATGACTCCTCCCACTACATTATGATGTTGACCAAGTTTTGGGCTCGATTCGAAATCAATTAGTCTACGAAATTGGACACTTCAAGTTCGTACGAAGTTTGTGCCGTAAATGGAGTGGTTGGTGCATTGCATAATTCTAATGATTGGATTTCACTCAAAACTCACCAAGTGACTCCTCCCACCATATTATGATGTTGACCAAGTTTTGGGCTCAATCCGAAATCAATTAGTCAGTGAAATTGGACACTACAAGTTCATACAAAATCGGCAGCATCTGCGTTACTGGGCCAAAAATCAGATTTGAAGGTCTTTCCGATTTTTCCTTGTGCTGGGCTGCATATGCTTGGAAAGATAATTCAAAGAACTTCAAGATCCATATTTTTCCAGATTTTTCAGATTGGAGGAAAAGGCCCAAAACGAGCCCAAAAGTAGACTGCAATTGCTTGGTCATGATTAGTTATGCATGTGCTATTGTTGATAGTGGGGAACAACCCAAATGCACTAACCACTCCATTTACGGTAAAAAATTAATAATAACTTGAAGTGTCCAATTTCGTAAACTAATTGATTTCGGATCGAGCCAAAAACTTGGTGAACATCATAATATGGTGGGAGGAGTCATTTGGTGACTTTTGATTTAAATCCAATCACTAGATCTATGCAATGCACCAACCACTCCATTTTCGGCATTACGTATGAACTTGAAGTGTCCAATTTCGTTGACCAATTGATTTCAGATTGAGCCCAAAACTTGGTCAACAACATAATATGATTGGAGGAGTCATGTGGTGAGTTTTGAGTGAAATCCAATCACTAGATCTATGCAATGCACTAACCACTCCATTTACGGCACGAACTTCGTGCGAACTTGAAGTGTCAAATTTCTTTGACCAATGGATTTCAGATTGAGCCTCGAACTTGGTTAACATCATAATCTAGTGGGAGCAGTCATTTGGTGAGTTTTGAGGGAAATCCAATTGCTCGAACTATGCAATGCTGGAACCACTGCATTTACAGTCAGCAATTAATATGAACTTGAAGTGTCCAATTTCTTAGACCAATTGATTTCGGATCGAACCCAAAACTTGGTCAACATCATAATATGGTAGTAGAAGTCGTTTGGTGAGTTTTGAGTGAAATCAAATCACTCGAACTATGCAATGGACCAACAACTCCATTTTCGCCACGAACTTCGTATGAACTTGAATTGTCCAATTTCGTTGACCAATTGATTTCAGATCGAGCCCAAAACTTAGTCAACATCATAATATGGTGGGAGGAGTTATTTGGTGAGTTTTGAGTGAAATTCAATCACTCGATCTATGCAATGCAACAACCACTCCATTTACGGCACGAACTTCGTACGAAGTTGAAGTGTCCAATTTCGTTGACCAATTGATTTTGGATCAAGCCCAAAACCAGGTCAACATCATAATATTGTGGGAGGAGTCATTTGGTGAGTTTTGATTTAAATCCAATGACTAGAACTATGCAATGCACCAAACAATCCCTTTGCGGCACGAACTTCGTACGAACTTGTAGTGTCCAATTTCCTTGACCAATTGATTTCGTAGCAAGCCCAAAACTTGGGCAACATCATAATATGGTGGGAGGAGTCATTTGGTGAGTTTTGATTTTAATCCAATCACTAGAACTATGGAATGCATCAACCACTCCATTTGCAAGACGAACTTCGTACGAACTTGAAGTGTCCAATTTCGTTGACCAATTGATTTCAGATCGAGCCCAAAACTTGGTCAACATCATAATATGCGTCATTTGGTGAGTTTTGAGTGAAATCCAATCACTAGATCTATGCAATTGTTAACTCGCAAGTGCACGGGCCATTGGATAGTATAGCATGTGTAAGTACGAGGTCGATCCCACGAGGATTGACGATAGATTGATTCAATTTGATTCCCTGCTCAAAACAAAAATAGAAACAAAGTTTAAAGATTATTGCAAAGAGTACATGAAATGAAAATATAAAGTTTAAACAAACAAAGAAGAAAAACACTAAAACAGGTTTTGGTTTTAAAAATTGTTTTAGAACACTAGGGAACAATCCAATTCTAAGTCTGAAGCAATCAAGTTAACAAGTTCAATTCAAATTCACAGTTTGATTCTAGCTAAAGTATGATTAAGCCATGGTGTCTGGTCCTAACCTTGTATTCCTAATTCCCTAATTAGATCCTTGTTGTCGAATCTAAATTAAGCATTAGAAATCCATTAAGCATAGAAGAATGTTTTAAACAACCAAGCATGTATCTAATCCCTGTTGTCGAATGTCCATACATACTCTTCCAATTCATAGTTCAAATTGAATTAAGGCATATGGTGTCTACTCTTAATTCAAACCAAGATAGCTAACATACAAGTTTTAATGGTGTACAAGCATTCAAACAAGCATATTAACTTATAAGCACAATGAATAAGAACAAGAACTAAAATTTAAACTTGGAAACCAATCAAACTTCAAAAACTTAAAATCATCATGGTGTTTATTGAAACAAAGTAGAACTAAGGAAATACAAGAAGAAAAATAAAAGGCAAAGGGAGGAGAAGAAGATAGGGACAGCATGCTGCAGATGGAAAAACTGCATCCCCATGGCTGCTAGGAGGCCAAAGCCTCCCAGCTGCTGCCCTCTCTCTTCTCTCCCTTTGTGACTCTCAACTCTCCCTCTCTTTGTGTACAGTTAAGTGTAAATGATGGATATGAATTTTATAACCCCCTAATCTCTTTGGAGACTCTCTATTTATAGGTACAAGAGTTAGGTGAAATCAGATTTTACAATTAAGTTTACCAACCACACCTACCTCACCTAACACACCAATGCGATTGAAAATAATTCCTCTTCTCTTTATGCATGTGGTTGCAAATTCCCATGCTCCCACATGCAACTCACACATGCAACTCACACATGCTCCCACATGCAGCTCACACGCTTCCACATGCAGCTCACACATGCAGCTCATGGACAGCTCATCCTCTAGCAACTTCATGGGCTCACGAATTGGTTTTCCCTTAAGCAAATGATGACTTTGAGTCCTTCATCTTGAAGTTCAGAATGTTATCTTTCCAACCACATGTCATTTGGGCCAATCCAAGGTCGGAGAAGAAAGTTAAGGCTGAAATAAATTGCTAACTCGTTTGGCAGCACAGACACAATACCTCCTGAGCATGGTTCAATGTTTGGAAGGCAACAGACTTCAGATTTATCCAATGGGGCTGAATTTTGGATATGTTGTAGTAGACACCCACTGGACCAACTTCCATGCAGAATGTTGCCTCATCCGAGCTGTATAGGTTGCTGCAACAAGGCCTGCAATGTGACCTACGAAACTGGACTGACAAGGAAGTGTTTCCCAAATTGGGTTTGTCTTTGAGCTCTTCTTCCATTCATCCAAATCAGGCCTTATCATGCTTGAATTGCATTTATTATGCTCTCTTGCTCTTTTGACCTACAAAACACATAAAGAGAGGTAAATGACATAAATTGCTAAGAGAGGTGAATAAGGCATATATGAAATTATGAGCTTAACAACAATGCATCAATGATCGGTGCATAATTACATATCATTTTGTACCCTTCTAACTTATGATTTGGTTATGTTTTTGAGTTAAACTTGTGCTTTTAATCTATTTTGTGTTTGTTTCAGTGTAATAAGTTTGGGACTCATTTAATGCATTTTGGAGTCAAGTTAGCTCAAAACGGTGTCTGCAGATCAGTCAACTTCACGGATTGGACTCTACTTGCTCAAGAAGAACCAGATAATGAGCCATACGTCATTGGAAAGATACGGAAGTCTATTTTCTGGATCATTTTACGGTTCATGATTCCGAGTCCTCTAGAGGAAGTTATACAAGTTTTGGCAGCTTAAGGTCAAAATCGGCAGGATCTGCGTTACTGGGTCAAAAATGACTTTTGAAGGCCTTCCCGAATTTTCCTTGAGTTGGGCTGCATATGCTTGGAAAGATAAGACAAAGAGCTTCAAGATCCATATTTTTGCAGATTTTTCAGAATGGAGGAACAAGCCCAAAACGAGCCCAAAAGAAGACTGCAATGCATTGTCAAGCATGACATATGCATGATGAAATGTTATTGATTGTGGGAAATTTTGGTGGAGCATATTCAATACATATAATTGGAGTGGAGTTTTGCAGCAGCCAAATGAAGTAAAATAAGATGAAGTGGGAGTTGCAACACTAAGCTTAAAGACAAGAAGAATTGTTTTCAAATGCAATTGTGTGAATTAAGTGTTGTAAGTTGGTGAAGTGAGTGTGATTAATAAACTCAATTGTATAATCAGATTTATACTTCCCCTAGGCCTATAAATAATGAGTTCTCCAAACATGTAAACACACCCCAAGGGGGGGAGCTCTCAAACATCTCTCTAGAGCTCCTCTCCCTTCTCTCCCTCAAATTCTCTTAGTTTTCTTTTTAGTTCTCAATTGTTTCCTTTAAGTTTTTCTTAGTTGTAATTTATTTTCCATTGTAATGTAATTTCTTTTCTTAAGTTTTCAAGTTTAATTAGTTTTCAAGTTTCAATTATAGTTCTTGTTCTTATTCATTATGCTTATAAGTTAATATGCTTGTTTGAATGATTGATCACCATTAAAACTTGTATGTTAGCTATCTTGGTTTGAATTAAGAGTAGACACCATGCCTTAATTCAAATTGAACTATGAATAGGAAGAGTATGTATGGACATTCGACAATAGGGATTAGATACATGCTTGGTTGTTTAAAACATTCTTCTATGCTTAATGGATTTCTAATGCTTAATTTAGGTTCGACAAGAAGGATCTAATTAGGGAATTAGGAATACAAGGTTAGGACCAAACACCATGGCTTAATCATATTTTAGCTAGAATCAATCCGTGAATCTAAATTGAACTTGGTAACTAATTAGCTTGGGTTAATTTCTTTTCTTTCTTTCTTGTTTTACTTATTTTCTTTTCATTTCTATTTTGTGCAGGGAATCAAATTGAATCAATCTATCATCAATCCTCGTGGGATCGACCTCGTACTTACACAAGCTATACTATCCAATGGCCCGTGCACTTGCGAGTTAACAATCAACCACTCCATTTATGGCACGAACTTCATACGAACTTGAAGTGTTCAATTGATTTCGGATCGAGCCCAAAACTTGGTCAACATCATAATATTGTAGGAGGAGCCATTTGGCGAGTTTTGAGTGACATCCAATCACTAGATCTATGCAATGTATCAACCACTCCATTTACGGCACGAACGTCGTACGAACTTGAAGTGTCCAACTTCATTTAAAAATTGATTTCGGATCAAGCCCAAAAGTTGGTCAACATCATAATATGGCGGGAGGAGTCATTCGGATCAAGCCCTAATCACTAGATCTATTCAATGCACCAACTACTCCTTTTACGGCACGAACTTCGTACAAACTTGAGGAGTCCAATTTCGTTGACCAATTGATTTCGAATCGAGCCCAAAACTCCGTCAACATCATAATATGGGGGCAGGAGTCATGTGGTGAGCTTTGAGTGAAATCCACTCACTAGACCTATGCAATGCACCAACCATTCCATTTACAGCACGAACTTTGTACGAACTTGAAGTGTCCAATTTTGTTGACCAATTGATTACGGATCGAGGCCACAACTTGGTCAACATCATAATATGGTGGGAGATGTCATTTGGTGAGTTTTAAGTGAAATCCAATCACTAGATCTATTCAATGCACCAACCAATCCATTTACGGCACGAACTTCGTATTGAAGTGTCCAATTTTGTTGACCAATTGATTTCGGATCGAGCCCAAAATATAGTCAACATTATAATATGGTGGGAGGCGTAATTTGGTGAGTTTTGTGTGAAATCCAATCACTAGATCTATGAAATGCATCAAACACTCCATTTACGGCACGAACTTCATACGAATTTGAAGTGTGCAATTGATTTCGGATCGAGCTCAAAACGTGGTCAACATCATAATATTGTGGGAGGAGTCATTTGGCGAGTTTTGAGTGAAATCCAATCACTAGATCTATGCAATGCATCAACCACTCCATTTACGGAACGAACTTCGTACGAACTTGAAGTGTCCAATTTCGTTTACCAATTGATTTCGGATCGAGCCCAAAACTTGGTCAACATCATAATATGGTGGGAGGTGTCACGACCCGACTCCCTAACACGATATTGTCCGCTTTGGGCCTCCGCCCTCACAGTTTTGTCACTGGGAACTCACGAGCAATATCTTCCCAGTAGGTCACCCATCCTGGGATTGCTCCAGCGCCCACTCGCTTAACTTCGGAGTTCCTAAGAATCCGAAGCCAGTGAGCTCCCAAAAGGCCTCGTGTTAGTTAGAGACGTGCCCACACATATAAGGCTCATCACCTTTCCCTCCCCGAGCGATGTGGGATTGCTCACCGTTCTTTGCTTTCCAAGCTCAAGACACGGGTCTTACAGGAGGAGTCACTTGGTGAATTTTGAGTGAAATCCAATCACTAGATCTATGCAATGCATCAACCACTCCATTTACGGCACGAAGATCGTACACACTTTAAGTGTCCAATTTCGTTTACTAATTGATTTCAGATCGGGCCCAAAACTTAGTCAACATCATAATATTGTGGGAGGAGTCATTTGGTGAGTTTTGATTCAAATCCAATCACTAGATCTATGCAATACACCAACCACTCCATTTGCGGGACGAACTTCGTACGAACTTGAAGTGTCCAATTTCTTTGACAAATTAATTTCGGATCGAGCCCGAGACTTTGTCAACATCATAATATGACGGTAGGAGTCTTTTGGTGAGTTTTGAGTGAAGTCAACTCAATAGAACTACGCAATGCACCAACCACTCCATTTACGGCACGAAGTTCCAAAACATGGTCAACATCATAATATGGTGGGAGGAGTCATTTGGTGAGTGTTGAGTGAAATCTAATCTCTCGAGCTATGCAATGCACCAACCACTCCATTTACGGCACGAACTTCGTATGAACTTGAAGTGTCCAATTTTGTTGGCCAACTGATTTCAGATCGAGCCCAAAACTTGGTCAACAGAAAAATATGGTGGGAGAAGTCATGTGGTGGTTGGTGCATTGCATGGATCCATTGATAGGTTGGTGCGTGGCGTAAATGGAGTGGTTGGTGCATTGCATAGTTCGTGTTATTGGATTTCACTCAAAAGTCACCAAACGACTGCTCCCACAATATTATGTTGTTGACCAAGTTTTGGGCTCGATCCGAAATCCAATGGTCAACGAAATTGGACACTTCAAGTTCGTACGAAGTTCGTGGCATAAATGGAGTTGTTGGGGCATTGTGTAGTTCTACAGATTGGATTTCACTCAAAACTCACCAAATGACTCCTACCACCATATTATGATGTTGACCTGGTTTTGGGCTCGATCCCAAATCAATTGGTCAATGAAATTGGACACTTCAAGTTCGTACGAGGATCGTGCCGCAAATGGAGTGTTTGGTGCATTGCGTAGATCTAGTGATTGGATTGCAATCAAAACTCACTAAATGACTCCTCCCACAATATTATGAACTTGACCAAGTTTTGGGCTCGATCCGAAATCAATTGATCAACAAAATTGGACACTTCAAGTTCGTACAAAGTTCGTGCATTAAATGGAGTGGTTGGGGCATTGCATAGATATAGTGATTGGATTTCACTCAAAACTCATCAAATGACTTGTCCAACCATATTATGATGTTGACCAAGTTTTGAACTCGTTCCGAAATCAATTGGTCATCGAAATTGGACACTTCAAGTTCGTACGAAGTTCGTGCAGTAAATGGAATGGTTGGTGCATTGCATAGATATAGTGATTGGATTTCACTCAACACTCATCAAATGACTCATCCCACAATATTATGATGTTGACCATGTTCTGGGCTCGATTCGAAATCAATTGATCAACAAAATTGGACACTTCAAGTTCATACAAAGTTCGTGCAGTAAATGGAGTGGTTGGTTCTGTGCATAGATCTAGTTATTGTATTTCACTCAAAACTCGCCAAATGGCTCCTCCCACAATATTATGATGTTGACCAAGTTTTGGGCTCGATCAAAAATCAATTGGTCAACGAATATGGACACTTGAAGTTCGTATTAATTTCTGACCGTAAATGGAGTGGTTGGTGAATTGCATAGTTCGAGTGATTGGATTTCATTCAAAACTCACCAACTTACTCCTCACAACATAATACGATGTTGACCAAGTTTCGGGCTCAATCTGAAATCAATTGGTCAACGAAATTGGACACTTCAAGTTCGTACGAAGTTCGTGCCGTAAATGTAGTGGGTGGTGCATTGTGTAGCTCTAAAGAATTTAATTCACTCAAAACTCACCAAATGACTCCTCCCACCATATTATGATGTTGACCAAGTTTTGGGCTCGATCTGAAATCAATTCGTCAACGAAATTGGATACTTCAAGTTCGTACGAAGTTCGTGCCGTAAATGGCGTGGTTGGCGCATTGCATAGTTCTAGTGATTGGATTTCACTGAAAACTAACCAAATGACTCCTCCCACCGTATTATGATGTTGACCAAGTTTTGGGCTCGATCCGAAATCAATTGGTTAAAGAAATTGGACACTTCATGTTCGTACGAAGTTGGTGCCGTAAATGGAGTTGTTGGTGCATTGCATAGATCAAGTGATTGGATTTCACTCAAAACTTACCATATGACTCCTCCCATCATATTATGATGTTGACCAAGTTTTGGGCACGATCCGAAATCAATTGGTCAAAGAAATTGAACATTTCAAGTTCGTTCGAAGTTGGTGCCGTAAATGGAGTGGTTTGTGCATTGCATAGTTCCAGTGATTGGATTTCACTCAAAACTTACCAAGTGACTCCTCCCACAATATTATGACGTTGACCATATTTTGGGCTCGATCCAAAATCGATTGGTCAACGAAATTGGACACTTCATGTTCGTACGAAGTTTGTGCCGTAAATGGAATGGTTGGTGCATTGCATAGCTCTAGTGATTGGATTTCGCTCAAAACTCACCAAATGATTCCTCGCACAATATTATGACGTTGCCAAGTTTTGGGCTCGATTCGAAATCAATTGGTCAACGTAATTGGACACTTCAAGTTCGTATTAATTTATGACTGTAAGTGGAGCGGCTGTTGCATTTCATAGTTCTTGTAGTTGGATTTCACTCAAAACTCAACAAATGACTCCTCCCACCATATTATGATGTCGTCCAAGTTTTGGGCTTGATTCGAAATCAATTGGTCAAAGAAATAGGACACATCAAGTTCGAACAAAGTTGGTGCTGTAAATGGAGTGGTTGGTGCATTACATAGTTCAAGTGATTGGATTTCACTCAAAACTTACCAAATGACTCCTCCCACAATATTATGACGTTGAACAAGTTTTGGGCTCGATCCGAAATCAATTGGTCAACGAAATTGGACACTTCAAGTTTGTACCAATTTCTGATCGTAAATGGAGTAGTTGGTGCACTGCATAGTTCTAGTGATTGGATTTATTACTCCACCCACCATCTTAAGTAGTTGACTGAGTTTCAGGATCGATCTGAAATCATTCGTACGAAGTTGGTGCCGTAAATGGAATGGTTGGTGCATTGTATTTTTCTAATGATTGTATTTCACTCAAAACTAACCAAATGATTCCTCCCACCATATTATGATGTTGAGCAAGTTTGTACGAAGTTCGTGCCGTAAATGGAGTGGTTGGTGCATTGCATAGTTCTAGTGATTGGATTTCACCCAAAATTCACCAAATGACTCCTCCCACGATATGATGATGTTGATCAAGTTTTGGGCTCGATCCAAAATCAATTGGTCAGCTCAATTGGACACTTCAAGTTCGTATTAATTTATGACCGTAAGTGGAGTGGTTGTTGCACTGCATAGTTCTAGTGATTGGATTTCACTCAAAAGTCACCAAATGATCCTCATACCATATTACGATGTTGACCAAGTTTTATGCTCGATCCGAAATCAATTGGTCAAAGAAATTGGACACTTCAAGTTCGTACCAAGTTCGTGCCGTAAATGGAGTGGTTGGTGCATTGCATAGTTCAAGCGATTGGATTTCACTAAAAACTCACCAAATGACTCCTCGCACCACATTATGATGTTGACCAAGTTTTGGGCTCGATCCGAAATCAATTGGTCAACGTAATTGGACACTTTAAGTTCGTATTAATTTATGACCGTAAGTGGAGTGGTTGGTGCATTGCATAGTTCTTGTGATTGGATTTCACTGAAAACTCATCAAATGACTCCTCCCACCATATTATGATGTTGACCAAGTTTTGGGCTCCATCTAAAATCAATTGGTGGAGAAAATGGCGTGGTCGGTGCATTGGATAGTTCCAGTGATTGGATTTCGCTAAAAACATAACAAATGACTCCTCCCACCATATTATGATGTTGACCAAGTTTTGGGCTAGATCCGAAAACAAATGGTCAACGAAATTGGACACTTCTAGTTCCTACTAATTTATGACCGTAAATGGAGTATTTTGTGCATTGCATAGTTCTAATCATTGGATCACTCAAAACTTACCAAATGACTCCTCCCATTATATTTTGATGTTGACCCAGTTTTGGGCTCGATCCGAAGTCAATTGTTCAAATAAATTGCCCACTTCAAGTTCGTACGAAGTGGTGCCATAAATGGCGTGGTTGGTGCATTGTATTGTTCTAGTGATTGGATTTCACTAAAAACTTACCAAATGACTCCTCCCATCATATTACGATGTTGACCAAGTTTTGGGCTTTATCCGAAATCAATTGGTCAATGAAATTGACCACTTCAAGTTCGTACGAAGTGGTGCCGTAAATGGCGTGGCTGGTGCATTGCATTTTTCCAGTGATTGGATCACTCAAAACTTACCAAATGACTCCTCCCATCATATTTTGATGTTTACCAAGTTTTGGGCTCGATCCGATATCAATTGGTCAACGAAATTGGACACTTCAAGTTCGTACTAATTTCTGACCGTAAATGGAGTAGTTGGTGCATTGCATAGTTCCAGTGATTGGATTTCACTCAAAACTCACGAAATCACTCCTCCCACTATATTATGATGTTGACCAAGTTTTGGGCTCGATCCGAAATCAATTGGTCAAAAAATTGCACACTTAAAGTTCGTACGAAGTTGGTGCCGTAGATAGCGTCGTTGGTGCATTGCATTGTTCTAGTTATCGGCTTTCACTCAAAACATACCAAATGACTCCTCATAACCTATTATAATGTTGTCCTTGTTTTGGGCTCGATCCGAAATAAATTGGTCAATGAAATTGGACACTTCAAATTTGTGTGAAGTTCGTGCCGTAAAAGGAGTGGTTGGTGCATTGCATAGTTCCAGTGATTGTATTTCACTCAAAACTAATCAAATGACTCCTACCACTATATTATGATGTTCGTGCCGTAAATGGAGTGGTTGTTGTATTGCATAGTTTTCCAGTGATTGGATTTCACTCAAAACTCACGAAATGACTCCTCCCACCATAATATGATGTTGACCAAGTTTAGGGCTCAATTCGAAATCAATTGGTCAAAGAAATTGCACAATTCAAGTTCGTACGAAATTCGTGCCGTAAATGGCGTGGTTGGTGCAATGCATAGTTCATCATATTATTATGTTGACCAAGTTTTGGGCTCGATCCGAAATCAATTGGTCAAAGAAATTGGACACTTCAAGTTCGTACGAAGGTCGTGCCGTAAATGGAGTGGTTGGTGCATTGCGTAGTTGTAGTGATTAGATTTCACTCAAAACTCAGAAATTGACTCCTCCCACCAGAATATGATGTTGACCAAGTTTTGGGCTCGATCCGAAATCAATTGGTCAAAAAATTGCACACTTAAAGTACGTATGAAGGACGTGTAGTAAATGGAGTGGTTGGTGCATTGCATAGTTCCAGTGATTGTATTTCTCTCAAAACTTATCAATTGACTCCTCCCACCATCTTATGATGTTGACCAAGTTTTGGGCTCGATCCGAAATCAATTGGTCAAAGAAATTGGACACCTCAAGTTCGAATGAAGGTCGTGCTGTTAATGGAGTGGTTCGTGCATTGCGTAGTTCTAGTGATTGAATTTCACTCAAAACAAACCAAATGACACCTCCCACCATATTATGATGTTGACCAAGTTTTGGGCGCGATAAGAAATCAATTGGCCAATGAAATTGGACACTTCAAGTTCGTACGAAATTCGTGCCGTAAATGGCGTGGTTGGTAATGCATCGTTCATCATATTTCGATGTTGACCAAGTTTGGGCTCGATCCGATATCAATTGGTCAACGAAATTGGATACTTCAAGTTCGTACTAATTTCTGACCGTAAATGGAGTAGTTGGTGCATTGCATAGTTCCAGTGATTGGATTTCACTCAAAACTCACGAAATGACTCCTCCCACTATATTATGATGTTGACTAAGTTTTGGGCTCGATCCGAAATCAATTGGTCAATGAAAAACACTTTAAGTTCGTACGATGTTCGTGTCGTAAATGGCGTGGTTCTTGCATTGCATTGTTCTAGTGATTGGATTTCAAAAAAAACTGACCAAATGACTCCTCCCACCATATTATGCTGTTGTCCAAGTTTTGGGCTCGATCCGAAATCATTTGGTCAAAGAAATTAGACACTTAAAGTTGATACTAACTTTTGACCGTAAATGGAGTAGTTGGAGCATTGCATAGTTCTAGTGATTGGATTTGACTCAAAACCCACAAAATGACTGCCCCCACCATATTATGATGGTTACCAAGTTTTGGGCTCGTCAAAACCCACGAAATGACTGCTCCCACCATATTATGATTGTTACCAAGTTTTGGGCTCGATCCGAAGTCAATTGGTCAAATAAATTGGACACTTCAAGTTCGTACGATGGTCGTGCCGTTAAGGGAGTGGTTGGTGCATTGTGTGGTTCTAGTGATTGGATTTCACTCAAAACTCAAATATTGACTCCTCCCACCATGTTATAATGTTTACCAAGTATTGGGCTCGATCCGAAATCAATTGGTCGAAAAATTGCACACTTCAAGTTCGTACAAAGTTAGTGCCGTAAGTGGAGTAGTTGGTGCATTGCATTACTCTAGTGATTGGATTTCACTCAAAACTTACCAAATTACTCCTCCAATCATATTATGATGGTGACCAAGTTTTGGGCTCGATCCGAAATCAATTGGTCAAAAAATTGCACACTTCAAGTTCGTACGAAGGCGTGCCGTAAATTGAGTGGTTGGTGCATTGCATTGTTCGGGTGATTGGATTTCACTCAAAACTTTCCAAATGACTCCTCCCACCATATTATGATGTTGTCCATGTTTTGGGCTCGATCCGAAATCAATTGGTCAAAGAAATTGGGCAATTCAAGTTCGTACGAAGTTGGTGCCGTAAATGGAGTGGTTGGAGCATTGCGAAGTTCTACTGATTGGATTTCACTCAAAACTCAAAAATTGACTCCTCCCACCATATTATGATGTTGACCAAATTTTGGGCTCAATCCGAAATCAATTGGTCAAAAAATTGCACACTTCAATTTCGTACGAAGGTCGTGCCGTAAATCTTGTTGCATTGCATAGTTCCAGGGATTGTATTTCACTCAAAACTGACCAAATGACTCCTCCCACCATATTATGCTGTTGTCCAAGCTTAGGGCTGGATCCAAAATCAATTGGTCAACGAAACTAGACACTTCTAGTTCGTTTGAAGTTGGTGCCATAAGTGGCGTGATTGGTGCATTGCAATGTTCTAGTGATTTGATTTCACTCAAAACTTACCAAATGAGTCCTTCCATCATATTATGATGTTGACCAAGTTTTGGGCTCGATCCGAAATCAATTGGTCAAAGAAATTGGACACTTCAAGTTCGTATGAAGGTCGTGCCGTTAATGGAGTGGTTGGTGCATTGCGTGGTTCTAGTGATTGGATTTCACTCAAAACTCAAATATTGACTCCTCCCACCATGTTATGATGTTTACCAAGTTTTGGGCTCGATCCGAAATCAATTGGTCAAAAAATTGCACACTTCAAGTTCGTACGAAGTTAGTGCCGTAAATGGAGTAGTTGGTGCATTGCATTACTCTAGTGATTGGATTTCACTCAAAACTTACCAAATTACTCCTCCAATCATATTATGATGGTGACCAAGTTTTGGGCTCGATCCGAAATCAAGTGGTCAAAAAATTGCACGCTTCAAGTTCGTACGAAGGTCGAGCCGTAAATGGAGTGGTCAGTGCATTGCATAGTTCCAGGGATTCTATTTCACTCAAAACTGACCAAATGACTCCTCCCACCATATTATGCTGTTGTCCAAGTTTTGGGCTCGATCCGAAATCAATTGGTCAACGAAATTTGACACTTAAAGTTCATACTAATTTCTGACCGTAAATGGACTAGTTGGTGCATTGCATAGTTCTAGTGATTGGACTTCACTCAAAACTGACGAAATGACTCCTCCCACCATATTATGATGTTGACCATGTTTTGGGCTCGATCCGAAGTCAGTTGGTCAAAGAAATTGGACACTTCAAGTTCGAACAAAGTTGGTGGCATAAGTGGCGTGCTTCGTGCATTGCATTGTTCTAGTGATTGGATTTCACTCAAAACTTTCCAAATTACTCCTCCAATCATATTATGATGGTGACCAAGTTTTGGGCTCGATTCGAAATCGATTGGTCAAAAATTGCACACTTCAAGTTCGTACGAAGGTCGTGCATAAATCTTTTTGCATTGCATTGCATTCGAAATTAGACAATTCAAGTTCGTTCGAAGTTGGTGCCATAAGTGGTGTGGTTGGTGCATTGCATTGTTCTAGTGATTTGATTTCACTCAAAACTTACCAAATGAGTCCTTCCATCATATTATGATGTTGACCAAGTTTTGGGCTCGATTCGAAATCAATTGGTCAAAGAAATTGGACACTTCAAGTTCGTACGAAGTTTGTGCCGTAAATGGCGTGGTTGGTGTTTGGCATTGTTCTAGTGATTGGATTTCACTAAAAACTTAACAAATGACTCCTCCCATCATATTATGAAGTTGACAGAGTTTTGGGCTCGATCCAAAATAAATTGGTCAAAGAAATTGGACACTTCAAGTTCATACGAAGTTGGTACCGTAAATGGAGTGGTTGGTGCATTGCATAGTTCCAGTGATTGTATTTCAATCAATTGGGCTCGATCCGAAATCAATTGGTCAAAGAAATTGGACACTTCAAGTTCATACGAAGTTTGTGCCGTAAATGGCGTGGTTGGTGCTTTGCATTGTTCTAGTGATTGGATTTCACTAAAGTTGACCGAGTTTTGGGCTCGATCCATAATAAATTGTCCAACGAAATTGATCACTTCAACTTCGTACGAAGTTGGTGCCACAAGTGGCGTGGTTGGTGCATTGCATTGTTCTAGTGATTGGATTTCACTCAAACCTTACCAAATGAGTCCTCTCATCATATTATTATGTTGACCAGGTTTTGGGCTCGATCCGAAATCAATTGGTCAAAGAAATTGGACAATTCAAATTCGTACGAAGTTTGTGCCGTAAATGGCGTGGTTGGTGCTTTGCATAGTTCCAGTGATTGTATTTCACTAACAACTTAACAAATGACTCCTCCCATCATATTGTGATGTTGACCATGTTTTGGGCTCGATCCGAAATCAATTGGTCAACGAAATTGGACACTTCAAGTTCGTACTAATTTCCGACCGTAAATGGAGTTGTTGGTGCATTGCATAGTTCTAGTGATTGGATTTCACTGAAAACTCACAAACTGAATCCTCCCAAAATATTATGTTGACCAAGTTTTGGGATCGATCCGAAATCCATTGGTCAAAGAAATTGGACACTTCAAGTTCGTACGAAGTTGGTGCCGTAGATGGCGTGGTTGGTGCATTGCATTGTTCTAGTGATTGGATTTCAGTCAAAACTTACTAAATGCCTCCTCCCATAATATTATGTTGTTGACCAAGTTTTGGGCTCGATCAGAAATCAATTGGTCAAAGAAATTGCATACTTCAAGTTCGTACGAAGTTCGTGCCGTAAATGGAGTGGTTGGTGCATTGAATTGTTCTAGTAATTGGATTTCACTCAAAACTCATGAACTGGATCCTTCCACCATATTATGATGTTGATCAAGTTTTGGGCTCGATCCGAAATCAATTGATCAAAGAAATTGGACACTTCATGTTCGTACGAAGTTGGTGCCGTAGATAGCGTGGTTGGTGCATTGCATTGTTCTAGTGATTGGATTTCACTCAAAACTTACCAAATGACTCCTACCAACGTATTATGATGTTGTCCTAGTTTTGGGCTCGATCCGAAATCAATTGGTCAACGAAATTGGACACTTCAAGTTTGTACGACGTTGGTGCAGTAAATGGCGTGGTTGGTGCGTTGCATTGTTCTAGTGATTGGATTTCACTCAAAACTTACCAAATGACTCCTCCCATCATATTATGATGTCGTCCTAGTTTTGGGCTCGATCCGAAGTCAATTGGTCAACGAAATTGGACACTTCAAGTTTGTACGACGTTGGTGCATTAAATGGCGTGGTTTGTGCATTGCATTGTTCTAGTGATTGGATTTCACTGAAAACTTTCCAAATGAGTCCTCCCATCATATTATGATGTTGACCAAGTTTTGGGCTCGATCCGAAATCAATTGATCAATGAAATTTGACACTTCAAGTTCGCACGACGTTGGTGCAATAAATGGCGTGGTTGGTGCATTGCATTGTTCTAGTGATTGGATTTCTCTCAAAACTTACCAAAAGATTCCTCCCATCATATTATGTTGTTGACCAAGTTCTGGGCTCAATCCGAAAACAATTGTTCAAAGAAATTGGACACTTCAAGTTCGTACGAAGTTTGTGCCGTAAATGGCATGGTTGGTGCATTGCATTGTTCTAGTGATTTGATTTCCCTCAAAACTTACCAAATGAGTCCTCCCATCATATTATGAAGTTGACCAAGTTTTTGGCTCGATCCGAAATCAATTGGTCAAAGAAATTGGACACTTCAAGTTCATACGAAGTTGGTGCCGTAAATGGCGTGGTTGGTGCATTGCACTGTTCTAGTGATTGGATTTCACTCAAAACTGACGAAATTACACCTCCCACCATATTATGATGCTGTCCAAGTTTTGGGCTCGATGCGAAATCAAATTAGTCAACGAAATCGGACACTTCAAGTTCGTACTAATTTCTGACAGTAAATTGAGTAGTTGGTGCATTGCATAGTTCTAGTGATTGGATTTCACTCAAAACTCACGAAATGACTCCTCCCACTATATTTTATGTTGACCAAGTTTTGGGCGCGATCCGAAATGAATTGGTGAAAGAAATTGGACACTTCAAGTTCGTACGAAGTTGGTGCCGTAAATGGCATGGTTGGTACATTGCATTATTCTAGTGATTGGATTTCACTCAAAACTTACCAAATGACTCCTCCCATCATATTCTTGTGTTCACCAAGTTTTGGGCTCGATCCGAAGTAAATTGGTCGAAGAAATTGGACACTTTAAGTTTGTACGAAGTTCCTTCCGTAAATGGAGAGGTTGGTGCATTGCATAGTTCTAGTGTTTGTTTTTCAATCAAAACTCACGAATTGACTGCTCCCACCATATTATCATGTTGACCAAGTTCTTGGATCGATCCGAAATCAATTGGTCAAATAAATTGGACACTTCAAGTTCGTGCCGAAAATGGAGTGGTTGGTGCATTTCCTAGTTCTAGTGATTGGATTTCACTCAAAACTCACGAAATGACTCCTCCCACCATATTATGATGTGCACAAGTTTTGGGGTCGATCCGAAATTAATTGGTCAAAGAAATAAGACGAACATCATATCATATCACCAAATATAATCGAGCTTTTTTTGAATCCATCACCAAGTATTTTCATATTTATTCATAACATCCATTTTAAAAAAATATTCAATTATGTTTCTTTCTCCTCTTCTTCTTCTTCTTTTTGAATGAAGTAGGCCCATTTCGGCCCGGCCCATTGGGCTTAGCCCGGCCCAGGTTATGGGTAGCCCATGGACTTTGATTTTCCTAAAAAAATCCAGCCCTGCCCGGCCCGTTATTTTCTCTCTTCGTCTTAAAGCCCGGCTCGGCCCAGCCCATTGACGAGCCCTGATGTTGACCAAGTTTTGGGCTCGATCCGAAATCAATTGGTGAAAGAAATTGGACACTTCAAGTTCGTACGAAATTCGTGCCGTAAATGGAGTGGTTGGTGCATTGCATAGTTCCAGTGATTGGATTTCACTCAAAACTTACCAAATGACTCCTCCCACCATATTATAACGTTGTCCAAGTTTTGGGCTAGATTCGAAATCAATTGGTCAACGAAATTGGACAGTTCAAGTTCGTACTAATTTCTGACCGTAAATGGAGTAGTTAGTGCATTGCATAGTTCTAGTGATTGGATTTCACTCAAAACTCACGAAATGACTCCGCCCTCCATATTATGATGTTGACCAGGTTTTGGGCTCGATCCGAAATCAATTGGTCAAAGAAATTGGACACTTCAAGTTCGTACGAAGTTCGTGCCATGAATGGAGTGGTTGGTGCATTGCATAGTTCTGCTGATTGGATTTCACTCCAAACTCACCAAACAACTCCTCCCACCATATTATGTTGTTGACCCATTTTTGGGCTCGATCCGAAGTCAATTGGTCAAAGAAATTGGACACTTCAAGCTCGAACGAAGTTCGTGCCGTAAAAGGAGTGGTTGGTGCATTGCATAGTTTCAGTGATTGGACTGAACTCAAAACTCACCAAATGACTCCTCCCACCATACTATGATGTTTCCCAAGTTTTGGGCTCAATCCGAAATCAATTGGTCAAAGAAATTGGACACTTCAAGTTCGTACGATGTTCGTGCTGTAAATGGCGTGGTTGGTGCATTGCATAGTTCTAGTGATTGGATTTCAATCAAAACTCACCAAATGACTCCTCGCACCATATGATGATGTTGAACAAGTTTTGTGCTCGATCCGAAGTCAATTGATCATAGAAATTGGACACTTGAAGTTTGAACGAAGTTCGTGCCGTAAATGGAGTGGCTGGTGCATTTCATAGTTCTTGTGATTGGATTTCACTCAAAACTCACCAAATGACTCCTCCCATCATATTATGATGTTGACCAAGTTTTGGGCTCGATCCGATGTCAATTAGTCAAAGAAAGTGGACACTTCGAGTTTGTACGAAGTTGGTGCCGTAAATGGCGTGGTTGGTGCATTGCATCGTTCTAGTGATTAGATAGTAGGTCCCGTCCCAAATTCCACTTAGGAATCCAAGCCATACTCTGTGCGTGTCCGACACCTAGCAGGTGCTGAGCATGATTAACCTAATTGCCCTTTTTGACCAAAACTGAAAGAAATCTTTTTTAACGTTCGACTTCTGCTGAAAATTCGACAGAGGCCTGTAAAATGGACAATTCCCCATTTATTCCACCTGTAAAACAGACAGTTTAATATTCTCAAGTGTTCAGCATGCACAAGTTATAAACACACTTAACTAAAAGCAATTGTTTTGAATGGCATACGGCCTTACGAACGACCCGGACCACAAACTTCTCAACAATTCAATCTTCGATTCTCAACCATGGAAAACATCAATTCTCAATTTAACAATTCGACAACAAAGTCATCATTTTATGCCATCTTATATTATCCCAACAAGAATCCCAATCATTGTCATTAAATGAAGAAATCAGATAATTAGAATTCATCAACAACCAAGACATATAATTCAACAATCAATCGGGCCTTGAGCCCGCACATAAATCCAGATTGAAATCAATTAAGATGTTAAGTAGATCTCAAACTCAACTCCAACACAACTTACATAATATCCTCTTTCGTGGCTGCAACTAGATTAATCTAGGCTGCCTACGTACCCTCCTTGAGGGATCAAGCCACACGTAGCTCTTCCTTTTGAAACATGTACCAATTGTATATTATACACTCTTCAAGAACCCAACCATAAAATCTAGAATCCTTATTTACCCTGATTTCAACAAGTTATATAGTTGATTATCTTACAGGAAATTACATACTTATCTATTCAATTAATTTATAACTATCCAACCCAACAATCAGATAACCAACCCTTTACCAGAAAGCCATACCTGCAACCATTCGCACGTTGCATGCATTCTATATTGCCAGCCAAGGGGTATATCATTAATCCAAAGGCAACTAGGGAAGGGGGAAACTGGCTAACCACCTGTGTAGATAAATCGGGCAGGTGGTTAGGGATCCTGGGCCACCCTGTGCATAAAAATTGAGCAGGGTGGCGAATAATATCATCCCGACTGTACCAATGTATCCATTTCACCTAGCAGGACTCAGGGATATAAACTCATCCTGAGAACGCTAATAATCTGTCAATTTCAATATAAACCGTCAATTCCATTTCCTCGCAAGATTCGGCGACACAAAGTCAACCCGAGCCGCGTCCTCGCAGAACTTAGGAGACATATAGTCAACCCAAGCCGCGTCCTCGCAAGACTCAGGGGACATATAGTCAAACCTGAGCCGTGTCCTCGCTCCTCACGGTTCGGGCGTCCCCGAGACACGTGGGGCGTAATGTCACAATAATACCAAATAATAAATAATTCTGCTAATAATAATAATAATAAATAACTCTTAGAAATCCTATACTTAGATATTAGTAAATAAAACCCCAAATCCTTTATGATATTCCAAAAACAACCGTACCGACTTTATATAAACCGAAAACCAACATACGGATACCTAAAAACAATAATAACCTTCAACTACCATAGGGCACTTATACCCATAATCGGTATCTGAAAAATTCAATACGTTATAAATACCATACTATTCACATTAATACTCGATATCACCTCGATCACACTTATCCCGCTAACCTCAAAATTCTCAAATTCCGTTCTCAAAACATACTCAACTTTTCAAACTAACCATCTTGAACAATAAGCATATTCGTATAAAGATCAATTAATTAAAATCACATGCTTGGAAAATAAACCCATAAACTCTTATTTATTTCAAAACATACAATTCACAACATTCACAAGTCTTAGAGCCTTTCTCAAGTTTAAAAAAGTTTACTAGAGACCCGGAACTCAAAAGCAATAAAGTCCCAAAAAGTCAACCCGGTACCTCGTGGGGTCCACGACCTCAAAGGTTCCAATCTTCCTAGGACACATGTCCCAAAAGTTTGGTCTCGATTTGACGGTCGAATTGCTCACAATGGCACGATCGGACTATCTGATGGTTTTCCGTAACCCTAACCCTAGGATTGGCATTTTCGGAGTATCCGGGACTCCGATTCACGATCCGTCGAATCCTACACGATCCTAAAAATACAAGGAACGACATACTAAGAATTGGAACCGATCCAACGGTCCAAACACACTGAACCCGGATAACGCGCAATAGGCGTAACTCCGTTCTACTGTCACACGAACTCGAAAATGAAATCCGAGCACGCCTACGTGCTCGTGACGACATAAGGATAATTTAGGAATAAAGATTGACAGCTAAAAGTGTGTCTACGTGTGAGAACACGCGCTGGCAGTTTCGGTAGTTCAAAAAGCGATAATTTCGTCACTCAAACAAACTCCAAACCAAGAGCTGTCCTTCCACCTACAAACAAGTTCTCGACCTTCCGAACACTTTCTTCAACTACGGGAAAGTCCATTTCGGACCCTAAGTGGGTCAAAACTAAAACTCAAAACCGGCTGAAAACTTAATTCGAATGTTGGGTTACCTACGATACGAAAACTTAATTCGAATTTCGGACCCTAAGTGGTTCAACACCAACCCAACAGGTAGCTAGAGCATGAAGAATAGGTGAGCATTACCTTAATCGTCAGATTTGGTGGCCGGAGGAGGGAGAATGTGCTCCTGAAAGTTCGTGTGAAAACCGGCCGGATTTCGCGAAAATCCGGAGACTGGAGCGGCTGTTCGTTGTTAACTCGCAAGTGCACGAGGCGTTGGATAGTATAGCTTGTGTAAGTACGAGGTCGATCCCACGAGGATTGATGATAGATTGATTCAATTTGATTCCCTGCACAAAAAGAAATGATAAATAAAACAAGAAAGAAAGAAAAGAAATTAACTCAAGCAAATTAGTTACCAAGTTCAATTCATATTCTTAGATTGATTCTAGCTAAAGTATGATTAAGCCATGGTGTCTGGTCCTAACCTTGTATTTCTAATTCCCTAATTAGATCCTTGTTGTCAAACCTAAATTAAGCATTAGAAATCCATTAAGCGTAGAAGAATGTTTTAAACAACCAAGTATGTATCTAATCCCTATTGCCGAATGTCCATACATACTCTTCCTATTCATAGTTCAATTTGAATTAATGCATGGTGTCTACTCTTAATTCAAACCAAGATAGCTAACATACAAGTTTTAATGGTGATCACTCATTCAAACAAGCATATTAACTTATAAGCATAATGAATAAGAACAAGAACTACAATTGAAACTTGGAAACTAATTAAACTTGAAAACTTAAGAAAAGAAATTACATTACAATGAAAAATAAATTACAACTAAGAAAAACTTAAAGGAAAATTTAGCAAAAGGATTTTGTTACAACAATTGAGAACTAAAAAGAAAACTAAGAGAATTTGAGGGAGAGAAGGGAGAGGAGCTCTAGAGAGATGTATGAGAGCTCCCCATTGGGGTGTGTTTATAAGTTTGGAGAACCTCACTATATATAGGCCTAGGGGAAGTGAAAATCTGAATTAAGTATTGCTTCTACCTACAAACTCACTTCACCAACTTACAACACTTAATTCACACAATTGCATTTGAAAACAATTCTTCTTGTCTTTAAGCTTAGTGTTGCAACTCCCACTTCATCTTATTTTACTTCATTTGGCTGCTGCAAGACTCCACTCCAATTATATGTATTGAATATGCTCCACCAAAATTTCCCACAATCAATAACATTTCATCATGCATATGTCATGCTTGACAATGCATTGCAGTCTTCTTTTGGGCTCGTTTTGGGCTTGTTCCTCCATTCTGAAAAATCTGGAAAAATATGGATCTTGAAGTTCTTTGAATTATCTTTCCAAGCATATGCAGCCCAGCTCAAGGAAAAATCGGAAAGACCTTCAAATGTGATTTTTGGCCCAGTAACGCAGATCCTGCCGATTTTGACCTTAAGCTGCAAAAACTTGCATAACTTCCTCTAGAGGACTCGGAATCATGAACCGTAAAATGCTCCAGAAAATAGACTTCCGTATCTTTCCAATGATGTATGGCTCATTGTCTGGTTCTTCTTGAGCAAGTACAGTCCAATCCGTGAAGTTGACTGATCTGCAGACACCGTTTGAGCTAACATGTCTCCAAAATGCATGTATTGAGTTTTAAGCTTATTACTCTGGAAACAAACACAAAATAAATTAAAAGCACAAGTTTAACTCAAAAAACATAACCAAATCATAAGTTAGAAGGGTACAAAATGATATGTAATTATGCACCGATCAAATACCCCCAAACCTAGATTTTGCTAGTCCTAAAGGCAAAACAAAAGGAAAACAAAAATAAAAACAAAATAAGTAAATAAATTTATTAGACCACTTTCAGCAGTAACTCGATTGCATTGAGCATATGCAACAAGCCTTTAAACCTCTAGGCATCCCTAGTAGGAGGAGTTGTGTCTCCCTGAGGTTTAACGAATACGATACCCACAAACGTTTTCTTGACTCTACAAAAAACAAAGTAGTTAGAAAACAAAAACAAAACAAAAACAAATACAAAAACAAATACAAAACAATATTTCCGAACATTTTCTGAAGAGAAATGACTCATGCACATGACTCAAAAGTTTTAACAATAAAAGCTCTTTTTTTAGACATTATTCACAATGTGGCAAAGTTCAAAACATAACATGCTCAAAGTGTAGTAGTGTGATAGCCAAATGCAACAAATTCTCCAATCTTAGTTTTCACACAATTTCAAAAATCATACAAAGCACAAATTCAACTTCAAATCTCACCAAAGTTGTCCTCTCACAAATGAATCACTCAGAAGAGGGCTACAATGCATCACTCAGTTATAAACATGAGATTAGAGTTAAACCATAAGGGAATTAACTCACAATAGAAAGATGAAGAACTTGCATTATATGATCTCAAGAAGGATGCCAAACACTTAAAAGTAGGAAAATGGATGCAATTCAATCACATGACATTTAGGATCAATTTAGGTCTTTATCATAGGTTGTAATGGGGCTAAGGGTGCAAGGTGAGTGAGAAATGAAAGGTATGGATAACACAAAGTCAAAAGAACTCACAATGTAAGAGCATAAAACAATTGTTTCCAAGACTTGAATCATCACAATGAGGATTTTTTTTTTTCAAAACTCCTTTTACCTCCATTTATAAGGATTCACACTCCTTTCTTTTAATTGAACAACCACCAATTTATTTTGAGGCCAATAAAGAAACCCAAAAATGAATTTTCAATCAACCACAATCACAACATTCTCTTTTCTTCCACCAATTGGGTGATTTTTTTATATTTTATTTTCAATATATAATACCCATTCCCAAACTTAGTATGAAAAACACATCATAATTAAAGCTCATGAGTTCCTTAGAAAAGGTAAATACTTGTTTTTCAGGCTAAGGCGAGGAAATATAATTGGTTAAATGAAAGAAAAGGTTTACATGTAGGCTCAAAATGGTTAACAATGGAAAAATCATGCTTAAGCATGCATAAGGTTAGCTTGAAAGGCACAAACGATCCAAAGAAGGCCTTAATATCATTTCTTAAATGTCATGTAATTAAATTGAATATGAATGAATGACTTTTAAGTGTTCAACCAAATCAATGAATAATGAGATCAAACAACAACTTAGATGACAAGAAAATAAGAGTATGTGTATAACACTCATGAAATGAAGGACAAGGCTCAAAGCTTCCATTATATGGTTATACAAGTTTAATTTTATGCTTGATACAATTCTTTGGATCATGCAAATCCTTTAATTGGAAAAAATTATGAAACAAATGGCAAGTGTAAAGAGGGTTTCGAACATATCATGCTAGAACGATGCCAAAAGTTTTAATTTTTATTTTTATTTTGAAATAAAAAGAAATCCAATTTTCATTTAAGTCAAGCAAACATTTATCACAATCTCATCATATGTGTTCGGAAAGTAACTCAAAATAAAAACAAAGCAAGAATAAAATAAAACAGAAAAAACAAGAAATCTTTTTTTTTTTTTAAAAATTTTATTTTAAGAACACACAATTATACAAGCAACTCTAGGATGACCGTTAAGGGCCTCGTAAAACACAAAGGGTTCCGGGAAGGTTGGAGGATCTAGATTGATTCAATTTGATTCCTGCACAAAACAGTGGGTATTATATATTGAAAATAAAATATAAAAAATCACCCAATTGGTGGAAGAAAAGAGAATGTTGTGATTGTGGTTGATTGAAAATTCATTTTTGGGTTTCTTTATTGGCCTCAAAATAAATTGGTGGTTGTTCAATTAAAAGAAAGGAGTGTGAATCCTTATAAATGGAGGTAAAAGGAGTTTTGAAAAAAAAATCCTCATTGTGATGATTCAAGTCTTGGAAACAATTGTTTTATGCTCTTACATTGTGAGTTCTTTGACTTTGTGTTATCCATACCTTTCATTTCTCACTCACCTTGCACCCTTAGCCCCATTACAACCTATGATAAAGACCTAAATTGATCCTAAATGTCATGTGATTGAATTGCATCCATTTTCCTACTTTTAAGTGTTTGGCATCCTTCTTGAGATCATATAATGCAAGTTCTTCATCTTTCTATTGTGAGTTAATTCCCTTATGGTTTAACTCTAATCTCATGTTTATAATCTGAGTGATGCATTGTAGCCCTTCTTACGAGTGATTCATTTGTGAGAGGACAACTTTGGTGAGATTTGAAGTTGAATTTGTGCTTTGTATGATTTTTGAAATTGTGTGAAAACTAAGATTGAGAATTTGTTGCATTTGGCTATCACACTACTACACTTTGAGCATGTTATGTTTTGAACTTTGCCACATTGTGAATAATGTCTAAAAAAGAGCTTTTATTGTTAAAACTTTTGAGTCATGTGCATGAGTCATTTCTCTTCAGAAAATGTTCTGAAATATTGTTTGTATTTGTTTTTGTATTTGTTTTTGTTTTGTTTTTGTTTTCTAACTACTTTGTTTTTTTGTAGAGTCAGTAAAACGTTTGTGGGTATCGTATCTGTTAAACCCTCAGGAGACACAACTCCTCCTACTAGGGATGCCTAGAGGTTTAAAGGCTTGTTGCATATGCTCAATGCAATCAGTTACCTGCGAAAGTGGTCTAATAAATTTATTTACTTATTTTGTTTTTATTTTTGTTTTCCTTTGTTTTGCTCAGGACTAGCAAAATCTAGGTTTGGGGTATTTGATCGTGCATAATTACATATCATTTTGTACCCTTCTAACTTATGATTTGGTTATGTTTTTGAGTTAAACTTGTGCTTTTAATTTATTTTGTGTTTGTTTCAGAGTAATAAGCTTAAAACTCAATACATGCATTTTGGAGACATGTTAGCTCAACGTGTCTGCAGATCAGTCAACTTCACGGATTGGACTGTACTTGCTCAAGAAGAACCAGACAATGAGCCATACATCATTGGAAAGATACGGAAGTCTATTTTCTGGAGCATTTTACGGTTCATGATTCCCGAGTCCTCTAGAGGAAGTTATGCAAGTTTTTGCAGCTTAAGGTCAAAATCGGCAGGATCTGCGTTACTGGGCCAAAATCACATTTGAAGGTCTTTCCGATTTTTCCTTGAGCTGGGCTGCATATGCTTGGAAAGATAATTCAAAGAACTTCAAGATCCATATTTTTCCAGATTTTTCAGAATGGAGGAACAAGCCCAAAACGAGCCCAAAGAAGACTGCAATGCATTGTCAAGCATGACATATGCATGATGAAATGTTATTGATTGTGGGAAATTTTGGTGGAGCATATTCAATACATATAATTGGAGTGGAGTTTTGCAGCAGCCAAATGAAGTAAAATAAGATGAAGTGGGAGTTGCAACACTAAGCTTAAAGACAAGAAGAATTGTTTTCAAATGCAATTGTGTGAATTAAGTGTTGTAAGTTGGTGAAGTGAGTTTGTAGGTAGAAGCAATACTTAATTCAGATTTTCACTTCCCTAGGCCTATATATAGTGAGGTTCTCCAAACACAAAATAAATTAAAAGCACAAGTTTAACTCAAAAACATAACCAAATCATAAGTTAGAAGGGTACAAAATGATATGTAATTATGCACCGATCATTCGTGGCGGGGTGGCTTAGGCTTGGGCGGCGGAGGTGCCACGGACCGATTGGAGGTGGTCCGATGAGGTGTGGTGGCGCGAGGCGGTGGTTATGGTGGTGAGAAGGTGGAGCTGCGGGAAGAAAAAAAACAGGGGGAAGGGGGTATCGCACGCAGGGAGAGAGAGAGAGAGGTTTCTGTTTTTAAAATTTTTTGACATGCGAAATTACCTTTTTGCCCCTAGCACATTTTTAACCCTATAATCTTTGATATAACTCCGATTCGAGACCACAATATACCCACGAACTCGTATCAACGACCCCGACGTAACGGTGTGGCTCATTTCCCCTTCAATTTATTTTCTTTATTTAGTCAACACAACATAATTATTTAGTTTTGCACCGTATCATGATCCAACTTCCCATTTTTAGTGTCATGTTCGTACGAACTTGGTGCCATAAATGAAGTTGTTGGTGCATTGCATAGTTCTAGTGATTGAATTTCACTCAAAACTCACGAAATGACTCCTCCCACCATATTATGATGTTGACCAAGTTTTGGGCTCAATCCGAAATCAATTGGTGAAAGAAATTGGACACTTCAAGTTCGTATGAAGTTCGTGCCGTAAATGGAGTGGTTGGTGCATTGCATAGTTCCAGTAATGGAATTTCACTCAAAACTTACCAAATGACTCCTGCCAACATATTATGATGTTGACCAAGTTTTGGGCTCGATCCGAAATCAATTGGTCAATCAAATTGGACAATTCAAGTTCGTACTAATTTCTGACCGTAAATGGAGTAGTTGGTCCATTGCATAGTTCTAGTGATTGGATTTCACTCAAACATCACGAAATGACTCCGCCCACCATATTATGATGTTGTCCAAGTTTTGGGCTCCATACGAAATCAATTGGTCAAAGAAATTGAACACTTCAAGTTCGTACGAAGTTAGTGCCGTAAATGGTGTGGTTGGTGCATTGCATTGTTCTAGTGATTGGATTTCACTCAAAACATACCAAATGACACCTCCCATCATATTATGATGTTGACCATATTTTGGGCTCGATCCGAAATCAATTGGTCAAAGAAATTGGACTATTCAAGTTCATACAAAGTTGGTACCATAAATTGCGTGGCTGCTGCATTGCCTAGTTCTAGAGATTGGATTTCACTCAAAACTCACGAAGGGAATCCTCCCACCATATTATGATGTTGACCAAGTTTTGGGCTCGATCCGAAGTCAATTGGTCAAAGAAATTGGACACCTCAAGTTCGTATGAAGTTCGTGCCGTAAATGGAGTGGTTGGTGCATTGCATATTACAAGGGATGGGATTTCACTCAAAACTTGCTAAATTACTCCTCCCACCATATTATGATGTTGTCCAAGTTTTGGGCTCGATCTGAAATCAATTGGTCAATGAAATTGGACACTTCAAGTTCGTACTAATCTCTGACCGTAAATGGAGTAGTTGGTGCACTGCATAGTTCTAGTGATTGGATTTCACTCAAAAGTCACAAAATTACTCCTCCCACCAAATATGATGTTGACCAAGTTTTGGGCTCTATCCGAATTCAATTGGTCAAAGAAATTGGGCACTTAAAGTTCGTACGAAGTTGGTGCCGTAAATGGCGTGGTTTGTGCATTGCAAAGTTCCAGTGATTGGATTTCTCTCAAAACTTACCAAATGACTCCTCCCACCATATTTTGATGTTGACCAAGTTTTGGGCTTGATCCGAAATCAATGGTCGAAGAAAAGGGAAACTTCATGTTCGTATGAAAGTCGTACTGTACACGGAGTGGTTGTAGTATTGCATTGTTCTAGTGATTAGATTTCACTCCAAACTCACCAAATGACTCCTCCCGCAATATTATGATGTTGCCGAAGTTTTGGCCTCGATCCGAAATCAATTGGTCAAAGAAAAGGGACACTTCATGTTCATACGAAGTTCGTATTGTACACGGAGTGGTTGTAGTATTGCATCGTTCTTGTGATTGGATTTCACTCTAAACTCAACAAATGACTCCTCCCACAATATTATAATGTTGCCCAAGTTTTGGGCTTGATCTGAAATCAATTGGTCAAAGAAATTGGACACTTCAAGTTCATACTGTAAATGGAGTGGTTAGTGCACTGCATAGTTCTAGTGATTTGATTTCACTCTAAACCCACCAAATGACTCCTCCCACCAAACTCCCAGAATGATTCCGCCTACCATATTATGATGTTGCCCAAGATTTGTGCTCGTTCTGAAATCAATTGGTTAAAGAAATTGGATACTTCAAGTTGGTACGAAGTTCGTACATTTCATGGAGTGGTTGTAGGACTACATATAGTTCTAGTGACTGGATTTCACTCAAAACGCCCCAAATGACTCCTCCCACCATATTATGATGTTGCCCAGGATTTGGGCTCGATCCGAAATCAATTGGTTAAAGAAATTGGATAATTCAAGTTGGTACGAAGTTCGTACAATTCATGGAGTGGGTGTAGGACTTCATAGTTCTAGTGACTTAATTTCACACAAAACTCAGCAAATGACTCCGCTCACCATATTATAATGTTGCCCAAGATTTCGGCTCAATCGAAATCAATTGGCTAAAGAAATTGGATACTTCAAGTTAATACAAAGTTCGTACATTTCGTGCAGTGGTTGTAGGACTTAATAGTTCTAGTGACTGGATTTCACTCAAAACTCACCAAATGACTCCTCCCACCATTTTATGATGTTCCCCAAGTTTTGGGCTCGATACGAAATCAATTGGTCAAAGAAATTGGATACTTCAAGTACGTACGAAGTTTGTACCTTTCAGGGAGTGGTTGAAGGATTGCATAGTTCTAGTGAATGGATTTCATTTAAAACCCACCAAATGTCTCCTCCCACCATATCATGTTGCCCAACTTTTGGGCTCGGTCCGAAATTAATTGGCCAAAGAAAAGGGACACTTCATGTTCGTACGAAGTTCGTACTTTACAAGGAGTGGTTGTAGGATTGCATCTTTCTAGTGATTGTATTTCACTCAAAACTCACCAAATGACTCCTCCCACCATAATATGATGTTGCCCAAGTTTTGGGGTCGATCTGAAATCAATTGGTCAAAGAAATTGGACACTTCAAGTTAGTACGAAGTTCGTACCATAAATGGAGTGGTTGGTGTATTGCATAGTTCTAGTGATTGGATTTTACTCAAAACTCACCAAATGACTCCTCCCACCATATTATTTTGTCGCCCATGTTTGGTGCTCGATCCGAAATCAATTGGTCAAAGAAAAGGGACAATTCATGTTCGTACGAAGTTCATACTGTTGATGGAGTGGTTGTATCGCATTGTTCTAGTGATTAGATTTCACTGAAAACTCACCAAATGACTCCTCCCACCATATTATCATGTTGCTCAAGATTTGGGCTCGATCCGAAATCATTTGGTTAAAGAAATTGGATACTTCAAGTTCGTACGAATGTTGTACTTTTCATGGAGTGGTTGAAGGATTGCATAGTTCTAGTGACTGGATTTCACTCATAACTCACCAAATAACTCCTCCCACCATATTATCATGTTGCCCAAGTTTTGGGCTCGATCCGAAATCAATTGGCCAAAGAAAATGGACACCTCATGTTCGTACGAAGTTCGTACTGAACATGGAGTTGTTGTAGTGGTGCATTTGTTAAGTCTAAAACAGATTTTAAAGTGAGAGTGATTGATTTTTGTGAAAACAAATGAAGTAAAACGAAATTGCAATTAAAAACAAGTAAACAAGTGTATCAAAGAGTGGTTTTGAGGTTGGAAACAGATTTGAAGACTAGGGCATTCCGTTCACCATAACAATCCAATTCTAGGTTATAAGGATTCAAGTGACAAGTCTAATTCAGATTCAAAGATTGATTCTAGCTAAAGTATGATTAAGTCATGGTGTTTGATCCTAACCTTGTATTTCCAATTCCCTAATTAAGCCCTTATTGTCGAAATCAAATCAAGCATTAGAAATCCATTAAGCATAGAAGAATGTTTTAAACAACCAAGCATGTATCTAATCCCTATTGGCGAATGTCCATACATACTCATCTTA
This sequence comes from Prunus padus, assembly GCA_024362665.1. Lineage (NCBI taxonomy): Eukaryota > Viridiplantae > Streptophyta > Magnoliopsida > Rosales > Rosaceae > Prunus > Prunus padus. The sequence goes on from JANFAM010000012.1 coordinate 24,179,244, forward strand.
TTCATAGTTCAATTAGAATTAAGGCATGTGGTGTCTACAATTCCTGGTAGCTAGGCATTCAGATTAGCATATAGGCAAGTAGGCATAATGAAGAAGAACATGAATCATGAATCACACTTGAAACTAGAAATTTATAAACCTAGAATATTCATGTTAGGTTACATCGAAGCCCTAGTTATGGATTTAGCTACTCATAATGGGAAAGAAACTTAAACAGAAATGAGAATGCAACAAGAGTAGAAAAACCCTTTTCTGAAGTTCTTGTGGTGTCCAATGGTTCTCCAAGAGCTTCTCCACGCCTAATGCTTCTCCAAGAGCTTCCCCACGTCTAGAAGGATGTATGAAGGTTAAGGAGGTGATTTGGGATGAGTTTGGAGGACTGGTGATGGTTGAGAAAGAGGAAATTCTTCGGTTAATGGAAGGAAGGGTTGTTGTTAACTTGCAAGTGCACGGGCCATTGGATAGTATAGCATGTGTAGGTACGAGGTCGATCCCACGAGGATTGATGATAGATTGATTCAATTTGATTCCCTGCACAAAACAGAAATGAAAAGAAAATAAATAAAACAAGAAAGAAAGAAAAGAAATTAACTCAAGCAAATTAGTTACCAAGTTCAATTTAAATTCACAGATTGATTCTAGCTAAAGTATGATTAAGCGATGGTGGGATGAGTCATTTGGTGAGTTTTGAGTGAAATCCAAACTCTAGAACTGTGCAATCCTACAACCACTCCATGAAAGGCACGAACTTCGTGCGAACATGAAGTATCCAGTTTCTTTGACCAATTGATTTTGGATCGAGGCCAAAACTTGGGCAACAACATAATATGGTGGGAGGAGTCATTTGTTGAGTTTTGAGTGAAATCCAATCACTAGAACTATACAATGCACCAACCACTCCATTTACGGTACGAACATGAAGTGTCCAATTTTTTTTGAACATTTGAATTTGTATCGGGCCCAAATCTTGGCCAACACCATAATATGTTGGGAGGAGTCATTTGGTTAGTTTTGAGTGAAATCCAATCACTAGAACTACACAATGCACCAACTACTCCGTTTACGGTACGAACTTCGTACGAACTTGAAGTGTCCAATTTATTTGCCCAATTGATTTTGGATCGAGCCCAAAACTTGGGCAACAACATAAGATTGTGGGAGGAGTCATTCGGTGAGTTTTGAATGCAATCCAAATACTAGAACAATGCAATGCACCAACCACTCCATGTACGGTACGAACTTCGTAATATGGTGGGAGGAGTCATTTGGTGAGTTTTGATTGAAATCCAACACTAGAACTATGCAATGCACTAACCACTTGTTAACTCGCAAGTGCACGAGGCGTTGGATAGTATAGCTTGTGTAAGTACGAGGTCGATCCCACGAGGATTGATGATAGATTGATTCAATTTGATTCCCTGCACAAAATAGAAATGAAAAGAAAATAAATGCAACAAGAAAGAAAGAAAAGAAATTAACTCAAGCAAATTAGTTACCAAGTTCAATTTAGATTCACAGATTGATTCTAGCTAAAGTATGATTAAGCCATGGTGTTTGGTCCTAACCTTGTATTCCTAATTCCCTAATTAGATCCTTCTTGTCGAACCTAAATTAAGCATTAGAAATCCATTAAGCATAGAAGAATGTTTTAAACAACCAAGCATGTATCTAATCCATGTTGTCGAATGTCCATACATACTCTTCCTATTCATAGTTCAATTTGAATTAATGCATGGTGTCTACTCTTAATTCAAACCAAGATAGCTAACATACAAGTTTTAATGGTGATTATTCATTCAAACAAGCATATTAACTTATAAGCATAATGAATAAGAACAAGAACTATAATTGAAACTTGGAAACTAATTAAACTTGAAAACTAAAGAAAAGAAATTACATTACAATGGAAAATAAATTACAACTAAAAAGCAAAATGGTTTTGTTACAACAATTGAGAACTAAAAAGAAAACTAAGAGAATTTGAGGGAGAGAAGGGAGAGGAGCTCTAGAGAGATGTTTGAGAGCTCCCCCCCTTGGGGTGTGTTTACAAGTTTGGAGAACCTCACTATATATAGGCCTAGGAGAAGTGAAAATCTGAATTAAGTATTGCTTACACTTAATTCACTAACTTTACCTAACACACAATTGCATTTGAAAACAATTCTTCTTGTCTTTAAGCTTAGTGTTGCAACTCCCACTTCATCTTCTTTTACTTCTTTTGGCTGCTGCAAAACTCCACTCCAATTATATGTATTGAATATGCTTCACCAAACTTTCCCACAATCAATAACATTTCATCATGCATATGTCATGCTTGACAATGCATTGCAGTCTTCTTTTGTGCTCGTTTTGGGCTTGTTTATCAATTCTGAAAAATCTGGAAAAATATGGATCTTGAAGCTCTTTGAATTATCTTTCCATGCATATGCAGCCCAGCTCAAGGAAAAATCGGAAAGACCTTCAAATGTGATTTTTGGCCCAGTAACGCAGATCCTGCCGATTTTGACCTTAAGCTGTCAAAACTTGCATAACTTCCTCTAGAGAACTCGGAATCATGAACCGTAAAATGATCCAGAAAATAGACTTCCGTATCTTTCCAATGATGTATGGCTCATTATCTGGTTATTCTTGAGCAAGTACAGTCCAATCTGTGAAGTTGACTGATCTGCAGACACCGTTTGAGCTAACTTGTCTCCAAAATGCATTTAATGAGTTTTAAGCTTATTATACTGAAACAAACACAAAATAGATTAAAAGCACAAGTTTAACTCAAAAACATAACCAAATCATAAGTTAGAAGGGTACAAAATGATATGTAATTATACACCGATCACCACTCCATTTACGGTACGAACTTCGTACGAATACGAAGTGTCCAATTTCTTTGACCAATTGATTTCGGATTGAGCCCACAACTTGGGCAACAACATGATATGGTGGGAGGACTCAATTGGTGAGTTTTGAGTGAAATCCAATCTCTAGAACTACGCAATCTTACAACCACTCCGTGAAAGGTACGAACTTCGTACAAACTTGAAATATCCAATTTCTTTGACCAATTGATTTCGTATCGTGCCCAAATCTTGGGCAACACCATAATATGGTGGGGGGAGTCATTTGGTGAGTTTGGAGTGAAATCCAATCACTAGAAAGGTGCAATCGTACAACCATTCCGTGTACAGTACAAACTTCGTACGAACATGAAGTGTCCCTTTTCTTTGACCAATTGAGGTCGGATCGAGTTCAAAACTTGGGCAACATCATAATATGGTGGGAGGAGTCATCTGGTGAGTTTTGTGCGAAATCCAATCACTAGAACTATGCAATTCAACAACCACTGCATTTACGGAACGAACTTCATACGAACTTGAAGTGGCCAAATTTCTTTTGACCAATTGATTTCGGATCGAGCCCGGAACTTGGGCAACATGATAATGTGGTGGGAGGAGACATTTAGCAAGTTTTGAGTGAAATCCAATCACTAGAACTATGCAATGCACCAACCACACCATTTATAGAACGAACTTCGTACGAACTTGTAGTGTCGAATTGGTTTGACCAATTGATTCCAGATCGAGCCCAAAACTTGGGCAACATCATAATATGGTGGGAGGAGTCATTTGGTGAGTTTTAAGTGAAATCCAATCGCTAGAACTATGCAATTCTATTACCATTCCAGGAAAGGTACGAACTTCGTACGAACTTGAAGCTTCCAATTTCCTTGACCAATTGATTTCGGATCGAGCCCAAAACATGGGCAACATCATAATATGTTGGGAGGAGTCATTTGGCTTGTTTTGAGTGAAATACAATCACTAGAACTATGCAGTGCACCAACCACTCCATTTAATGTCCGAACTTGAAGTGTACAATTTCTTTGACCAATTGATTTCGGATCGAACCCAAAACTTGGGCAACATCACAATATTGTGGGAGGAGTCATTTGGTGAGTTTTGAGGGAAATACAATCACTAGAACTACACAATCCAACAGCCACTCCATGAAAGGTATGAACTTCGTACGAACTTGAAGTATCCAATTTCTTTGACCAATTGATTTCAGATCGAGCCCAGAACTTTGGCAACATCATAATATGGTGGGAGGAGTCATTTTGTGTGTTTAGAGTAAAATCCAGTCACTCGAACTATGCAATCCATCAACCAGTCCATGAATGGTACGAACTTGAAGTGTCCAATTTCTTTGATCAATTGATTTCGGATCGAGCCCAATTCTTGGGCAACATCATAATATGGTGGGAGGAGTCATTTGGGGAGTTTTTACAGAAATCCAATCACTAGAACAAGCAATGCACCAACCATTCCATTTACGGTACGAACTTCGTACGAACTTGAAGTATCCAATTTATTTGACCAATTCATTTCGTATCGAGCCCAAGACTTGGATCGAGCAAAAAACTTGGGCAACATCATAATATGGTAAAGAGTCATTTGGTGACGTTTGAGTGAATTCCAATCACTGGAACTATGAAATGCACCAACCACTCCATTTAAGGTACGAACTTGAAGTGTCCTTTTTCTTTACCAATTGATTTCGAATCGAGCCTAAAACTTGGGCAACATCATAATATGGTGGGAGGAGTCATTTGGTGAGTTTTGAGTGAAATCCAATCTCTAGAACTATGCAATCCGACAAAAACTACTGGGAAGGTACGAACTTGAAGTGTCCAGTTTCTTTGACCAATCGATTTCAGATCGACCCCAAAACTTGGGCAACATCATAAATATGGTGGGGGGAGTCATTTGGTGAGTTTTGAGTGAAATCCAATCACAAGAACTATGCAATGCACCAACCACTCCATTTACGGTACGAACTTCGTACAAACAAGAAGTGTCCCTTTTCTTTGACCAATTGATTTCGGATCGAGCCCAAAACTTGGGCAACATCATAATATTGTGGGAGGAGTCATTTGGTGGGTTTTCAGTGAAATTCAATCACTAGAATGATGCAATCCTACAACCACTCCGTTTACAGTACGAACTTCGTACGAACATGAAGTGTCCCTTTTCTTTGACCAATTGATTTCGGATCGAGCCCAAAACTTGGGCGTCATCATAATATGGTGGGAGGGTCTTTTGGTGGGTTTTGAGTGAAATAAAATCACTAGAACTATGCAATGCACCAACCACTCCATTTACGGTACGAACTTCGTACGAACATGAAGTGTCCCTTTTCTTTGACCAATTGATTTCGGATCGAGCCCAAAACTTGGGCAACATCATAATATGGTGGGAGGAGTCATTTGGTGGGGTTTGAGTGAAATCCAATCACTAGAACTATGCAATGCACCAACCACTCCATTTACAGTATGAACTTCATACGAACATGAAGTGTCCAATTTCTTTGACCAATTGATTTCGGATCGAGCCCAAAACTTGGGCAACATCATAATATGGTGGGAGGAGTCATTAAGTCTAGAAGAATGTTTTAAACAACCAGGCATGCATCTAATCCCTATTGGCGAATGTCCATATATACTCATCTTATTCATAGTTCAATTGAAACAAAAGCATAAGGTGTCTACTTTAATTTCAACCAAAATACACAAATCTTAATGGTAGCTAGGCATTCATATTAGCATATAAGTAGTTTGGCGTAATGAATAAGAGAATGAATCTTGAATCAAACTTGAAACTTGAAATTTATAAACCCAGAATATTCATGTTAGGTTACATCAAAGCCCTAGTTATGGATTTAGCTACTCATAATGGGAAAGAAACTCAAACATAAATGAGGGAACATAATGAATGCAACAAGAGTAGAAAAACCCTTTTCTGAAGTTCTTGTGGTGTCCAATGCTTCTCCAAGTGCTTCCCCACATCTAGAAGGATGTATGAAGGTTAAAAAGATGATTTGGGATGAGTTTGGGTGAGTGGTGATGGATGAGAAAGAGGAAATTCGTAGGAAAATGTAAGGAAGGCTTGTAGGGACTGTTTTGGTGATTTGGGGCTGTTTGGAGTGTTGGGTTGATTGGTGGAGTGTTTGGGGTTGTGGGAGTGTTTGAGAGTGATTTCTGAATGTGTTTGGGGAATGATGGGAGTGTGGAGCATGGAATGAAGGATGGATCAGTTGTTGGAGTGTGACTCGCAGGATGTATATGGAATAAAGGATAAAATGAAAGTGTTCTCTTCTCTTCAGCTGATGCCCTCTTTTATAGAGTGTTTAAGTCTTCCATTCATTCTCCCCTTTGGCTTCTGAAGCATACCTCTTTCAACTACCTCATTAAATCCTATGTAACTGCCATGCATTTAGTGGAATTTGGTTAGGTGTAGAACATCCCTTAAAATGCATGGATTGCATTGAATGTCTCTTATTGTCCTCTTCATTATGTCTGCCCATTAATACTCCACTTGAGTTGAAAACAACAATTTAGCTGACCTAACTTTGTTACCAGCAACAAACAACTTCACTGGATCACGAATTGGGCTTCCATTCCTCATATAACGACTTTGAGCCCTTCATCTTGGAGTCCAGAATGTCATCTTTCTAACCATATATCATTTGGCCCAATCCAAGTTCGGCTAAAGATGTTAAGGCTGACACGAACTGCTAACTCAGTCTGCACGTTTTTGCATCTTTTCCTATCCAAAGCTACCATTGCTACCTAAAGCTCAATTAACTCAATGACAAACACAATAGAGATTAAAAGCACAAGTTTAACTCAAAAACATAACTAAATCATATGCTAGAAGGGTACAAAATGATATCCAATTATGAACTGATCACTAATTTCTTCGACCAATTGATTTCGGGTCGAGCAAAACACTTGGGCAACATCATTATATGGTGGGACGAGTCATTTGGTGAGTTTTGAAAGAAATCCAATCACAAGAACTATGCGAGTTTTGAGTGAAATCCAATCGCTAGAACTATGCAATCTACAACCACTCCATGAAAGGTACGAACTTCCTACGAACTTGAAGTATCCAATTTCTATGACCAATTGATTTCAGATCGAGCCCAAAACTTGGGCAACATCATAATGTGGTGGAAGTATTCATTTGGTGAGTTTTGAGTGAAATCCAATATCTAGAACTATGCAATTCGCCAACTACTCCATTTACGGTGCGAACTTGAAGTTTCCAATTTCTTTGACCAATTGATTTAGAGGGAGGAGTCATTTGGTGAGTTTTGAGTGAAATCTAATCATTAGAAATATGCAATCCTACAGCCACTCCATGAAAGTAACCAACTTCAAAGGAACTTGAACTATCCAAATTCTTTGACCAATTGATTTCGGATCGATCCAACGGTCCGAACACATCGAACCCGGATAACGCGCAATAGGCGTAAATCCGTTCGACTGTCAAATGAACTCCAAATTGAAATCTGAGCACGCCTACGCACTCGTGACGACGTAAGGATTAAATTAGCAGAAAGTTTGACAATTAAAAAATGGGCTGGCGCATGGGAACACGCACTGGCAGATCCAAGGGCCAAAAAGCGATAAAATTCATCGCTCCGACAAACTCCAAACCAAGGGCTGCCCTTCCACCTATGGCTAGTTCTCGACCTCCCGAACACTTTCTTCAACTACGGGAAAGTCCATTTCAGACCACAAGTGGCCCAAAGCCTAATCTCAAAATTGGCAGAATTTCAAATTGAATTTCGAGTTACCTACGCTACAAATCGTTCTACACCTACCCAACCAACAGCTAGAGCACGAAAAATAGATGAGAAAGCATATCTTACTTGTCCCGATCGGTGGCCGGAGGAGGGAGAACGGAGGGCTGAAAGTTTACGTAAAATCCGGCCAAAATCGTGGCTTTTCCGGCGATTTCGCGACAGGTGACGACTGCTGGGGGCTGGGGTGCGTCGAGGGAGCTAAGCCGGTCATGTGGGTGGTGGTCCGATGGCTTGAGGTGGTGTGTGGCAGTGGTTATGGTGGTGAGAAGGTGACGGGCCAAGCGGAAGAGAAAAGAAAAAAAAAGAAGGGGGTGATGGTGCGATCGGGAGGAGAGAGAAGAGAGGTTAGTTTTTTTAAAAAAACTGCCTGCAAAATTACCATTTTGCCCCTCACTCAATTTTTATCGTATAAACTTCAATATAACTCCGATTCGAGCCCACAATATACCCACGAACTCGTATCGACGAGCCCGACGTATCGGTGTGGCTCGCTCCCAAATTCTTTCTCGAACGATAAAAGTTAATTTTAAACTCATTAAATTACTTTAGGGATAAAATTGTCTTTGTATCTAATAAATTAATAATTAAATAATAATTAAGGGTTGGGTTATTACAATCTACCCCCCTTATAAAAATTTCGTCCTCGAAATTTATGTACCTGTTTGGTTCACCAACTCCATACCCTTCAACCAACTTCCATTATTAACAAGTTTAATTCCTTAAATTTAAATATGAAAACCTCAACAAATTTTTCAGATCTTAAGATTTTCTTAACTTTAATATAACCATACTTCTTATCCGTCATTCGAATAGATAAGGGTACTGGGTCCGCATCTGCTCCTCAGGTTCCCAAGTAGCCTCCTCCACTTCATGACTCCTCCACAAAACTTTCACAAGTGGGATTTCTCTAGAACGTAGTGCCTGAATCTTCTAGTCCAGAATCTGAACTGGCTGCTCCACATAGCTCAAATCAAACTTCAACTCCATAGGCTGCTCTTCCAAAACATGAGATGGATCAAAAATATACTTCCGGAGCATAGATACATGAAATACGTCATGACGACAGGAAAGTTTCACTGGCAAGGCAAGTCTATAGGCTACTGGGCCCACACGCTCCACAATCTCATACGGCCCAATATAGCGATGACTTAACTTTCCCCGCTTCTCGAATCTCACTACACCCTTCCCAAGCGACAATTTCAAAAATACCCATTCACCAAACTCAAACTGAAGATCCTTCATTCTATTATCTACATAACTCTTTTGTCAATCCTGGGCTGCCTTAAGTCTTTCTCTAATTAGTTCAACCTGCTTCTTTGTCCATTCAACATCCTCAGGTACCTCCAATCTATGCTCACCCACTTCATCCCAATGCAAAGGTATTCTACACTGTTTTCCGTACAAAGCATCAAATGGCGACATCCCGATACTCGCCTGGAAACTGTTATTACACGCAAACTCCATGAGTGGTAACTTCTCATCCCAGTCACCCCGAAACTGCAATGCACAAGCTCTCAACATATCTTCTGAAGTCTGAATCGTCCTCTCAGGCTAACCATTTGTTTGGGGGTGAAATGCAGTACTAAACATCAACTGGGTCCCAAAAGCTTCATGTAATTTCGTCCAAAAACGAGACGTGAGCCGTGGATCTCTGTCCGAAACAATGGACACGAGCACCCCATGAAGTCTCACTATCCCATCAATAAAGATCTTGGCTAGCTTATGCAAAGTATACGTCGCTTTCACTAGTACAAAATGGGCTAACTTGGTGAGTCGGTCCACAACTACCCAAACTCCATCATGTTTACTCTGTGTCCAAGGAAGCTTGAACACGAAATCCATAATAATGGGCTCCCACTTCCACTCAGGAATTGGAAGTGGTTGCTGCAATCCCAATGGTTTCTGCTGCTCAGCTTTGACTTGCTGACACACCAGACATTTACTGACGTACACATCTATCTCTTTCTTCATAAATACCCACCAATAATGTTCCCTCAAAGTACGATACATCTTGGTGCTGCCAAGGTGCATGGCAAAAGCTGAACAGTGGGCCTCCTCAATAATCTCCATTTTTTTGTATTTCATCCACATGAACATATAGCCTTGTACTCACCATCAATGCACCATCATTTCTCACTGAATAATCTGTTCTGGTACCGTTCTCAACCTCCACTCTCAGTGTACAAATTAAGGGATCCTGAGATTGGGCTTCAATTATTCGTTCCACTAGCACTGGTCTCACATAGAGAGTAGCCAGCTGTCCTCCCTGATCATCCACACCTAGCCCAACTCTCAGTTTCCTCATCTCCACCAACGGTGGAAGATATCCTCCTCGGAGGTGAGCCACGGATCCAGATGATTTCTTGCTGAGTGCATCAGCTACCACATTAACTTTCTCTGGGTGATGCTCAAAGGTACAATCATAATCTTTAATCACTTCCAGCCATCTCCGTTATCTCAAATTTAGTTCCTTCTGGGTGAACGAATATTTCAGCCTTTTGTGATTAGCGAAAATTTGACACGTTTCCCTGTAAGGATAGTGTCGCCAAATCTTTAGGGCAAACACCACAGCAATAAACTCCAAATCATGGGTAGGATAATTCAACTCATGCTTTTTGAGCTGTCTAGAAGCATAAGCAATCACCCTACCAAAGATCAGGCCAAATCTGGGTTTGAGATCTGATAACCCAGAGGCCAAATCGATCCCCAACAACCTCGAAAATAGCTTAAGCAAGAAGAGAGGACACGATTACATACCAGATTCGAAGCAAACAGCTGCCAGAATCGCCGGATTGACGCCTGAAAGGAATGGCGGTTTCGCCGAATTTTCAGGCGCTTCCAGTCGCCGTAGCCGCCAAATCAGCCAGTGACAAGGGATGGTTTGTGACCAGGAGGCTGAGGCGGTTCCAACGCGACCCGCCGGAGCCCTTGCCGTACCAGAATAAGCGAAATCGAAGAGAAAGAAGGGAGGAGAGAGAAACCGATTCTGGTTTCTGATTGGGCCACTTGTCATTTTTATAATATTTTATTCATTTTCGTAAATTACCAACATGCCCCTCAAGCTCCTAACCTCGTATCGAAACGCGCCGCCCGTCAACGGACTCGTTTCGACAAGACGGACGCAATGGCGCAACTCGTTTCGCCAAATTCCGTCCCGAAAATATCGCTGACCAAAATGGCCTTTAATTATTAAATTCCAATTTTAATTCCAATTTAACTTAATTAATTCCTTTTATTCCACTTTTATTTACTCAAATTATCCAATTTAATAATTTTAATTTCTTTTAATTTATTTACTTGTATTTTTAGGGCAGGGACGTCACACTAGAACTTTGCAATCCTACAACCACTCCATGAAAGGTACGAACTTCGAATGAACTTGAAGTATCCAATTTCTTTGACCAATTGATTTCGTATAGGGCCCAAATCTTGGGCAACACCAAAATATGGCGGGAGGAGTCATTTGGTGAGTTTTGAGTGAAATCCAATCACTAGAACAATGCAATCCTAAAACCACTACGTGCATTGTACGAACATGAAGTGTCACTTTTCTTTGACCAATTGATTTCGGATCGAGCCCAAAATGTGGGCAACAACATAATACGGGGGGAGGAGTCATTTGGTGCGGTTTGTGTGAAATCCAATCACTAGAACTATTCAATGCACCAACCACTCCATTTACCAACTCACCAACTGATTTTCGATCGAGCCCAAAAATTGGGCAACATCATAATATGGTGAGAGGAGTCATTTGGTGAGTTTTTAGTGAAATCCAATCTCTAGAACTTTGCAATCCGACAACCACTCCATGAAAGGTACGAACTTCGTACGAACTTGAAGTGTCCAATTTCTTAGACCAATTGATTTCTTATCGAGCAAAAAACTTGGGCAACATCATAAGATGGTGGGAGGAGTCATTTGGTGAGTTGTGAGTGAAATCGAACCACTAGAACTATGCAACGCACCAACCACTCCAATTACGGAACGTACTTCGTACGAACTTGAAGTTTCCAATTTCTTTGACCAATTGATTTCTGATCAAGCCCAAAACTTAGCCAACATCGTAATATGGTGGGAGGAGTCATTCGGTGATTTTTGAGGGAAATCCAACAACTAGAACTATGCAATGCCCCGACCACTCCAGGTACGGTGCGAACTTCGTACGAAAGTTCACAATTTCTTTGACCAATTGATTTTTGATCGAGCCCAAAACTTGGGCAACATCATAATATGGTGGGAGGAGTCATTTGGTGAGTTTTGAGTGAAATCCAATCACTAGAATAATGCAATGCACCCACCACTGCATTTACACCACGAACTTCGTACGAACTTGAATTGTCCAATTTCGATGATCAATTGATTTTGGACCGAGCCCAAAACTAAATCAACATCATAATATGGTGCGAGGAGTCATTTGGTGAGTTTTGATTTGAATCCAATAACAAGAACCACGCAATGCACCAACCACTCCATTTACGGTCAAGAATTAATAGTAACTTGAAGTTTCCAATTTCGTAGACAAATTGATTTCGGATCGAGTCCAAAACTTGGGCAACATCATAATATGGTGGGAGGAGTCATTTGGTAAATTTTGAGTAAAATCCAATCACTAGAACTATGCAATACACCAACCACTCCATGAAAGGTACGAACTTCGTACAAACTTGAAGTATTTCTGTGACCAATTGATTTTGGATCGAGCCCAAAACTTGGGTAACATCATAATGTGGTGGGAGGATTCAATTGGGGGGTTTTGAGTGAAATGCAATCGCTTGAACTATGCAATGCACCAACCACTCCGTTTATGGTACGAAATTCGTTCGAACTTGAAGTGTTCAATTTCTTTGACCAATTGATTTCGAATCGAGCCCAAAACTTGGTCAACATCATAATATGGTGGGAGGAGTCAGTTGGTGAGTTTTGAGTGAAATCCAATACTTGAACTATGCAATGCACCAACAACTCCATTTACACCACGAACTTCGTACAAACTTGAAGTGTCCAATTTTGTTGATCAATTGATTTCGGATCCAGCCAAAACTTGGTCAACATCATAACATGGTGGGAGGAGTCATTTGGTGAGTTTTGAGTGAAATCCAATCACTTGAACTATGCAATGCACCAACAACTCCATTTACGCCACGAACATCGTACGAACTTGAAGTGTCCAATTTTGTTGTTCAATTGATTTCGGATCTATCCAAAACTTGGTCAACATCATAACATGGTGGGAGGAGTCATTTGTTGAGTTTTGAGTGAAATCCAATCACTTGAACTATGCAATGCACCAACAACTCCATTTACGCCACGAACTTCTTACGAACTTGAAGTGTCCAATTTTGTTGAGCAATTGATTATGGATCGAGCACAAAACTTCGTCAACAAGATAATATGGTGGGAGGAGACATTTGGTGAGTTTTGAGTGAAATCCATTCACTAGAACTACGCAATGCACCAACCACTCCATTTTCGGCACGAACTTCGTACGAACTTGAAGTGTCCAATTTCGTTGAGCAATTGAGTTCGGATCGAGCCCAAAACTTGGTCAACATCATAATATGGTAGGAGGAGTCATTTGGTGTGTTTTCAAGGAAATCCAATCACTAGAACTACGCAATGCACCAACCCCTCCATTTTCGGCAAGAACTTCGTACGAACTTGAAGTGTCCAATTTCGTTGAGCAATTGAGTTCGGATCGAACCCAAAACTTGGTCAACATCATAATACGGTGGGAGGAGTCATTTGGTGAGTTTTGAGTGAAATCCAATCACTCGAACTATGCAATGAACATACAACTCCATTTAAGCCACGAACTTTGTACGAACTTGAAGTGTCCAATTTCGTTGATCAATTGATTTCGGATCGAGCTCAAAACTTGGTCGACCTCATAATAAGGTGGGAGGAGTCATTTGGTGAGTTTTGAGTAAAATCCAATCACTCGAACTATGCAATGCACCAACAACTCCATTTACGCCACGAACTTTGTACGAACTTGGAGTGTCCAATTTTCTTGAGCAATTGAGTTCGCAAGTGCACGAGGCGTTGGATAGTATAGCTTGTGTAAGTACGAGGTCGATCCCACGAGGATTGATGATAGATTGATTCAATTTGATTCCCTGCACAAAATAGAAATGAAAAGAAAATAAATAAAACAAGAAAGAAAGAAAAGAAATTAACTCAAGCAAATTAGTTACCAAGTTCAATTCAGATTCACAGATTGATTCTAGCTAAAGTATGATTAAGCCATGGTGTCTGGTCCTAACCTTGTATTCCTAATTCCCTAATTAGATCCTTGTTGTCGAACCTAAATTAAGCATTAGAAATCCATTAAGCATAGAAGAATGTTTTAAACAACCAAGTATGTATCTAATCCCTATTGTCGAATGTCCATACATACTCTTCCTATTCATAGTTCAATTTGAATTAATGCATGGTGTCTACTCTTAATTCAAACCAAGATAGCTAACATACAAGTTTTAATGGTGATCACTCATTCAAACAAGCATATTAACTTATAAGCATAATGAATAAGAACAAGAACTATAATTGAAACTTGGAAACTAATTAAACTTGAAAACTAAAGAAAAGAAATTACATTACAATGGAAAATAAATTACAACTAAAAAGCAAAATGGTTTTGTTACAACAATTGAGAACTAAAAAGAAAAACTAAGAGAATTTGAGGGAGAGAAGGGAGAGGAGCTCTAGAGAGATGTTTGAGAGCTCCCCCCCTTGGGGTGTGTTTACATGCTTGGAGAACTCACTATTTATAGGCCTAGGGGAAGTATAAATCTGATTATACAATTGAGTTTACTAACCACACTCACTTCACCAACTAACACCACTCAATTCACCAACTTTACCTAACTTCCCCACTAAAATGATTAGCTCATGCATGACAATGCATTGCAGTCAGCTTGTGGGCTCGATTTGGGCTTGTTCCTTCACTCTAACAAATCTGGAAAAATATGGATCTTGAAGCTCTTTGTCTTATCTTTCCAAGCATATGCAGCCCAACTCAAGGAAAAATCGGGAAGGCCTTCCAAAGTCATTTTTGGCCCAGTAACGCAGATGCTGCCGAATTTGACCTTAAGTTGCCCAAACTTGCATAACTTCATGTAGAAGACTCGGAATCATGAACCGTAAAATGCTACAGAAACTAGACTTCCGTATCTTTCCAATGATGTATGGCTCATTATCTGGTTCTTCTTGAGCAAGTACAGTCCAATCCGTGAAGTTGACTGATCTGCAGACACCGTTTTGAGCTAACTTGACTCCAAAATGCATTAAATGAGTCCCAAGCTTATTACACTGAAACAAACACAAAATAGATTAAAAGCACAAGTTTAACTCAAAAACATAACCAAATCATAAGTTAGAAGGGTACAAAATGATATGTAATTATGCACCGATCACCAATCACTTGAACTATGCAATGCACCAACAACTCCATTTACGCCACGAACTTCGTACGAACTTGAAGTGTCCAATTTTGTTGAGCAATTGAGTTCGGATCGAGCCCAAAACTTGGTCAACAACATAACACGGTGGGAGGAGTCATTTGGTGAGTTTTGGGTGAAATCCAATCACTAGAACTTTGAAATGCACCAACAACTGCATATACGCAACGAATTTCGTACGAACTTGACGTGTCCAATTTCGTTGACCAATTGATTTCGGAACGTGCCGAAAACTTGGTCAACATCATAATATGGTGGGAGGAGTCATTTGGTGAGTTTTGAGTGCAATCCAATCACTCGAACTATGCGATGCACCAACCACTCCATTTACGCCACGAACTTCATACGAACTTGAAGTGTCCAATTTCGTTGATATTTTGATTTCGGATCGAGCTCAAAACTTGGAAAACATCATAATATTGTGGGAGGAGTCATTTGGTGAGTTTTGAGTAAAATCCAATCACTCGAACTATGCAATGCAAAAATAACTCCATTTACTCCACGAACTTCGTACGAACTTGAAGTGTCCAATTTCCTTGATCAATTAATTTCGGATCGAGCTCAAAACTTGGTCAACATCATAATATGCTGGGAGGAGTCATTTGGGGAGTTTTGAGTAAAATCCAATCACTCGAACTATACAATGCACCAACAACTCCATTTACGCCACGAACTACGTACGAACTTGGAGTGTCCAATTTCGTTGATCAATTGATTTCGGATCGAGCTCAAATCTTAGTCAACATCATAATATGCTGGGAGGAGTCATTTGGTGAGTTTTGAGTAAAATACAATCACTCGAACTATGCAATGCACTAACAACTCCATTTACGACACGAATTTTGTACGAACTTGAAGTGTCGTTAACCAATTGAGTTCAGATCGAGCTCAAATCTTAGTCAACATCATAATATGCTGGGAGGAGTCATTTGGTGAGTTTTGAGTAAAATACAATCACTCGAACTATGCAATGAACCAACAACTCCATTTTCGGCACGAACTTCGTACGAACTTGAAGTGTCCAATATCGTTGACCAACTGATTTCCTAACGGGCCGAAAACTTGGTCGACATCATAATATGGTGGGAGGAGTCATTTGGTGAGTTTTGAGTGAAATACAATCACTAGAACTACTCAATGCACCAACCACTCCATTTTCGGCACGAACTTCGTATGAACTTGAAGTGTCCAATTTCGTTGAGCAATTGAGTTCGGATCGAGCCCAAAACTAGGTCAACGTGATAATTTGGTGGAAGGAGTCATTTGGTGAGTTTTGAGTGAAATCCAATCACTTGAACTATGCAATGCACCAACAACTCCATTTACGCCACGAACTTCGTACGAACTTGAAGTGTCCAATTTTGTTGAGCAATTGAGTTCGGATCGAGCCCAAAACTTGGTCAACAACATAACACGGTGGGAGGAGTCATTTGGTGAGTTTTGGGTGAAATCCAATCACTAGAACTTTGAAATGCACCAACAACTGCATTTACGCAACGAATTTCGTACGAACTTGACGTGTCCAATTTCGTTGACCAATTGATTTCGGAACGTGCCGAAAACTTGGTCAACATCATAATATGGTGGGAGGAGTCATTTGGTGAGTTTTGAGTGCAATCCAATCACTCGAACTATGCGATGCACCAACCACTCCATTTACGCCACGAACTTCATACGAACTTGAAGTGTCCAATTTCGTTGATATTTTGATTTCGGATCGAGCTCAAAACTTGGAAAACATCATAATATTGTGGGAGGAGTCATTTGGTGAGTTTTGAATAAAATCCAATCACTCGAACTATGCAATGCAAAAATAACTCCATTTACTCCACGAACTTCGTACGAACTTGAAGTGTCCAATTTCCTTGATCAATTGATTTCGGATCGAGCTCAAAACTTGGTCAACATCATAATATGCTGGGAGGAGTCATTTGGGGAGTTTTGAGTAAAATCCAATCACTCGAACTATGCAATGCAAAAATAACTCCATTTACTCCACGAACTTCGTACGAACTTGAAGTGTCCAATTTCCTTGATCAATTGATTTCGGATCGAGCTCAAAACTTGGTCAACATCATAATATGCTGGGAGGAGTCATTTGGTGAGTTTTGAGTAAAATACAATCACTCGAACTATGCAATGCACCAACAACTCCATTTACGACACGAATTTTGTACGAACTTGAAGTGTCCAATTTCGTTAACCAATTGATTTCGGAACGAGCCCAAAACTTGGTCAACATCATAATATGGTGGGAGTCATTTATTGAATTTTGAGTGAAATCCAATCACGCGAACTACGCAATGCACCAACAACTCCCTTTACGCCACGAACTTCGTACGAATTTGTAGTGTCCAATTTTGTTGATCAATTGATTTCGGATCGAGCCAACACTTGGTCAACATCATAATATGCTAGGAGGAGTCATTTGGTGAGTTTTGAGTGCAATCCAATCACTCAAACTATGCAATGCAAAAATAACTCCTTTAGGCCAAGAACTTCGTACATACTTGAAGTGTCCAATTTCGTTGATCAATTGATTTCGGATCGAGCCCAAAACTTGGTCAACATCATAATATGGTGGGAGGAGTCATTTGGTGAGTTTTGAGTGAAATCCAATCACTCAAACTATGCAATGCAAAAATAACTCCTTTAGGCCAAGAACTTCGTACATACTTGAAGTGTCCAATTTCGTTGATCAATTGATTTCGGATCGAGCTCAAAACTTGGTCAACATCGTAATATGCTGGGAGGAGTCATTTGGTGAGTTTTGAGTAAAATCCAATCACTGGAACTATGCAATGCACCAACAACTCCATTTACGCCACGAACTTCGTACGAACTTGAAGTGTCCAATTTCGTTGATCAATTGATTTCGGATCGAGCTCAAAACTTGGTCAACATCATAATATGCTAGGAGGAGTCATTTGGTGAGTTTTGAGTGAAATCCAATCACTCGAACTGTGCAATGCGCCAACAACTCCATTTTCGCCACAAACTTCGTACGAACTTGAAGTGTCCAATTTCGTTGATCAATTGATTTCGGATCAAGCACAACACTTTGTCAACATGATAATATGGTGGGTGGAGTTACTTGGAGAGTTTTGAGTGAAATCCAATCACTCGAGCTATGCAATGCACCAACAACTCCATTTACGACACGAACTTCGTACGAACTTGAAGTGTCCAATCACTTTAATCAATTGATTTCGGATCGAGCACAAAACTTCGTCAACATGATAATATGGTGGGAGGAGACACTTGGTGAGTTTTGAGTGAAATCCACTCACTCGAGCTATGCAATGCACCAACAACTCCATTTACGACACGAACTTCGTACGAACTTGAAGTGTCCAATTTTGTTGAACAATTGAGTACGGATCTAGCCCAAAACTTAATCAACATCATAGTATGGTGGGAGGAGTCATTTGGTGAGTTTTGAGTGAAATCCACTCACTCGAGCTATGCAATGCACCAACAACTCCATTTACGCCACGAACTTCGTATGAACTTGAAGTTTCCAATTTCATTGACCAATTGATTTCGGAACGAGCCCAAAACTTGGTCAACATCATAATATGGTGGGAGGAGTCATTTGGTGAGTTTTGAGTGAAATCCATTCACTCGAACTATGCAATGCACCGACAACTCCATTTACGCCACGAACTTCTTACGAACTTGAAGTGTCCAATTTCGTTGACCAATTGATTTCGGAACGAGCCGAAAACTTGGTCAACATCATAATATGGTGGGAGGAGTCATTTGGGGAGTTTTACGTGAAATCCAATCACTCGAACTATGCAATGCAAAAATAACTCCATTTGCGCCCCGAACTTCGTACGAACTTGAAGGGTCCAAGTTCGTTGAGCAATTGAGTTCGGATTGACCCTAAAACTTGGTCAACATCATAATATGGTGGGAGTAGTCATTTGGTGAGTTTTGAGTGAAATCCAATCACTCGAACTATGCAATGCACCGACCAATCCATTTACGCCACGAACTTCTTATGAACTTGAAGTGTCCAATTTCGTTGACCAATTGATTTCGGAACGAGCCGAAAACTTGGTCAACATCATAATATGGTGGGAGTAGTCATTTGGTGAGTTTTGAGTCAAATCCAATCACTCGAACTATGCAATGCACCGACAACTCCATTTACGCCACGAACTTCTTATGAACTTGAAGTGTCCAATTTCGTTGACCAATTGATTTCAGATCGAGCCCAAAACTTGGTCAACATCATAATATGGTGGGAGGAGTCATTTGGTGAGTTTTGAGTGAAATCCATTCACTCGAACTATGCAATGCACCGACAACTCCATTTACGCCACGAACTTGTTACGAACTTGAAGTGTCAATTTCGTTGATCAATTGATTTCGGAACGAGCCGAAAACTTGGTCAACATCATAATATGGTGGGAGGAGTCATTTGGGGAGTTTTACGTGAAATCCAATCACTCGAACTATGCAATGCAAAAATAACTCCATTTGCGCCCCGAACTTCGTACGAACTTGAAGGGTCCAAGTTCGTTGAGCAATTGAGTTCGGATTCACCCTAAAACTTGGTCAACATCATAATATGGTGGGAGTAGTCATTTGATGAGTTTTGAGTGAAATCCAATCACTCGAACTATGCAATGCACCGACTACTCCATTTACGCCACGAACTTCTTACGAACTTGAAGTGTCCAATTTCGTTGATTAATTGATTTCGGATCGAGCACAAAACTTCGTCAACATGATAATATGGTGGGTGGAGTTACTTGGTGAGTTTTGAGTGAAATCCAATCACTCGAGGTATGCAATGCACCAACAACTCCATTTACGACACGAACTTCGTACGAACTTGAAGTGTCCAATTTTGTTGAACAATTGAGTACGGATCTAGCCCAAAACTTAATCAACATCATAGTATGGTGGGAGGAGTCATTTGGTGAGTTTTGAGTGAAATCCAATCACTCGAACTATGCAATGCTTTCCATTTACGCCACGAACTTCTTACGAACTTGAAGTGTCCAATTTCGTTGATCAATTGATTTTGGATCGAGCCCAAAACTTGGTCAACATCATAATATGGTGGGAGGAGTCATTTGGTGAGTTTCGAGTGAAATCCAATCACTTGAACTATGCAATGCACCAACAACTCCATTTACGCCACGAACTTCGTATGAACTTGAAGTTTCCAATTTCATTGACCAATTGATTTCGGAATGAGCCGAAAACTTGGTCAACATCATAATATGGTGGGAGGAGTCATTTAGTGAGTTTTGAGTGAAATCCAATCACTAGAACTCTGCAATGCACCAACAACTCCATTTTCGGCACGAACTTCGTACGAACTTGAAGGGTCCAAGTTCGTTGACCAATTGAGTTCGGATTGACCCTAAAACTTGGTCAACATCATAATATGGTGGGAATAGTCATTTGGTGAGTTTTGAGTGAAATCCAATCACTCGAACTATGCAATGCACCGACAACTCCATTTACGCCACGAACTTCTTACGAACTTGAAGTGTCCAATTTCGTTGATTAATTGATTTCGGATCGAGCACAAAACTTCGTCAACATGATAATATGGTGGGTGGAGTTACTTGGTGAGTTTTGAGTGAAATCCAATCACTCGAGGTATGCAATGCACCAACAACTCCATTTACGACACGAACTTCGTACGAACTTGAAGTGTCCAATTTCGTTGATCAATTGAGTTCGGATCGAGCCCAAAACTTAGTCAACATCATAATGTGGTGGGAGGAGTCATTTGGTGAGTTTTGAGTGAAATCCAATCACTTGAACTATGCAATGCACCAACAACTCCATTTACGCCACGAACTTCGTACGAACTTGAAGTGTCCAATTTCGTTGATTAATTGATTTCGGATCAAGCACAAAACTTCGTCAACATGATAATATGGTGGGTGGAGTTACTTGGTGAGTTTTGAGTGAAATCCAATCACTCGAGGTATGCAATGCACCAACAACTCCATTTACGACACGAACTTCGTACGAACTTGAAGTGTCCAATTTCGTTGATCAATTGAGTTCGGATCGAGCCCAAAACTTAGTCAACATCATAATGTGGTGGGAGGAGTCATTTGGTGAGTTTTGAGTGAAATCCAATCACTTGAACTATGCAATGCACCAACAACTCCATTTACGCCCGAACTTCGTACGAACTTGAAGTGTCCAATTTCGTTGATTAATTGATTTCGGATCGAGCACAAAACTTCGTCAACATGATAATATGGTGGGTGGAGTTACTTGGTGAGTTTTGAGTGAAATCCAATCACTCGAGGTATGCAATGCACCAACAACTCCATTTACGACCACGAACTTCGTACGAACTTGAAGTGTCCAATTTCGTTGATCAATTGATTTCGGATCGAGCACAAAACTTCGTCAACAAGATAATATGGTGGGAGGAGACACTTGGTGAGTTTTGAGTGAAATCCAATCACTCGAGCTATGCAATGCACCATATACTCCATTTACAACACGAACTTCGTACGAACTTGAAGTGTCCAATTTCGTTGACCAATTGATTTCGGAACGAGCCCAAAACTTGGTCAACATCCTAATATGGTGGGAGGAGTCATTTGGTAAGTTTTGAGTGAAATCCATTCACTCGAACTATGCAATGCACCGACAACTCCATTTACGCCACGAACTTGTTACGAACTTGAAGTGTCCAATTTCATTGACCAATTGATTTCGGAACGAGCCGAAAACTTGGTCAACATCATAATAAGGTGGGAGGAGTCATTTGGGGAGTTTTACGTGAAATCCAATCACTCGAACTATGCAATGCAAAAATAACTCCATTTGCGCCCCGAACTTCGTACGAACTTGAAGGGTCCAAGTTCGTTGAGCAATTGAGTTCGGATTCACCCTAAAACTTGGTCAACATCATAATATGGTGGGAGTAGTCATTTGGTGAGTTTTGAGTGAAATCCAATCACTCGAACTATGCAATGCACCGACCACTCCATTTACGCCACGAACTTCTTATGAACTTGAAGTGTCCAATTTCGTTGACCAATTGATTTCGGAACGAGCCGAAAAATTGGTCAACATCATAATATGGTGGGAGTAGTCATTTGGTGAGTTTTGAGTCAAATCCAATCACTCGAACTATGCAATGCACCGACAACTCCATTTACGCCACGAACTTCTTATGAACTTGAAGTGTCCAATTTCGTTGACCAATTGATTTCGGAACGATCCGAAAACTTGGTCAACATCATAATATGGTGGGAGTAGTCATTTGGTGAGTTTTGAGTGAAATCCAATCACTCGAACTATGCAATGCACCGACAACTCCATTTACGCCACGAACTTCTTATGAACTTGAAGTGTCCAACTTCGTTGACCAATTGATTTCTGAACGAGCCCAAAACTTGGTCAACATCATAATATGGTGGGAGGAGTCATTTGGTGAGTTTTCAGGGAAATCCAATCACTAGAACTACGCAATGCACAAACCACTCCATTTTCGGCACGAACTTCCTATTAACTTGAAGTGTCCAATTTTGTTGAACAATTGAGTTCGGATCTAGCCCAAAACTTAATCAACATCATAGTATGGTGGGAGGAGTCATTTGGTGAGTTTTGAGTGAAATCCAATCACTCGAACTATGCAATGCACTCCATTTACTCCACGAACTTCTTACGAACTTGAAGTGTCCAATTTCGTTGATCAATTGATTTTGGATCGAGCCCAAAACTTGGTCAACATCATAATATGGTGGGAGGACTCATTTGGTGAGTTTTGAGTGAAATCCAGTCACTCGAACTTTGCCAAGCACCAACAACTCCATTTACGCCAAGAACTTCGTACGAACTTGAAGTGTCCAATTTCGTTGATCAATTGATTACGGATCGAGCCCAAAACTTAGTCAACATCATAATGTGGTGGGCGGAGTCATTTGGTGAGTTTTGAGTGAAATCCAATCACTTGAACTATGCAATGCACCAACAACTCCATTTACGCCACGAACTTCGTACGAACTTGAAGTGTCCAATTTCGTTGATTAATTGATTTCGGATCGAGCACAAAACTTGGTCAACATGATAATATGGTGGGTGGAGTTACTTGGTGAGTTTTGATTGAAATCCATTCACTCGAGCTATGCAATGCACCAACAACTCCATTTACGACACGAACTTCGTACGAACTTCAATGTCCAATTTCGTTGATCAATTGACTTCGGATCGAGCACAAAACTTCGTCAACATGATAATATGGTGGGAGGAGTCACTTGGTGAGTTTTGAGTGAAGTCCAATCACTCGAGCTATGCAATGCACCAACAACTCCATTTACGACACGAACTTCGTACGAACTTGAAGTGTCCAATTTCGTTGACCAATTGATTTCAGAACGAGCCCAAAACTTGGTCAACATCATAATATGGTGGGAGGAGTCATTTGGTGAGTTTTGAGTGAAATCCAATCACTCGAACTATGCAATGCACCGACAACTCCATTTACGCCACGAACTTCTTACGAACTTGAAGTGTCCAATTTCGTTGACCAATTGATTTCGGAACGAGCCGAAAACTTGGTCAACATCATAATATGGTGGGAGGAGTCATTTGGTGAGTTTTGAGTTAAATCCAATCACTTGAACTATGCAATGCACCAACAACTCCATTTACGCCACGAACTTCGTATGAACTTGAAGTTTCCAATTTCATTGACCAATTGATTTCGGAATGAGCCGAAAACTTGGTCAACATCATAATATGGTGGGAGGAGTCATTTAGTGAGTTTTGAGTGAAATCCAATCACTAGAACTCTGCAATGCACCAACAACTCCATTTTCGGCACGAACTTCGTACGAACTTGAAGGGTCCAAGTTCGTTGACCAATTGAGTTCGGATTGACCCTAAAACTTGGTCAACATCATAATATGGTGGGAATAGTCATTTGGTGAGTTTTGAGTGAAATCCAATCACTCGAACTATGCAATGCACCGACAACTCCATTTACGCCACGAACTTCTTACGAACTTGAAGTGTCCAATTTCGTTGACCAATTGATTTCGGAACAAGCCATAAACTTGGTCAACATCATAATGTGGTGGGAGGAGTCATTTGCGGAGTTTTGAGTGAAATCCAATCACTCGAACTATGCAATTCAAAAATAACTCCATTTGCGCCACGAACTTCGTACGAACTTGAAGGGTCCAAGTTCGTTGACCAATTGAGTTCGGATTGACCCTAAAACTTGGTCAACATCATAATATGGTGGGAATAGTCATTTGGTGAGTTTGGAGTGCAATCCAGTCACTCGAACTTTGTAATGCACCGACAACTCCATTTACGCCACGAACTTCTTACGAACTTGAAGTGTCCAATTTCGTTGATCAATTGATTTTGGATCGAGCCCACAACTTGGTCAACATCATAATATGGTGGGAGGAGTCATTTGGTGAGTGTTGAGTGAAATCCAATCACTCGAACTATGCAATGCACCAACAACTCCATTTACGCCACGAACTTCGTACGAACTTGAAGTGTCCAATTTCGTTGATCAATTAATTTCGGATCGAGCCCAAAACTTAGTCAACATCATAATATGGTGGGAGGAGTCATTTGGTGAGTTTTGAGTGAAATCCAATCACTCGAACTATGCAATGCACCAACAACTCCATTTACGCCACGAACTTCGTACGAACTTGAAGTGTCCAATTTCATTGATTAATTGATTTCGGATCGAGCCCAAAACTAGGTCAACATCATATTTTGGTGGGAGGATTTATTTGGTGAGGTTTGAGTGAAATCCAATCACTCGAACTATGCAATGCACCAACAACTCCGTTTACGCCACGAAATTCGTACGAACTTGAAATGTCCAATTTCGTTGACCAATTGATTACGGATCGAGCCCAAAACTTGGTCAACATCATAACATGATGGGAGGAGTCATTTGGTAAGTTTTGAGTGCAATCCAATCTCTAGAACTATGCAATCCACCAACCACGCCATTTACGGCACGAACTTCGTACGAACTTGAAGTGTCCAATTTCTTTGACCAATTGATTTCGGAGCGAGCCCAAAACTTGGTCAACAATATAATATAGTGGGAGGAGTCATTTCGTGAGTTTTGAGTGAAATCCAATCACTGGAACTATGCAATGCACCAACTACTCAATTTTCGGTCAGAAATTAGTATGAACATGAAGTCTCAAATTTCTTTGACCAATTGATTTCGGATCGAGCCCAAAATGTGGTCAACATCATAATATGATGGGAGGAGTCATTTGGTAAGTTTTGAGTGAAATCCAATCACTAGAACAGTGTAATGCACCGACCACGCCATTTACGACACCACTTCGTACGACCATGAAGTGGTCAATTTCTTTAACCAATTGATTTCGGATAGAGCCCAAAACTGGGTGAACATCAAAAATATGATGGGAGGAGTCATTTGGTAAGTTTGTAGTGGTCCAATCACTAGAATAATGCAACGCACGAACCACGCCATTTACGGCACGAACTTCGAATGAACTTGAAGTGTCCAATTTCTTTGACCAATTAGTTTCAGATCGATACCTAAACTGTAACACCCCGTCCCTAATTTAATATTTAATCATTAAATTATTCAAGTAAAAGATATTTTTACCCCCGAGAGTATAATAAATTAAATAATTAAGTTGAGTTGACTATAGAAAAGAAAATAAATTGAAAGGCTTAAAATTTGATAAAATAAAATAAGATAAAGTAATTAAGAATTTTGGGAGTAAAATAACATTTAATATTATAGAAGGGTAAAAAGGTCATTTCGAGTTTGAGAAAGAATTTGGGGAAGTGAGCCATACCGTTATGTCGTGCTCATCAATACGAGTTCGTGGGTATATTGTGGGCTCGAATCGGAGTTGTAACGAAGAAATGGCGATCAAGATTAGGCCAGTGGCATAACCGTAAATATTTCGAAGTTCAGTTTTTTAAAACCCAGATTTCTCCTGCGCGAGGAACGAACTTCAGAGGGTGTTTTCTCCCATCTCCGACCTCCATTTCGGGCAAGGTCAGTCCCAAACGAACCACCACACTTCCCTCTTCCAACCCCAGCCCGTCGCCGCCTCCATTAGCCGCCGTAGTTGCCGGAATCAGCCACGAAACAGGCGGTTCCGACAGTTTTTCTGAAAATTTCGGGAGCTCATTTCTCCCTCCTCCGGCCACCAATTCGGTCGAGTAAGGTATGCTTTTCTACCTATTTTTCATGATCTAGCTGATGGTGGGGTAGGTTTTGAACGATTGGTAGCGTAGGTAACCCAAATCTCGAGTTAAAGTTTCAGCCGGTTTTGAGGTTAGGTTTTGAGCCACTTAGGGTTCGAATTGGACTTGCCCGTAGTTGAATAAAGTGTTCGGGAGGTCGAGAACTAGTTGTATATGGAAGGAGAGCTTTTGGTTTGGAGTTTGACCGATCGCCCAATTTTATCGCTTTTTATGCCTTTGGGACTGCCAGTGCGGGTTCCCACGTGTAGGCCCACTTTTTACTGCCAACCTTCATTCCTAAATTATTTTTACGTCATCATGAGCGCGTAGGCGTGCTCGGATTCCGATTTGGAGTTCGTATAACAGTCGAACGGATTTACGTCTATTGCGTGTTATCCGGGTTCGATAAGTTCGGACCGTTGGATCGGTCCGAATTCCTAGTATGGTGTTCCCCGTATTTCTAGGATCGTGTAGGAATTGATGGATTGTGGATCGGAGCCCCAGATGCTCCGGATCATTGACTTAAAGTTTAATTAACGGAAACCGTCCGATCGTACGATCGTGAGTGATCCGACCGTCCGATCGAGACTAAGCTTTCAGGATAAACTTAATAAACTAAATGGAACCTATAGGAACTTGCGGATCACTAATTGGGGGTTTTAAACCCTACGGGCGACCGAGTTGGGTTAAACTAATATTTTAATCAAATATTTAATCCCGAGAATTATTGAATTAATTTAACGGTTAAAGGTGGAGTTAAGTGGGCGTAAGAATAATTCTTATCAAGTTTAAACACTTTTGGGCCCGGGGGTCGAGACTTTTAATTAATTTCCGTGCCGGGTTGTTCTTATTTAATTATTGGTTTATTATTATTGTTGGTTAATTAGATTCATTAAATTGTTATACTTATATCTAAAGACTCCATTCTCTTTATGGATTAGTAGTATGATTAATTCTTATTATTATTATCCTTTTTAATTGGCGATTGATATTATGACTTAATTATGGGATAAATGGATTTTATGCAATAAATGATTTAGTGAAGGTTTTCCTGAAACTGTTACTTTCTGAAGTTTATTTATAAATCATATAATCGAATTTAATTGAACTTCATGAATAGTTGATTTATTTATATGTTAAGTTATTGTATTTGAACGGGTTGCCTCGGATTAAATGGTTGCCT
This sequence comes from Prunus padus, assembly GCA_024362665.1. Lineage (NCBI taxonomy): Eukaryota > Viridiplantae > Streptophyta > Magnoliopsida > Rosales > Rosaceae > Prunus > Prunus padus. The sequence goes on from JANFAM010000012.1 coordinate 24,206,745, forward strand.
TCGAAATCAATTGTTGCTTACGGAGTATATAAATATTGATATTGGTGATTACCCGGTCTACGGACCTAGTTGCCTTCGGAATAAGTCTGCGCGCATGACTTTAAGCCCCACGAGTCTCGGGGACGCCCGAACCGTGCGGAGCGAGGACGCGACTCAGAGAGACTTTGTGGTTCCTGAGTTCAGCGAGGACGCGGCTCAGAGAAACTTTGTGGTTCCTGAGTTCAGCGAGGACGCGACTCGGTTGACTATGTGGCTCCGAGTTTCGCGAGGAAAAGGGAATTGACGGAAAGGATCATAATGGATGAATAATGGATGAGACACAATGATGTGGGAATCAGTGCACTACAGATATACGGGTACGGATTACAGAATATAGCATGCCACCCTGCTTCTATTTTCTGCACAGGGTTGGCCCAGATCCCTAACCACCTGCCCGATTTCACTACACAGGTGGTTAGACAATTTTCCCCCTCCCCCGCTGCCTTCGGTTTACGCATATACCCCTTAGGGGGGGCCTGTACATAATACATGGATTAAGCGAAAAGGCTTCAGGTATGGTTTTCTGGAAAATATTTTAGTATGGAAGAGCTACGTGTGGCTTGATCCCTCACGGAGGGTACGTAGGCAGCCTACATTAATCTAGGTGCAGCCACGATGAAGGATATTTAAGAATTGGTCTATGGGCTTGAAATGGATAATGATTCTACTTAATAGAATTTTTCATATAATGTTGATGTGCATGTTAATATAATAACCACTGAAATGATTGTAGCTTGATGATTAGCTACGGTCCACTTTGAATACAAAAAGATGTTAAGAAATGTCGATACTAATGACGAATTAATATTTGAGACTTGAAGATTTCATTGAATAAGAATATTGAGATTGAACTGGTGACAACGTTGATGTCTAGCCTATTGTAAGACCTGGTGCCTTACTGTTTTTACTGTTGTTGGCTTGAGAACGTAACTTGTGCATGCTGGCAGTTGGGTTGATTATTTATATGCTTGTTTGTTTGACAGGTGAAAATTTTGGGAAACGTTCAATTTACAGGGGAGACTCTGCCGAATTTTCGGCATAAGTCAAACGGGTTAAAACTTGTTTTTCTTTCGAGCTTTCTTAAAAAGGGCAAATTGGTCAAGCGTTCCCGGCACCCGACGGGTGTCGGTGCGCGCAGGGTCCGGCTCGGATTCCAAAGCGGAATTAGGGTCGGGTCCTGTCATAAACTTAGTCAACTTCAGAATATGATGGGAGGAGTCATTTCGTGAGTTTTTAGTGAAATATAATCACTAGAACTATGCAATGCACCAACTACTCCATTTACGGTCAGAAATTAGTACGAACTAGAAGTGTCCAATTTCGTTGACCAATTCTTTTCGGATCGAGCCCAAAACTTGGTCAACATCATAATATGGTGGGAGGAGTCAATTGGTAAGTTTCGAGTGAAATCCAATCTCTGGAACTATGCAATGCTGACCACTCCATTTAGGGTACGAACTTCGTACGAACTTGGAGTGTCCAATTTCTTTGACAAGTTGATTTCGGATCGATCCAAAAACTTGGTCAACATCATAATATGGTGGGAGGAGTCATTTGGTAAGTTTGGAGTGAAACTCAATCACTAGAACAACGCAATGCCCCAACCACGCCATTTACGGCACGAACTTCGAACGAACTTAAAGTGTCCAACTTCTTTGACCAATTGATTTCGGATCGATCCCAAAACTTGGTAAACATCAGAATATGGTGGGAGTAGTTATTCCGTGAGTTTTGAATTAATTCCAATCATTAGAACTATGCAATCCACCAACTACTCTATTGACGGTCAGAAATTAGTACGAACTTGAAGTGTGCAATTTCGTTGAACAATTGATTTCGATTGAGCCCAAAACTTGGTCAACGTCAAAATATGAAGGGAGGAGTCATTTGGTAAGTTTTGAGTGAAATACAATCGCTAGAACAATGCAATGCACCAACTACGCCATTTGCGGCACCAACTTCGTACGAACTTAAATCGTCCAATTTCTGTGACCAATTGATTTCGGATCGAGCCCAAAATGTGGTCAACATCATAATCTGATGGGAGGTGTCATTTGGAAAGTTTTGAGTGAAATCCAATCACACCAACCACGCCATTTACGTCACTAACTTCGTACGAACTTGAACTGTCCAATTTCTTTGACCAATTGATTTCGGATCGAGCCCAAAACTTGGTCAACATCATAATATGGTGGGCGGAGTCATTTCGTGAGTTTTGAGTGAAATCCCATCACAAGAACTATGCAATGCACCAACCACTCCATTTACGGTTAGAAATTAGTACGAACTCGAACTATCCAAGTTGATTGACCAATTGATTTCGGATCGAGCCCAAAACTTGGTCAACATCATAATATGTTGGGAGGAGTCATTCAGTAAGTTTTGAGTGAAATCCAATCACTAGAATTATGCAATGCACCAACCACTCCATTTACGGCATGAACTTCGTACAAACTTGAAGTGTCCAATTTCTTTGACCAATTGATTTCGGATCGACCCCAAAACTGGGTCAACATTATAATATGGTGGGAGGAGTCATTTCGTGAGTTTTGAGTGAAATCCAATCTCTAGAACAATCAAATGCACCAACCACGACATTTACGGCACCACTTCATACGAACATGAAGTGGTCAATTTATTTGACCAATTGATTTCGGATCGAGCCCAAAACTGGGTCAACATCCAAAATATGATGGGAGAAGTCATTTGGTAAGTTATGAGTGATCCAATCACTAGAACAATGCAATGCACCAAAAACGCCACTTACTGCACGAACTTCGAACGAACTTGAAGTGTTAAATTTCTTTGACCGATTGATTTCAGATCGATACCAAAACTTAGTGAACATCATAATATGTTGGGAGGAGTCATTTCGTGAGTTTTGAGTGAAATCCATTCACGAGAACTATGCAATGCACCAACTACTGCATTTACGGTCAGAAATTTGTACGAACTAGAAGTGTCCAATTTCGTTGACCAATTGTTTTCGGATCGAGCCCAAAACTTGGTCAACATCATAGTATGGTGTTAGAAGTTATTTGGTGAGTTTTGAGTTCAATCGAATCACATGAACTACGCAATGCAAGAAACCACACCATTTACGGCACCAATTTCGTACGAACTTGAAGTGTCCAATTTCTTTGACCAATTGATTTCGGATCGAGCCCAAAACTTGATCAACATCATAATACGGTGGGAGGACTAATTTCGTGAGTTTTGAGTGAAATCCAATCACTAGAACTATGAAATGCACCAACTACTCCATTTACGCTCACAAATTAGTACGAACTTGAAATGTCCAATTTCGTTGACCAATTGATTTCGGATCAAGCCCAAAACTTCGTCAACTTCATAATATGGTGGGAGGAGTCATTTGGTAAGTTTTCAGTGAAATCCAATCACTAGAACTATGCAATGCACCAACTATGCCATTTACGACACGAACTTCGTTCGAACTTGAAGTGTCCAATTGCTTGGACCAATTGCCTTCAGATTGAGCCCAAAGCATGGTCAACATCATAATATGATGCGAGGATTCATTTGGTGAGTTTTGAGTGAAATCCAATCACTAGAACTATGCAATGCACGAACCACTCCATTTACTGCACAAACTTCGTACGAACTTGAAGTGTCCAATTTCTTTTACTAATTGATTTCAGATCGAGTCCAAGACTTGGTCAATGTCATAATATGGTGGGAGGAGTCATTTGGTAAGTTTTCAGTGAAATCGAATCGCTAGAACAATGCGATGCACCAACTATGCCATTTACGGCACGAACTTCTGTTAACTCGCAAGTGCACGGGCCATTGGATAGTATAGCATGTGTAAGTACGAGGTCGATCCCACGAGGATTGATGATAGATTGATTCAATTTGATTCCCTACACAAAACCGAAATGAAAAGAAAATAAATATAACAAGAAAGAAAGAAAAGAAAATAACTCAAGCAAGTTAGTTACCAAGTTCAATTTAGATTCACAGATTGATTCTAGCTAAAGTATGATTAAGTCATGGTGTCTGGTCCTAACCTTGTATTCCTAATTCCCTAATTAGATCCTTGTTGTCGAACCTAAATTAAGCATTAGAAATCCATTAAGCAAGGAAGAATGTTCTAAACAACCAAGCATGTATCTAATCCCTGTTTTCGAATGTCCATACATACTCTTCCTATTCATAGTTCAATTTGAATTAATGCATGGTGTCTACTCTTAATTCAAACCAAGATAGCTAACATACAAGTTTTAATGGTGATCAATCATTCAAACAAGCATATTAACTTATAAGCATAATGAATAAGAACAAGAACTACAATTGAAATTTGAAAACTTAAGGAAATAATTTACATTACAATTAAAAATAAATTACAACTAACAAAAACTTAAAGGAAAATTTAGCAAAAGGATTTTGCTACAAGAATTGAGAACTAAAATGAAAACTAAGAGAATTTGAGGGAGAGAAGGGAGAGGAGCTCTAGAGAGATGTTTGAGAGCTACCACCCTTGGGGTGTGTTTGAAGATTGGCCAAGCCTCCTATTTATAGGAGAAGGAAAGCATCAAACTCACATGCCAATATTCTTCTTGGTTTATTTAATTCCTTCTTTTGACAACAAGTTGTAAGAATGATCATAGCCACCTCAAGTTCACATGGGCATCCTTCTCCTTTCATCATTTGGCTAGTTCCCACTTGATTCTTTTGCTTTCTTTATTTCTTTACACAACCCACTTCAAATATGACAAATAAACATGCTTCTTCCCCACTATCAACAATAGCACATGCATAGCTAATCATGACCAAGCAATTGCAGTCTACTTTTGGGCTCCTTTTGGGCTTGTTCCTTCATTCTGAAAAATCTGAAAAAATATGGATCTTCAAGTTCTTTGAATTATCTTTCCAAGAATATGCAGCCCAGCTCAAGGAAAAATCGGAAAGACCTTCAAATGTGATTTTTGGCCCAGTAACGCAGATGCTGCTGATTTTGACCTTAAGCTGCCAAAACTTGTATAACTTTCTCTAGAAGACTCGGAATCATGAACCGTAAAATTCTTCAGAAACTAGACTTCCGCAAATTTCCAATGATGTGTGGTTCATTATCTTGTTCTTCCTGAGCAAGTACAGTCCAATCCGTGAAGTTGACTGATCTGCAGACACCGTTTTAAGCTAACTTGTCTCCAAAATGCATTTAAAGAGTCATAAGCTTATTACACTGAAACAAACACAAAATAGATTAAAAGCACAAGTTTAACTCAAAAACATAACCATATCATAAGTTAGAAGGGTACAAAATGATATGTAATTATGCACCGATAAACTTTGTTCGAACTTGAAGTGTCCAATTTCGTTGACCAATTGATTTTGGATCGAGCCAAAAACCTGGTCATCGTCATAATATGGTGGGAGGAGTCATTTGGTAAGTTTTGAGAGAAATCCAACCATCGGAACTATACAATGCTCAAACCACACCATTTACGGCACCAACTTAGTACGAACTTGAAGTGTCCAATTTCTTTAGCCAATTGATTTCGGATCGCGCCCAAACTTGGTCAACATCATAATATTGTGGGAGTAGTCATTTGGGATGGTTTGAGTGAAATCCAATCTCTGGAACTATGCAACGTACAAACCACTGCATTTATGCCACCAACTTCGTACGAACTTGAAGTGTCCAATTTCTTTAACCAATTGATTTCGGATCGAGCCAAAAACTTGGTCAACATCATAATATTGTGGGAGGAGTCATTGGTGAGTTTTGATTTAAATACAATCACTAGAACTAGGCAATGCACCAACTACTCCCCATTTACGGCACTAACTTCGTATGAACTTGAAGTGTCAATTTCGTTGACTAAATAATTTCGGATCGAGCCCAAAACTTGGTCAACATCATAATATGGAGGGAGGAGTCATATGGTAAGTTTTGAGTGAAATCCAATCAAGTGAACTATGCAACGCAAAAACCACTCCATTTACGGCACCAACTTCGTACAAACTTGAAGAGTCCAATTTCTTTGACCAATTGATTTCGGATCGAGCCCAAAACTTGGTCAACAACATAATATGATGGGAGGAGTCATTTGGTAAGTTTTAGGTGAAATCCAATCACTAGAAAAACACAATGCACCAACCATGCCATTTACGGCACCAACTTCGTACGAACTTGAAGTGTCCAATTTCGTTGACCAATTGATTTTGGATCGAGCCCAAAACTTGATCAACGTCATAATATGGTTGGAGGAGTCATTTGGTAAGTTTTGAGAGAAATCCAATCACCGGAACTATGCAATGCACAAACCACACCATTTACGGCACCAACTCAGTACGAACTTGAAGTGTCCAATTTCTTTAACCAATTGATTTCTAATTACGCCCAAACTTGGTCAACATCATAATATGGTGGGAGCAATCATTTGGTTAGTTTTGAGTGAAATACAATCATTAGAACAATGCAATGCACCAACCACGCCATTTACGGCATGATCTTCGTACGAACATGAAGTGTCAAATTTCTTTAAGCAATTGATTTCAGATCGAGCCCAAAACTTGGTAAACATCACAACAGTGTGGGAGGAGTCATTTGGTGAGTTTTGAGTGAAATCCAATCACTGGAACAACGCAATGTTCCAACCACTCCATTTACGGCACCAACTTAGTACGAACTTGAAGTGTCCAATTCCTTTAACCAATTGATTTCGGATCGAGCCCAAAACTTGGTCAACATCATAATATTGTGGGAGGAGTCATTGATGAGTTTTGATTTAAATACAATCACTAGAACTATGCAATGCACTAACCACTCCATTTACGGCCCGAACTTCGTACGAACTTGAAGTGTCCAATTTCTTTGACCAATTGATTTCGGATAGAGCCCAAAACTTGGTCAACATCGTAATATTTTGGGAGGAGTCATTTGGTGACTTTTGAGTGAAATCCAATCACTAGAACTATGCAATGTAACAGCCACTCCACTTACGGTCATAAATTAATACGAACTTGAAGTGTCCAATTACGTTGACCAATTGATTTCGGATCGAACCCAAAACATGGTCAACAACATCATATCGTAGGAGGAGTCATTTGGTGAGTTTTGGGTGAAATCCAATCACAAGAACTATGCAATGCACCAACCACTCCATTTACGGCACAAACTTCGTACAAACTTGAAGTGTCCAATTTCTTTGACCAATTAATTTCGGATCGCGCCCAAAACTTGGTCAACATCATAATATGATGGGAGGAATCATTTGGTTAGTTCTGAGTGAAATACAGTCATTAGAACAATGCAATGCACCAACCACTCCATTTACGGCACTAACTTCGTATGAACTTGAAGTGTCTAATTTCGTTGACCAATTGATTTCGGATCGAGCCCGAAACTCGGTCAACTTCATAATATGGTGGGTGGAGTTATTTCGTGACTTTTGAGTAAATCCAATCACTAGAACTATGCAGTGCCCCAACTACTCCATTTACGATCAGAAATTAGTACGAACTTGAAGTGTCCAATTTCGTTGACCAATTGATTTCGAATCGAGCCCAAAACATGGACAACAACATAATATGGTGGGAGGAGTCATTCGGTGAGTTTGGAGTGAAATCCAATCACTAGAGCTATGCAATGCTCCAACCACTCCATTTACGGCACTAACTTCGTATGAACTTGAAGTGTTCGTTGACCAATTGATTTCGGATGGAGCCCAAAACTTGGTCAACATCATAATATGGTGGGAGGAGTCATATGGTAAGTTTTGAGTGAAATCCAATCAATTGAACTATGCAACGCAAAAACCACTCCATTTACGGCACCAACTTCGTACGAACTTGAAGAGTCCAATTTCTTTGACCAATTGATTTCGGATCGAGCCCAAAACTTGGTCAACAACGTAATATGATGGGAGGAGTCATTTGGTAAGTTTTAGATGAAATCCAATCACTAGAAAAACACAATGTACCAACCACGCCATTTACGGCACCAACTTCGTACGACCTTGAAGTGTCCAATTTCGTTGACCAATTGATTTTGGATCGCGCCCAAAACTTGATCAACGTCATAATATGGTGGGAGGAGTCATTTGGTAAGTTTTGAGAGAAATCCAATCACCTGAACTATGCAATGTAACAGCCACTCCACTTACGGTCATAAATTAATACGAACTTGAAGTGTCCAATTACGTTGACCAATTGATTTCGGATCGCACCCAAAACATGGTCAACATCATCATATCGTGGGAGGAGACATTTGGTGAGTTTTGGGTGAAATCCAATCACTAGAACTATTCAATGCACCAACTACTCCATTTACGGCACGAACTTCGTACAAACTTGATGTGTCCAATTTCTTTGACGAATTAATTTCGGATCGCGCCCGAAACTTGGTCGACATTATAATATGGTGGGAGGAATCATTTGGATAGTTCTGAGTGAAATACAATCATTAGAACAATGCAATGCACCTACCACGCCTATTACGGCACCAACTTCGTACGAATTTAAAGTGTCCAATTTCCATGACCAAATGATTTCGGATCGAGCCCGAAACTCGGTCAACTTCATAATATGGTGGGTGGAGTTATTTCATGACTTTTGACTAAAATCCAATCACTAGAACTATGTCAACTACTCCATTTACGATCAGAAATTAGTACGAACTTGAAGTGTCCAATTTCGATGACCAATTGATTTCGAATCGAGCCCAAAACTTGGACAACGTCATAATATGGTGGGAAGAGTCATTCGGTGAGTTTTGAGTGAAATCCAATCACTAGAGCTATGCAATGCACCAACCACTCCATTTACGGCACTAACTTCGTATGAACTTGAAGTGTCCAATTTCGTTGACCAATTGATTTCGGATCGAGCCCAAAACTTGGTCAACATCATAATATGCTTGGAGGAGTCATATGGTAAGTTTTGAGTGAAATCCAATCAATTGAACTATGCAACGTAAAAACCACTCCATTTACGGCACCAACTTCGTACGAACTTGAAGTGTCCAATTTCTTTGACCAATTGATTTCGGATCGAGCCCAAAACTTTGTCAACATCATAATATGGTGTGGGAAGTCATTTGGTGAGTTTTGAGTGAAATCCAATCACTAGAACTATGCAATGCAACAACCACTCTATTTACGCCACCAACTTCGTATGAACATGAGGTGTCCAATTTCTTTACCCAATTGATTTCGGATCGAGCCCAGGACTTGGTGATCGGTGCATAATTACATATCATTTTGTACCCTTCTAACTTATGATTTGGTTATGTTTTTGAGTTAAACTTGTGCTTTTAATTTATTTTGTGTTTGTTTCAGTGTAATAAGCTTATGACTCATTAAATGCATTTTGGGGACAAGTTAGCTCAAAACGGTGTCTGCATATCAGTCAACTTCATGGATTGGACTGTACTTGCTCAGGAAGAACCAGATAATGAACCATACATCATTGAAAAGATACCGAAGTCTATTTTCTGGAGCATTTTACGGTTCATGATTCTGAGTCCTCAAGAGGAAGTTATGCAAGTTTTGGCAGCTTAACGTCAAAATCGGCAGGATCTGCGTTACTGGGCCAAAAATGACATTTGAAGGTCTTTCCGATTTTTCCTTGTGCTGGGCTGCATATGCTTGGAAAGATAATTCAAAGAACTTGAAGATCCATATTTTTCCAGATTTTTCAGAATGGAGGAACAAGCCCAAAACGAGCCCAAAAGCAGACTGCAATTGCTTGGTCATGATTAGCTATGCATGTGCTATTGTTGAGAGTTCTTGGTCATGATTAGCTATGCATCTGCTATTGTTGATAGTGGGGAAGAAGCATGTTTATTTGTCATAATTGAAGTGGGTTGTGTAAAGAAATAAAGAAAGCAAAAGAATAAAGTGGGACCTAGCCAAATGATGAAAGGAGATGGATGCCCATGTGAATTTGAGGTGGCTATGCAACTTGTTATCAAAAGAAGGAATTAAATAAACCAAGAAGAATATTGGCATGTGAGTTTGATTCTTTCCTTCTCCTATAAATAGGAGACTTGGCTAACCTTCAAACACACCCCAAGGGGGGGAGCTCTCAAACATCTCTCTAGAGCTCCTCTCCCTTCTCTCCCTCAAATTCTCTTAGTTTTCTTTTTAGTTCTCAATTGTTGTAACAAAACCATTTTGCTTTTTAGTTGTAATTTATTTTTCATTGTAATGTAAATTCTTTTCTTAAGTTTTGAAGTTTAATTAGTTTTCAAGTTTCAATTATAGTTCTTTTTGTTGTTCATTATGCTGATAAGTTAATATGCTTGTTTGAATGATTGATCACCATTAAAACTTGTATGTTAGCTATCTTGGTTTGAATTAAGAGTAGACACCATGCATTAATTCAAATTGAACTATGAATAGGAAGAGTATGTATGGACATTCGACAATAGGGATTAGATACATGCTTGGTTGTTTAAAACATTCTTCTTTGCTTAATGGATTTCTAATGCTTAATTTAGGTTCGACAATAAGGATCTAATTAGGGAATTAGGAATACAAGGTTAGGACCAGACACCATGGCTTAATCATACTTTAGCTAGAATCAATCCATGAATATAAATTGAACTTGGTAACTAATTTGCTTAAGTTTATTAATTTCTTTTCTTTCTTTCTTGTTTAATTTATTTTCTTTTCATTTCTGTTTTGTGCAGGGAATCAAATTGAATCAACCTATCATCAATCCTCGTGGGATCGACCACGTACTTACACATGCTATACTACCCAACGCCTCGTGCACTTGCGAGTTAACACTTGGTGAACATCATAATATGGTGGGAGGAGTCATTTGATGAGTTTTCAGTGAAATCCAATCACAAGAACTATGCAATGCACCAACCACTCCACTTACGGTCATAAATTACTACGAACTTGAAGTGTCCAATTACGTTGACCAATTGATTTCGGATTGAGCCCAAAAGTTGGTCAACATCATAATATGGTGGGAGGAGTCATTTGGTGAGTTTTGAGTGAAATCCAATCGCTTGAACTATGCATTGCACCAACCACTCCATTTACGGCACGAACTTCGTACGAACTTGAAGTGTCCAATTTATTTGACCAATTGATTTCGGATCGAGCCCAAAACTTGATCAACATCGTAACATGGTGGGAGTAATTTGGTGACTTTTGAGTGAAATCCAATCACTAGAACTATGCAATGCAACAGCCACTCCACTTACGGTCATAAATTAATACGAACTTGAAGTGTCCAATTACGTTGACCAATTGATTTCGGATCGTGGGAGGAATCATTTGGTGAGTTTTGGGTGAAATCCAATCTCTAGAACTTTGCAATGCACCAACCACTCCATTTACGGCACGAACTTCATACAAACTTGAAGTGTCCAATTTCTTTGACCAATTAATTTTGGATCGCGCCCAAAACTTGGTCAACATCATAATATGGTGGGAGGAATCATTGTATTAGTTTTGAGTGAAGTACAATCGTTAGAACAATTCAATGCATCAACCACGCCATTTACGGCACCAACTTCGTATGAATTTGAAGTGTCCAATATCCTTGACCAAATGATTTCGGATTGAGCCCGAAACTCGGTCAACTTAATAATATGGTGGGTGGAGTTATTTTGTGAGTTTTGAGTAAAATCCAATCAAAACTTGGACAACAACATAATTTGGTGAGAGGAGTCATTTAGTGAGTTTTGAGGGAAATCCAATCACAAGAACTACGCAAAGCACCAACCACGCCATTTACGGCACCAACTTCGTACGATCTTGAAGTGTCCAATTTTGTTGACCAATGGATTTCGGATCGAGCCCAAAACTTGGTCAACATCATAATATGGTGGCAGGAGTCAGTTGTTGAGCTTTGATTTAAGTCCAATCACTTGAGCTATGCAATGCACCAACCACTCCATTTACGGCACTTACTTCGTACGAACTTGAAGTGTCCAATTTCGTTGACCAATTGATTTCGGATCGACCCCAAAACTTGGTCAACGTCATAATAATGTGGGAGTAGTCATTTGGTAAGTTGTGAGTGAAATCCAATCTCTGGAACTCTGCAACGCACAAACCACTCCATTTACGGCACCAACTTCGCACGAACTTGAAGTGTCCAATTTCTTTAACCAATTGATTTCGGATCGAGCCCAAAACTTGGTCAACATCATAATATGATGGGAGGAGTCATTTGGTGAATTTTCAGTTAAATCCAATCACTAGAACTATGCAATACACCAACCACGCCATTTACGGCACGAACTTCGTATCAACTTGAAGTGTCCAATTTCTTTGACCAATTGAATTCGAATCGATCCCAAAACTTGGTCAACATCATAATATGGTGGGGGGAGTCATTTGGTGAGTTTTGAGTTAAATCCAATCCCTAGAACTATGCAATGCACCAACCACTATATTTACGCCACAAACTTCGTACGAACATGAAGTGTCCAATTTATTTAACCAATTGATTTCGGGTCTAGCCCAAAACTTGGTGAACATCATAATATGGTGGGAGGAGTCATTTGGTAAGTTTTGAGTGAACTCCAAGTACTAGAACTATGCAATGCAACAGCCACTCCACTTACGGTCATAAATTAATACGAACTTGAAGTGTCCAATTACGTTGACCAATTAATTTCGAATCGAATCCAAAACTTGGATAACATCATCATATGGTGTGAGGAGACATTTGGTGAGTTTTGAGTGAAATCCAATCACTAGAACTCCGCAATGCACCAACCACTCCATTTATGACACGAACTGTTAAATCGCAAGTGTACATGCCAATTAGTAGTATAGCCAGACAAGTACGAGGTCGTACCCACGAGGACTGAGAAGTTCAAATTAGTTATGTACTTTAGATTACCCAATTTTAGAAACAAGAAGTTAAGTCTGAATTGATTAATGCCTCCACCAACAACACTCATTTCACCAACCACACTAATGCATTAGAAAATCAGTTTCTCTTCTTTTCTGAATTGATTAATGCCTGCACGTTTTTGGACCATTTTGCACATTTGGGCCCCCATTGCTACCTAAAGCTCAATTAACTGAATGACAAACATAAAAGAGATTAAAAGCACAAGTTTAACTCAAACACATAACAAAATCATATGCTAGAAGGGTACAAAATGATATGCAATTATGAACAGATCACGAACTTCGTACGAATTGAAGTCTCCAATTTCTTTGACCAATTGATTTCAGATCGAGCCCAAACCTTGGTCAACATCGTTATATGGAGGGAGGATTCATTTGGTGGATTTTTGGAGAAATCCAATGTTAACTCGCAAGTGTACGGGCCAATTAGTAGTATAGCAAGACAAGTACGAGGTCGTACCCACAAGGACTGAGAAGTTCAAATTAGTTATGTACTTAGATTACCCAATTCTAGAAACAAGAAGTTAAGTCTAAAACAGATTTAAAAGAGAGATTGATTGACTTTGTGAAAACAAATGAAACAAAACAAAATTGCAAACAAAGGCAAAGTAAACAAGTGTATCAAAGAGTGGTTTTGAGGTTGGAAACAGATTTGGAGACTAGGGCATTCGATTCACCATAACAATCCAATTCTAGGTTATAAGGATTCAAGTGACAAGTCTGATTCAGATTCAAAGATTGATTCTAGCTAAAGTATGATTAAGCCATGGTGTTTGATCCTAACCTTGTATTTCCAATTCCCTAATTAAGTCCTTATTGTCGAACTTAAATCAAGCATTAGAAATCCATTAAGCATAGAAGAATGTTTTAAACAACCAAGTATGTATCTAATCCCTATTGTCGAATGTCCATACATACTCTTCCTATTCATAGTTCAATTTGAATTAATGCATGGTGTCTACTCTTAATTCAAACCAAGATAGCTAACATACAAGTTTTAATGGTGATCAATCATTCAAACAAGCATATTAACTTATAAGCATAATGAATAAGAACAAGAACTATAATTGAAACTTGAAAACTAATTAAACTTGAAAACTTAAGAAAAGAAATTACATTACAATGGAAAATAAATTACAACTAAGAAAAACTTAAAGAAACAATTGAGAACTAAAAAGAAAACTAAGAGAATTTGAGGGAGAGAAGGGAGAGGAGCTCTAGAGAGATGTTTGAGAGCTCCCCCTTGGGGTGTGTTTACATGTTTGGAGAACTCACTATTTATAGGCCTAGGGAAGTATAAATCTGATTATACAATTGAATTTATTAATCACACTCACTTCACCAACTTACACCACTCAATTCACCACTAAAATGATTAGCTCATGCATGACAATGCATTGCAGTCAGCTTGTGGGCTCGATTTGGGCTTGTTCCTTCACTCTAACAAATCTTCAAAAATATGGATCTTGAAGCTCTTTGTCTTATCTTTCCAAGCATATGCAGCCCAACTCAAGGAAAATTCGGGAAGGCCTTCAAAAGTCATTTTTGGCCCAGTAACGCAGATCCTGCCGATTTTGACCTTAAGCTGCCAAAACTTGCATAACTTCCTCTAGAGGACTCGGAATCATGAACCGTAAAATGATCCAGAAAATAGACTTCCGTATCTTTCCAATGACGTATGGCTCATTATCTGGTTCTTCTTGAGCAAGTAGAGTCCAATCCGTGAATTTGACTGATCTGCAGACACCGTTTTGAGCTAACTTGACTCCAAAATGCATTAAATGAGTCCCAAACTTATTACACTGAAACAAACACAAAATAGATTAAAAGCACAAGTTTAACTCAAAAACATAACCAAATCATAAGTTAGAAGGGTACAAAATGATATGTAATTATGCACCGATCATCCAATCCATAGAACTAGCAATTCACCAACCACGCCATTTACGGCAAGAAATTCATACGAACTTGAAGTGCCCAATTTCTTTAACCAATTGATTTCGAATCGAGCCCAAAACTTGGGCAACATCATAATATGGTGGCTGGAGTCATTTGGTGAGTTTTGAGTGAAATCCAATCACTGGAACTATGCAATGCACCAACCACGCAATTTACGGCACCAACTTCGTACGAACTTGAAGTGTCCAATTTCGTTGACCAATTTGATTTCAGATCGCACCCAAAACTTGGTCAACATCATAATATGGTGGGAGGATTCATTTGGTGAGTTTTGAGTGAAATCCAATCACTAGAACTATGCAATGCACCAATCACTCCATTTACGGCTCGAACTTCGTATGAACTTGAAGTGTCCAATTTCTTTAACCAATTGATTTCGGATCGAGCCCAAAATTTGGTAAACAACATACCATGGTGGGAGGAGTCATTTCATGTGTTCAGGGTGAAATCCAACCACTAGAACTACGCAATGCACCAAACACTCCATTTGCAGCACGAACTTCGTTCGAACTTGAAGTGTCCAATTTCTTTGACCAATTGACTTCGGATCGAGCCCAAAACTTGGTCGACATCATAATGTGATGGGAGGAGTCATTTGGTAAGTTTTGTGTGAAATCCAATCACTAGAACTATGCAATGCATTAACCACGCCATTTACGGCACCAACTTCGTACGAACTTGAATTCTCCAATTTCTTTGACCAATTGATTTCGGATTGAGCCCAACACTTGGTAAACATCATAATATGGTGGGAGGAGTCATTTTGTGAGTTTTGAGTGAAATCAAATCACTTGAACTATGCAAAGCAACAGCCACTCCGCTTACGGTCATAAATTAATACGAACTTTAAGTGTCCAATTACGTTGACCAATTGATTTCGGATCGAGCCCAAAACTTGGTCAACATCATAATGTGGTGAGAGGAGTCATTTTGCGAGTTTTGAGTGAAATCCAATCACTAGAACTATGCAATGCACCAACCACTCCATTTACGCCACCAACTTCGTACGAATATGAAGTGTCCAATTTCTTTAACCAATTGATTTCGGATCGAGCCCAAAACTTGGACAACATCGTAATGTGGTGGCAGGAGTCATTTGGTGAGTTTTGAGTGGAATCCAATCACTAGAACTATGCAATGAACCAACCATGCCATTTATGGCACCAACTTCGTACGAACTTGAAGTGTCCAATTTCGTTGACCAATTGATTTCGGATCGAGCCCAAAACTTGGTCAACATCATAATATATTGGGAGGAGTGATTTGGTGAGCTTTGATTTAAATCAAATCACTGGAACTATGCAATGCACCAACCACTCCATTTGCGGCACGGACTTTGTACGAACTTGAACTGTCCAATTTCATTGACCAATTGATTTCGGATCGAGTCGAAAACAAGGTCAACATCATAATGTGGTGGGAGGAGTCATTTGGTGAGTTTTGAGTGAAATCCAATCTCCAGAACAATGCAATGCACTTATCACTCCATTTACGGTCAGAAAGTTATATGAACTTGAAGTGTCCAATTTCGTTGACCAATTGATTACGGATAGAGCCCAAAACTTGTTTAATATCATAATATGGTGGGAGGAGTCATTTGGTGAGTTTTGAGTGAAATCCAATCACCAGAACTATGCAATGTACCAACCACTCTATTTACGGTCAGAAATTAATACAAACTTGAAGTGTCCAATTTCATTGACCAATTGATTTCGGATAGAGCCCAAAACTTGGTTAATATCATAATATGGTGGGGAGAGTCATTTGGTTAGTTGAGTCCAATCACTAGAACGGTGCAATGCATCAACCACTCCATTTACGACATGAACTTCGTACGAACTTGAAGTGTCCAATTTAATTTTCCAATTGATTTTGGATCGAGCCCAAAACTTGTTCAATATCATAATATGGTGGGAGGAGTCATTTGGTGAGTTTTGAGTGAAATCCAATCACTAGATCTATGGAATGCACCAACCACTTCATTTACGGCACGAACTTCGTACGAACATGAAGTGTCCAATTTCATTGACCAATTGATTTCGAATCGAGCTTGAAACTTTATCAACATCATTATTGATAACTCATATATTTAAACATTTATACCATCCATTTCTAGTCTATTTGTGATGTTGTTTGAGTTAAACTTGTTGTGTTTTACCCTATTTTGTGTTAGTATGCAGTTGCATCTACTGTAGGATCAATTTGAAGGCAAAAGAAGTGAAAACATGCCATTTTTGGTGCTGACCCTTATTCAAACGTGGAAACAATTTTCGTGATCTGTTTTGAAGTTGAAATAAAGAATCCAAAGGGAATCTGGTTTGTTTGAAGACTAAGTGCAGAATGGGAAAGCAATGAGGATTTAGCCTGATTTGGAGGTGCCAAATAAGGCAAAAACGTGCAAAGTAAAGGCTGATTTGTTAGGATCTCTTTGGAATATCTTGCAGCCTCTTTTACCCCATAAAAACTTGCCTTTCAGCCACTTTTACATACCCTATTTGTTTATGGACGAATTTCACAACCCTAGGGCCATCTGTTCTCTCTTTTCATGCACACAAAAACCCTAGCCATTCCATATATTACCACCATCAAGTCTCATCGCAGGAGGCTGTTCTTGGAGAAGTTCAACATCAGAATTGCTTCAAGGGTTTTCCTCTCTTGAATTTATTTTCACTCATGTTGTTTATTTTCGTTTTAATCTCTGTGAACATGATGTGTAACTAAATTCATAGCTAGGGATTTCGATGTAGCCTTGCAACTTTGATCCATGTTTCTAAGTTAAAGTATTCAGTTCATCAATCTACGTCTTGTTTCATTCACTGAATCTATTGTTAAATTTGTGTGTTAATTTTAATGTTTGATCACCATTAGGGTTGCCTACAGATTATCTGAACAAGGTTATAGTAAACATCATGCTTAATCTTGGTAGACATGTGAATGAATGAAGAGAATGTTACGCAAACATCCTGCCGTGTGTTCTCTTTGATTCTTTAACGTTTTCCTGCATGCTATTAACTCTTAATTTGGAACAAAAGTTGAACATCCCAATTAGGTTGCAGATTAGGAGAATTTGATCAAAACCACACATCATATGGCTGATCATATATATGTAAAACGAACTCTGGAAACAGGTTGGTAATTGAATACGGCTTAACTTTATAAACATGGAAGTGAATTCGAAATCCCTGGTCTCATTCCCAATCTTTCTACATAAATATATCATTCACTGCTACATTCTTTTTGCATTTTAAGTTATTTTTCATTTACAAAACAAAAACCACTTTCAATCTGTCACTTACGTTATTTAGTTAGGGTTCTTTCAAAACTAGAAATTTCTAGAGGTCCAATCAGTCCCTGTGGTTCGACATCCTTACTTGTACCATTATTCTAACCATATATTGGCACTCGGAAGGAACACAACAATAATATGGTGGGAGGAGTCATTTGGTGAGTTGTGAGTGAAATCCAATCACTAGAACTATGCAATGCACCAACCGCTCCATTTACAGCACGAACTTCGTACGCACTTGAAGTGTCCAATTTCATTGACCAATTAATTTCGGATAGAGCCCAAATCCTAGTCAACATCTTAATATGGTGGGAGGAGTCATTTGGTGAGTTTTGAGTAAAATCCAATCACAAGAACTATGCAATGCACCAACCACTGCATTTATAGTCAGAAATTAATACGAACTTGAAGTGTCCCACTACCTTATTATGATGTTGACCAAGTTTAGGGCTCGATCCGAATTCAATTGGTTAACGAAATTAGGCACTTCAAGTACGTACGAAGTTCGTGCCGCAATGGAGTGGTTCGTACATTGCGTAGTTCTAGTGATTGGATTTAAATCAAAACTCACCAAACGACTCCTCCCACCACATTATGATGTTAACAAAGTTTTGGGCTCGATACGAAATCCATTGGTCAAAGAAATTGGACACTCCAAGTTCGTACGAAGTTCGTGCAGTAAATGGAGTGGTTGGAGCATTGCATAGATCTAGTGATTGGATTTCAATCAAAACTAACCAAATAACTCTTCCCACAATATTATGATGTTGACCAAGTTTTGGGCTCTATCCGAAATCAATTGGTCAATGAAATTGGACACTACAAGTTAGTACGAAGATCGTGCCGTAATTCCATGGTTGGTGCAATGCATAGATCTAGTGTTTGGATTTCACTCAAAACTCACCACATTACTCCTCCCACCATATTATGATGTTTACCCAGTTTTGGGCTCGATCCGAAATCAATTGGTCAAAAAAATTCGCCACTTCATGTTCGTACGAAGTTCGTGGCGTAAATGGAGTGGTTGCTACATTGCATAGTTCAAGTGATTGGATTTGAATGAAAACTCACCAAATGCCTCCTCCCAATATATTATGATGTTGACCAAGTTTTGGGGTCAATCTAAAATCAATTGGTCAAGGAAATTAGACACTTCAAGTTCGTACGAAGTTCGTGCCGTAAGTGGAGTGGTTTATGCATTGCATAGTTCCGGTGATTGGATTTCACTCAAAACTCACCAAATGATTCCTGCCACCAAATTATGTTGTTGACCAAGTTTTGGGCTCGATCCAAAATCAATTGGTCAATTAAATTGGACACTTCATGTTCATACGAACTTCGTGCCATAAATGGAGTGGTTGGTGCACTGCATAGATCTAGTGATTGGATTTCACTCAAAACTTACCAAATGACTCCTTACACAATATTATGAGGTTGACCAAGTTCTGGGCTCGATCCGAAATCGATTGGTCAACGAAATTGGACACTACAAGTTCGTATTAATTTCTGACCGTAAATGGAGTGGTTTGTGCATTGCATAGATCTAGTGATTGCATTTCACTCAAAACTCACCAAATGACTCCTCTCACCATATTACGATGTTAGCCAAGTTTTGGGCTCGTTCTGAAATCAATTGGTCAACGACATTGGACACTTCAAGTTCGTGGCGTAAAAGGAGTGGTTGGTGTATTGCATAGATCTAGTGTTTGGATATCACTCAAAACTCACCAAATGACTCCTCCCTCTACATGATGATGTTTACCAAGTTTTGGGCTCGATCCAAAATCAATTGGTCAAACAAATTGGACACTTCAAGTTCGTATTAATTTCTGACCGTAAATGGAGTGGTTCGTACATTGCATAGTTCGAGTGATTGGATTTCACTCAAAATACACAAAATTACTCCTCCCACCATATTATGATGTTGACCAAGTTTTCGGCTCGATCCGAAGTCCATTGGTCAACGAAATTGGACAATTCAAGTTCGTACGAAGTTCATGCCGCAAAAGGAGTTGTTGGTGCACTACATAGTTCGAGTGATTGGATTTCACTCAAAACTCACCAAACGACTACTAACACCATATTATGATGTTGACCAAGTTTTGGGCTCGATACGAAATCAATTGGTCAACGAAATTGGACGCTTCAAGTTCGTACGAAGTTCGTGCCGCAAATGGAGTGATTCATGCATTGCGTAGTTCTAGTAATTGGATTAAAATCAAAACTCACCAAACGACTCCTTCCACCACATTATGATGTTAACCAAGTTTTGGGCTCGATCCGAACTCAAAGAAATTGGACACTTCAAGTTCGTACGAAGTTCGTGCAGTAAATGGAGTGGTTGCTACATTGCATAGTTCGAGTGATTGGATTTCAATGAAAACTCACCAAATGCCTCCTCCCAATATATTGTGATGTTGACCAAGTTTTGGGGTCGATCTGAAATCAATTGGTCAAGGAAATTGGACACTTCAAATTCGTACGAAGTTCGTGCCGTAAATGGAGTGGTTGGTGCATTGCATAGATCTAGTGATTGGATTTCACTCAAAACTCACCAAATGACGCCTCCCACCATATTGTGATGTTGACCAAGTTTTGGGCTCTATCTGAAATCAATTGGTCAAAGAAATTGGACACTTCAAAGTCGTACGCAGTTCGTGCTGTAAATAGAGTGGTTGGTGCATTTGCGTAGTTCTGGTGATTGGATTTAAATCAAAACATACCAAATGACTCCTCCCACCACATTATCATGTTGACCAAGTTTTGGGCTCGATTCGAAATCAATTAGTCTACGAAATTGGACACTTCAAGTTCATACGAAGTTCGTGCCGTAAATGGAGTGGTTGGTGCATTGGATAATTCTAGTGATTGGATTTCACTCAAAACTTACCAAATGACTCCTCCCACCATATTACGATGTTGACCAAGTTTTGGGCTCGATCCGAAATCAATTAGTCTACGAAATTTGACACTTCAAGTTATTGTTAATTCTTGACCGTAAATGGAGTGGTTGGTGCATTTGGGTAGTTCTAGTGATTGGATTTAAATCAAAACACACCAAATGACTCCTCGCACGATATTATGATGTTGACCTAGTTTTGGGCTCGATCCGATATCAATTGGTCAACGAAATGGCACTCTTCAAGTTCGTACGAAGTTCGTGCCGTAAATGGAGTGGTTGGTGCATTGCAAAGATCTAGTGATTGGATTTCATTCAAAACTCACCAAATGACTCCTCCCACCATATTATGCTGTTAATCAAGTTTTGGGCTCGATCGGAAATCAATTGGTCAAAGAAATTGGACACTTCAAGTTCGTATTAATTTCTGACCGTAAATGGAGTGGTTTGTGCATTGCATAGATCTAGTGATTGCATTTCACTCAAAACTCACCAAATGACTCCTCTCACCATATTACGATGTTAGCCAAGTTTTGGGCTCGATTCGAAATCAATTGGTCAACGAAATTGGACACTTCAGGTTCGTACAAAGTTCGTGGCGTAAATGGAGTGGTTGGTACATTGCATAGTTCGAGTGATTGGATTTCCATCAAAACTCACCAAATGCCTCCTCCCACAATATGATGATGTTGACCAAATTTTGGGCTCGATCAGAAATCAATTAGTCAACGAAATTGGACACTTCAAGTTCGTGGGGAGTGGTTGGTGTATTGCATAGATCTAGCGTTTGGATATCACTCAAAACTAACCAAATTACTCCTCCCTCTACATTATGATGTTTACCAAGTTTTGGGCTCGATCCGAAGTCAATTGGTCAAAGAAATTGGACACTTCAAGTTCGTATTAATTTCTGACCGTAAATGGAGTGGTTCGTGCATTGCATAGTTCGAGTGATTGGATTTCACACAAAACACACAAAATTACTCCTCCCACCATATTATGATGTTGACCAAGTTTTCGGCTCGATCCGAAGTCCATTGGTCAACGAAATTGGACAATTCAAGTTCGTACGAAGTTCATGCCGCAAAAGGAGTTGTTGGTGCCCTACAAGTTCGAGTGATTGGATTTCACTCAAAACTCACCAAACAACTACTAACACCATATTATGATGTTGACCAAGTTTTGGGCTCGATACGAAATCAATTGGTCAACGAAATTGGACACTTCAAGTTCGTACGAAGTTCGTGCCGCAAATGGAGTGATTCGTGCATTGTGTAGTTCTAGTAATTGGATTAAAATCAAAACTCACCAAACGACTCCTTCCACCACATTATGATGTCAACCAAGTTTTGGGCTCGATCCGAACTCAAAGAAATTGGACACTTCAAGTTCGTACGAAGTTCGTGCAATAAATGGAGTGGTTGGTGCATTGCATAGATATAGTGATTGCATTTCACTCAAAATTCACCAATGACTCCTCCCACAATATTATGATGTTGAACAAGTTTTGGGCTTTATTCGAAATCAAATGGTCAATTAAATTGGACACTTCATGTTCGTACGAAATTCGTGGCGTAAATGGAGTTGTTGGTGCATTGCAAACTTCGAGTGAGTGGATTTCACTCAAAACTCACCAAACGACTCCTCCCACCACATTATGATGTTAACCAAGTTTTGAGCTCGATCCAAAATCCATTGGTCAAAGAAATTGGACACTTCAAGTTCGTACGAAATTCGTGGAGTAAATGGAGTGTTTGGTGCATTGCATAGATCTAGTGATTGGATTTCAATCAAAACTCACCAAATGACTGTTCCCACAATATTATGTTGTTGACCAAGTTTGGGGCTCGAACCGAAATCAATCGGTCAACGAAATTCGCCACTTCATATTCGTACGAAGTTCGTTGCGTAAATGAAGTGGTTGCTGCATTGCATAGTTCGAGTGATTGGATTTCAATCCAAACTCACGCAATGCCTCCTCCCAATATATTATGATGTTAACCAAGTTTTGGGCTCGATCTGAAATCAATTGGCCAACGAAATTGGACACTTCAACTTCGTACGAAGTTCATGCCGTAAATGGAGTGGTTTGTCAATTGCATAGATCAAGTGGTTGGATTTCACTCAAAACTCACCAAATGACACCTTCCACCATATTGTGATGTTGACCAAGTTTTTGGGCTCTATCAGAAATCAATTGGTGAAAGAAATTGGACACTTCAAAGTCGTACGAAGTTCGCGTTGTAAATGGAGTGGTTGGTGCATTTGCGTAGTTCTAGTGATTGGATTTAAATCAAAACACACCAAATGACTCCTCCCACCACATTATGATGTTGACAAAGTTTTGGGCTCGATTCGAAATCAATTAGTTTACGAAATTGGACACTTCAAGTTCGTACGAAGTTCGTGCTGTGAATGGAGTGGTTGGTGCATTGCAAAATTCTAATGATTGGATTTCACTCAAAACTCACCAAGTGACTCCTCCCACCATATTATGATGTTGACCAAGTTTTGGGCTCAATCCGAAATCAATTGGGCAGTGAAATTGGACACAACAAGTTCGTACCAAATCGGCAGCATCTGCGTTACTGGGCCAAAAATCACATTTGAAGATCTTTCCGATTTTTCCTTGAGCTGGGCTGCATATGCTTGGAAAGATAATTCAAAGAACTTCAAGATCCATATTTTTCAAGATTTTTCAGAATGGAGGAACAAACCCAAAACGAGCCCAAAAACAGACTGCAATTGCTTGGTCATGATTAGCTATGCATGTGCTATTGTTGATAGTGGGAAACAACCCAAATGCACTAACCACTCCATTTATGGTCAAAAATTAATAATAACTTGAAGTGTCCAATTTCGTAAACTAATTGATTTCGGATCGAGCCAAAAACTTGGTCAACATCATAATATGGTGCGAGGAGTCATTTGGTGGGTTTTGATTTAAATCCAATCACTAGATCTATGCAATGCACCAACCACTCCATTTTCGGCACGAACTACGTACGAACTTGAAGTGTCCAATTTCGTTTACCAATTGATTTCAGATTGAGCCCAAAACTTGGTCAACAACATAATATGATTGGAGGAGTCATGTAGTGAGTTTTGAGTGAAATCCAATCACTAGATCTATGCAATGCACTAACCACTCCATTTACGGCACGAACTTCATACGAACTTGAAGTGTCAAATTTCTTTGACCAATGGATTTCAGATTGAGCGCCAAACTTGGTTAACATTATAATCTGGTGGGAGCAGTCATTTTGTGAGTTTTGAGGGAAATCCAATCACTCGAACTATGCAATGCTGGAACCACTCCATTTATAGTCAGCAATTAATATCAACATCATAATATGGTGGTAGGAGTCGTTTGGTGAGTTTTGAGTGAAGTCAAATCACTCAAACTATGCAATGGACCAACAACTCCATTTTCGCCACGAACATCGTATGAACTTGAATTGTCCAATTTCGTTGACCAATTGATTTCAGATCGAGCCCACAACTTAGTCAACATCATAATATGGTGGGAGGAGTTATTTGGTGAGTTTTGAGTGAAATTCAATCACTCGATCTATGCAATGCAACAACCACTCCATTTATGGCACGAACTTCATACGAAGTTGAAGTGTCCAATTTCGTTGACCAATTGATTTCGGATCGAGCCCAAAACTAGGTCAATATCATAATATTGTGGGAGGAGTCATTTTGTGAGTTTTGATTTAAATCCAATGACTAGAACTATGCAATGCACCAACCAATCCCTTTGCAGTACGAACTTCGTACGAACTTATAGTGTCCAATTTCCATGACCAATTGATTTCGGATCGAGCCCAAAACTTGGTCAACATCATAATATGGAGGGAGGAGTCATTTGGTGAGTTTTGATTTAAATCCAATCACTAGAACTATACAATGCATCAACCACTCCATTTGCGGCACGAACTTCGTACGAACTTGAAGTGTCCAATTTCTTTGACCAATTGATTTCGGATCGAGCCCAAAACTTGGTCAACATCATAATTTGGTGGGAGGAGTCATTTGGTTAGTTTTGAGAGAAATTTAATAAATAGAACTATGCAAATGCACCAACCACTCCATATACGGTCAAAAATTAATACGAACTTGAAATGTCCAATTTCGTGGAATAATTGATTTCGGATCTAGCCCAAATCATGGTCAACATCATAAAATATTGGGAGGAGTCATTGATGAGTTGATTTAAACCCAATCATTAGAACTATGCAATGCATCAACCACTCCGTTTGCGGCACGAACTTCGTACGAACTTGAAGTGTCCAATTTCTTTGACCAATAGATTTCGGATCGAGCCAAAAATTTGGTCAACATCATAATATGGTGGGAGGAGTCATTTGGTGAGTTTTGATTTAAATCCAATCACTAAAGCCATGCAATGTATCAACCACTCTATTTGCGGCACGAACTTCGTTCGAACTTGAAGTGTCCAATTTCTTTGACCAATTGATTTCGGATCGAGCCCAAAACTTGGTCAACATCATAATTTGGTGGGAGGAGTCATTTGGTGAGTTTTGAGAAAAATTTAATCAATAGAACTATGCAAATGCACCACCCACTACATTTACGGTCAAAAATTAATACGAACTTGAAGTGTTCAATTTCGTAGACTAATTGATTACTTATCAAGCCCAAAGTTTGGTCAACATCATAATATAGTGGGAGGACTCATTTAATGAATTTTGAGTGAAATCCAATCAATAGAACTACCCAAATGCACTAACCACTCCATTTACGGTCAAAAATTAATAATAACTTGAAGTGTCCAATTTCGTAAACTAATTGATTTCGGATCGAGCCAAAAACTTGGTCAACATCATAATATGGTGGGAGGAGTCATTTGGTGAGTTTTGATTTAAATCCAATAACTAGATCTATGCAATGCACCAACCACTCCATTTACGGCACGAACTACATACGAACTTAAAGTGTCCAATTTCGTTGACCAATTGATTTCAGATTGAGCCCAAAACTTGGTCAACAACATAATATGATTGGAGGAGTCATGTGGTGAATTTTGAGTGAAATTCAAACACTAGATCTATGCAACGCACTAACCACTCCATTTACGGCACGAACTTCGTACGAACTTGAAGTGTCAAATTTCTTTAACCAATGGATTTCAGATTGAGCCCCAAACTTGGTTAACATCATAATCTGGTGAAATCCAATCATTTGGTGAGTTTTTAGTGAAATCCAATCACTCGAACTACGGCAGTCACTTGAAGTGTCCAATTTCTTAGACCAATTGATTTCGGATCGAACCCAAAACTTGGTGTTGACATCATAATATGGTGGTAGGGATCGTTTGGTGAGTTTTGAGTGAAATCAAATCACTCGAACTATGCAATGGACCAACAACTCCATTTTCGCCACGAACTTCGTATGAACTTGAATTGTCCAATTTCGTTGACCAATTGATTTCTGATCGAGCCCAAAACTTAGTCAACATCATAATATGGTGGGAGGAGTTATTTGGTGAGTTTTGAGTGAAATTCAATCACTCGATCTATGCAATGCAACAACCACTCCATTTACGGCACGAACTTCGTACGAAGTTGAAGTGTCCAATTTCGTTGACCAATTGATTTCGGATCGAGCCCAAAACCAGGTCAACATCATATTATGGTGGGAGGAGTCATTTGGTGGGTTTTGATTTAAATCCAATCACTAGATCTATGCAATGCACCAACCACTCCATTTTCGGCACGAACTACGTACGAACTTGAAGTGTCCCATTTCGTTTACCAATTGATTTCAGATTGAGCCCAAAACTTGGTCAACAACATAATATGATTGGAGGAGTCATGTAGTGAGTTTTGAGTGAAATCCAATCACTAGATCTATGCAATGCACTAACCACTCCATTTACGGCACGAACTTCATACGAACTTGAAGTGTCAAATTTCTTTGACCAATGGATTTCAGATTGAGCGCCAAACTTGGTTAACATTATAATCTGGTGGGAGCAGTCATTTTGTGAGTTTTGAGGGAAATCCAATCACTCGAACTATGCAATGCTGGAACCACTCCATTTACAGTCAGCAATTAATATCAACATCATAATATGGTGGTAGGAGTCGTTTGGTGAGTTTTGAGTGAAGTCAAATCACTCAAACTATGCAATGGACCAACAACTCCATTTTCGCCATGAACATCGTATGAACTTGAATTGTCCAATTTCGTTGACCAATTGATTTCAGATCGAGCCCACAACTTAGTCAACATCATAATATGGTGGGAGGAGTTATTTGGTGAGTTTTGAGTGAAATTCAATCACTCGATCTATGCAATGCAACAACCACTCCATTTACGGCACGAACTTCGTACGAAGTTGAAGTGTGCAATTTCGTTGACCAATTGATTTTGGATCGAGCCCAAAACCAGGTCAGCATCATAATATTGTGGGAGGAGTCATTTGGTGAATTTTGATTTAAATCCAATCACTAGAACTATGCTATGCACCAACCACTCCATTTGCGGCACGAACTTCGTACGAAGTTGAAGTGTCCAATTTCGTTGACCAATTGATTTCGGATCGAGCCCAAAACCAGGTCAACATCATAATATGGTGGGAGGAGTCATTTGGTGGGTTTTGATTTAAATCCAATCACTAGATCTATGCAATGCACCAACCACTCCATTTTCGGCACGAACTACGTACGAACTTGAAGTGTCCAATTTCGTTTACCAATTGATTTCAGATTGAGCCCAAAACTTGGTCAACAACATAATATGATTGGAGGAGTCATGTAGTGAGTTTTGTGTGAAATCCAATCACTAGATCTATGCAATGCACTAACCACTCCATTTACGGCACGAACTTCATACGAACTTGAAGTGTCAAATTTCTTTGACCAATGGATTTCAGATTGAGCGCCAAACTTGGTTAACATTATAATCTGGTGGGAGCAGTCATTTTGTGAGTTTTGAGGGAAATCCAATCACTCGAACTATGCAATGCTGGAACCACTCCATTTACAGTCAGCAATTAATATCAACATCATAATATGGTGGTAGGAGTCGTTTGGTGAGTTTTGAGTGAAGTCAAATCACTCAAACTATGCAATGGACCAACAACTCCATTTTCGCCATGAACATCGTATGAACTTGAATTGTCCAATTTCGTTGACCAATTGATTTCAGATCGAGCCCACAACTTAGTCAACATCATAATATGGTGGGAGGAGTTATTTGGTGAGTTTTGAGTGAAATTCAATCACTCGATCTATGCAATGCAACAACCACTCCATTTACGGCACGAACTTCGTACGAAGTTGAAGTGTCCAATTTCGTTGACCAATTGATTTCGGATCGAGCCCAAAACCAGGTCAACATCATAATATTGTGGGAGGAGTCATTTGGTGAATTTTGATTTAAATCCAATCACTAGAACTATGCAATGCACCAACCACTCCATTTGCGGCACGAACTTCGTACGAACTTGTAGTGTCCAATTTCCTTGACCAATTGATTTCGGATCGAACCCAAAACTTGGGCAACATCATAATATGGTGGGAGGAGTCATTTGGTGAGTTTTGATTTAAATCCAATCACTAGAACTATGCAATGCATCAACCACTCCATTTGCGGCACGAACTTCGTACGAACTTGAAGTGTCCGTTTTCGTTGACCAATTTATTTCAGATCGAGCCCAAAACTTGGTCAACATCATAATATGGTGGGAGGCGTCATTTGGTGAGTTTTGAGTGAAATCGAATCGCTATATCTATGCAATTGTTAACTCGCAAGTGCACGGGCCATTGGATAGTATAGCATGTTTAAGTACGAGGTCGATCCCACGAGGATTGATGATAGATTGATTCAATTTGATTCCTTGCTCAAAACAAATATAGAAACAAAGTTTAAAGATTATTGCAAAGAGTACATGAAATGAAACAGGTTTTGGTTTTAAAAACTGTTTTAGAACACTAGGGAAGAATCCAATTCTAAGTCTGAAGCAATCAAGTTAACAAGTTCAATTCAAATTCACAGATTGATTATAGCTAAAGTATGATTAAGTCATGGTGTCTGGTCCTAACCTTGTATTCCTAATTCCCTAATTAGATCCTTATTGTCGAATCTAAATTAAGCATTAGAAATCCATTAAGCATAGAAGAATGTTTTAAACAACCAAGCATGTATCTAATCCCTGTTGTCGAATGTCCATACATACTCTTCCTATTCATAGTTCAATTTGAATTAAGGCATATGGTGTCTACTCTTAATTCAAACCAAGATAACTAACATACAAGTTTTAATGGTGTACAAGCATTCAAACAAGCATATTAACTTACAAGCACAATGAATAAGAACAAGAACTAAAATTTAAACTTGGAAACCAATCAAAGTAGAACTAAGGAAATACAAGAAGAAAAATAAAAGGCAAAGGGAGGAGAAGAAGATAGGGACAGCATGCTGGAGATGGAAAAACTGCATCCCCATGGCTGCTAGGAGGCCAAAGCCTCCCAGCTGCTGCCCTCTCTCTTCTCTCCCTTTGTGACTCTCAACTCTCCCTCTCTTTGTGTACAGTTAAGTGTAAATGATTTATATGAATTTTATAACCCCCTAATCTCTTTGGAGACTCTCTATTTATAGGTACAAGAGTTAGGTGAAATCAGATTTTACAATTAAGTTTACCAACCACACCTACCTCACCTAACACACCAATGCAATTGAAAATAATTCCTCTTCTCTTTATGCATGTGGTTGCAAATTCCCATGCTCCCACATGCAACTCACACATGCTCCCACATGCAGCTCACACATGCTCCCACATACAGCTCACACGCTTCCACATGCAGCTCACACATGCTCCCACATGCAGCTCATGGACAGCTCATCCTCCAGCAACTTCATGGGCTCACGAATTGGTCTTCCCTTAAGCAAATGTTTGGAAGGCAACAGACTCCAGATTTATCCAATGGGGCTGAATTTTGGATACGTTGTAGTAGACACCCATTGGACCAACTTCCAAGTAGAATGTTGCCTCATCCGAGCTGTATAGGTTGCTGCAACAAGGCCTGCAATGTGACCTACGAAACTTGACTGACAAGGAAGTGTTTCCCAAATTGGCTTTGTCTTTGAGCTCTTCTTCCATTCATCCAATTCAGGCCTTATCATGCTTGAATTGCATTTATTATGCTCTCTTGCTCTTTTGACCTACAAAACACATAAAGACAGGTAAATGACTTAAAATGCTAAGAAACTAAACAAAAAGACTAAGTGAATAAGGCATATATGAAATTATGAGCTTAACAACAATGCATCAACAACTCCATTTACGGCACGAACTTCATACGAACTTGAAGTGTCCAATTGATTTCGGATCGAGCCCAAAACTTGGTCAACATCATAATATTGTGGGAGTAGCCATTTGGTGAGTTTTGAGGGACATCCAATCACTAGATCTATACAATGCATCAACCACTACATTTACAGCACGAATGTCGTACGAACTTGAAGTGTCCAATTTCATTTAAAAATTGATTTCGGATCAAGCCCAAAAGTTGGTCAACATCATAATATGGTGGGAGGAGTCATTTGGTGAGTTTAGAGTGAAATCCAATCACTAGATCTATTCAATGCACCAACCACTCCTTTTATGGCATGAACTTCGTACAAACTTGAGGTGTCCAATTTCGTTGACCAATTGATCTCGAATCGAGCCCAAAACTTCGTCAACATCATAATATGGTGGCAGGAGTCATGTGGTGAGCTTTGAGTGAAATCCACTCACTAGACCTATGCAATGCACCAACCATTCCATTTACAGCACGAACTTTGTACGAACTTGAAGTGTCCAATTTTGTTGACCAATTGATTACGGATCGAGGCCACAACTTGGTCAACATGTCATTTGGTGAGTTTTGAGTGAAATCCAATCACTAGATCTATTCAATGCACCAACCAATCCATTTACGGCACGAACTTCGTACGAACTTGAAGTGTCCAATTTCGTTGACCAATTGATTTCGGATCGAGCCCAAAACATAGTCAACATCATAATATGGTGGGAGGCGTAATTTGGTGAGTTTTGAGTGAAATCCAATCACTAGATCTATGCAATGCATCAACCACTCCATTTACGGCACGAACTTCATACGAATTTGAAGTGTCCAATTGATTTCGGATCGAGCCCAAAACTTGGTCAACATCATAACATTGTGGGATGAGTCGTTTGGCGAGTTTTGAGTGAAATCCAATCACTAGATCTATGCAATGCATTAACCACTCCATTTACGGCACGGACTTCGTACGAACTTGAAGTGTCCAATTTCGTTTACCAATTGATTTCAGATCGAGCCCAAAACTTGGTCAACATCATAATATGGTGGGAGGAGTCACTTGGTGAATTTTGAGTGAAATCCAATCACTAGATCTACGCAATGCATCAACCACTCCATTTACGGCACGAACTTCTACGAACTTGAAGTGTCCAATTAATTTCGGATCGAGGCCACAACTTGGTCAACATCATAATATGGTGGGAGATGTCATTTGGTTAGTTTTGAGTGAAATCCAATCACTAGATCTATTCAATGCACCAACCAATCCATTTACGGCACGAACTTCGTACGAACTTGAAGGGTCCAATTTCGTTGACCAATTGATTTCAGATCGAGCCAAAAACTTGGTCAACATCATAATATGGTGGGAGGAGTCATGTGGTGATTTTTGTGTGACATCCAATCACTAGACGTATGCAATGCACCAACCATTCCATTTTCGGCACGAACTTCATACGAACTTGAAGTGTCCAATTGATTTCGGATCGAGCCCAAAACTTGGTCAACATCATAATATTGTGTGAGGAGCCATTTGGTGAGTTTTGATTCAAATCCAATCACTAGATCTATGCAATACACCAACCACTCCATTTGCGGCACGAACTTCGTACGAACTTGAAGTGTCCAATTTCTTTGACAAATTAATTTCGGATCGAGCCCGAAACTTTGTCAACATCATAATATGACGGTAGGAGTCTTTTGGTGAGTTTTGAGTGAAATCAACTCAATAGAACTACGCAATGCACCAACCACTCCGTTAACGGCACGAAGTTCCAAAACATGGTCAACATCATAATATGGTGGGAGGAGTCATTTGGTGAGTGTTGAGTGAAATCTAATCTCTCGAGCAATGCAATGCACCAACCACTCCATTTACGGCATGAACTTTGTACAAACTTGAAGTGTCCAATTTCGTTGGCCAATTGATTTCAGATCGAGCCCAAAACTTGGTCTACAAAAAAATATGGTGGGAGGAGTCATGTGGTGGTTGGTGCATTGCATAGATCTATTGATTGGATTTCACTCAAAACTCATAAAATGACTCCCCCCCACCTTATTATGATGTTGACCAAGTTTTGAACTCATTCCGAAATCAATTGGTCAACGAAATTGGACACTTCAAGTTCGTACGAAGTTCGTGGCATAAATGGAGTGGTTGGTGCATTGCCTAGTTCGTGTCATTGGATTTCACTCAAAAGTCACCAAGCGACTGCTCCCACAATATTATGTTGTTGACCAAGTTTTGGGCTCGATCCGAAATCCAATGGTGAACGAAAATGGACACTTTAAGTTCGTACGAAGTTCGTGGCGTAAATGGGTGTTGGGGCATTGTGTAGTTCTACTGATTGGATTTCACTCAAAACACACCAAATGACTCCTACCACCATAGTATGATATTGACCTAGTTTTGGGCTCGATCCCAAATCAATTGGTCAATGAAATTGGACACTTCAAGTTCGTATAAAGTTCGTGCTGCAAATGGAGTTGTTGGTGCATTGCATAGATCTAGTGATTGGATTTCACTCAAAACTCATTAAATGACTCGTCCAACCATATTATGATGTTGATCAAGTTTTGGACTCGTTCCGAAATCAATTGGTCATCGAAATTGGACAATTCAAGTTCGTACGAAGTTCTTGCAGTAAATGGAGTGGTTGGTGCATTGCATAGACATAGTGATTGGATTTCACTCAAAACTCATTAATTGACTCCCCCCACCATATTATGTTGTTGCCAAGTTTTGGATCAATCCGAATTCAACTGCTCAAAGAAATTGGACACTTCAAGTTCATACGAAGTTCGTGCCGTAAATGGCGTGGTGGGTGCATTGCATAGTTCTATTGATTGGATTTCACTGAAAACTCACCAAATGACTCCTCCCATCGTATTATGATGTTGACCAAGTTTTGGGCTCGATCCGAAATCAATTGGTCAAAGAAATTGAACATTTCAAGTTCGTACGAAGTTGGTGCCGTAAATGGAGTGGTTTGTGCGTTGCATAGTTACAGTGGTTTGTGCGTCCCACAATATTACGACGTTGACCATGTTTTGGGCTCGATCCACAATGGATTGGTCAACGAAATTGGACACTTCATGATCGTACGAAGTTTGTGCCGTAAATGGACTGGTTGGTGCATTGCATAGCTCTAGTGATTGGATTTCGCTCAAAACTCCCCAAATGACTCCTCCCACAATATTATGAGATCGTCCAAGTTTTGGGCTCAATTCGAAATCAATTGGTCAACGTAATTGGACACTTCAAGTTCGTATTAATTTATGACCGTTGGTGGAGCGGCTGTTGCATTGCATAGTTCTTGTAATTGGATTTCACTCAAACTCAACAAATGACTCCTTCCACCATATTATGATGTCGTCCAAGTTTTAGGTTTGATTCGAAATCAATTGGTCAAAGAAATAGGACACATCAAGTTCGAACGAAGTTGGTGCTGTAAATGGAGTGTCCAAGTGATTGGATTTCACTCAAAACTTACCAAATGACTCCTCCCACAATATTATGACGTTGACCAAGTTTTGGGCTCGATCCGAAATCAATTGGTCAGCGAAATTGGACACTTCAAGTTTGTACCAATCTCTGATCGTAAATGGAGTAGTTGGTGCACTGCATAGTTCAGGATCGATCTGATATCATTCGTACGAAGTTGGTGTCGTAAATGGAATGGTTGGTGCATTCTATTTTTCTAATGATTGTATTTCACTCAAAACTAACCAAATGATTCCTCCCACCATATTATGATGGTTACCAAGTTTGTACGAAGTTCGTGCCGTAAATGGAGTGGTTGGTGCATTGCATAGTTCTAGTGATTGGATTTCACCCAAAACTCACCAAATGACTCATCCCACAATCAATTGGTCAAAGAAATTGGACACTTCAAGTTCGTTTGAAGGTCGTGCCGTAAATGGAGTGGTTGGAGCATTGCGTAGTTCTAGTGATTAGATTTCACTCAAAACTCAGAAATTGACTCCTCCCACCAGAATATGATGTTGACCAAGTTTTGGGCTCGATCCGAAATCAAATGGTCAAAAAATTGCACACTTAAAGTACGTACGAAGGTCGTGCTGTTAATGGAGTGGTTCGTGCATTGCGTAGTTCTAGTGATTGAATTTCACTCAAAACAAACCAAATGACACCTCCCACCATATTATGATGTTGACCAAGTTTTGGGCGCGATACGAAATCAATTGGTCAATGAAATTGGACACTTCAAGTTCGTACGAAATTCGTGTCGTAAATGGCGTGGTTGGTGCAATGCATCGTTCATCATATTACGATGTTGACCAAGTTTTGGGCTCGATCCGATGTCAATTAGTTAACGAAATTGGACACTTCAAGTTTGTACTAATTTCTGACCATAAATGGAGTAGCTGGTGCATTGCATAGTTCTGGTGATTGGATTTCACTCAAAACTCACGAAATGACTCCTCCCACTAAATTATGATGTTGACTAAGTTTTGGGCTCGATCCGAACTCAATTGGTCAAAGAAATTGGACACTTCAAGTTCGTACGAAGTTCGTGTCGTAAATGGCGTGGTTCTTGCATTGCGTTGTTCTAGTGATTGGATTTCACATAAAACTGACCAAATGACTCCTCCCAGCATATTATGCTGTTGTCCAAGTTTTGGGCTCGATCCGAAATCAATTGGTCAACGAAATTAGACACTTAAAGTTCATACTAACTTCTGACCGTAAATGGAGTAGTTGGTGCACTGCATAGTTCTAGTGATTGGATTTGACTCAAAACCCACGAAATGACTGCTCCCACCATATTATGATGGTTACCAAGTTTTGGGCTCGATCCGTAGTCAATTGGTCAAATAAATTGGACACTTCAAGTTCGCACGAAGTTGGTGCCATAAGTGGCGTGGTTGGTTCATTGCATTGTTCTCGTGACTGGATTTCACTCAAAACTTACCAAATGAGTCCTCCCATCATATTATGATGTTGACCAAGTTTTGGGCTCGATCCGAAATCAATTTGTCAACAAAATTGGACACTTCAACTTCGTACGAAGTTGGTGTCATAAATGGCGTGGTCGGTGCATTGCATTGTTTGGGTTATTTGATTTCACTCAAAACTTACCAAATGACTCCTCCCATCATATTATGATGTTGACCATGTTTTGGGCTCGATCCGAAATCAATTGGTCAAAGAAATTGGGCAATTCAAGTTCGTACGAAGTTGGTGCCGTAAATGGAGTGGTTGGTGCATTGCGAAGTTCTAGTGATTGGATTTCATTCAAAACTCAAAAATTGACTCCTCCCACCATATTATGATGTTGACCAAGTTTTGGGCTCGATCCGAAATCGATTGGTCAAAAAATTGCACACTTCAAGTACGTACGAAGGTCGTGCCTTAAATCTTGTTGCATTGCATAGTTCCAGGGATTGTATTTCACTCAAAACTGACCAAATGACTCCTCCCACCATATTATGCTGTTGTCCAAGTTTTGGGCAAGATCCAAAATAAATTGGTGTACGAAATTAGACACTTCTAGTTCGTTCGAAGTTGGTGTCATAAGTGACGTGGTTGGTGCATTGCATTGTTCTAGTGATTTGATTTCATTCAAAACTTACCAAATGAGTCCTTCCATCATATTATGATGTTTTGCGCTCGATCCGAAATCAATTGGTCAAACAAATTGGACACTTCAAGTTCCTACGAAGGTCGTGCCGTTAATGGAGTGGTTGGTGCATTGCGTGGTTCTAGTGATTGGATTTCACTCAAAACTCGAATATTGACTCCTCCCACCATGTTATGACGTTTACCAAGTTTTGGGCTCGATCCGAAATCAATTGGTCGAAAAATTGCACACTTCAAGTTCGTACGAAGTTAGTGCCGTAAATGGAGTAGTTGGTGCATTTCATTACTCTAGTGATTGGATTTCACTCAACACTTACCAAATTACTCCTCCAATCATATTATGATTGTGACCAGGTTTTGGGCTCGATCCGAAATCAGTTGGTCAAAAAATTGCACACCTCAAGTTCGTACGAAGGTCGTGCCGTAAATGGAGTGGTTGGTGCATTACATAGTTCCAGGGATTCCATTTCACTCAAAACTGACCAAATGACTCCTCCCACCATATTATGCTGTTGTCCAAGTTTTGGGCTCGATCCGAAATCAATTGGTCAACGAAATTTGACACTTAAAGTTCATACTAATTTCTGACCGTAAATGGACTAGTTGGTGCATTGCATAGTTCTAGTGATTGGATTTCATTCAAAACTCACGAAATGACTCCTCCCACCATATTATACTGTTGTCCAAGTTTTGGGCTCCATCCGAAATCAATTGGTCAACGAAATTAGACACTTCAAGTTCGTTCGAAGTTGGTGCCATAAGTGGAGTGGTTGGTGCATTGCATTGTTCTAGTGATTTGATTTCACTCAAAACTTACCAAATGATTCCTTCCATCATATTATGATGTTGACCAAGTTTTGGGCTCGATCCGAAATCAATTGGTCAAACAAATTGGACACTTCAAATTGGTACGAAGTTTGTGCCGTAAATGGCCTGGTTGGTGTTTTGCATTGTTCTAGTGATTGGATTTCACTAAAAACTTAACAAATGACTCCACCCATCATATTATGAAGTTGACCGAGTTTTGGGCTCGATCCAAAATAAATTGGTCAAAAAAATTGGACACTTCAAGTTCATACGAAGTTGGTACCGTAAATGGAGTGGTTGGTGCATTACATAGTTCTAGTGATTGTATTTCACTCAATTGGGCTCGATCCGAAATCAATTGGTCAAAGAAATTGGACACTTCAAGTTCGTACGAAGCTTGTGCCGTAAATGGCGTGGTTGGTGCTTTGCATTGTTCTAGTGATTGGATTTCCCTAAAAACTTAACAAATGACTCCTCCCATCATATTATGAAGTTGACAGAGTTTTGGGATCCATCCAAAATAAATTGGTCAAAGAAATTGGACACTTCAAGTTCGTACGAAGTTGGTGCCATAAGTGGCGTGGTTGGTGCATTGCATTGTTCTAGTGATTGGATTTCACT
Organism: Prunus padus; assembly: GCA_024362665.1. Taxonomy (NCBI): domain Eukaryota; kingdom Viridiplantae; phylum Streptophyta; class Magnoliopsida; order Rosales; family Rosaceae; genus Prunus; species Prunus padus. The sequence goes on from JANFAM010000012.1 coordinate 24,244,129, forward strand.
CAAAACTTAACAAATGACTCCTCCCATCATATTGTGATGTTGACCACGTTTTGGGCTCGATCCGAAATCAATTGGTCAACGAAATTGGACACTTCAAGTTTGTACTAATTTCCGATCATAAATGGAGTTGTTGGTACATTGCATAGTTCTAGTCATTGGATTTCATCCAAAACTCACGAACTGAATCCTCCCAAAATATTATAATGTTGATCAAGTTTTGGGATCGATCCGAAATCCATTGGTCAAATAAATTGGACACTTCAAGTTCGTACGAAGTTGGTGCCGTAAATGGCGTGGTTGGTGCATTGCATTGTTCTAGTGATTGGATTTCAGTCAAAACTTACCAAATGCCTACTCCCATCATATTATGATGTTGTCCTAGTTTTGGGCTCGATCTGAAATCAATTGGTCAACGAAATTGGACACTTCAAGTTCGTACAAAGTTGGTGCAGTAAATGGCGTGGTTCGTGCATTGCATTTTTCTAGTGATTGGATTTCACTCAAAACTTACCAAATGATTCCTCCCACCATATTATGATGTTGACCAAGTTTTGGGCTCGTTCCAAAATCAATGGTTCAAAGAAATTGGACACTTCAAGTTCGTACGAAGTTCGTGCCGTAAATGGCATGGTTGGTGCATTGCCACCATATTATGATGCTGTCCAAGTTTTGGGCTCGATTCCAAAATCAAATTAGTCAACGAAATCGGACACTTCAAGTTTGTACTAATTTCTGATAGTAAATGGAGTAGTTGGTGCATTGCATAGTTCTAGTGATTGGATTTCACTCAAAACTCACGAAATGACTCCTCCCACGATATTCTGATGTTGACCTAGTTTTGGGCGCCATCCGAAATGAATTGGTCAAAGAAATTGGACACTTCAAGTTCGTACGAAATTGGTGCCGTAAATGGCGTGGTTGAAACTTACCAAATGACTACTCCCATCATATTATGATGTTCAGCAAGTTTTGGGCTCGATCCGAAGTAAATTGGTCAAAGAAATTGGACACTTTAAGTTCGTACGAAGTTCGTTCCGTAAATGGAGTGGTTGGTGCATTGCATAGTTCTAGTGTTTGTTTTTCAATCAAAACTCACGAATTGACTGCTCCCACCATATTATCATGTTGCCCAAGTTTTGGGCTCGATCCGAAATTAATTGGTCAAAGAAATTGGACAATTCAAGTTCATGCCGAAAATGGATTGGTTGGTGCATTGCCTAGTTCTAGTGATTGGATTTCACTCAAAACTCACGAAATGACTCCTCCCACCATATTATGATGTGCCCAAGTTTTGGGCTCGATCTGAAATTAATTGGTCAAAGAAATTGGACACTTCACCCAACACACACAAAATGACTCGTCCCACCATATTATGATGTTGACCAAGTCTTGGTCTCGATCGGAAGTCAAATGGTCAAAGAAATTGGGCACTTCAAGTCGTACGAAGGTCGTGCCGTAAATGGAGTGGTTAGGGCTTTGGACAGTTCTAGTGATAGGATTTCACTGAAAACTCGCCAAATGACTCCTCTCACCATATTATGATGTTGACAAAGTCTTTGATCGATCCAATATAAATTGGTCAAAGAAATTGGACACTTCAAGTTCGTACGAATTTCGTGCCCTAAATGGCGTGGTTGGTGCATTGCACAGTTCTATTGATTGGATTTCACTCAAAACACACCAAATGATGTTGACCAAGACTTGGGCTCGATCCGAAGTCAATTGGTCAAAGAAATTGGGCACTTCAAGTTCGAACGAAGTTTGTGACATAAATGGAGTGGTTGGTGCATTGCATAGTTCTAATGATTGGATTTCACTCAAAACTCACCAAATGACTCCACCCACCATATTATGATGTTGACCAAGTTTGGGCTCGATCGAAAATCAATTGCTCAACGTAATTGGACACTTCAAGTTCGTACGAAGTTCCTGGCGTAAATGGAGTGGTTGGAGCATTGCGTAGTTCTAGTAATTGGATTTCACTAAAAACTCACCAAATGACTCCTCCCACCATATTATGATGTTGACTAGGGCTCATCATTTGGCCTGCGGGCTCATGGGCCGATGGGGGCCCGCCCGGCCAGGCCCGTTTTGGGCTTTGGGATGGCCCGGCCCGCAATGGGCTGGGCTAGGCTTGGGCTTGGATGTCTGAAGCCCAGCCCAGCCCATAGGCCCGGCCCGATTAAGCCCAAGAAAGCTCCGCCCGTCCATCCCACAAAAGCCCGGCCCATTAGGCCCTTATACATATATAATTATTTATAAATAAGGGTTTAGGATTTGTGGTTTGATGTGAATTTTGTCTCTGGAAAAAAAAAAGCTTGTGCATCAAAGTTAAGTAGCTTTGGAAGATGAAAACATACCCCCCATTGATAATTAGCATTTGGTTACATTCAAGCGTTAGAATTATATTACTTGTTTGAAAACGTAGTGTTTGTTTCCACTGAATTCTACTAATTTTTGTATCCATTTTTGACATTTCGTCGGCTTTGTGTTTTTAATTTTTCCGTGCTGAATCCAACCATATAAAGAACACAAAATTTGGATAAACGGTTGAAAAGTTATAGGTCAAAAACTGAACAGATGTCGAAACTGAAAAATTCTGCCTAAACATGATAAACTGGTGATACAGTGGCGATACAGTGGCGATACAATGGTGATAAACAGGTGATAAAAAAGGCTATTTGTGTTTATTTTGGGTTTTTTGTTTTGTTTTGTTTAATTTCTTTTACTTCTCTTTACTCATTCCTAGTTTATAATTGAATGTTTAGCACATTAATTTGTGTTAATTATTAATACAACAATTATATATATCAAGAATAAGACGAACATCATATCATATCACCAAATATAATCGAGCTTTTCTTGAATCCATCACCAATTATTTTCACATTTATTCATACCATCCGTTTTTAAAAAATATTTAATTATGTTTCTTTCTCCTCTTCTTCTTCTTCTTTTTGAATGAAGTAGGCCCATTTCGGCCCAGCCCATTGGGCTTAGCCCGGCCCGGCCCGATGGGCTTTCTCAAGCCCAGGTCATGGGTAGCCCATGGACTTTGATTTTCCTAAAAAAACCCAGCCCTGCTCGGCCCGTTATTTTCTCTCTCCTCCTTAAAGCCCTGCAAGGCCTGGCCCATTGACGAGCCCTGATGTTGACCAAGTTTTGGGCTCGATCCGAAATCAATTGGTGAAAGAAATTGGACACTTCAAGTTCGTACGAAGTTTGTGCCGTAAATGGAGTGGTTGGTGCACTGCGTAATTCTAGAGATTCGATTTCACTCAAAACTCACCAAATGACTCCTCCCACCAAATTATGATGTTTACCAAGTTTTGGGCTCGATCCGAAATCAATTGATCAAAGAAATTGGACACTTCAAGTTCGTACGAAATTCGTGCCGTAAATGGAGTGGTTGGTGAATTGCATAGTTCCAGTGATTGGATTTCACTCAAAACTTACCAAATGACTCCTCCAACCATATTATGACGTTGGCCAAGTTTTGGGCTTGATCCGAAATCAATTGGTCAACGAAATTGGACAGTTCAAGTTCGTACTAATTTCGGACCGTAAATGGAGTAGTTGGTGCATTGCATAGTTCTAGTGATTGGATTTCACTCAAAACTCACGAAATGACTCCGCCCACCATATTATGATGTTGACAAGGTTTTGGGCTCAATCTGAAATCAATTGGTCAAAGAAATTGGACACTTCAAGTTTGTAGGAAGTTCATGCCGTAAATGGAGTGGTTGGCATAGTTCCAATAATTGGATTTTAGTTAAAACTCCCCAAATGACTCCTCCCACCATATTTTGATGTTGCCCATGTTTTGGGCTCGATCCGAAATCAATTGGTCAAAGAAATTGGACACTTCAAGTTCGTACAAAGTTCGTGCCGTGAATGGAGTGGTTGGTGCATTGCATAGTTCTGGTGATTCGATTTCACTCCAAACTCACCAAACAACTCCTCCCACCATATTATGACCCAGTTTTGGGCTCGATCCGAAGTCAATTGGTCAAAGAAAATGGACACTTCAAGTTCGTACGAAGTTCGTGCCGTAAATGGAGTAGTTGGTGCATTGCATAGTTCCAGTGATTGGATTGAACTCAAAACTCACCAAATGACTCCTCCCACCATACTATGATGTTGCCCAAGTTTTGGGCTCGATCCAAAATCAATTGGTCAAAGAAATTGGACACTTCAAGTTCGTACGAAGTTCGTGCCGTAAATGGCGTGGTTGGTGCATTGCATAGTTCTTGTGATTGGATTTCACTCAAAACTCACCAAATGACTCCTCGCACCATATGATGATGTTGACCAAGTTTTGGGCTTGATCCGAAGTCAATTGATCATAGAAATTGGACACTTAAAGTTTGAACGAAGTTCGTGCCTTAAATGGAGTGGCTGGTGCATTTCGTAGTTCTAGTGATTGGATTTCACTCAAAACTCACCAAATGACTCCTCCCATCATATTATGATGTTGACCAAGTTTTGGGCTCGATCCGATGTCAATTGGTCAAATAAATTGGACACTTCAAGTTTGTACGAAGTTGGTGCCGTAAATGGCGTGGTTGGTGCATTGCATCGTTCTAGTGATTGGATAATAGGTCCTGTCCCAAATTCCACTTAGGAATCCAAGCCATACTCTGTGCGTGTCCGACACCTAGCAGGTGCTGAGCACGATTAACCTAATTGCCCTTTTTGACCAATACTGAAAGAAATCTTTTTTAACGTTCGACTTCTGCTGAAAATTCGGCAGAGTGTCCCCTGTAAAATGGACAATTCCCCATTTATTCCACCTGTAAAACAAACAGTTTAATATTTTCAAGTGTTCAGCATGCACAAGTTATAAACACACTTAACTAAAAGCAATTTTTCTGAATGGCATACGGCCTTACGAACGACCCGGACCACAAACTTCTCAACAATTCAATCTTCGATTATCAACCATGGAAAATATCAATTCTCAATTTAACAATTCGACAACAAAGTCATCATTTTATGCCATCTTATATTATCCCAACAAGAATCCCAATCATTGTCATTAAATGAAGAAATCAGATAATTAGAATTCATCAACAACCAAGACATATAATTCAACAATTAATCGGGCCTTGTGCCCGCACATAAATCCATATTGAAATCAATTAAGATGTTAAGTAGATCTCAACTCAACTCCAACACAACTTACATAATATCCTCTTTCGTGGCTGCACCTAGATTAATCTAGGCTGCCTACGTACCCTCCTTGAGGGATCAAGCCACACGTAGCTCTTCCTACTGAAACATGTACCAATTGTATATTATACACTCTTTAAAAACCCAACCATAAAATCTAGATTCCTTATTTACCCTGATTTCAACAAGTTATATAGTTGATTATCTTACAGGAAATTACATACTTATCTATTCAATTAATTTATAACTATCCAACCCAACAATCAGATAACCAACCCTTTACCAGAAAGCCATACCTGCAACCATTCGCACATTGCATGCATTCTATATTGCCAACCAAGGGGTATATCATTAATCCGAAGGCAACTAGGGAAGGGGGAAACTGGCTAACCACCTGTGTAGATAAATCAGGCAGGTGGTTAGGGATCCTGGGCCACCCTGTGCAGAAAAATTGAGCAGGGTGGCGAATAATATCATCCCAACTGTACCAATGTATCCATTTCACCTAGCAGGACTCAGGGATATAAACTCATCCTGAGAACGCTAATAATCTGTCAATTTCAATATAAACCGTCAATTCCATTTCCTCACAAGATTCGGCGACACAAAGTCAACCCGAGCCGCGTCCTCGCAGAACTTATGAGACATATAGTCAACCCAAGCCGCATCCTTGCAAGACTCAGGGGACATATAGTCAAACCTGAGCCGCGTCCTCGCTCCTCACGGTTCGGGCGTCCTCGAGACACGTGGGGCGTAATGTCACAATAATACCAAATAATAAATAATTCTGCTAATAATAATAATAAATAACTCTTAGAAATCCTATACTTAGATATTAGTAAATAAAACCCCAAATCCTTTATGATATTCCAAAAACAACCGTACCGACTTTATATAAACCGAAAACCAATGCTTGGAAAATAAAGATCAATTAATTAAAATCACATGCTTGGAAAATAAACCCATAAACTCTTATCTATTTCAAAACATACAATTCACAACATTCACAAGTCTTAGAGCCTTTCTCAAGTTTAAAAAAGTTTACTAGAGACCCGAAACTCAAAAGCAATAAAGTCCCAAAAAGTCAACCCGGGACCTCGTGGGGTTCATGACCTCAAAGGTTCCAATTTCCTAGGACACATGTCCCAAAAGTTTGGTCTCGATCGGACGGTCGAATTGCTCACAATGGCACGATCGGACTATTTGATGGTTTTCCGTAACCCTAACCCTAGGATTGGCATTTTCGGAGTATCCGGGACTCCGATTCACGATCTGTCGAATCCTACACGATCCTAAAAATACAAGGAACGGCATACTAAGAATTGGAACCGATCCAACAGTCCAAACACACTGAACCCGGATAACGCGCAATAGGCGTAACTCCGTTCTACTGTCACACGAACTCCAAAATGAAATCCGAGCACGCCTACGTGCTCGTGACGACATAAGGATAATTTAGGAATAAAGATTGACAGCTAAAAGTGTGTCTACGTGTGGGAACATGTGCTGGCAGTTTCGGTAGTTCAAAAAGCGATAATTTCGTCACTCGAACAAACTCCAAACCAAGAGCTGTCCTTCCACCTACAACAAGTTCTCGACCTCCCGAACACTTTCTTCAACTACGGGAAAGTCCATTTCGGACCCTAAGTGGGTCAAAACTAAAACTCAAAACCGGCTGAAAACTTAATTCGAATGTTGGGTTACCTACGCTACGAATTTTGGGTTACCTACGCTACGAAAACTTAATTCGAATTTCGGACCCTAAGTGGTTCAACACCTACCCAACAGGTAGCTAGAGCATGAAAAATAGGTGAGCATTACCTTAATCGTCCGATTTAGTGGCCGGAGGAGGGAGAATGTGCTCCTGAAAGTTCGTGTGAAAACCGGCCGGATTTCGCGAAAATCCGGAGACTGGAGCGGCTGTTCGTGGTAGGGGTGGCTTGGGCTTGGGCGGCGGAGGTGCCACGGACCGATTGGAGGTGGTCCAATGAGGTGTGGTGGCGCGAGGCGGTGGTTATGGTGGTGAGAAGGTGGAGCTGCGGGAAGAAAAAAAATAGGGGGAAGGGGGTATCGCACGAAGGGAGAGAGAGAGGTTTCTGTTTTTAAAATTTTTTGGCATGCGAAATTACCTTTTTGCCCCTAGCACATTTTTAACCCTATAATCTTTTATATAACTCCGATTAGAGACCACAATATACCCACGAACTCATATCAACGACCCCGACGTAACGGTGTGGCTCACTTCCCCTTCAATTTATTTTCATTATTTAGTCAACACAACATAATTATTTAGTTTTGCACCGTATCACGATCCAACTTCCCATTTTTAGTGTCATGTTCGTACGAAGTTGGTGCCATAAATGAAGTTGTTGGTGCATTGCATAGTTCTAGTGATTGGATTTCACTCAAAACTCACGAAATGACTCCTCCCACCATATTATGATGTTGACCAAGTTTTGGCCTCTATCCGAAGTCAATTGGTGAAAGAAATTGGACACTTCAAGTTCGTACGAAGTTCGTGCCGTAAATGGAGTGGTTGGTGCATTATATAGTTCCAGTAATTGAATTTCACTCAAAACTTACCAAATGACTCCTGCTAACATATTATGATGTTGACCAAGTTTTGGGCTCGATCCGAAATCAATTGGTCAATCAAATTGGACAGTTCAAGTTCGTACTAATTTCTGACCGTTAATGGAGTAGTTGGTGCATTGCATAGTTCTAGTGATTGGATTTCACTCAAACCTCACGAAATGACTCCGCCCACCATATTATCATGTTGTCCAAGTTTTGGGCTCCATACGAAATCAATTGGTCAAAGAAGTTGAACACTTCAAGTTCGTACGAAGTTAGTGCCGTAAATGGTGTGGTTGGTGCATTGCATTGTTCTAGTGATTGGATTTCACTCAAAACATACCAAATGACACCTCCCATCATATTATGATGTTGACCACATTTTGGGCTCGATCCGAAATCAATTGGTCAAAGAAATTGGACGATTCAAGTTCGTACAAAGTTGGTACCATAAATTGCGTGGCTGCGGCATTGCCTAGTTCTAGAGATTGGATTTCACTCAAAACTCACGAAGGGAATCCTCCCACCATATTATGATGTTGACCAAGTTTTGGGCTCGATCAGAAGTCAATTGGTCAAAGAAATTGGACACTTCAAGTTCGTATGAAGTTTGTGCCATAAATGGAGTGGTTGGTGCATTGCATATTACAAGGGATTGGATTTCACTCAAAACTTACCAAATTACTCCTCCCACCATATTATGATGTTGTCCAAATTTTGGGCTCAATCCGAAATCAATTGGTCAACGAAATTGGACACTTCAAGTTCGTACTAATCTCTGACCGTAAATGGAGTAGTTGGTGCACTGCATAGTTCTAGTGATTGGATTTCACTCAAAACTCACAAAATGACTCCTCCCACCAAATATGATGTAGACCAAGTTTTGAGGTCTATCCGAAATCAATTGGTCAAAGAAATTGGACACTTCAAGTTCGTACGAAGTTGGTGCCGTAAATGGCGTGGTTGGTGCATTGCAAAGTTCCAGTGATTGGATTTCTCTCAAAACTTACCAAACGACTCCTCCCACCATATTATGATGTTGACCAAGTTTTGGGCTTGATCTGAAATCAATGGTCAAAGAAAAGGGAAACTTCATGTTCGTACGAATGTCGTACTGTACACGGAGTGGTTGTAGTATTGCATTGTTCTAGTGATTAGATTTCACTCCAAACTCACCAAATGACTCCTCCCACAATATTATGATGTTGCCGAAGTTTTGGCCTCGATACGAAATCAATTGGTCAAAGAAAAGGGACACTTCATGTTCGTACGAAGTTCGTATTGTACACGGAGTGGTTGTAGGATTGCATCGTTGTTGTGATTGGATTTCACTCTAAACTCAACAAATGACTCCTCCCACAATATTATGATGTTGCCCAAGTTTTGGGCTTGATCTGAAATCAATTGGTCAAAGAAATTGGACACTTCAAGTTCGTACCGTAAATGGAGTGGTTGGTGCATTGCATAGTTATAGTGATTGGATTTCACTCTAAACCCACCAAATGACTCCTCCCACCAAACTCCCAGAATGACTCCGCCTACCATATTATGATGTTGCCGAAGATTTGTGCTCGTTCCGAAATCAATTGGTTAAAGAAATTGGATACTTCAAGTTGGTAAGAAGTTCATACATTTCATGGAGTGGTTGTAGGACTACATATTGTTCTAGTGATTGGATTTCACTCAAAACGCTCCAAATGACTCCTCCCACCATATTATGATGTTGCCCAGGATTTGGGCTCGATCCGAAATCAATTTCATACAATTCATGGAGTGGTTGTAGGACTTCATAGTTCTAGTGACTTGATTTCACACAAAACTCAGCAAATGACTCCGCTCACCATATTATGATGTTGCCCAAGATTTCGGCTCAATCGAAATCAATTGGTTAAAGAAATTGGATACTTCAAGTTAGTACAAAGTTCATACATTTCGTGGAGTGGTTGTAGGACTTCATAGTTCTAGTGATTGGATTTCACTCAAAACTCACCAAATGACTCCTCCCACCATTTTATGATGTTCCCCAAGTTTTGGGCTCGATACGAAATCAATTGGTCAAAGAAATTGGATACTTCAAGTACGTACGAAGTTTGTACCTTTCAGGGAGTGGTTGAAGGATTGCATAGTTCTAGTGAATGGATTTCATTTAAAACCCACCAAATGTCTCCTCCCACCATATCATGTTGCCCAACTTTTGGGCTCGGTCCGAAATCAATTGGCCAAAGAAAAGGGACACTTCATGTTCGTACGAAGTTCGTACTTTACACGGACTGGTTGTAGGATTGCATCGTTCTAGTAATTGTATTTCACTCAAAACTCACCAAATGACTCCTCCCACCATAATACGATGTTGCCCAAGTTTTGGGGTCGATCTGAAATCAATTGGTCAAAGAAATTGGACACTTCAAGTTAGTACGAAGTTCGTACCATAAATGGAGTGGTTGGTGTATTGCATAGTTCTAGTGATTGGATTTTACTCAAAACTCACCAAATGACTCCTCCCACCATATTATTTTGTCGCCCATGTTTGGTGCTCGATCCGAAATCAATTGGTCAAAGAAAAGGGACAATTCATGTTCGTACGAAGTTCATACTGTTGATGGAGTGTTTGTATCGCGTTGTTCTAGTGATTAGATTTGACTCAAAACTCACCAAATGACTCCTCCCACCATATTATCATGTTGCTCAATATTTGGGCTCGATCCGAAATCATTTGGTTAAAGAAATTGGATACTTCAAGTTCGTACGAATGTCGTACTTTTCATAGAGTGGTTGAAGGATTGCATAGTTCTAGTGACTGGATTTCACTCATAACTCACCAAATGACTCCTCCCACCATATTATCATGTTGCCCAAGTTTTGGGCTCGATCCGAAATCAATTGGCCAAAGAAAATGGACACCTCATGTTCGTACGAAGTTCGTACCGAACATGGAGTTGTTGTAGTGGTGCATTTGTTAACTCGGAAGTGTACGAGCCAATTAATAGTATAGCAAGACAAGTACGAGGTCGTACCCACGAGGACTGAGAAGTTAAAATTAGTTATGTACTTAGATTACCTAATTCAAGAAACAAGAAGTTAAGTCTAAAACAGATTTTAAAGTGAGAGTGATTGATTTTTGTGAAAACAAATGAAGTAAAACGAAATTGCAATTAAAAACAAGTAAACAAGTGTATCAAAGAGTGGTTTTGAGGTTGGAAACAGATTTGAAGACTTGGGCATTCCATTCACCATAACAATCCAATTCTAGGTTATAAGGATTCAAGTGACAAGTCTAATTCAGATTCAAAGATTGATTCTAGCTAAAGTACGATTAAGTCATGGTGTTTGATCCTAACCTTGTATTTCCAATTCCCTAATTAAGCCCTTATTGTCGAAATTAAATCAAGCATTAGAAATCCATTAAGCATAGAAGAATGTTTTAAACAACCAAGCATGTATCTAATCCCTATTGGCGAATGTCTATACATACTCATCTTATTCATAGTTCAATTAGAATTAAGGCATGTGGTGTCTACAATTCCAACCAAAATACACAAATCTCAATGGTAGCTAGGCATTCAGATTAGCATATAGGCAAGTAGGCATAATGAAGAAGAACATGAATCATGAATCACACTTGAAACTAGAAATTAATAAACCTAGAATATTCATGTTAGGTTACATTGAAGCCCTAGTTATGGATTTAGCTACTCATAATGGGAAAGAAACTTAAACAGAAATGACAATGCAACAAGAGTAGAAAAACCCTTTTCTGAAGTTCTTGTGGTGTCCAATGGTTCTCCAAGAGCTTCTCCACGCCTAATGCTTCTCCAAGAGCTTCCCCACGTCTAGAAGGATGTATGAAGGTTAAGGAGGTGATTTGGGATGAGTTTGGAGGACTGGTGATGGTTGAGAAAGAGGAAATTCTTCGGTTAATGGAAGGAAGGGTTGTTGTTAACTCGCAAGTGCACGGGCCATTGGATAGTATAGCATGTGTAGGTACGAGGTCGATCCCACGAGGATTGATGATAGATTGATTCAATTTGATTCCCTGCACAAAACAGAAATGAAAAGAAAATAAATAAAACAAGAAAGAAAGAAAAGAAATTAACTCAATCAAATTAGTTACCAAGTTCAATTTAAATTCACGGATTGATTCTAGCTAAAGTATGATTAAGCCATGGTGTCTGGTCCTAACCTTGTATTCCTAATTCCCTAATTAGATCCTTGTTGTCGAACCTAAATTAAGCATTAGAAATCCATTAAGCAAAGAAGAATGTTTTAAACAACCAAGTATGTATCTAATCCCTGTTGTCGAATGTCCATACATACTCTTCCTATTCATAGTTCAATTTGAATTATGCATGGTGTCTACTCTTAATTCAAACCAAGATAGCTAACATCAAGTTTTAATGGTGATCAATCATTCAAACAAGCATATTAACTTATAAGCATAATGAATAAGAACAAGAACTATAATTGAAACTTGAAAACTTAAAGTAAGAAATTCCATTACAACGAAAAATAAATTACAACTAAGAAAAACTTAAAGGAAAATTTAGCAAAAGGATTTTGTTACAACAATTGAGAACTAAAAAGGAAAACTAAGAGAATTTGAGAGAGAGAAGGAAGAGGAGCTCTAGAGAGATGTTTGAGGGCTCCCCCCCTTGGGGTGTGTTTACAAGCTTGGAGAAACTCACTATTTATAGGCCTAGGGGAAGTAAAAATCTGAATTAAGTATTGCTTCTACCTACAAAACTCACTTCACCAACTTACAACACTTAATTCACCAACTTTACCTAACACACAATTGCATTTGAAAACAATTCCTCTTGTCTTTAAGCTTAGTGTTGCAGCTCCCACTTCATCTTCTTTTACTTCATTTGGTTGCTGTAAAACTCCAGTCCAATTATAAGTATTGAATATGCTTCACCAAACTTTCCCACAATCAATAACATTTCATCATGCATAAGTCATGCTTGACAATGCATTGCAGTCTTGTTCTGAAAAATCAGGAAAAATATGGATCTTGAAGCACTTTGAATTATCTTTCCAAGCATATGCAGCCCCGATCAAGGAAAAATCGGAAAGACCTTCAAATGTGATTTTTGGCCCAGTAACGCAGATGCTGCCGATTTTGACCTTAAGCTGCCAAAACTTGTATAACTTTCTCTAGAAGACTCAGAATCATGAACCGTAAAATTCTTCAGAAACTAGACTTCCGTATCTTTCGAATGATGTATGGTTCATTATCTGGTTCTTCCTGAGAAAGTACAGTCCAATCCGTGAAGTTGCAGACACCGTTTTGAGCTAACTTGTCTCCAAAATGCATTTAATGAGTCATAAGCTTATTACACTGAAACAAACACAAAATAGATTAAAAGCACAAGTTTAACTCAAAAACATAACCAAATCATAAGTTAGAAGGGTACAAAATGATTTGTAATTATGCACCGATCAGTTGTAGGGACAGTTTTGGTGATTTGAGGCTGTTTAGATTGTTGGGTTGATTTCTGGAGTGTTTGAGGTTGTGGGAATCTTTGAGGGTGATTTCTGAATGTGTTTGGGGAATTATGGGAGTGTGGAGGATGGAGTGAAGGATGTGTGTTATGGAATGAATGAATCAAAATGAGTTCTCAGACCTCTCTATATATAGGCACAAGGGATGGGTGAATCAGAATTAACAATCACTCTTCTCTTTTGGCTATTGTAGATCCCACGTGACCCATGCTCCCACATGCAGCTCATGGATACTTTTCTGGCTTTGTGCCTCACCCATGCTCCCACATGCAACTCACCAAGAATCCCATCAGAAATCACATCACATGCACAGCTCATCATGACCAACCAACTTCATGGGCTCACGAATTGGGCTTCCTTAAGCAACTGATGACATTGAGCCATCCATCTTCAAGTTTAGAATGTCAACTTCATGGGCTCACCAAGCAACTGATGACATTGGGCCAATCCAAGTTCGGAGGAAGGAGTTAAGGCTGAAACAAATTGCTAATTCCGTCTGCACGTTTTTGGACTATTTTGCACATTTGGGCCCCATTGCTTCCTAAAGCTCAACTAACTGAATGACAAACATAAAAGAGATTAAAAGCACAAGTTTAACTCAAAAACATAACTAAATCATATGCAAGAAGGGTTCAAAATGATATACAATTATGAACCGATCATGCATCGTTCTAGAGATTGGATTTCACTCAAAACTCACCAAATGACTCCTCCCACTATATTACGATGTTGCCCAAGTTTTGGTCTCGATCCGAAATTAATTGGTCAAACAACTTGGTTACTTCAAGTTCGCATTTAAGTTCGTACAATTCAGGGAGTGTTTGTAGGATTGCAAAGGTCTAGTGATTAGATTTCACTCAAAACTCAGCAAATGAGTCCTCCCACCATATTATGATGTTGCCTAAGTTTTGGGCTCGATATGAAATCAATTGGTCAAAGAAATTAGACACTTCAAGTTCGTACCGTAAATGGAGTGGTTGGTGCATTGCATAGTTCTAGTGATTGGATTTCACTCAAAACCCACCAAATGACACCTCCCACCATATTATGTTGTTGCCCAAGTTCTGGGCTCGACCCAAAATCAATTGGTCAAGAAAAGGGACATTTCATGTTCGTACGAAGTTCAAACTGTACACGGAGTGGTTGTAGGATTGCATAGTTCTAGCGATTGGATTTCTCTCAAAACTCACCACATGACTCCTCCCACCATATTATGATGTTGCCCAAGTTTTGGGCTCCATCCGAAATCAATTGGCCAAAGAAATTGGACATTTCAAGTTTGCACGAAGTTCGTACCGTAAAAGGATTGGTTGGTGCATTGCATAGTTCTAGCGATTGAATTTCACTCAAAACTCCCCAAATGACTCCTCCCACCATATTATGTTGTTGCCCAAATTTTTTGCTCGATCCGAAATCAATTAGTCAAAAAATTGGACACTTCAGGTTCGTACGAAGCTCGTACTGTAAATGGAGTGGTTAGTGCATTGCAAAGTTATAGTGATTGGATTTCATTCAAAACGTCCCAAATGACTCCTCCCACCATATTATGAAGTTGCCCAAGTCTTGGGATCCATCCAAAATCAATTGGTCAAAGAAATTGGACACTTGAAGTTCGTACGAAGTTCGTATCGTAAATGAAGTGGTTGGTGTATTGTATAGTTGTAGTGATTGGATTTCACTCAAAACTCACCAAATGACTCCTTTCACCATACTATGTTGTTGCCCAATCTTGGGCTGGTTCGGAAATCAATTGGTCAAAGAAATTGGACACTTCAAGTTCGTACGAAGTTTGTACCGTAAATGGAGTGGTTGGATTTCAATCGAAACTCACCAAATGACACCTCCCACACCATATTATGATGTTGCCCAAGTTTTTTGCTCGATCCGAAATCAATTGGTCAAAGAAATTGGACACTTCATGTTCGTATGAAGTTCGTACTGTAAATGGAGTGGTTGGTGCATTACATAGTTCTAGTGATTGGATTTCATTCAAAACTCACCAAATGACTCCTCCCAACAATTATGATGTTGCCCAAGTCTTGGGCTCGATCCGAAATCAATTGGTCAAATAAATTGGATACTTCAAGTTCTTATGAAGTTTGTGCCTTTCGTGGAGTGGATGTAGGATTGCATAGTTCTAGTTATTGGATTTCACTCAAAACAAACCAAATGACTTCTCCAATCATATTACGATGTTGCCCAAGTTTTGGGCCCGATTCGAAATCAATTGGTCAAAGAAATTGTACACTTAAACTTCGAAGTTAAGTTCGTACGGTACACGGAGTGGTTGTAGGATTGCATAGCATAATATTGCCCAAGTTTTTGCTAGATCCGAAACCAATTGGTCAAAGAAATTGGACACTTCAAGTTCGTACGAAGTTTGTACCGTAAATGGAGTGGTTGGTGCATTGCATAGTTCTAGTGATTGGATTTCACTCAAAACTCACCGAATGACTCCTCCCACCATATTACGGTGTTGCCCAAGTTTTGGGATCGTTTCGAAATCAATTGGTCAAAGAAATTGCAAACTTCAAGTTCGTACCGTAAATGAAGTGGTTGGTGTATTGCGTAGTTCTAGATTTCACTCAAAACTCACCACATGAATCCCCCCACCATATTATGATGTTGCCCGAGTTTTTTCCTCGATTCGAAAACAATTGGTTTAAGAAATTGGACACTTCAAGTTTGTACGAAGTTCGTACAGTAAATGGAGTGGTAGGTGGATTGCATAGTTCTAGTGATTGGATTTGATTAAAAAATCACCAAATGACTCCTCCCACCATTTTATGATGTTGCCCAACTCTTGGGCTCGATCTGAAATCGATTGGTCAAATAAATTGGACACTTCAATTTCATACGAAGTTTGTACCTTTCACGGAGTGGTTGTCGGATTGCATAGTTCTAGTGATCGGATTTCACTCAAAACTCACCAAATGACTACTCCCACCATATTATGATGTTGCCCAAGTTTTGTGCTCGATCTGAAATTAATTGGTCGAAGAAATTGGATACTTCAAGTTCGTACGAAATTCGTACCTTTCATGGAGTGGTTGTAAGATTGCATAGTTCTAGTGATTGGATTTCACCCAAAACTTGCCGAATGACTCCTCCCACCTTTTTATGATGTTGCCCAAGATTTTTACTCGATCCAAAATTTATTGGTCAAAGAAATTGCACACTTCAAGTTCGTACGGTAAATGGAGTAGTTGTTGCGTTGCATAGTTCTAGTGATTGGATTTCACTCAAAACTCACCAAATGACTCCTCCCACCATATTATGATGTTGCCCAAGTTGTGGGCCCGATCCGAAATCAATTGGTCAAAGAAATTGGAAACTTCCACTTCGTACCGTAAATGGAGTGGTTGGTGCATTGCGTAGTTCTAGATATTGTATTTCACTCAAAACTCACCAAATGACTACTCCCACCGTATTATGTTGTTACCCAAGTTTTGGGCTCGATCTGAAATCAATTGGCCAAAGAAATTGGATACTTCAAGTTCGTACGAAATTCGTACCTTTCATGGAGCGGTTGTAGGATTGCATAATTTTGGTGATTGAATTTCACTCAAAACTCACCAAATGACTACTCCCACCATATTATGAGGTTGCCCAAGTTTTTGCTTGATTCGAAATCAATTGGTCAAGGAAATTGGAAACTTCCACTTCGTATCGTAAATGAAGTGGTCGGTGCATTGCATAGTTCTAGATATTGGATTTCACTCAAAACTCAACAAATGACTCCTCCCACCATATTTTGAAATCCAACCACTTGGATTTCCCCCATTGGTAGGGGTTAATAACCGTGGTCAAACTATTCTTTTTGGTTGTGGGTTCTTGAGCAATGAGACCACTGAGTCTTTTCTTTGGTTGTTTGAGCAATTTAAGAAAGCTATGCCTGCTGTTCCATCTAAAATAATTATTACAGATCGGGATCCAACCATGGGAAATTCTATTTCACAAGCTTTTTCAGGTGTGTTTCATAGATATTGTATTTGGCACATTTTGGATAAGTTTTCTCGAAAGATAAACACTTGCATTTACAAGGACGAAAATAGAGAACTTCAAAGTTGTGTGTGGGAATCAAACACAAAGGAAGAATTTGAGTCAAAGTGGATGGATGTGGTCCACAAAGGTAAACTAAATGATGATGAGTGGCTATCTTCAATCTATAGAATACGTTCAAGATGGGTGCTAGCATATGTTAAAGATATTTTTTCAGCAGGAATGTCAAGTAGCCAACAAGTAGAGGGTGTTCATGCATTTTGCAAGCTATTTTTATCAAAATGAAATTCTTTAATGGATTTCATACTACGGTTGAATAGGGCGCTTGCCCAGCAACTTTATGAAGAGATAATTGCTGATCATGTTGATATCAATGAGCAGCCTATGTTGAAATCTACATTGATAATGGTAGCTTCAAGTTGAAGGTGCGAGAAGTCATGGTTGACAAAGTTGCAGACTATGCTTCATGTATATGTAAGAAATTTGAATTTGAAGGAATCTTATGCACGCATGTGTTGGCATACATGAAAATGAAACAAATTGAGTATTTGTCAAATAAATATATATTAAAGAGGTGGACAAGAGGCACAAAATATGACATAGTTGTCGAAGAGGGTGGAAGGGAAATAACTGAATGTGGTGATAATTCATTATTAATGAGGCAAAAAAGATTGTCTAAACTTGCTTTTGCCCAAGGTTTTTGCCCGATCCAAAATCAATTGCTCAAATAAATTGGATACTTCAAGTTCGTACGGTAAATGGAGTGGTTGGTGCATAACATAGTTCTAGAGATTGGATTTCACTCAAAACTCACCAAATAAATCCTCCCACCATATTATGATGTTACCTAGGTTTTAGGTTCGATCCGAAATCAATTGGTCGCAGAAATTCGATACTTCAAGTTCATACGAAGTTCGTACCTTTCATGGGTTTGTGCATTGCATAGTTCTAGTGATTGGATTTCACTAAAAACTCACCAAATCACTCCTCCCACCATATTATGATGTTGCCTAAGTTTTGTGCTCGATCCGAAATCAATTGGTCAAAGAAAAGGCTCACTTCATGTTCGTACGAAGTTCGTATTGTACACGGAGTGGTTGTAGGATTGCATCGTTCTAGTGATTGGATCGTTCTAGTGATGTTACCCAAGTTTTGGTCTCGATCTGAAATCAATTGGTCAAAGAAATTGGGCACTTCAAGTTCGTACGAAGTTCGTGGCGCAAATGGAGTGGATGTTGCATTGCATAGTTCTAGTGATTGGATTTCAATCAAAACTCACCAAATCACTCCTCCCACCGTATTATGATGTTGACCATGTTTCGGTTCGATCCTAAATCAATTGGTCAAAGAATTGGACACTTAAAGTTAAATGCGAAGTTCGTGTCATAAATGGAGTGGTTGGTACATTGCGTAGTTCAAGAGATTGGATTTCACTCAAAACTCACCAAATGACTCCTCCCACATTATTATGATGTTGCCCAAGGTTTTTGCTCGATCCGAAATCAATTGGTCAAATAAATTGGATACTTCAAGTTCGTACGGCAATGTTTAAACCGCTCCATTTACGGTACGAACATCGTACGAACTTGAAGTGCCCAATTTCTTTGACAAATTGATTTCGGATCGAGCCCAAGACTTGGGCAACAACATAATATGGTGGGAGGTGTCATTTGGTGAGTTTCGAGTGAAATCCAATCACTTGAACTATGCAATCCTACAACCACTCCTTGAAAGGAACGAACTTCGTACGAACTTGAAGTATCCAATTTCTTTGACCAATTGATTTCGAATCGAGCCCAAAACTTGGGCAACAACATAATATGGTGGGAGGAGTCATTTGGTGAGTTTTAAGTGAAATCCAATCACTAGAACTATGCAATACTACAACCACTCCAGGAAAGGTACGAAATTCGTACGAACTTGAAATATCCAATTTCTTTGACCAATTGATTTCGAATCCAGCCCAAAACTTGGGCAACTTCATAATATGGTGCGAGGAGTCATTTGGTGAGTTTTGAGTGAAATCCAATTACTAGAACTATGCAATCCTGCAACCACTCCATGAAAGGTACGAACTTCGTACGAACTTCAAGTATCCAATTTATTTCAGATCGAGGCCAAAACTTTGGCAACATCATAATATGTTGGGAGGAGTCATTTGGCGAGTTTTGAGTGAAATCCAATCACTAGAACTATGCAATGCACAAACCACTACATTTACTGTACGCACTTGAAGTGTACAATTTCTTTGACCAATTGATTTCTTATCGAACCCAAAATTTGGGCAACATCATAATATGGTGGGAGGAGTCATTGGATGAGTTTTGACTGAAATCCAATTACTAGAACTATGCAATGCGCACACCACTCCATTTACAGTACGAACATCGTACGAATTTGAAGTGTCCAATTTCTTGGACCAATTGATTTCGGATCGAGCCCAAAACTTCGGCAACATCATAATATGGTGGGATGAGTCATTTGGTGAGTTTTGAGTGAAATCCAAACTCTAGAACTGTGAAATCCTACAACCACTCCATGAAAGGCACGAACTTCGTGCGAACATGAAGTATCCAATTTCTTTGACCAATTGATTTTGGATCGAGCCCAAAACTTGGGCAACAACATAATATGGTGGGAGGAGTCATTTGTTGAGTTTTGAGTGAAATCCAATCACTAGAACTATACAATGCACCAACCACTCCATTTACGGTACGAACATGAAGTGTCCAATTTTTTTGACCATTTGAATTTGTATCGGGCCCAAATCTTGGCCAACACCATAATATGTTGGGAGGAGTCATTTGGTGAGTTTTGAGTGAAATCCAATCACTAGAACTACACAATGCACCAACTACTCCATTTACGGTACGAACTTCGTACGAACACGAAGTGTCCAATTTCTTTGACCAATTGATTTCGGATTGAGCCCAAAACTTGGGCAACAACATAATATGGTGGGAGGAGTCATTCGGTGAGTTTTGAATGCAATCCAAATACTAGAACAATGCAATGCACCAACCACTCCATGTACGGTACGAACTTCGTAATATGGTGGGAGGAGTCATTTGGTGAGTTTTGATTGAAATCCAACACTAGAACTATGCAATGCACTAACCACTCCATTTACGGTACGAACTTTGTACGAACACGAAGTGTCCAATTTCTTTGACCAATTGATTTCGGATTTACCCCAAAACTTGGGCAACAACATGATATGGTGGGGGGACTCATTTGGTGAGTTTTGAGTGAAATCCAATCACTAGAAAGGTGAATTGTACAACCACTCCGTGTACAGCACAAACTTCGTATGAAAATGAAGTGTCCCTTTTCTTTGACCAATTGAGGTCGGATCGCGTTCAAAACTTGGGCAACATCATAATATGGTGGGAGGAGTCATCTGGTGAGTTTTGTGTGAAATCCAATCACTAGAATTATGCAATTCAACAACCACTGCATTTACGGAACGAACTCGTACGAACTTGAAGTGGCCAATTTCTTTGACCAATTGATTTCGGATCGAGCCCAGAACTTGGGCAACATGATAATGTGGTGGGAGGAGACATTTGGCAAGTTTTGAGTAAAATCCAATCACTAGAACTATGCAATGCACCAACCACACCATTTATAGAACGAACTTCGTATGAACTTGTAGTGTCGAATTGGTTTGACCAATTGATTTCAGATCGAGCCCAAAACTTGGGCAACATCATAATATGGTTGGAGGAGTCATTTGGTGAGTTTTAAGTGAAATCCAATCGCTAGAACTATGCAATCCTATAACGATTCCAGGAAAGGTACGAACTTCGTACGAACTTGAAGCATCCAATTTCTTTGACCAATTGATTTCGGATCGAGCCCAAAACATGGGCAACATCATAATATGTTGGGAGGAGTCATTTGGCTTGTTTTGAGTGAAATACAATCACTAGAACTATGCAGTGCACCAACCACTCCATTTAATGTCCGAACTTGAAGTGTACAATTTTTTTGACCAATTGATTTCGGATCGAACTCAAAACTTGGGCAACATCACAATATTGTGGGACGAGTCATTTGGTGAGTTTTGAGTGAAATACAATCACTAGAACTATGCAATGCGCCAACCACTCCATTTACGGTACGAACATGAAGTGTCCAATTTCTTTGACGAATTGATTTCGAATCGAGCCCAAAACTTGGGGAACTTCATAATATTGAGGGAGGTGTCATTTGTTGAGTTTTGAGTGAAATCCAATCACTAGAACTACACAATCCAACAGCCACTCCATGAAAGGAATGAACTTCGTACGAACTTGAAGTATCCAATTTCTTTGACCAATTGATTTCGGATCGAGCCCAGAACTTTGGCAACATCATAATATGGTGGGAGGAGTCATTTGGTGTGTTTAGAGTGAAATCCAATCACTCGAACTATGCAATCCAACAACCAGTCCATGAAAGGTATAAACTTCGTACGAACTTGAAGTGTCCAATTTCTTTGACCAATTGATTTCGGATCGAGCCCAAAACTTGGGCAACATCGTAATATGGTGGGAGGAGTCATTTGGTGAGTTTTTAGTGAAATCCAATCACTAGAACTATGCAATGCACCAACCGCTCCATTTACTGTACGAACTTGAAGTGTCCAATTTCTTTGACCAATTGATTTCGAATCGAGACCAAAACTTGGGAACAACATAATATGGTGGGAGGAGTCATTTGGTGAGTTTTTTTTTAAATCGAATCACTAGAACTACGCAATGCACCAACCACTCCATTTACGGTACGAACTTGAAGTGTCCAATTTCTTTGACAAATTGATTTCGGATCGAGCCCAATTCTTGGGCAACATCATAATATGGTGGGAGGAGTCATTTGGGGAGTTTTTACAGAAATCCAATCACTAGAACAAGCAATGCACCAACCATTCCATTTACGGTACGAACTTTGTACGAACTTGAAGTATCCAATTTATTTGACCAATTCATTTCGGATCGAGCCCAAGACTTGGGTAACATCATAATATTTTGGGAGGAGTCATTTGGAGAGTTTTAAGTGAAATCCAATCACTAGAACTGTGCAATGCACCAACCACTACATTTACGGTACGAACTTCGTACAAACTTGAAGTGTCCAATTTCTTTGACCAATTGATTTTGGATCGAGCAAAAAACTTGGGCAAGAACATAATATGGTAAAGAGTCATTTGGTGACGTTTGAGTGAATTCCAATCACTGGAACTATGCAATGCACCAACCACTCCATTTACGGTACGAACTTGAAGTGTCCTTTTTCTTTACGGATCGAGCCCAAGACTTGGGTAACATCATAATATGGTGGGAGGAGTCATTTGGTGAGTTTTGAGTGAAATCCAATCTCTAGAACTATGCAATCCGACAACCACTACTTGGAAGGTACGAACTTGAAGTGTCCAGTTTCTTTGACCAATCGATTTCAGATAGACCCCAAAACTTGGGCAACATCATAATATGGTGGGGAGTCATTTGGTGAGTTTTGAGTGAAATTCAATCACTAGAACTAGGCAATGCACCAACCACTCCATTTACGGTACGAACTTGAAATGTCCAATTTCTTTTACTAATTGATTTAGGATCGTGCAAAAAACTTGGGCAATATCATAATATGGTGGGAGGAGTCATTTGGTGACTTTTGAGTGAAATCCAATCACCAGAGCTATGCAATGCACGAACCATTCCATTTACGGTACGAACTTCGTACGAACTTGAAGTGTGCAATCTCGTTGACCAATTGATTTAGCATCGTGCCCAAAACTTGGGCAACATCATAATATGGTGGGAAGAGTCATTTGGTGAGTTTTGAGTGAAATCCAATGACTAGAACTATGCAATGCACCAACCACTACATTTACGGTACGAACTTCGCATTTAACTTGAATTGTCAATTTCTTTGACCAATTTATTTCGGATCGAGCAAAAAACTTGGTCAACAATTTAATATGGTGGGAGGAGTCATTTGGTGGGTTTTGAGTGAAATCCAATCTCTAGAACTATGCAATCCTACAACCACTCCATGAAAGGCACGAACTTCGTACGAACTTGAAGTATCCAATTTCTTTGACCAATTTATTTCGGATCGAGCAAAAAACTTGGGCAACATCTTAATATGGTGGGAGGAGTCATTTGGTGAGTTTTGAGTGAAATCGAATCACTAAAACTATGCAATTCACCAACCACTCAATTTACGGAATGAACTTCGTACAAACTTACCAATTGATTTCGGATCGAGCCCAAAACTTGGGCAACATCATATTATGTGGGAGTGAGTTTCGAGTGAAATCCAATTACTAGAACTATGCAATTTCCCAACCAGTCCATTTACGGTACGAACTTTGTAAGAACTTGAAGTGTCCAATTTCTTTGACCAAATTATTTTTGATCGAACCCAAAACTTGGGCAACATCATAATATAGTGGGAGGAGTCATTTGGTGGGTTTTGAGTGAAATCCAATCTCTAGATGACAGAACCCGACCTTGATTCCACCCCGGAACCCGAGCCAGACCCTGCTGGTTTGCCCAACATCAACCCATGTTCGGCAGAGTCTCCCCTGAAATATGAACAATCCCAAAACTTTAACCTGTGTAACAGATACCAGAAAAGAATTATCCCAATAGCCAGCATTCTCACAAATACAAAACTGTCCTCCAGCCTTCAAATACAACCCGAAAGGGCGACACAAAGCATTCTAAGAGTTTCAAATCAAATAGCAGAATTTAAAGTTTACAGAATAGGGAGAAGAATCCTACAGTCTAGTCGATGCTCGAGAAGAGAAGCGCACAGCCGAACAGTGTCGAAGCAACGACTTTGGCCTGGGGGCGCAAAACAGAAAGAGTGTGAGGTTACAAAAAGAAGGTTTTACATACTTAAATCAAAGTACTAACCCCACCGTTTACAACAATGCGAACCATGCATATGAAACCGTTTATATACTTGATTGATTTGAAAACCATACTATCTCAAAGTACGTGAAAGTAACCCAGCTCAAAACCCTTTTTCCGAACAAACCAACCTTTTACCTTTCCCGAGGCATAACCTCCCAAATCACGAACCCAAGTAGGTATATAAAAACATAGACAGGAAAACTTGAAGAACTTAAGCACGAAAATATAATTAAATCATCATATACCAAAACAACATTAAAATACCAAAGACCTCATTCATGCCGAGAAAACCAAACCCGACAACAATACAGAACTCAATTGTATTTCAAAGCATTTATATAAATATATATAAATGATCGGGATTTACAATCAAATAAGTAAAACATATCAAGTACTGCAATCGATTCAAGTAAAGAGTTTCCCAAACTTCCCCACTCTCACAACCACGTGCTCACAAGCACGACAAGCGAGGAACGATCCTCACTAAAAGAAATATGAATACGAAGGTACTAACACACGCGTATAGGTATAGTATAACCTCAACACCAAACACAAGTACCAGGGGAAAACAATCCAACAGGGGATCATTTGATTGGACACAGGTACAACCTCCTCGAGACCCCGTGCCTAGGGTTGAGCCGTCCAAATGGGACTAAACTCACAGGTCTATATGGTAGAAACTTCCAAACCATACCTCTGAAACATGTCCTATGTGCGCAGACTACCCCGTTAAGGGTCTACAGCTACACCCAGTTAAGGTATGCACCGGATCGAACCGTATCCTAGTTTCCATATCAAAACAATCGCCACCCGATAATCAATATAAGAACAAGGGAAGTACATATCCAGGTGCTAGCTGCACACAAATCAATCGCCACGCGATAACCAGTATATATACATATATATATATATATAACCAATCACTTTCCAATTCCCAAAACATCATACACCAGGATATATATAAGTCCATCAGTCAACTAACCAATATATATTCTCAAAATCAGGACATCACCGTCCAAACATATATTTCCATATTTAAAATAGTCACAAGGGTCAAATGACCGCATAACAGACCTTAATCAATTCAAATGTCACATTTCCTTTAAAACCATATTCAAAACCCAATCAATGCTCAAGCCAAGCATATCAATTCAAAACCCGAATAAAACGTAAGTCGCAATGATAGACATCATAAAATATAGCCATGAAGGCTCCAATATTTAAACCGGAAACCCGAAGTTCATAAACGTAATTATTAAATAAATTCCATTCAAAACCATGAATCTTCAAATCCAAGATTCAAAATAAATATCCAAAGTATATATAACCAAAGTTTAGTTCATCGTTTCTTAAACCATTTAATATAAATTTTCTGAAAACCTTTATTCAACGTATAAGTATTATTCGTAAAGTATATATATATATATATACCCGCCAAAACCGAGTATGAAATTGCCCGGACGATACCAACGTCCCCTTAAACCCAAGTACATAATTAAAACATAATATAACAAATCTTTAAATATAATATCCAAGAAAATCATTAGATTCCCATTTATGTATAATAATTCATTAAATCTATATTTTATAAAGTATAACGATTTCAAGCTTAAAATAGCTCAATTATATAATCCAATTTCCATACGAAAACCACCGGGCGTTCACCACGTCCCGTTCAATACCCAAAGGTATAAATAATGATAAAGTATAGCCATCAGGGCCCCACATACAAATCCAGAAACCCAAATCAAGCATTATGTAATAACCCAAACCTTAAATAATATTTAATTATTAATTTATTGAGGGAAAAGACAAAATTGCCCCCGATAATATTTTAATGAGTTTAAAATTAATTTTTATCGTGGGGGCAAAATTGTAATTTGCCAAGTCAGATTTTTAAAAACAGAACCTCACCTCTCTCCTCTCTCCTGCGACATTCCCCTCCCCCCCCTTCGCTTTTTTTTCCATCCTCTGAAATCAGCCACCACAGACCACCATAACCCACCGGACCAGACCTAAAGGGACCGGCATCACCCTAGCAGCTCAGCCCGACCTTGCCCCGCCGCCAACCGCTCTGGTGTTGCCGGAATTTGCCTATTTTGGCAGATTTTCTGTCAAAACTTTGACAGCTGATTTCTCCCTCCTCCGGCCACCGATTGGGACGAGTAAGGCACCGAGCGCAGATTGACCAGCAGGAGGGACCTTCGAAAGGTCCAGCTAGCACGGACCAGGAGTGAGTGGACTTTTATTTTATAAACGAGTTTTATGCAATAACTGTTTTATTAAAAGTTTATTATGGATTTAATTATTTCCAAATAATATCTTTAAGTTGCATAATAGAATTTAATTGATTTTCTGGAATATTCATTTATGATTTCTATTCCGAGCAAATATTGATTTCTCGAAATGAACTTTATGATTTACGGGTTTAAGCTTGAAATTTATCTCAATTGTTTATTTGAAATATTTGTTATGAATATTGTTCCGAGCATGGAATTGAATTGGAAAATGATATTTATGTTTAATATTGTGAAAGTTGAATGGCTCGGAAAGGTGAGGATTTGTTTTATATATATGAATGATTTATGAAAGGTTTTAAACCACCTTCGGTACCCTAGATGTTGCCTTGGAATGAATGTTGCCTTCGGAAAGGTTATGTTGCTTACGGATTATATAAATATTGATATTGGTGATTACCCGGTCTACGGACCTATTGTTGCCTTCGGTTTAAGTCTGCGCGCATGACTATACGCCCCACGAGTCTCGGGGACGCCTGAACCGTGAGGAGCGAGGACGCGGCTCAGGCTGACTGATCGGTGCATAATTACATATCATTTTGTACCCTTCTAACTTATGATTTGGTTATGTTTTTGAGTTAAACTTGTGCTTTTAATCTATTTTGTGTTTGTTTCAGTGTAATAAGTTTGAGACTCATTTAATGCATTTTGGAGTCAAGTTAGCTCAAAACGGTGTCTGCAGATCAGTCAACTTCACGGATTGGACTCTACTTGCTCAAGAAGAACCAGATAATGATCCATACGTCATTGGAAAGATACGGAAGTCTATTTTCTGGATCATTTTACGGTTCGTGATTCCGAGTCCTCTAGAGGAAGTTAACAAAATTTTGGCGCCATTGCCGGGGATTGACGGCATAGTTTGGTTCTATTTTCTTTCCCTACTTATTTTGCTTTTGTATTTCCTTTTTCATTTCAGTTTTTATTCCTAATCTTTTTAATTCTATTTCAAGTTCTGTGTTTGTTTTAGCAATATAGGATAGCTCAATAAAAAGGGAGAGAAAGAAACTTCAATCATAAGAATAGGAAGTATGGAGTAGTGGGAGGAGTAGCTACCTCCAAATGCATCCATGCTCGACCTAATCGCTTCAAGGGGGAGTATCCAATCCTTTCTCTTTACTTATATTGTTATTATTTTCTGTTTCTTTTATAATTAAAAAAAAAAATTTAAAAAGATTTCTCATATGAGCCGACTCTTGGTAACTCCAGTGAGCGTCTCCGTCAATGCAGTGTCTAGGAGTTCTTTAGGCGACACCTTCGGTGTCTAAGAAGTTTGGGTTTTAAGCGGGACCATTGTGACCCCTCCAACCTTCCCGGAACCCCTGGCTGTGTTTTCTGAGGCCCTTAACTGGTCATCCTAGAGTTGCTTGTATAATTGTGTGTTCTTAAAATAAATTAAAAAAAAAAAAAAAAAGATTTATTGTTTTTTTGTTTTATTTTAGTCTTGCTTTGTTTTTATTTTGAGTCACTTTCCGAACACATATGATGAGATTGTGATAAATGTTTGCATGATTTAAAATTGGATTTCTTTTTATTAAAAAAAAAAAATTTTAAAAAAAAAAAAAAATTTAAAACTTTTGGCATCGTTCTAGCATGATATGTTCGAAACCTTCTTTACACTTGCCATTTGTTTCATAATTTTCCAATTAAAAGATTTGCATGATCCAAAGAATTGTATCAAGCATAAATTAAACTTGTATAACCATATAATGTGAGCTTTTGAGCCTTGTGCTTTATTTCATGAGTGTTATACACATACTCTTATTTTCTTGTCATCTAAGTTGTTGTTTGATCTCATTATTCATTGATTTGGTTGAACACTTAAAAGTCATTCATTCATATTCAATTTAATTACATGACATTTAAGAAATGATATTAAGGCCTTCTTTGGATCGTTTGTGCCTTTCAAGCTAATCTTATGCATGCTTAAGCATAATTTTTCCATTGTTAACCATTTTGAGCCTACATGTAAACCTTTTCTTTCATTTAACCAATTATATTTCCTCGCCTTAGCCTGAAAAACAAGTATTTACCTTTTCTAAGGAACTCATGAGCTTTAATTATGATGTGTTTTTCATACTAAGTTTGGGAAGGGGTATTATATATTGAAAAAAATCACCCAATTGGTGGAAGAAAAGAGAATGTTGTGATTGTGGTTGATTGAAAATTCATTTTTGGGTTTCTTTATTGGCCTCAAAATAAATTGGTGGTTGTTCAATTAAAAGAAAGGAGTGTGAATTCTTATAAATGGAGGTACAAGGAGTTTTCAAAAACAAAAAAAAATCCTCATTGTGATGATTCAAAGTCTTGGAAAAAATTGTTTTATGCTCTTACATTATGAGTTCTTTGGACTTTGTGTTATCCATACCTTTCATTTCTCACTCACCTTACACCCTTGGCCCCATTACAACCTATGATAAAGACCTAAATTGATCTTAAATGTCATGTGATTGAATTGCATCCATTTTCCTACTTTTAAGTGTTTAGCATCCTTGTTGAGATCATATAATGCAAGTTCTTCATCTTTCTATTGTGAGTTAATTCCCTTGTGGTTTAACTCTAATCTCATGTTTATAACTGAGTGATGCATTGTAGCCCTCTTCTCGAGTGATTCATTTGTGAGAGGACAACTTTGGTGAGATTTGAAGTTGAATTTGTGCTTTGTATGATTTTGAAATTGTGTGAAAACTAAGATTGGAGAATTTGTTGCATTTGGCTATCACACTACTACACTTTGAGCATGTTATGTTTTGAACTTTGCCACATTGTGAATAATGTCTAAAAAAGAGCTTTTATTGTTAAAACTTTTGAGTCATGTGCATGAGTCATTTCTCTTCAGAAAATGTTCGGAAATATTGTTTTGTATTTGTTGTTGTATTTGTTTTTGTTTTGTTTTTGTTTTCTAACTACTTTGTTTTGTAGAGTCAGTAAAACGTTTGTGGGTATCGTATCTGTTAAACCCTCAGGAGACACAACTCCTCCTACTAGGGATGCCTAGAGGTTTAAAGGCTTGTTGCATATGCTCAATGCAATCGAGTTACCTGCGAAAGTGGTCTAATAAATTTATTTATTTATTTATTTTTATCGTTGTTTTCCTTTTGTTTTGCTCGAGGACTAGCAAAATATAGGTTTGGGGGTATTTGATCGGTGCATAATTACATATCATTTTGTACCCTTCTAACTTATGATTTGGTTATGTTTTTGAGTTAAACTTGTGCTTTTAATCTATTTTGTGTTTGTTTCAGTGTAATAAGTTTGAGACTCATTTAATGCATTTTGGAGTCAAGTTAGCTCAAAACGGTGTCTGCAGATCAGTCAACTTCACGGATTGGACTCTACTTGCTCAAGAAGAACCAGATAATGATCCATACGTCATTGGAAAGATACGGAAGTCTATTTTCTGGATCATTTTACGGTTCGTGATTCCGAGTCCTCTAGAGGAAGTTATACAAGTTTTGGCAGCTTAAGGTCAAAATCGGCAGGATCTGTGTTACTGGGCCAAAAATGACTTTTGAAGGCCTTCCTGAATTTTCCTTGAGTTGGGCTGCATATGCTTGGAAAGATAAGACAAAGAGCTTCAAGATCCATATTTTTGCAGATTTTTAGAGTGAAGGAACAAGCCCAAATCGAGCGCACAAGCTGACTGCAATGCATTGTCATGCATGAGCTAATCATTTTAGTGGTGAATTGAGTGGTGTAAGTTGGTGAAGTGAGTGTGATTAATAAATTCAATTGTATAATCAGATTTATACTTCCCCTAGGCCTATAAATAGTGAGTTCTCCAAACATGTAAACACACCCCAAGGGGGGGAGCTCTCAAACATCTCTCTAGAGCTCCTCTCCCTTCTCTCCCTCAAATTCTCTTAGTTTTCTTTTTAGTTCTCAATTGTTTCCTTTAAGTTTTTCTTAGTTGTAATTTATTTTCCATTGTAATGTAATTTCTTTTCTTAAGTTTTCAAGTTTAATTAGTTTTCAAGTTTCAATTATAGTTCTTGTTCTTATTCATTATGCTTATAAGTTAATATGCTTGTTTGAATGATTGATCACCATTAAAACTTGTATGTTAGCTATCTTGGTTTGAATTAAGAGTAGACACCATGCATTAATTCAAATTGAACTATGAATAGGAAGAGTATGTATGGACATTCGACAATAGGGATTAGATACATGCTTGGTTGTTTAAAACATTCTTCTATGCTTAATGGATTTCTAATGCTTAATTTAGGTTCGAAAACAAGGATCTAATTAGGGAATTAGAAATACAAGGTTAGGACCAGACACCATGGCTTAATCATACTTTAGCTAGAATCAATCTAAGAATATGAATTGAACTTGGTAACTAATTTGCTTGAGTTAATTTCTTTTCTTTCTTTCTTGTTTTATTTATTTTCTTTTGGATTTCTGTTTTGTGCAGGGAATCAAATTGAATCAATCTATCATCAATCCTCGTGGGATCGACCTCGTACTTACACAAGCTATACTATCCAATGGCCCGTGCACTTGCGAGTTAACACTGACTAAGTGTCCCCTGAGTTCAGTGAGGACGCGGCTCAGGCTGACTATGTGTCCCCTGAGTTCAGCGAGGACGCGGCTTAGGTTGACTATGTGTCTCCTAAGTTTTGCGAGGACATGGCTCGGACCGACTATGTGTCACCGAGTCTTACGAGGATATGGAATTGACGGAATATTGGAAAAGGGTACGCTTAGGTGGAAATTGAAAAGTCTATTCGGAAATTCTTATTTTAAATTGTTTTTTATTGAATTAAATTGGTTTCTGTTACTAAATGAGAATTCCTGATTTCGAGAAGCTTATATAAATATGTATTATACATGCTTATCTTTCTGGTACGATTATATCTATAATTGTTTTCTAAATGTTTTAACAAGGGGGTTAGTATGTTTTTATGCTATTTTGTAAAACTTTCTTTTTGTCCACTCACCCTTTTCAAATGTTTTGCGCCCCCAGGCAGTAGGCGTGCACTAGGAGACCACCAGAGGGCAGAATTCCTGCTCCGCTCCTTCCTCACTCGATGTAGGACATCGTTTGTAAACAAACTGTATTTTCTTTGTAACTCTGAGTTAGTGGCTCTGATGAATTGCCCTAGGATGTAAATTAACTGTTTGAATGTTTGGTGAAGCATGCTGGCAGTTGGGTTGATTTATTGTGTACTTGTTTGACAGGTGAAGTTTTTGGAAGTGATCAAATTATAGGGGAGACTCCGTCGAATTTTTCGGTAGAAGTCGAACCTTGAATTTCTTTGAAACTGTAGTAGATGGGCAATTAGGTCATTTGTGCCCGGCATCTACCAGGTGTCGGACACGCACAAGGTTCGGCTCGGATTCCAAAGTGGAATTTGGGTCAGGTCCTGTCACATTAAACTCAAATGCTAGTTCTTTTAGTATTTTTCAACCAAAGTCAAACAAGACTTAAACATTCTTCACATTCAAGATTTAAAACAATTATTAAATCTCCTTTCATGCATTTCATGTTCGTTTGAAAATAAAGTCCACTCACCGTTGGTCCTACGTTGCATAACCCTAAAAGGGTCCCGCCTGCTGCTTAGGAGAGTCAAAGTACCTAAAGCGATAGATACGAGGATTGGATTAGTACCGTGAACCGAACGAGAACCTCAAACTTAAATCCTACCAAAACTTGACTTAACGTGCACGTACGTCGTACAAAAGATTCTAAGGTCAAACTACCTCTTTTAACCAGTGGGAACGCCCTGGAAGACTCACGGTGAATTGGGCAACATGATAATTTGGTGGGAGGAGTCATTTGGTGAGTTTTTAGTGAAATTCAATCACTAGAACTATGCAATGCACCAACCACACCGTTTACAGTACAAACTTCGGACGAACATGAAGTGTCCAATTACTTTGAGCAATTGATTTTGGATCGAGCAAAAAACTTGGGTAACATCAAAATATGGTGGGAGGAGTCCTTTGGGGAGTTTTGAGTGAAAGCCAATTACTAGAACTACGCAATGCACCAACCACTCCATTTACGGTCTGAACTTGAAGTGTCCAATTTCTTTGACCAATTGATTTCGATCGATCCCAAAACTTGGGCGACATCATAATATGATGGGGGGAGTCATTTGGTGAGTTTTGAGTGAATTCCAATCACTAGAACTATGCAATGCACCAACCACTCCATTTACGGAACGAACTTCGTATGAACTTGAAGTATCCAATTTCGTATCGGGCCCAAATCTCGGGAAACATCACAATATGGTGGGGGGAGTCATATGGTGAGTTTTGAGTGAAATCCAATCACTAGAATGATACAATCCTACAACCACTCCGTGTACAGTATGAACTTCGTACGAACATGAAGTGTCCCTTTTCTTTGACCAATTGATTTTGGATCGAGGAAAAAACTTGGGCAACATCATAATTAGGTGGGAGGAGTCATTTCGTAAGTTTTGAGTGAAATCCAATCACTAAAACTATGCAATGCAACAACCACTCCATTTACGGTACGAACTTGAAGTGTCCAATTTCTTTGACCAATTGATTTTGGATCAAGCCCAAAACTTGGGCAACAACATAACATGCTGGGTGGACTCATTTGGTGAGTTTTGAGTGAACTCCAATCTCTAGAACTATGCAATCCTACAACCACCCCATGAAAGGTACGAACTTCACGAACTTGAAGTGTCCAATTTCTTTTGCCAATTGATTTCGTATCGGGCCCAAATCTCGAGCAACATCATAATATGGTAGGAGAATTCATTTGGTTTGTTTTGAGCGAAATCCAATCACTAGAATGATGCAATCCTACAACCACTACGTGTACAGTACGAACTTCGTACGAACATGAAGTGTCCCTTTTCTTTGACCAATTGATTTCGGATCTAGCAAAAAACTCGGGCAACATCGTAATATGGTGGGAGGAGTCATTTGGTGAGTTTTGAGTGAAATCCAATCACTAGAACTATGCAATGCAACAACAACTCCATTTGCGGTACGAACTTCGTATGAACTTGAAGTGTCCAATTTCTTTGACCAATTGATTTCGGATCGAGCCCAAAACTTGGGCAACAACATAATATGGTTGGAGGACTCATTTGGTGAGTTTTGAATGAAATCCAGTCCCTAGAACTATGCAATCCTACAACCACTCCATGCTTATGTATTTCGTACGAACTTGAAGTGTCCAATTTCTTTGACCAATTAATTTCGGATTGAGTAAAAAATTTGGGCAACATCATAATATCGTGGGAGGAGTCATTTGGTGAGTTTTGAGTGAAATCCAAGCACTAGTACTATGCAGTGTACCAACCACTCCATTTATGTTATGAACTTCGTACGAACTTGAAGTGTGCAATTTCTTTGGCCAATTGATTTCGGATCGAGGCCAAAACATGGGCAACATCGTAATATGCTGGGAGGAGTTATTTGGTGAGTTTTTAGTGAAATCCAATCACTAGAATTATCCAATCCTACAACCACTCCATTTACGGTACTAACTCTGAACGAACTTGAAGTGTCCAATTTCTTTGAAAAATTGATTTCGGATGGAGCAAAAAACATGGGCAACATCATAATATGGGGGGAGGAGTCATTTGGTGAGTTTTGAAGGAAATCCAATCACTATAACTATGCAATGCACGAACCATTCCATTTACGATACGAACTTCGTACGAACTTGAAGTGTCCAATTTCTTTGACCAATTCATTTCGGATCAAGCCCAAAACTTGGGCAACGAAATAATATGGCGGGAAGACTCATTTGGTGGGTTTTGAGTGAAATCTAGTCTCTAGAACTATGCAATCCCACAACAACGCCATGAAAGGTACGAACTTCGTACGAACTTGAACGATGCAATCCACTCCGTGTACCGTACATACTTCGTACGAACATGAAGTGTCCATTTTCTTTAACCAATTGATTTTGGATCGAGCCCAAAACTTAGGCAACAACATAATATGGTGGGAGGAGTCATTTGGTGAGTTTTGAGTGAAATCCAATCACTAGAACAATGCAATCCTACAACCACTACGTGTACAGGACGAACTTCGTACAAACATGATGTGTCCCTTTTCTTTGACCAATTGATTTCGGATCGAACCCAAAACTTGGGCAACATCATAATATAGTGGAAGGAGTCATTTGGTATGTAATCCACCAAATACTCCACGAAAGGTACGAACATCGTACAAACTTCAAGTGTACAAGTTCTATGACCAATTGATTTCGGATCGAGCCCAAAACTTGGGCAACATCATAATATGGGGGAAGGAGTCATTTGCTGAGTTTTGAGTGAAATCCAATTACTAGAACTATGCATTGCACTAACCACTCCATTACGGTATGAACTTGAAGTGTCCAATTTCTTTGACCAATTGATTTCGGATCGAGCCCAAAACTTGGGCAACATCATAGTATGGTGGGAGGAGTCATTTGGAGAGTTTTGAGTGAAATCCAATCACTAGAACTATGCAATGCACTAACCACTCCATTACGGTACGAAATTCGTACGAACTTGAAGTGTCCAATTTCTTTGACCAATTCATTTAGGATTGAGCCCACAACTTGAGCAACATAATAATATGGTGGGAGGAGTCATTTGGTGAGTTTTGAGTGAAATCCAGTCACTAGAACTGTGCAATGCACCAAGCACTCCATTTCAGGTACGAACTTTGCACGAACTTGAAGTTTCCAATTTCTTTGACCAATTGATTTCGGATTGGGCCCAAAACTTGGGCAACATCATAATATGGTTGGGAGGAGTCATTTGGTGAGTTTTGAGTGAAATCCAATCACTAGAAATATGCAATGCACCAACCACTCCATTACGGCACGAAATTGCATTTAACATGAAGTGTCCAATTTCTTTGACCAATTGATTTTGGATCGAGCCCAAAACTTGGACAACAACATAATATGGTGGGAGGAGTCATTTAGTGAGTTTTCAGTGAAGTCCAATCACCAGAACGATGCAATCCTACAACCACTCCGTATATAGTACGAACTTCGTACGAACATGAAGTGTTCCTTTTCTTTGACCAATTGATTTCGGATCAAGCCCAAAACTG
Organism: Prunus padus; assembly: GCA_024362665.1. Lineage (NCBI taxonomy): Eukaryota > Viridiplantae > Streptophyta > Magnoliopsida > Rosales > Rosaceae > Prunus > Prunus padus. The sequence continues at coordinate 24,279,620 of JANFAM010000012.1, forward strand.
AGGAAACATCATAATATGATGGGAGGAGTCATTTGGTGAGTTCTTAGTGAAATCAAATCACTAGAACGATGCAATCCTACAACCATTCCATGTACCGTACGAACTTCGTACGAACATGAAGTGTCCCTTTTCTTTGACCAATTGATTTCGGATCGAACCCACAACTTGGGCAACATCATAATATGGTGGGAGGAGTCATTTGGTGAGTTTTGAGTGAAATCCAATCACTAGAAATATGCAATGTACCAACCACTCCATTACGGTACGAAATTCGTACGAACTTGAAGTGTTCAATTTCTTTGACCAATTGATTTCGGATCGATCCCAAAACTTGGGCAACAACAAAATATGGTGGGAGGAGTCATTTGGTGAGTTTTCAGTGAAATCCAATCACTAGAACTATGCAATGCACAAGGCACTACATTTACGGTACGAACTTCGTACGAACTTAATGTGTCCAATTTCTTTGACCAATTGATTTAGGATTGAGCCCACAACTTGGGTGTTAACTCGCAAGTGCATGAGGCGTTGGGTAGTATAGCATGTGTAAGTACGAGGTTGATCCCACAAGGATTGATGATAGATTGATTCAATTTGAATCCCTGCACAAAATAGAAAACCAAAAGAAAATAAATACAACAAGAAAGAAAGAAAAGAAATTAACTCAAGCAAATTAGTTACCAAGTTCAATTTAGATTCACAGATTGATTCTAGCTAAAGTATGATTAAGTCATGGTGTCTGGTCCTAACCATGTATTCCTAATTCCCTAATTAGATCCTTGTTGTCGAACCTAGATTAAGCATTAGAAATCCATTAAGCAAAGAAGAATGTTTTAAACATCCAAGCATGTATCTAATCCCTGTTGTCGAATGTCCATACCTACTCGTCCTATTCATAGTTCAATTTGAATTAATGCATGGTGTCTACTCTTAATTCAAACCAAGATAGCTAACATACAAGTTTTAATGGTGATCAATCATTCAAACAAGCATATTAACTTATAAGCATAATGAATAAGAACAAGAACTATAATTGAAACTTGAAAACTTAAGAAAAGAATTTACATTACAATGAAAAATAAATTACAACTAAGAAAAACTTAAAGGAAAATTTAACAAAAGGATTTTGTTACAACAATTGAGAACTAAAAAGGAAAACTAAGAGAATTTGAGGGAAAGAAGGGAGAGGAGCTCTAGAGAGATGTTTGAGAGCTCCCCCCCTTGGGGTGTGTTTGAAGGTTAGCCAAGTCTCCTATTTATAGGAGAAGGAAAGCATCAAACTCACATGCCAATATTCTTCTTGGTTTATTTAATTCATTCTTTTGACAACAAGTTGCATAGCCACCTCAAGTTCACATGGCCATCCATCTCCTTTCATCATTTGGCTAGTTCCCACTTGATGCTTTTGCTTTCTTTATTTCATTACACAACCCACTTCAATTATGACAAATAAACATGCTTCTTCCCCACTATCAACAATAGCAGATGCATAGCTAATCATGACCAAGAACTATCAACAATAGCACATGCATAGCTAATAATGACCAAGCAATTGCAGTCTGCCTTTGGGCTCATTTTGGGCTTGTTCCTCCATTCTGAAAAATCTGGAAAAATCTGGATCTTGAAGTTCTTTGAATTATCTTCCCAATAATATGCAGCCCAGCTCAAGGAAAAAATCGGAAAGACCTTCAAATGTGATTTTTGGCCCAGTAACGCAGATCCTGCCGATTTTGACCTTAAGCTACCAAAACTTGCATAACTTCCTCTAGAGGACTCGGAATCATGAACCGTAAAATGGTCCAGAAAATAGACTTCCGTATCTTTCCAATGATGTATGGTTCATGATCTGGTTCTCCCTGAGAAAGTACAGTCCAATCCGTGAAGTTGACTGATCTGCAGACACCGTTTTGAGCTAACTTGTCTCCAAAATGCATTTAAAGAGTTATAAGCTTGTTACACTGAAACAACACACAAAATAAATTAAAAGCACAAGTTTAACTCAAAAACATAACCAAATCATAAGTTAGAAGGGTACAAAATGATATGTAATTATGCACCGATCATTGGGCAACATCATAATATGGTGGGAGGAGTCATTTGGTGAGTTTTGAGGGAAATCCAATCACTAGAACTATGCAATGCACCAAGCACTCCATTTTACGGTACAAACTTTGTGCGAACTTGAAGTTTCCAATTTCATTGACCAATTCATTTCGGATCGAGCCCAAAACTTGGGCAACATCATAATATGGTGGGAGGAGTCATTTGGAGAGTTTGGAGTGAAATCCAATCACTAGAACTATGCAATGCACAAAGCACTCCATTTACGGTTCGAACTTCGTACGAACTTGAAGTGCCCAATTTCTTTAACCAATTGATTTCAGATTCGGCCCAAAACTTGGGCAACATCATAATATGGTGGGAGAAGTCATTTGTTGAGTTTTGAGGGAAATCCAATCACTAGAACTATGCAACGCACAAACCACTCCATTTACGGTTCGAACCTCGTACGAACTTGAAGTGTCCAATTTCTTTGACCAATTAATTTCGGATCGATCCCAAAACTTGGGCAACATCGTAATATGGTGGGAGGAGTCATTTGGTGAGTTTTGAGTGAAATCCAATCAATAGAACTATGCAATGCATCAAGCACTCCATTTACGGTACGAATTTCGTACGAACTTTAAGTATCCAATTTCAGTGACCAATTGATTTCAGATCGAGCCAACAACTTGGACAACATCATAATATGGTGGGAGAGGTCATTTGGTGAGTTTTGAGTGTCCCTTTTCTTTGACCAATTGATTTTGGATCGAGCCCAAAACTTGGGCAACATCATAATATGGTGGGAGGAGTCATTTGGTGTGTTTTGAGTGAAATCCAATCGCTAGAACTATGCAATCCACCAAACACTCCATGAAAGGTACGAACTTCATACAAACTTGAAGTGTACAATTTCTTTGACCAATTGATTTCGGATCGAGCCCAAAACTTGGGTAACATCATAATATGGGGGATGGGGTCATTTGCTGAGTTTTGAGTGAAATCCAATCACTAGAACTATGCAATGCACCAACCACTCCATTTACGGTACGAACTTCGTACGAACATGAAGTGAAAAATTTCTTTGACCAATTGATTTCGGATCTTGCAAAAAACTTGGGCAACATCATAATATGGTGGGAGGAGTCATTTGGTAAGTTTTGAGTGAAATCCAATCACTAGAACTATCTACGTACTTGAAGTGTCCAATTTCTTTGAACAATTGATTTCAAATCAAGCCCAAAACTTGGGCCACCTCATAATACGGTGGGAGGAGTCATTGGGCCTTAATATCATTTCTCAAATGTCATGTAATCAAATTTGCATAAGAATGAATGATTTTTAAGTGTTCAACCAAATCAATGAATAATGAGATCAAACAACGACTTAGATGACAAGAAAATAAGAGTACGTGTATAACACTCATGAAATGAAGGACAAGGCTCAAAAGCTTACATTATATGGTTATACAAGTTTAATTTATGCTTGATACAATTCTTTGGATCATGCAAATCCTTTAATTGAAAAATTATGAAACAAATGGCAAGTGTAAAGAAGGTTTCGAACATATCATGCTAGAACAATGCCAAAAGTTTTATTTATTTATTTATTTATTGAAATAAAAAGAAATCCAATTTTCATTTAATTCATGCAAACATTTATCACAATCTCATCATATGTGTTCGGAAAGTGACTCAAAATAAAAATAAAGCAAGACTAAAATAAAACAGAAAAACAAGACAAAATTTTTTATTTTTTTTTAAATTTTTAACACTTAGAAACAAACTAACACACCACATAAAATTTTTTTAAAAAAAAAATCACATACTATAAAACAACTAAACAAAAAAGAAAACAAAGAAGTTCCAAATTGCAATTTTATTTTTTTTTATATTTTTATTTTTTGTAATTATTATTTAAGCAAGAATACAATACCCAAACTTAAAATTTTTTTTAAACTAAACTATTATTGTAAAAAAAAATAATTTATTTTAAGAACACATAATTAAGCAACTCTAGGATGACCAGTTAAGGGCCTCAGAAAACACAGCCAGGGGTTCCGGGAAGGTTGGAGGGGTCACAATGGTCCCGCTTAAAACCCAAACTTCTTAGACACCGAAGGTGTCACCTAAAGAACTCCTAGACACTGCATAGACGGAGGTTGCTTACTGGAGTTACCAAAAGTTAGCTCATATGAAAAAAAAAAAAATTTGTTTTTAATTATTATAAAAGAAAAAGAAAATTAAAATTACTAAAATAATAACAATACAAGTAAAAGAGAAAGGATTGGAATACTCCCCCTTGAAGCAATTAGGTCGAGCATGGATGCATTTGGAGGTCACTACTCCTCCCACTACTCCATACTTCCTATCCTTATGATTGAAGTTGCCTTCTCTCCCTTTTTATTAAGCTATCCTAAATTGCTAAAACAAACACAGAAAACTTGAAACAGAATTAAAATGATTAGGAATAAAAACTGAATTGAAAAAAGAAATACAAAAGTAAAACAAGTAGGGAAAGAAAATAAAACCAAACTATGCCGTCAATCCTCGGCAACGGCGCCAAACTTTTGTTAACTCGCAAGTGCACGAGGCGTTGGATAGCATAGCATGTGTAAGTACGAGGTCGATCCCACGAGGATTGATGATAGATTGATTCAATTTGATTCCCTGCACAAAACAGAAATGAAAAGTGTAGGGGTCTTTTTCTTCCGGCAGCTGGACGAATGAGCTGGGCTGCTGTAAAGTGCGAATGAATGAAATTTCCCCTGTGCCTGAGTTCAAGAATTAGGCCCCAAGAGTGCTTCGAAAGGTTCGTGGAGCCTTAGGAAGCACCTTGGTTTCCTTCACCAATAAAACCAGCAGTTGCTTACATATCAAAATTATGGCTTGGCATGAGAAGCTTGTGGCATGGGAGCTGAGCATTCATAAGTTTAGCATGAGAGAGAGAGAGAGAGCTTGGATTTCTTGTGGGAACTAAGGCTTAGGGCAAGAAGAATGAAGGGTTTGATGGGGCTTTGGCTAAGGAAGAGGGAGAGCTATGGAAACTAAGCATGGGGTATCTTGAGTAAATCTCAAGCTACTTGATGAAGCTTGCTTATGCTTTGGAGATTGTTTTCATTGCTTGCTAGAAGGGAAAATGGGAGGAAATGGAGGGATAGGGCTTGAAACTATGGAGTTTCAGATGTGAGAGATGTGCTTGCTCTCTGGGTGTGGGTTGCTTGGCTCTGGATAGGATGATTTTGCTGGGTAGAAGAAGCTCCTTTTATAGGCACTTCAACCCCTTAATTTTATCAAGCCTCCTTCCTCCTTTTCCTTCACTTTCTCCCATTCACTCTTATTTGGTGAAATCTCCATAATCAGAGCACCTAGGTAACAACTCCTTTGGGGTTCCAAGGTTTCTACGCAGCTGGACCTCTCCATGTAGGTGAGGCGCCACCTGCTTTCCTTCTTGGTTTTCCTATTAGAGCTTGCAGAGGAAAGAAACAGGGGCAAAGGCGTTAGTACAATGGGTATTCCTCCTGCACACATGGATTCCTGTTGGTTTTTGCGATGGCTTGTCTTTGACTTGGTTTTGACTTGGCTGGGCCATTTTCAAGGGTGCTAGATATTTTCCACATGTTGGATATTTTATAAGGTGTTGGGCTAGGCTGTTTCTCTAAGGTATTGGGTCATTGTCGTTTGCTTTGGTTTTGTCAGGCTGGGAGCAGCGACTGCGTGGACTGCTTTGGGTTTTGGCAAGTTCTGGAAGCAGCCTATGTCCGCTTGGATTGCCTTTGATTTTGACAAGGTGCTGGAGACTTTTATGATATTTTCCAAGTTGCTTGGGCCACTCCTAAGGTTAATTTACTAAGTTGTTGGGTTATTTTCTCTCTTTCATGCTTACCCACATATTTGGGCTCAAGAAATGGGCTTGAGTTTTGGGGCCCCCAAGCAGCCCAAAACTTCCACTTCTTGGCTCATCAATGGGCCTCGTGAATGCTAGTAACCATCCATACCACAACCCGCTCAGCAAGCCCCAGGCATTTGCGTGGCTTGGGCCCACTTAAGCTTGTAGCGTGGCTAGGTGTAAAATAATGATCTTCCGCTTGGCATGGCGTGCTCGAATTTTATCGCCTTTGGAAAGGGATATAATGCTTGACGGGATAATTAGCATGGGCTTTGTAGAGCTAGCATGTTTCAAAGGCTTGTTATAACTTTCTGCGGATTGCGTGCTTACGTGGCATGGCATGCAGCATATATCAAGCGTGTACGACGAATTCTCGTGCGTCTCAACTGGGCCTTTCTTTCCGGGTTAAATGCCATATCGGGCCAAAAATGCATTTGGGCCTACCCCTTGATTTTTTGGGCCTCAACATTAGCCCCCTTGATTATTGGGGCCATGAAGAGTACTGAAATGGGCTGAATAATCAAAAACCCAACCCAAAATCAAATCCTTGATGGTGCTGTGACTTTCTTGCTTCCCGTATGAGTGACGCCGCTCATAATCATCTTCCAGCAGCTTTTGTGATTCCCAGGTGCTAATAACTACAACCACCGAAAGCCCATACTGATTTCGCGCCTCCTCTCCTTCTTGCTTGAAGAATCCGCCCACCAATGCTAGTAACCCGCTTCGATTTCGCATCTGGTTGTTTCCTCATGGAAGAACTCGATTTGGGTTACTAGAAACCTTCGCCAATTTCGAACCTCGTTGCTAGCTTGCGTGGAGAAACTCAACCACCGATGTTGGCAATTCACGCCAAGCTTGCAACCGTGCTTCCTTTCCATCGTTGTGTGCGTCCGTGCCATGGTTGCTGGAAAGAAGGGATTGTACAGGTGCTTTCTGGTTTCTTCCCCTCCCCTTTTTATTCGACGAACTGCTGGAATGGACGCGAGAGATATTGTGATAAACATCGCTCTCTCCTCCTCTTTTCTGTTTCTTCATTTTGTTGCTGAAGAGGACAATTGCAATTTTCCTCCGTTCTTCCTTTTAGTCTTTTGGTACTGCAAGTTTGATGCTGTGTATCCTCCGTTTGCTTAAAAATGGGCATTAGTCACTAATTAGGCATTCTTAGGCACTCATCCAGAGATAGCTCGACTCGATTGAGTGTAAAACTTTGGGTGTCGCTAGAGCAAGGTCGGAAAATAAAACACTTGCAGCACCCTCTCCGTTTTGTATCTGACGTTTGTAAGGCAGGTGTCCTTGCTTTCATCCAAGAGTGGTCAATATGTGGTCCTAAAGTAATTGACTTTGCAGCATGGATTCCCCAGGAGCTAACGACTTTGTTTTTTGCAGATCTGTAAAAAATTTCTTCTTGCATGGATTATCCTTTTGTTGGCCTTTGCATGAAGCAGTATCAGAGCGCGGCCTTCTCCCTATTGCATGTATGAGCTTGATGTTACTTAATAAAAACATGCGTGCGTGGGCGTGCTTTTTTGTTTTTCTTGCACTGCGAAACTCTAAGTTTTTCAAAACAGAGTGCGTGAGGGTGCTGAAACTTGCTGACTTATACATTTGGAAATCTCTGAGCACGCCCCCTTTAGTTCCTCTTGCTTTAGTGATAAATCGTATGATGCCTGGTCGTTTGCTTGGATACTTCCTTTGGCATGTGATGATCCGTTTTGCTTGCTGGATACTGCTTGCGTGCTATTTATTTGTTATATTTATCCTTTCTCCAGGAGCTTGCTTCAAAAAGGGGAGAACCTCCTTCTTTAATTGCCTTGGCACTGCAACAACTTGGATAATGATGAAATGGCATGTCTTGGTTGTATATGCATAATCCTGATTAGCTTGTGATATTGCTTTAGGCATGGGATTTTGTTGGCCTGCATAATTCGTTGCTTGACTGATTTGAATTTGGCATGGTTGAGTTATATATGTCAAGCCATATGTGCATGATTTAGCTTTTTCGCTAGTAAATTGCATGCTTGCAGTTGACAATTGCTCCCTTCTTTTTGATTTCTTCCTTTCGCGAGCTGCTGGAAGAGTGCCAAAATTTGCGAGAAGAAATCACTGGTATGGATTGCCTCTTTTCCTCTTCTCCATTTTTCTACCCCTTTTTTTTTATCGTGTGTTGGCCCTTCTTTTGCTGGTGAAAATGCTGAATTTTGCACGATGCGCTTCTTCTATGTAGGTGTATACATCTGGCATAGGCAGTGGAAGGTGCTGAAAGCTTGCGTCGTATTCCCTGCTGCTGGAAGGTTTGAGTGCACCAATTTCGCAACTTGGCAATTTGGATTTCTATCTCGGTTTCTCGGTAAATAGTTTTGCTCCTTTCCTGGAATCGTGAGTCTTTCTTTTGGCTTTGTAGGAATAGACATAGACTGATATCTTGGCCTAGGCTTGTTTTTCTTGTGAACACATGCTTGATTAAATCTGGACTTTTCTCTCATGTTGTGGAAATTGACAGAATGCATGCTCTGCAATGCTTGAATCTTTTTGCATTTTTGAGAGAGAATTTTGCTTGCCATGGGAATTGCTCGTCGATCATGGAACGAGAATTTTGCTTGCCATGGGTAAATTGCATGCTGCTTGGGAATTTGCTTAAGCGTTTCCTTTGGCATGAGCTTGACTTGCCATGCTTGGCGTATATTTTGCGTGTGCTACATTCTTGACTCCTTTTGCAGGTATGAGCTTGGTAGCAGTGCGTGAAACTTTAAGAATGTGCGTGTGTGTGCTTTTTTATTTTTTATTTTTATTTTTATGTATTGCTGGAATTGTTGGTCGAGCACGGAATAAGAATTTTGCTTGGCATGGGCTCGAGTAACAGATTGCATGATGTTCCAAAAATATTTCTGTTTATGCATTTCACTTGGCATGGGATAGCTTGCTTTGCTTGGCATGTAGAGTTCATATGGCTTGCATGCTAGCGTGGAGATTGATTGGCTTTAACACAGTATACTTTGCCCGTTTGTAGCGTATTCTTTCTTGGCAATTCTTGCAGGGATTCATGTAATAAGTCATAATGACCTCTGTGATGAGTGATGACCTATTTCCCCTTGCACGATGGGCTGAAGAAGATACGACTGCCTTCATCACTTAGAAACACTTGCCAAGACTTGATCATAGGCACTGGGTAAGCTTTGGTGGCCACTCTCATTTCCAAGTGCTGTATAGAAGAAATGCATGTTTCCGGCAGCCTTTTGATTTTTTTTTTTTTTTCAATACCCTTCCAGCATCACTAAGGGCTGGCCAGAGTGGTTCGATTGTGAGTGGGCAAACCCAACTGCCAAAGATGTTTTGCGAATGATTGAAGGTTGCAAAGGAAACATCATTTTCGACCTTACGGCAGTGTGCTAAAATGGTTTGAGCATGTGTCCTATTAGGACCTCGCGTGGACTCCTCGCTTGATACTTAGAAGAAGTTATCGCACATGCTGTTTTTAGAGCACGAGCTGCTTGTAGCATAAAGATGTATGCCCAATCCCTTGAAGCAAGAGTTGTTGTTAATGCTTTGAGCCTTAAGGAACACGAATTGGAGAGCCAGTGCCGCAAGCTACGAGACCTTCTCATTAACAAATGAGCTACTGATAATGGCGCTCGGTGCATGGTGGAAACATTGAAAGGATCACCTCTCTGCGCTTCTTCTATTCTGTTTTAATCATGCACTGTGATCTAGTTGAGGTACCCAATTCTCCTTCTCTGCACCGTGATATGCATATATATATATATATATATTTTTAGCAAGGCTATATCTTCCAGCACCATCGTTCTCTAACACCTGTCTTTATTTCGCCTTGCAGGTCGCATTTCTTTGTTGTGGAGGGGCTGGCTAGCTCGGCGCATAGTAGCTTTTCCTTTTGAAACTGCATGGTGTATCGATCTTTAGCACGGTTGACTGCACTTGGGCTTGAGTTGTACCTCTTTTTTTTTTTTTTTTTTTTTTGGAGAGCCCAAAGCTCATGTTGTTGGAACCTTGGAACACAGCATTGTTACATACTTTCTGCAAGAACTTTTGATTTAGAATGCTTGAGATATTAAGTTTCGGGCTGTTTTGTACGCATTGAGATAATGATTTCCAGCTTGTTCTGTACACCTTGCTTGGTTCAAAATGATGAAATGCATGAATTGTTGGGGCTTGGAATGCATTGAGATAATTTTTTTTTCAGCTTGTTCTATACTCTTTGCTTGGTTGGAAATAATGAAATGCATGAATTGTTTGAGCTTGGACTGCATTGAGATAGTGATTTCCAGCTTGTTCTGTACACCTTGCTTGGTTCGAGATGATGAAATGCATGAGTTGTTGGAGCTTGGAATGCATTGAGATAGTGATTTCCAGCTTGTTCTGTACACTTTGCTTGGTTGGAAATATATTGCTTGAGATTTTAGCAAGTTGGGTTGTGGTAGGTGCAAGATACATGCTGCCAATTTTTTACAGGATCACAAAAGTGTTTACCCCATGGCCTCTGTGTTTTTTTTTTTTTTTTTCGTTTTCAAAGAACATATTTTGCAAAACAGAAGAAGGTAAAAGCAAGGAAAGAATTCTAGAGGCTTTTTTCGAAATACTCCATTCTCATTGCAAATATCATCTTACACCTTGGCATGCCATAATGGTGGTGCATTCTTTAAAAGTTGTGAAAGCATATGGTGAAAACACAAAAAGAGTTCATTTTTGAAATAAATTTGAGAGGCCAAAAACAAAAGGATAGGTGCAAAAGCAACTTAGCAATAGTAAGGTTTTTTGCATTGATGAACACTTCAAATCAAATCGAGCCCCCAAGTATGAAAGGGCCAAGGAGGGTGCATGACTTGCAGTAGCATGAAAGCTTGTGGCTTGGGTTGACATGTATTTTGCATGTGTTGTACTAGGCTGCATGCTCTGTAGAGATATTTAACAGAGCTACAGCTGCTGCTTTTCTTGCATGTGGCTCATAACCCTACTAATGAAAGAGTTATTTACGGCTCATAACTCATTAGACATTCTTCAACTCCTGTGAGATTATGAGAGGTTACGGCAGCTGTTTCTCGATAATCTTGCTCACCAAATGAAGGCCCCCAAGTGGCATTTTTTTTTGGCATGTCCAATGTGAATACTTCTCTACTTGAACCATCTTGCATATGCCTAGGTTCCATCATAGGCTCCTGGAAAGCACGAGGCATGGGTGTTTTGTCATCTGGAACTTTATGGATGTCCGCTTGCATCACTTCTTCTCCGTACTTGGGGCTTTCCTGTAGAACACGGTTGAGCCCCCAAACCCGTCATAAACGGTACACCGTGCGTCCGTTAGGCAGCGTCATTTTCGAGCATTGGGGCTGATCGTAAGCATGGTTGTTGACTTCCGAGTGTCTCTTCCTTTCTCGATCAACAATTTTTATGAGTTCCTCATTACTAAGATTATGAACCTCAGTCCAGGAAGGTAGATAGATTCCAAAAACCTTGGATGGGTTGCTTCCAGCATCTGTGCACTCGGTGTAGAACTCCGTCTCCGAATAATAAGCTTCGTTTTGGTTGAACATCCTTGGTATGCGAAGTGGCCTTAGTCCAATTCTTCCCTTCATGCGTTGGTGGCAAGTAGAGACCACGAGCTTGTGCTTGTTGAGCCAAGGCCTCCCAAGTAGAGCATGGTAGGCCACATCCACATCCACCACCTAGAACTTGGTGAGCGACAGGATTGGCCCCACTTTCAAGTTTATTTGCATGTAACCAATCGTGACCTCGCTCTTATTGCCGAATCCGCTGATGCTTGTCTGAGACTGTACTACTTTAGACAATGGTATGCCAGCTGCTGTAAGCCCAGACAGAGGCAATATGTTGACAGAGGAACCTACGTCGACACATCATTGATCTGTCCCTCCAAGTAAAGTGGCCTCTGGTGATCCGGACAAGGGACCTCCATGTCTTCATCCGTGAAAATGATTGCGTTGTCATTTTCCAAGAACGACCTTTGTGGTTGGGCAGTAAAGCAATGAGGATTAGACTCTGCGGAGATGTTTATGAGAGCCACGGCAGCTGCCTCCCTTGCTTGTGGTCCAAAGCCAAGTTGGTCAAAGAGTGACTTGAACTTTGGATTCCTTTGTATGACTTGTGAGGCTGTGGACCCCCGCTTTAGACCTAGGTAACGCTCCATCACACTTGTTTCGGCCTCCGTAAAATTGTGAAATGTTACAGGAGCCGTTTCTTGCTGCTTGGATGAAGCCCCCAAGTAGCATTCTTCCTGCATGTCTAGCGTGAACACTTCGATGCTTGAACCATCATCCCATCCATTAGCAAGTGGCCATGGTGTGTTGTAACTTGAAGGTTTTGAGTTTTTGCACCAATAGGCATTCTCCATGTTTCCGCAAGGTTCCCAAACTGCATCTGGAGAAAGGTATGGAAGTGTGAGCAATAGGCTAGAATTATTTGGAAGTGTGAGCTTGGCTTGGAATTTATTCTGTGCTCATATCAAAATAGGCGTCAGGCTCTTTCAGATTATTGGATTAATAGTAGGTTGAGAGATGTCTGAAGTGCTGATGGGCATGACACCAAAGATGAATCAGATGGTGACCTTATGGACACGGGGGAGAGAGTAGTTTCTGGCACTTGTGAAGAAGGGATTGTGGATTTGAGATGTGTTTGGTTCATTATAACTCCTTTGTCGGGCACTGAACAAAGCAAAGGTGATGACAAAAGAGAAACTTGGAAAATGGGGGCGCAAGAGGACATCTTGGAATGGTGATTCATCTGCAAATGGTAAGTTTGCTTGACAGATGTAGCAGAGCAGCGAACCAAATAAATTTTTTTATTTCAAATTTTGCTTGGCACGAAGCCCCTAAGTCATTCGAATTTGGGGATGGTTTTGGAGTTTGCTTTGGTTTATCCGGCACCTCAGTGCTGAAGAATGCATGATTTCCCATGGCCCATTGTGAAATGGTTTTGCTTGTGCTTCAAATGTTGGAGAATTTTAACAAGCAATGTGCTATTGAGATCTCTTTCGGTGTCTGACTCTGACAAAAGCTTGATTGGCCTTATCTCCTCCAACAGGATCTTCCAGCGGTAGATCAAAACCATATGGATTGCAAGCAATCCCAGAAAAAAAAAATTATAAAAGATGTTAGAAACCATTATTATCTCACTAATAAATAGCCAACACAACATTGAAACAAAAAGCCTCTTATCTTTTAGTTTTCTTGATGGTTGACTGCACCAACAAGTATTGCATCGCATAACTCATTAATATGATAGAACCATGGAATAACAGCCTAGTTCAGCTTGTCTTGGGAAACCACAGTATTGCTTCTAGTCTTCTTCTTTGAAGGCATTGGTGAACATAGCGGCCTGATCCCCAGCAGAGTCGCCATTTATGTAGGGTTCTTTTTCTTCCGGCAGCTGGACGAATGAGCTGGGCTGCTGTAAAGTGCGAATGAATGAAATTTCCCTTGTGCCTAAGTTCAAGAATCAGGCCCCAAGAGTGCTTCGAAAGGTTCGTGGAGCCTTAGGAAGCACCTTGGTTTCCTTCACCAATAAAACCAGCAGTTGCTTACATATCAAAATTATGGCTTGGCATGAGAAGCTTGTGGCATGGGAGCTGAGCATTCATAAGTTTAGCATGAGAGAGAGAGAGAGAGAGAGCTTGGATTTCTTGTGGGAACTAAGGCTTAGGGCAAGAAGAATGAAGGGTTTGATGGGGCTTTGGCTAAGGAAGAAGGAGAGCTATGGAAACTAAGCATGGGGTATCTTGAGTAAATCTCAAGCTACTTGATGAAGCTTGCTTATGCTTTGGAGATTGTTGTCATTGCTTGCTAGAAGGGAAAATGGGAGGAAATGGAGGGATAGGGCTTGAAACTATGGAGTTTCAGATGTTAGAGATGTGCTTACTCTCTGGGTGTGGGTTACTTGGCTCTGGATAGGATGATTTTGCTGGGTAGAAGAAGCTCCTTTTATAGGCACTTCAACCCCTTAATTTTATCAAGCCTCCTTCCTCCTTTTCCTTCACTTTCTCCCATTCACTCTTATTTGGTGAAATCTCCATAATCAGAGCACCTAGGTAACAACTCCTTTGGGGTTCCAAGGTTTCTACGCAGCTGGACCTCTCCATGTAGGTGAGGCGCCACCGCTTTCCTTCTTGGTTTTCCTATTAGAGCTTGCAGAGGAAAGAAAGCAGGGGCAAAGGCGTTAGTACAATGGGTATTCCTCCTGCACACATGGATTCCTGTTGGTTTTTGCGATGGCTTGTCTTTGACTTGGTTTTGATTTGGCTGGGCCATTTTCAAGGGTGCTAGATATTTTCCACATGTTGGATATTTTATAAGGTGTTGGGCTAGGCTGTTTCTCTAAGGTATTGGGTCATTGTCGTTTGTTTTGGTTTTGTCAGTGTTTGGGAGCGACTGCGTGGACTTGCTTTGGGTTTTGGCAAGTTCTTTGGAAGCAGCCTATGTCTGCTTGGATTGCCTTTGATTTTGACAAGGTGCTGGAGACTTTTATGATATTTTCCAAGTTGCTTGGGCCACTCCTAAGGTGATGGGCTAATTTACTAAGTTGTTGGGTTATTTTCTTTCTTTCATGCTTACCCACATATTTGGGCTCAAGAAATGGGCTTGAGTTTTGGGGCCCCCAAGCAGCCCAAAACTTCCACTTCTTGGCTCATCAATGGGCCTCGTGAATGCTCGTAACCATCCATACCACAACCCGCTCAGCAAGCCCCAAGCATTTGCGTGGCTTGGGCCCACTTAAGCTTGTAGCGTGGCTAGGTGTAAAATAATGATCTTCCGCTTGGCATGGCGTGCTCGAATTTTATCGCCTTTGGAAAGGGATATAATACTTGACGGGATAATTAGCATGGGCTTTGTAGAGCTAGCATGTTTCAAAGGCTTGTTATAACTTTCTGCGGATTGCGTGCTTACGTGGCATGGCATGCAGCATATATCAAGCGTGTACGACGAATTCTCGTGCGTCTCAACTGGGCCTTTCTTTCCGGTTTAAATGCCATATCGGGCCAAAAATGCATTTGGGCCTACCCCTTGATTTTTTGGGCCTCAACAAAAAGAAAATAAATAAAACAAGAAAGAAAGAAAAGAAATTAACTCAAGCAAATTAGTTACCAAGTTCAATTTAGATTCACAGATTGATTCTAGCTAAAGTATGATTAAGCCATGGTGTCTGGTCCTAACCTTGTATTCCTAATTCCCTAATTAGATCCTTCTTGTCGAACCTAAATTAAGCATTAGAAATCCATTAAGCAAAGAAGAATATTTTAAACAACCAAGCATGTATCTAATCCCTGTTGTCGAATGTCCATACATACTCTTCCTATTCATAGTTCAATTTGAATTAATGCATGGTGTCTACTCTTAATTCAAACCAAGATAGCTAACATACAAGTTTTAATGGTGATCAATCATTCAAACAAGCATATTAACTTATAAGCATAATGATTAAGAACAAGAACTATAATTGAAACTTGAAAACTAATTAAACTTGAATTCTTAAGAAAAGAATTTACATTACAATGAAAAATAAATTACAACTAAGAGAACCTTAAAGGAAAATTTAGCAAAAGGATTTTGTTACAACAATTGAGAACTAAAAAGGAAAACTAAGAGAATTTGAGGGAGAGAAGGGAGAGGAGCTCTAGAGAGATGTTTGAGAGGTCCCCCCCTTGGGTTGTGTTTACAAGCTTGGAGAAACTCGCTATTTATAGGCCTAGGGGAAGTGAAAATATGAATCAAGTATTGCTTCTACCTACAAAACTCACTTCACCAACTTACAACACTTAATTCACCAACTTTACCTAACACACACACTACGAAAAAAAAGGCCTTTAGCGACATACAAATTCCGTCACAAAAAGACAAAAAGCGTCGTAAATAACTATTAGCGACGGTATTGCGACGTTTTTTGTCGCGTCGCAATAAAAGGCGTCGCAAATGATTTGAGCCCTTTATACGACGCTTTGGGCCCGTCGTAATAACGTATTGCGTCGAACTTGCGACGGTTAAAAATTGTCGCAATAAATTGAGCGTCAGATTTAAAACGCGATTTTACGACACTAGTTCCGATGCGATCTCGTGTCGCAACTAAAGTAATTGCGACGGTGCCGTTCTGTCGCTAATATTTATACGACAAAGGAAATGCCTATTTGGCGACAGTGTATGCGACAGTGGCACGCGTCGTTAAAAATGATTTAACGACCGTATGTAGTGTTGCAATAAATATGCGACGCAATTTTAATAAATTCAATTTTTTGAATTTAATATTTTGCTGAGCTTGCTTCAACGCAAAAAATTTAATTTGAAACACCAATGATAGTCTTAATTGACATATAAACTGTGATTTTTAATTAGAATTGACTATAAAAACTTATAAAATGGTGTTATATCTTGATCAAAGCAAAAATAACTTCATTCATGTACCTGAAAGTACCATATTTTGCATTAACACAAAAAAAACTAATAATTATAGAATCTCAAATCTCAAGTCACATGTAAACAATACCATCTCTAGATATAAAACAAAATATTAGGGATTCAAAAGTACTAAAATTAATAGAGTTCAAACTTGAAGGAGTCATCATTATCTTGTATTTCATCTTCACCCCTAACCTGAAAATAGTGACAAACATAAATAAATGAATGGAAAAAATATATATTTTAATTTTATTTCAAAGATATTTATCTAACCTTTTAATGAAAACAATTGCTTCTATGCCTCCAAGTCTAAATTAGGATGCAGCTCGCTATTAACACTAAGTCTTCGTTGATGCATACTTGAGGCATCTGGAATCTATTGAGGACATCAAATATAAAATATTTCAAAGTTAACTAAGATCACTTAAATTTTAACAGTATTTATTCTTTAATAAGAGAAAGACATTAAATATAATGTACCTGGCCGCTTCCGCTTTCTTCTGGGGTGGTTTGGAAACCAACATGAGTCATCACTTGACTGAGCTGTGAGCTGACTTCATTTAACTTGGATTGGAGATCATCTATTTTTGACTGGTATTGTTTCTCTAGCTCCTCTCTCATCCTATTCTCATTATTGTCAGAATTTGAATTTTGACCAAACACTTGAGATGGAGTTACACCAGCCCCATACATGCGAACACGCCCATGTGCATCAGTTCCCATCACTTTAGTAAATATCTCCTATCTAAATGACTCATCTTGTTCATCTTCTTCCCTTTCTTCCAAACATTGGTTGAATTGATTCTACAAAATCACAATTGCATAATTGGTTCATTTGGCTAAAAGATAAAATTTCAAAACAACTCTATATTCAAACTTACAATAATATCAGCACTGTCCTCATCAAAAACTTCATCTTCATCATTTTTCTTCTTCTTTGTTCGTGTTTTGATAAACATGCTCAGACGATCAGTCTTCTCTCCTTTCTCTTTCATCTATGTAAGAAAAGAAATTTGTTCTCGTTAAATATATATCTAAAAAGAAGACCAATGAACAATCTGTTACACACAGCCATAGTACAAATTCTAAATCTTCTATTAGCATTATTTGCCAGCCATTCAAGATATATGCTTGAACAAAAAGGATTAGCTAATAACAATACCTATATGGTCAATGACTATAGAAAGAATCATTAGCACATAACCAAAAAAATTAATACAAAATTTGACAACAGAAATCAGTAGAAAGCCAACCACATTTATGATCAATCTAGTGTTCTTACCACATTTCTCAACTGAGCAAATGATGTGCGACCAGTCCTATGCGGAGCACCTCCTTGTGCACGATTGACCTTATTCATCTCGGAACATTCCTACAAGATGGTTTTATCAATGATAATTCATCTTTCCTACAAACATAAACTATAAACTTATTAAATATTTACTTTTACTTCTGGAAGACCCCAATATTTTACTAGTGTCTTCCACTGCTCTGTGACAACCCGAGGAGGAGTGATGGCTAAGCGTTGTTCATCAGTGTCATATTTATCATACCATTTTTGCTTCAGTCGGCACTTCCAATCCCTCCATCTATTACCAACTACCTTCAGGCAATGGAATCTATATGCCTCAGGGACATCTGTATTATCCTACAATTATAACATTTTAATTATCAATCAAACTGAATACACATATATTATCACAAATTGAAGGTTTTGTAAGTATAGCTTACTGTGATATCCTTTCAAATGTCGTCTAATATATCATCAGGCATGTCATTCCATGTAGGATATGTTAGAGGAATTTTTTTTTCCATTTCTTGCTATAATTCCAAGCTGTGAACTAAACAATGATGCATTAGCTTGAACTGGCTTCCACTCAGGATCAAACGTAACATGCAATATGTTTCCAGTCCCCCATTGAGGAATACTCCGAGCAGCACCACGTCCTTGACTAATATCTTCAGATTCCACTTGCCCTAGTAATAATTATGTATTTGAAAAACTGTTAATAATGAGAAATATCATTAAATAAAATGAAGATAATGAGTTTAAGCACATAACAACCTGACTCATTTGGTTGGCCTGTCAAATGGTCATCCTCAGAAGCAACAACATTATGCTGAGATAGTTGTGCCTCTAGCTGAGCGCGTTGACGTCTCACAGCAGATGCTTGTTCACTTTGAACCGAGGAAGTAGGTTGTCTTGATGAAGTAACTTGAGGCTGACTCGAACTCGAACTACGTTGTTGAGATGTTCGTGCCTGGTGCTTGCCCTTTTTACGTCTCAAAGGAGATGGGAAGCAATTCCTCCATTGACATACCTCTTGTTCTCTTAGGCGCCATAACCACTGAAATAAAATAAATATATACAAAAAATCCAACAAAGATAAGTATAAAAAAATTTAAATTATAAACCTCAGCAAGACATCAATTACCATTAAACCACATTCCATATACTAAATTATTCTTATATATTAATGAAAAAGAAAATAAATTATAACAAGGATAAATACATAATGGTCAATCAGATTCTTCCATCTCAACAAGATTTTCAACAACATCTGTTTCCACAACAGTTCCTTCCACTCCTTGTCGCACCCAATTAACATCTTTTTCGTGCAAATATATAGTTTCATCCAATTGTTGGCTTGCATAAAGCTCGACTTGAGGTACCGCTGTAGGAGTATGAGATGAATCTTTCGAATACATATCAAATAGATCTCTGACAGCCATCGTAAGAACAACATGCCAATCGGAATCCAAAGGGTCTTGCACATAACAAACTTGTCTTGCTTGTTGAGCCAAAATGAAAGGCTCGTCCCCAATTCCATTATCTTTGTACAACAAATGATTAAAGTTCACTAGTGTGAATTTAAACTCAACCTCTTTCACTCCCACAAGACTATCAACACAATCGCACTTGAACAAGACAAATTTCAAGGTATTGGTGTACCTTTCAACTATATCTGTCAACACTCCATGAAATGTCACATCACCTGATCGAGGATTTTGATCTCTCACACTAGCATAACTCATAGTATTTGCCTTCAAAACAACACCAGAATTTTGAGTGGTTCTATGTTTTTCATACTTCTTTGTACGAAATCTAAAACCATTGACAAAATATCCCTTAAATTTTCGTGCAAACTCATCAGGACCATTAGCCAAACTAATGATTTCTTCAGAAAACATCATATTAGAAGTTCTTCTCTGTGTCGTCACCTATATATACCAAAGAAACATAACTAGAATTATCAATTAATTTACTCATGTATCTAGCTTTAGCCACAAATGACTTAGAGTGCTTACATAGTTCTTAAACCATGTGTGAAATGTTTCATTGTGAACTTTTTGAATATAGTGAGTGGTTCATCGAGGCATTTCATCTTCAAGCATTTCAAGGCGATGGCTGTATAAGACAACTAGTTAGAAAGAATAATTCATTGTATTTTAAAAAAAAAAATCAGAATCTTATGCGACTTACTTTCGGCTTCGGGGGCGTGCACGATTCCTCACATAACGTTTAAGTGTTAATAGATACCTGCAACAAACAAATTAAAACACTATTTAGGATTTAAAAATAATTAAATTTATATATAGCAGAATTTAAATTAGAATATTACATACCTCTCAATGGGATACATCCATCGAAATTGGGATAGCTCCAGCAACCAATGCTTCGTCGGGTAGATGTATAGGCAAGTGTTCCATTACATTAAAGAATGATAGTGAAAAGATCTTCTCCAAATGACAAATTATATGCACAATTCGGTCTTTAATATTTTCTAAATCGGACAGCATGTTGACTTTGGAGCACAACTGTATGAAGAAATTGGCCAATTCAATTAATACTTCAACTACATTCTTAGGCAAAGTTCTACGTGCTGCTATAGGAAGTAATTGTTGCATTAAAATGTGGCTATCATGACTCTTAAGACCCCATATACTTCGCTCTTTTAAATGTACACGCCGAGAAATGTTTGAGGCATAAAACTTCACTCCCTTCAATACCTTAAGGAACATATATTTATTGTCCTTATTCATAGTAAAGCATGCAGGAGCTAAGTATGCTTTCTTAGAACCCCGTTGTTGAGGGTGTAATGGTTTCCTAATGCCCATTTCTTCTAAATCACGTCGGGCTTTTAAATTATCCTTCGTTTTTCCAGCAACACCCAATAAAGTCCAGAGTATATTATCACAAAAAATTTTCTCAATGTGCATGACATCGAGATTGTGACGAATCAAATTATGCTCCCAATATGGTAACTCAAAAAATATACTTTTCTTTTTCCAAAAACATCCATTATTGATATTCTGATCTTCATCTCTTTTCCTTTTTCGAAGGTCTTCCTTGTTATACTCTGTAAGTACATCCTGCAATTGTCTTCTTACATCAGTTCCAGAAAATTTAGTGGGAGCAAGTCCCCATTCTCGCGTGCCATCAAAAGATACTCTATCTTTACGAAATTTATGATCTCTGGGTAAAAACCGACGATGACCCATATAGCAATACTTTCCTCCATGTTTCAACCAACGAGATCTGGTTTGAATGTTGCAACAAGGACATGCTTTCTCTCCTCTAGTTCTCCAACCCGATAAGTTCCCATAAGCAGGGAAGTCATTGATAGTCCAGAACAATGCAGCATGTAGTTTAAACATTTGATTAGTAGAAGCATCATAAGTAAGTATACCTTCAGGCCACAATTCTTTTAGCTCATCGATTAGCGGCTGTAGAAATACATCAATCTTATTACCGGGTCCTTTAGGGCCATCAATGAGAACAGATAAAATAAAGAAAGGTTGCTTCATGCACATCCATGGTGGCAAATTATATGGAATTAGAACAACAGGCCATGTACTGTGATTTATGGACATTGTTCTAAACGGATTGAAACCATCTGAAGCTAAACCAAGCCTAACATTACGGCTGTCACTAGCAAAATATGGATTCTTCTCATCAAATGTTTTCCATGCAGCTGTATCGGCTGGATGCCTTAGCACACCATCATTAGTACGTTCCTATGTATGCCATTTCATAAGCGACGCTGTTTTTGAAGACATAAAAAGTCTTTGTAATCTTCGCTTTAGTGGGAAATATCTCGCTTGTTTAGCTGGTATTTTTCTATCCAAATTCTGAATATTTCCAGACTCACCTTCCAACTGTTCATATCTAGATTCTTGGCAAATGTCACATTTTTCAAGTTTCTCATCCTCATCTCTGAATAACATACAATTGTTAGGACATACATCCCATGTCTTGTATGTGAAATCCAATTCAACAGTTAATTTTTGAGCCTCATAATAGGAGTCTGGTAGTTCTACTCCATTAGGGAAAGCTTCTTTTAGAAAACTCAACAACATTGTCACTGACTTGTCCGTCCATCCACAAACTACTTTCATATGTAATAACCGAACAATGAAAGACAGTTTTGTGAACTTTTCGCATCCTGGATACAAAGGACGTTCTGCATCTTGTAACAATTTCAAATATCTTCTAGTTTCATCATTTGGCCCCATAGCATTTGGTCCCTCAGCATTTGGCCCTTCACCATTTGGTCCCTCACCATTCGGCCCCTCACCATTTGGTCCCTCACTATTTGGCCCCTCAACATTTGGTCCCTCACCAATCGGCCCCTCGCCATTTGGTCCCTCACCAATCGGCCCCTCTCCATTTGGTCCTTCACCATTCAGCCCATCACTATGTTCATTTTCTATTGGTATATCATTCTCGAAAATAGAATATCCATTTGGATGCCCAAATGCGTCATGTATCATTCCAATCATATCATCACCAACAATCGAATCAAAAGTGACGTTAGTATCTTGATTTGCATATAATGATAGCTGTGGTTCCCCATGTTGAGTCCAATTTTTGTACTTGGACATAAACCCATCCCATATTATATGCCCTCTTACTACATCCCTTGTGAACAAATAACGATTGTGACATTTCTTGCATGGACAATAAATCCTTATATCACCCATATTTTTAGAAAATGCAAAATCCAAAAAATTCTCAACTCCAATGAGATATTGCGTAGATGTTCGATCTCGTATATCTATCCAACTCTTGTCCATTCTTTTCTATTTGTTATCCAAGAAGAAAGAAGAAATAATACCTACCAATCAATACTAGAAAATAATATTTGTAGAAACATAAAGTTGTGGGAGATAGGCAATCTGACCTTCTAAAATTTAAGCTTTTTATATCAATGTAAACCACAGCTATCGTTCTCACGAACAATTCTTTATTGAAATCTCTGAATCTGCAATAAGAAAGACAAATTGGGATGATTCTAATTGTCGTCTCATAAAAAAAAAATCATGAATACTAATTGTAATAATAAAAACAACCTTAACAACCCCAAAGTGCTTTAGTTCCAAATGAAACTAGTTCTAATTTTCAATTTTTTCAAAGAAATACCAGAATGGTGTGAATTCTTTTTTCACCAACTTAACAGCATTTGTAAAAACGAAATGAAAATTATTCTTTCTTTTAATTTATTTAATTTTCTCTTGTTACTGTACAAAAAGAGTGAAGCCGGGTAGCTTCCAATTTCCCTTTTCAATTAGGAAAGGGAGGAGATTCCCAAGTCCACTTGGCTGAACAATAAACACTACATGTGAAGGGATATTGTGTGCCTTATTTTTGATATTTTTCTTTCTCTGTTTTTTATTCTCTCTCTCTCTTACATGCACCCTCTATCACCCTCCCAACTGGCATTTTTTATTCATTCACATACATAGCTCAATGGGAATAAGAGACTCAGGACAAAACAAGTTTAAGATTTCAATCGAATTCAATTTCTTTTTTATATAACTGTGGACCAAACAAATCAAGTTCCCAACTCCAACCCTGTTTACAATATTAATACGCCAACTCCAAACCAAATTGTGGTCAAATTCAAAGACTCATTACTACGATAAATCCTAGCCTATTCACACAATTACAAACATAGAAAATTTGGGGCTAAGTTTCATGGTAGTTTCGTGTAAAAGAACAGGGGAAACCAAATTCCATACAATACAACAACAAAATATTATCAGTAGGACTAAATAAAATCAATGATTTATCATATGAACACCAAATACTCAAATAACAGTTTTATTTTATTTTTTGTAAAGAGGAGATTCAGTCAAAGCCAAACAATAGAGGGCTAAAAGCAAGGCATGATACAATCCCAAAGACAATAGAAAATCCATAAACCAAATAGGAAAAGGGAGCAAAACGAAGCAATTCTATAAACCATGATTGGAAAAAACCATAAAACTAATATAAAAAAAACACAACTTGAGCACAAAAAAACAAGGGGAATGAGTATCAGAGGCATGAAATATCACACAAGCTCTCAGTGCTTCTCCAAAACAAGGACCCACCAATCCCGAGTAATGACTTAGCTTTAACAAACTTGTCTAATTCAAATATGCTTGACTATCTAACAACAGCACTTATGACTTATGCGTGATGCTTCCAAAAAAATCCACACCAAATACATACTTGGAAAAGGGGAGGAAAGTTTCCCAAAATCTGAAGTTGTTGATAAGTTAGAATCGCCTCTTTGAATTGACTGAAAACCTAGAAATTTTGCAGCAATACATGAAATTCAAAACACAAATAAATTAGAGAAGCCTAATAGAGAGATTGATAGAGGAAGGGAGAAATAGAGAATGATGAAGAGAGAGAAACCAACCGATTTTTGTAGTGATCTCTGGCGTTTTTGGGTATCAATTTAGGGCTAAGAGTAATCAGAAGCATAAGGGTATTGATTTGGGGCTATCCCAATCAGAAGATATAGGGTTTTTTTTTATTTCGTACGAGAAACTGAAGGGCTCCTTAAAATTTTGAGTTTTAACGCTTTGTCTCCCATCCTATGAGGATATATACGACGGAAATCAAGTAACATTGCAAATCTAACACTTCCAAACCTATTTGCGATGTGAGATGCGACGTTACTAATTAAGGTGTCGCAACTATATTGGCGCGAATCATCCGCGCATAAAATTACAAGTATTTGTGAGGGCCGCGTCGACCGTCGCAAATATTCATCGCAAATGGGCATTTTTCTTGTAGTGACAATTGCATTTGAAAACAATTCCTCTTGTCTTTAAGCTTAGTGTTGCAGCTCCCACTTCATCTTCTTTTACTTCATGTGGCTGCTGCAAAACTTCACTCCAATTATAAGTATTGAATATGCTTCACCAAACTTTCCCACAATCAATAACATTTCATCATGCATATGTCATGCTTGACAATGCATTGCAGTCTTCTTTTGGGCTTGTTTTGGGCTTGTTTCTTAATTCTGAAAAATCTGGAAAAATATGGATCTTGAAGTACTTTGAATTATCTTTTCAAGCATATGCAGCCCAGCTCAAGGAAAAATCGGAAAGACCTTCAAATGTGATTTTTGGCCCAGTAACGCAGATCCTGCCAATTTTGACCTTAAGCTGCCAAAACTTGCATAACTTCCTCTAGAGGACTCGGAATCATGAACCATAAAATGCTCCAGAAAATAGACTTCCGTATCTTTCCAATGGTGTATGGCTCATTATCTGGTTCTTCGAAGAGGCCTATTTTAGGTTGCACAGCCCCCCTTGCCGAACGGCAAGGGTCACCTGGGCAAATCTTGAACTCCTTTTTGGCTGGGCAATTGGCTGGGCAATTTGAAGTTTGGCTGTGGGTGGAGTCGGGAAGTATTAGAGCTGGGTCAGTATTAGAGCCGGGTCACCTTTTTGTTTTTTTTGTCAATTCTTGATGCCAACCCAAACGAAATTCTGTCAAGGCTAGGATTGCTAAAGGATTTGTATTTGAACTGAGCTTTGTGGATTTAATATTTCGCAGGGGCTGGAAGGTCGAGAGCTAGGCCATTGGAGCATAGTTTGGTCCTCCGAGCCATTGGAGCCGTGGGCTATGGGCTGGGTGAGGTAACCCTTTCTCTTCTTCACGGCTCTTGCTCTTCGGCAAGAGTATTTTGAACTAATCTGCCTATTTGTTTTGTGTTTTCGTTTTGGGCTGGGCTTTTAGAGTTATTGAACGGGTCGGTGAGCTGGGCCATAAATTGTAGACTGGCCATTATGCTGGGCTAGGGTTTAGTGGCCGGGCCTAAGCTTTTGGAAAGGAGAATTTTTGCAAGGGTTCTTTTGGGTGACCCTCCAAAACTTTGGCACGGGCCTTGCCGTTCGGCAAGGTCCTTCGAATTCCTCTTTTTTTTTTTTTTTTTTTTGTTGGCTTGAATCTTGATTTTGAAATTTGAATTTCAAATTGTTGTGCAGGTACAAGGGATTTGAGAGGGAAGTTGAAAGGTGCTAGGGTTTTCTCGTGAATCGAGGCGTGGGTACCCTTGAGATTTTATAAATAGGAGCTTGGGGTGGAGAAGGCCTCACATTTGAGACTTGAGAATGTTAGAAATGTGCCCTAAGAGCCAATACATTTGATGTAATCTCCTTAGAATACATTTCGTATATGATAATAAAGGGCAAACTTATTTGTTATCTTTTACAACAATTAAAGTAACAAATGTCCAGGGAATGCTAAATAAGAGATAAAGTAATCTAAAGAAGATTAGATTAGGGAGACCTTTAATCTCTTACTATAGTATCCCAAAATGTTCCTAATCATAGGATTATCAAATGGGCATTGATAAACCGTCAAGATTAGCACATACTATGTATGCTCAATTAGGAGGATGGTTAGTCTCAAACCATTTGTGTAGATGACACTAATACAAGTATGTGGGTGCTCATTAGTGAATGGGTACACTGAACGCGGTCAACCGTAGTTCTCGTATGGAGTATTTATCTACATGTCAAACGAGAACTCATAGTTGCAATAATGCAAATTAGTCCTTAGACCTGAGGCATCATGGTTGTCCTATGATGCGTTATTGATCTTAGATAGCTCTTAAAGGCAAGCCATAAAAGATTTGTCTAAAGTGTTGTTGGGATCTCTTAATTCATCATAGGGGCATGTGAATGTACAATAAGGAATCTCTACCTTCGATAAAGAAGGAGAATGTTTCGAGATGTGATTCAAGAAATCTTTGGCCAAAGTATTTTGAGCTTGATTTAGAAAGTTGTTCTTAATCATGTTCTATTGAATCATATGAGGTTATAAATCATATTAGGGGTTTGACATAATCAATCCGTACCCTAATAATATGATATGAAACATTGTATAAGAGAAGGACCGTATTGCATTGTAATTCCAACTGAATAGGTTCTTCACCAATTCTGGTTAGCATGGGTAGCCTTGATATATTGCTAGATGTCACTCTTGGTTCGTGGAAGTCCTAGGATTGATTGTGATCAATCCATATAAAGGAAAAATTAAAAGGGGGTTTTAATTCAGTTGGTTAGAAAGAGTTCTAATATTTTCCCACCGCCATGCTAATTAGAACCTAATGGATCGCACACCTTAAATGGTTAACTTTGAGAAATACATATGATGTTGTGGAAATAAATTTGATCAATTTGATATGGATGATTTACTATGTGTAAAAGAGTATTTGGGCCTCGGTAATAGTTAACGGAAGCCCAAATGGTTGGGTATTAAGCCCAAGGGCTTAAGACACCTAAACATTATGGTTTAAGTGTCACAAGGCCCAATTTTGGAAGCCCAATGGGATTTGGCCGAAAATGCATAAGTAAATGGGTATGGGAATTGTTTCCATAAGCTATCTTTCATAAGCTCATTACACAAACACAATCCAACATCAACCAAATAGGTTTGGAAGATCAAAGAGAGATAAAAGAGAGTTTTCAAGAGTGAAACACTTTCATCTTTCAAGGGGTTTAGATTGAAACCAAGTCTTGGGGATCTAGCACTAGCATCCTTGTATTCCCAAGATTCTTCCCTCTCATCTCAAGGTTCCATTGGTGTGGAGACTTAGAGGCCATATACTTTTGTGGCTCACATGGAGGAGAAAGATCAAGGAGCAAAGATCAAAGATCAAAGAGGAGATCAACAAAGAGGAAATCATCAAGAGAAGACCAAACACAAATTGGTTCATATAATTGCTTCAAGGGTAATTAGATCTTATCCTTTCTCTTGAAATTTCCATTTATGAAATCATATCAATGTTCATGGCTTAAGATACTTGGAAGAAGTATTGTTTTTGATTTTAAACATCCACCATAAACTTCCGCTGCGATTAATTTGATTAAATGCATGTTTAATATTCAAATGAACTTCTCAAAAATGTTTTGAAAATCCTTCAGAGAAAAATTTGGAAAAAGTGAAGAGGAGAGGAGAGGAGATTTCCGACGAGTTTTTTTGGTGGTGGTGCTAGGGCCAAGGTGATTTCCGGCGTCTTTTGTGGTGGTGGTAACAAGGTTAGACGTCCTTTCCCATACATTTTTGAATTGAAATGTCTGTTTTTGCATGAACATGTTGAAGATTAGGAAGAACACCTTGAATATGAGCATGAACTTGATGAAAACTTTGAACATTGATATGAACTTGTGGAATGTATTTTTCGATCCTTCTTGCATGTGCGTTAGTTCCTTTTCCTTGTTTCTGCATATTGTAGATGTCTGAAAGTTCTGGTAGAGAAAGTCATGACCTCCCTGCCTTTGGTGGGGAAGATGAGAGTTCCCAGTCAGAGCCAAGCCTTTATGTGTGTTCTGAGGATGAGAGTTCCCAGACAGAGGGTGTTGTAGAAGGCGTAATAGAGAGTAGGATGGTAGTGCATGAGGGTGAGGGGGGGTGAGCCATGTACAGATTCTGGGTCAGCTGCATATAAGGAGATGCAGAGGAATTACAAGGATTTAGAGGCCATATGTAATCGGGTTCTAGCCTTGCCTTATACACCAGAGGTGGGCTCGAGTAATTGTTAACTCGCAAGTGCACGAGGCGTTGGATAGTATAGCTTGTGTAAGTACGAGGTCGATCCCACGAGGATTGATGATAGATTGATTCAATTTGATTCCCTGCACAAAATAGAAAACCAAAAGAGAATAAAAAAAACAAGAAAGAAAGAAAAGAAATTAACTCAAGCAAATTAGTTACCAAGTTCAGTTTATATTCTTAGATTGATTCTAGCTAAAGTATGATTAAGCCATGGTGTTTGGTCCTAACCTTGTATTCCTAATTCCCTAATTAGATCCTTCTTGTCGAACCTAAATTAAGCATTAGAAATCCATTAAGCAAAGAAGAATGTTTTAAACAACCAAGCATGTATCTAATCCATGTTGACGAATGTCCATACATACTCTTCCTATTCATAGTTCAATTTGAATTAATGCATGGTGTCTACTCTTAATTCAAACCAAGATAGCTAACATACAAGTTTTAATGGTGATC
This sequence comes from Prunus padus, assembly GCA_024362665.1. Classification (NCBI taxonomy): domain Eukaryota; kingdom Viridiplantae; phylum Streptophyta; class Magnoliopsida; order Rosales; family Rosaceae; genus Prunus; species Prunus padus. The sequence continues at coordinate 24,308,261 of JANFAM010000012.1, forward strand.
ACTCATTCAAACAAGCATATTAACTTATAAGCATAATGAATAAGAACAAGAACTATAATTGAAACTTGGAAGCTAATTAAACTTGAAAACTAAAGAAAAGAAATTACATTACAATGGAAAATAAATTACAACTAAAAAGCAAAATGGTTTTGTTACAACAATTGAGAACTAAAAAGAAAACTAAGAGAATTTGAGGGAGAGAAGGGAGAGGAGCTCTAGAGAGATGTTTGAGAGCTCCCCCCCTTGGGGTGTCTTTGAAGGTTAGCCAAGCCTCCTATTTATAGGAGAAGGAAAACATCAAACTCACATGCCAATATTCTTCTTTTGACAACAAGTTGCATAGCCACCTCAAGTTCACATGGGCATCCATCTCCTTTCATCATTTGGCTAGTTCCCACTTGATGCTTTTGCTTTCTTTATTTCTTACACAACCTACTTCAATTATGACAAATAAACATGCTTCTTCCCCACTATCAACAATAGCACATGCATAGCTAATCATGACCAAGAAATTTGCAGTCAGCTTGTGGGCTCGATTTGGGCTTGTTCCTTCACTCTAACAAATCTGGAAAAATATGGATCTTGAAGCTCTTTGTCTTATCTTTCTAAGCATATGCAGCCCAACTCAAGGAAAAATCGGGAAGGCCTTCAAAAGTCATTTTTGGCCCAGTAACGCAGATGCTGCCGAATTTGACCTTAAGTTGCCCAAACTTGCATAACTTCATCTAGAAGACTCGGAATCATGAACCGTAAAATTCTTCAGAAACTAGACTTCCGTATCTTTCCAATGACGTATGGTTCATTATCTGGTTCTTCCTGAGCAAGTACAGTCCAATCCGTGAAGTTGACTGATCTGCATACACCGTTTTGAGCTAACTTGTATCCAAAATGCATTTAGTGAGTCATAAGCTTATTACACTGAAACAAACACAAAAATAGATTAAAAGCACAAGTTTAACTCAAAAACATAACCAAATCATAAGTTAGAAGGGTACAAAATGATATGTAATTATGCCCCGATCAAATACCCCCAAACCTATATTTTGCTAGTCCTCGAGCAAAACAAAAGGAAAATAAAGATAAAAAAAAATAAATTAATTAGACCATTTTCGCAGGTAACTCGATTGCATTGAGCATATGCAACAAGCCTTTAAACCTCTAGGCATCCCTAGTAGGAGGAGTTGTGTCTCCTGAGGGTTTAACAGATACGATACCCACAAACGTTTTACTGACTCTACAAAACAAAGTGGTTAGAAACAAAAACAAATACAAAACATTATTTCCGAACATTTTCTGAAGAGAAATGACTCATGCACATGACTCAAAAGTTTTAACAATAAAAGCTCATTTTTAGACATTATTCACAATGTGGCAAAGTTCAAAACATAACATGCTCAAAGTGTAGTAGTGTGATAGCCAAATGCAACAAATTCTCCAATCTTAGTTTTCACACAATTTCAAAAATCATACAAAACACAAATTCAACTTCAAATCTCACCAAAGTTGTCCTCTCACAAATGAATCACTCAGAAGAGGGCTACAATGCATCACTCAGTTATAAACATGAGATTAGAGTTAAACCATAAGGGAATTAACTCACAATAGAAAGATGAAGAACTTGCATTATATGATCTCAAGAAGGATGTCAAACACTTAAAAGTAGGAAAATGAATGCAATTCAACCACATGACATTTAAGATCAAATTAGGTCTTTAACATAGGTTGTAATGGGGTCAAAGGTGTAAGGTGAGTAAGAAATGAAAGGTATGGATAAAACAAAGTCCAAGGAACTCACAATGTAAGAGCATAAAACAATTGTTTCCACGACTTCGAATAATCATGATTGGATTTTTTTTTTTTTTTTTTTTTTTTTTTTTACATGATCAAAACTCCTTATACCCCCATTCTTTTAATTGAACAAACACCAATTTATTTTGACGCCAATAAAGAAACTCAAAAATGAAATTTCATTCAACCACCACTTAATCACAACTTTTCTCTTTTCTTTCACCAATTGTGTGATTTTTTTTTTTTTTTTTCGTAATGTAACACCTCTTCCAAAACTTAGTATGAAAAACACATCCCAATAAAAGCTCAAGAGTTCCTTAGAAAGGTAAATAATTGTTTTTCAGGCTAAGGTGAGGAAATATAATTGGTTAAATGAAAGAAAAGGTTTACATGTAGGCTCAAAATGGTTAACAATGGAAAATCATGCTTAAGCATGCATAAGGTTAGCTTGAAAGGCACAAACGATCCAAAGAGGGCCTTAATATCATTTCTTAAATGTCATGTAATTAAATTGAATATGAATGAAATGACTTTTAAGTGCTCAACCAATTCAATGAATAATGAGATCAAACAACAACTTAGATGACAAGAAAATAAGAATATGTGTATAACACTCATGAAATGAAGCACAAGGCTCAAAAACTCATATTATATGGTTATACAAGTTTAATTTATGCTTGATACAATTCTTTGGATCATGCAAATCCTTTAATTGGAAAATTATGAAACAAATGGCAAGTGTAAAGAAGGTTTCGAACATATCATGCTAGAACGATGCCAAAAGTTTTAAAATTTTTATTAAATTTTTTTTTAAAATAAAAATAAATCCAATTTTCATTTAAGTCATGCAAACATTTATCACAATCTCATCATATGTGTTCGGAAAGTGACTCAAAATAAAAAAAATAAAAAAATAAAAAAAACAAAGCAAGACTAAAATAAAACAGAAAAACAAGATTTTTTTCTTTTTTAAATTTTTTTAAAGAAAAACCAAATTTACTTGCTAACTCTAATACCCCCAAACTTAGAAATGAACATTGTCCTCAATGTTTAAAAATTAGGCACAAGCAATGTTATAACAAAAAAAATGAAAGGTATTAAAGCAAATGAATATCACAAAATACAATAACTAAAATACAAAACAAAATAAAATAATTACAAAATAAAAATTGCAAAACAACCAAACGAAAAAAAATAAATAAAAATAAAACGAAACAGTAAGCCCTAAACACACAAGCTTACGCAAATTGAAACCCAAAAAACTTTGAAGCCCAAAGCCCACACTTTTGAAACCCAAACCATCGGTGAAATCCGACCCACAATGAATTCCGAAGCCCACACGTTTTAAAATATTATTTTTTTTTTAAATTTAAAATTTAAAATTTTTTGTTTTTGTTTTTTTTATTTATTTTTTGAAACGTGAATTGGTGGATTCTGAAACGAGGGTCCGTATGTCGTCTCGGGTAACGAAGCAAAGAGCCACGTGTCGTCACATAGAGGCGCCGCAGAGCTCAAGCGCGAAAATTACGGGCCATGAAAAGTCGAGACGACTTTGTTGAACGCGTTCGTTCAGAAAGGGCATGTCGCGACAAAATGGGGACGGTGGAAAGCCAGAAGGCTGTGGAGCTCGAGTGGTGCTAGGGTTTGATGTCTATAAAAGGAAACTAAGGGAGAAGAATAAAAATTACAGCCACACGGAAGAGAGAAAAGAAAGAAGAAAAAGAAGAGAGAAAAGAGAAAAAGAAAGAGAAGAGAGAAGAGAGAAAGAAAAAAATCAGAAAGAAAATGTCGTCTCCTTTCCCATTTTCGCTCGATCTTAACCTAGCTCAACCAATTCAGACGCCGAGTCAAGGAGCAGCACCAACGTGGATGCCCTATTTTGGCTCAAGAAGAGGGCCCGTGATGATGAATGACACAATACTCATGGACAAACGGTTGCCCTTGGAGTAGCAAGGAGTTTAGTGACTCCCAGAGATGCACGAGTGCTCGGCGCAAAGTGTGACAATCGAATCGCCGCTGATGCCATGGCACCGGCCGCACAAAACACGACCACTATCGCAATCGTGGGTTATCGCCTAATTGCGAAATCCCGTGAGTTGGAGCTAGTAAAGGCTCGATTGGCGAGATCGCAGAATGTGGTTGAGGATTGTCAAGGCATTATAAGGGACTTGAAAAAGGAGCGGACAAGGATGGTGGAGTTTAATCGACGTCGCCTAGAAGGTTTGCAGCAGAGAATAAACAGCTATCATCGATGGTAGATTTGTACGCCAAAGACATGCGCACGGTCGAGTCTATTGGGCGACCGGGTAAGCGCAAGCAACCAGAGCACGAGACAAGTGGTGCTCAAGCCAAGAGTGCAGCCATAAGTGCGATCTTTGGGAGCTCAAGTGATGGGCCCCAAGAGGTCATGCGTGAAGACCCAAAAGATGACGTCCAGACGGCTAAGTTTCCAATTTTGGAATCGGAAGCGTGCCATGATGATGCCGATGTCGACGCCGATGAAGATGATGATGAAGAAGAAGAAGAAGAAGAAGAAGAAGAAGAAGAAGAAGAAGAAGAAGAAGAAGAAGAAGAAAATGAAGTTTTATTTATTTGTATTTTATGCTTTTTTTTTCTTTTTTTTTAAATTTTTTTATTTTTTGTTTGTTTTTTTAAAGTTTTTAGTGATGCAGCTTTATTTGGAGTAAATTTTATTTTTTTAATTTTTAACACACAGAAACAAACTAACTAACCACACCACATAAAAATTAAAATAATAAAAATACAAAAATAAAAACAAAGACTAACAGAAAACTAAGAAGTTCCAAAATGCAATTTTAATTTTTAATTTTTGTAATTATTATTTAAGCAAGAATACAATACCCAAACTTAAATTTTTATTTAAACTAAACCATTATTGTAAAAAAACAAATTTTATTTTAAGAACACACAATTATACAAGCAACTCTAGGATGACCAGTTAAGGGCCTCGTAAAACACAAAGGGGTTCCGGGAAGGTTGGAGGGGTCACAATGGTCCCGCTTAAAACCCAAACTTCTTAGACACCGAAGGTGTCGCTTAAAGAACTCCTAGACACTGCATTGACGGAGGTTGCTTACTGGAGTTACCAAAAGTTAGCTCATATGAAAAATCTTTTTAAAATTTTTTTATTATAAAAGAAACAGAAAATAATAACAATATAAGTAAAGAGAAAGGATTGGATACTCCCCTTGAAGCGATTAGGTCGAGAATGGATGCGTTTGGAGGTAGCTACTCCTCCCACTACTCCATACTTCCTATTCTTATGATTGAAGTTTCCTTCTCTCCTTTTTATTGAGCTATCCTATATTGCTAAAACAAACACAGAACTTGAAACGGAATTAAAAGGATTAGGAAATAAAAACTGAAATAAAAAGGAAATACAAAAGTAAAACAAGTAGGGAAAGAAAATAGAACCAAACTATGCCGTCAATCCCGGCAACGGCGCCAAAATTTTGTTGACTCGCAAGTGCACGAGGCGTTGGATAGTATAGCTTGTGTAAGTACGAGGTCGATCCCACGAGGATTGATGATAGATTGATTCAATTTGATTCCCTGCACAAAATAGAAAACCAAAAGAGAATAAAAAACAAGAAAGAAAGAAAAGAAATTAACTCAAGCAAATTAGTTACCAAGTTCAGTTTATATTCTTAGATTGATTCTAGCTAAAGTATGATTAAGCCATGGTGTTTGGTCCTAACCTTGTATTCCTAATTCCCTAATTAGATCCTTCTTGTCGAACCTAAATTAAGCATTAGAAATCCATTAAGCAAAGAAGAATGTTTTAAACAACCAAGCATGTATCTAATCCATGTTGACGAATGTCCATACATACTCTTCCTATTCATAGTTCAATTTGAATTAATGCATGGTGTCTACTCTTAATTCAAACCAAGATAGCTAACATACAAGTTTTAATGGTGATCACTCATTCAAACAAGCATATTAACTTATAAGCATAATGAATAAGAACAAGAACTATAATTGAAACTTGGAAGCTAATTAAACTTGAAAACTAAAGAAAAGAAATTACATTACAATGGAAAATAAATTACAACTAAAAAGCAAAATGGTTTTGTTACAACAATTGAGAACTAAAAAGAAAACTAAGAGAATTTGAGGGAGAGAAGGGAGAGGAGCTCTAGAGAGATGTTTGAGAGCTCCCCCCCTTGGGGTGTCTTTGAAGGTTAGCCAAGCCTCCTATTTATAGGAGAAGGAAAACATCAAACTCACATGCCAATATTCTTCTTTTGACAACAAGTTGCATAGCCACCTCAAGTTCACATGGGCATCCATCTCCTTTCATCATTTGGCTAGTTCCCACTTGATGCTTTTGCTTTCTTTATTTCTTACACAACCTACTTCAATTATGACAAATAAACATGCTTCTTCCCCACTATCAACAATAGCACATGCATAGCTAATCATGACCAAGAAATTTGCAGTCAGCTTGTGGGCTCGATTTGGGCTTGTTCCTTCACTCTAACAAATCTGGAAAAATATGGATCTTGAAGCTCTTTGTCTTATCTTTCTAAGCATATGCAGCCCAACTCAAGGAAAAATCGGGAAGGCCTTCAAAAGTCATTTTTGGCCCAGTAACGCAGATGCTGCCGAATTTGACCTTAAGTTGCCCAAACTTGCATAACTTCATCTAGAAGACTCGGAATCATGAACCGTAAAATTCTTCAGAAACTAGACTTCCGTATCTTTCCAATGACGTATGGTTCATTATCTGGTTCTTCCTGAGCAAGTACAGTCCAATCCGTGAAGTTGACTGATCTGCATACACCGTTTTGAGCTAACTTGTATCCAAAATGCATTTAGTGAGTCATAAGCTTATTACACTGAAACAAACACAAAAATAGATTAAAAGCACAAGTTTAACTCAAAAACATAACCAAATCATAAGTTAGAAGGGTACAAAATGATATGTAATTATGCCCCGATCAAATACTCCCAAACCTATATTTTGCTAGTCCTCGAGCAAAACAAAAGGAAAATAAAGATAAAAAAATAAATTAATTAGACCATTTTCGCAGGTAACTCGATTGCATTGAGCATATGCAACAAGCCTTTAAACCTCTAGGCATCCCTAGTAGGAGGAGTTGTGTCTCCTGAGGGTTTAACAGATACGATACCCACAAACGTTTTACTGACTCTACAAAACAAAGTGGTTAGAAACAAAAACAAATACAAAACATTATTTCCGAACATTTTCTCAAGAGAAATGACTCATGCACATGACTCAAAAGTTTTAACAATAAAAGCTCATTTTTAGACATTATTCACAATGTGGCAAAGTTCAAAACATAACATGCTCAAAGTGTAGTAGTGTGATAGCCAAATGCAACAAATTCTCCAATCTTAGTTTTCACACAATTTCAAAAATCATACAAAACACAAATTCAACTTCAAATCTCACCAAAGTTGTCCTCTCACAAATGAATCACTCGTAAGAGGGCTACAATGCATCACTCAGTTATAAACATGAGATTAGAGTTAAACCATAAGGGAATTAACTCACAATAGAAAGATGAAGAACTTGCATTATATGATCTCAAGAAGGATGTCAAACACTTAAAAGTAGGAAAATGAATGCAATTCAACCACATGACATTTAAGATCAAATTAGGTCTTTAACATAGGTTGTAATGGGGTCAAAGGTGTAAGGTGAGTAAGAAATGAAAGGTATGGATAAAACAAAGTCCAAGGAACTCACAATGTAAGAGCATAAAACAATTGTTTCCACGACTTCGAATAATCATGATTGGATTTTTTTTTTTTTTTTTTTTTTTTTTTTTTACATGATCAAAACTCCTTATACCCCCATTCTTTTAATTGAACAAACACCAATTTATTTTGACGCCAATAAAGAAACTCAAAAATGAAATTTCATTCAACCACCACTTAATCACAACTTTTCTCTTTTCTTTCACCAATTGTGTGATTTTTTTTTTTTTTTCGTAATGTAACACCTCTTCCAAAACTTAGTATGAAAAACACATCCCAATAAAAGCTCAAGAGTTCCTTAGAAAGGTAAATAATTGTTTTTCAGGCTAAGGTGAGGAAATATAATTGGTTAAATGAAAGAAAAGGTTTACATGTAGGCTCAAAATGGTTAACAATGGAAAATCATGCTTAAGCATGCATAAGGTTAGCTTGAAAGGCACAAACGATCCAAAGAGGGCCTTAATATCATTTCTTAAATGTCATGTAATTAAATTGAATATGAATGAAATGACTTTTAAGTGCTCAACCAATTCAATGAATAATGAGATCAAACAACAACTTAGATGACAAGAAAATAAGAATATGTGTATAACACTCATGAAATGAAGCACAAGGCTCAAAAACTCATATTATATGGTTATACAAGTTTAATTTATGCTTGATACAATTCTTTGGATCATGCAAATCCTTTAATTGGAAAATTATGAAACAAATGGCAAGTGTAAAGAAGGTTTCGAACATATCATGCTAGAACGATGCCAAAAGTTTTAAAATTTTTATTAAATTTTTTTTTAAAATAAAAATAAATCCAATTTTCATTTAAGTCATGCAAACATTTATCACAATCTCATCATATGTGTTCGGAAAGTGACTCAAAATAAAAAAATAAAAAATAAAAAACAAAGCAAGACTAAAATAAAACAGAAAAACAAGATTTTTTTCTTTTTTAAATTTTTTTAAAGAAAAACCAAATTTACTTGCTAACTCTAATACCCCCAAACTTAGAAATGAACATTGTCCTCAATGTTTAAAAATTAGGCACAAGCAATGTTATAACAAAAAAATGAAAGGTATTAAAGCAAATGAATATCACAAAATACAATAACTAAAATACAAAACAAAATAAAATAATTACAAAATAAAAATTGCAAAACAACCAAACGAAAAAAATAAATAAAAATAAAACGAAACAAGAAGCCCTAAACACACAAGCTTACGCAAATTGAAACCCAAAAACTTTGAAGCCCAAAGCCCACACTTTTGAAACCCAAACCATCGGTGAAATCCGACCCACAATGAATTCAAGCCCACACGTTTTAAAATATTATTTTTTTAAATTTAAAATTTAAAATTTTTGTTTTTGTTTTTTTATTTATTTTTGAAACGTGAATTGGTGGATTCTCAAACGAGGGTCCGTATGTCGTCTCGGGTAACGAAGCAAAGAGCCACGTGTCGTCACATAGAGGCGCCGCAGAGCTCAAGCGCGAAAATTACGGGCCATGAAAAGTCGAGACGACTTTGTTGAACGCGTCTGCTCGTAAAGGGCATGTCGCGACAAAATGGGGACGGTGGAAAGCCGTAAGGCTGTGGAGCTCGAGTGGTGCTAGGGTTTGATGTCTATAAAAGGAAACTAAGGGAGAAGAATAAAAATTACAGCCACACGGAAGAGAGAAAAGAAAGAAGAAAAAGAAGAGAGAAAAGAGAAAAAGAAAGAGAAGAGAGAAGAGAGAAAGAAAAAAACAGAAAGAAAATGTCGTCTCCTTTCCCATTTTCGCTCGATCTTAACCTAGCTCAACCAATTCAGACGTCGAGTCAAGGAGCAAGACCAACGTGGATGCCCTATTTTGGCTCAAAGAAGAGGGCCCGTGATGTTGAATGACACAATACTCATGGACAACGAAGTTGCCCTTGGAGTAGCAAGGAGTTTAGTGACTCCCAGAGATGCACGAGTGCTCGGCGCAAAGTGTGACAATCGAATCGTCAGTGATGCCATGGCACTGGCCGCACAAAACACGACCACTATCGCAATCGTGGGTTATCGCCTAATTGCGAAATCCCGTGAGTTGGAGCTAGTAAAGGCTCGATTGGCAGCATCGCAGAATGTGGTTGAGGATTGTCAAGGCATTATAAGGGACTTGAAAAAGGAGCGGACAAGGATGGTGGAGTTTAATCGACGTCACTAGAAGGTTTGCAGCAGAGAATAAACAGCTATCATCGATGGTAGATTTGTACGCCAAAGACATGCGCACGGCCGGAGTCTATTGGGCGACCGGTAAGCGCAAGCAACCAGAGCACGAGACAAGTGGTGCTCAAGCCAAGAGTGCAGCCATAAGTGCGATCTTTGGGAGCTCAAGTGATGGGCCCCAAGAGGCTGTACGTGAAGACCCAAAAGATGACGTCCAGACGGCTAAGTTTCCAATTTTGGAATCAGGAAGCGTGCCATGATGATGCTGATGCTGACGCTGATGAAGATGATGATGAAGAAGAAGAAGAAGAAGAAGAAGAAGAAGAAGAAGAAGAAGAAGAAGAAGAAGAAGAAGAAGAAGAAGAAGAAGAAAATGAAGTTTTATTTATTTGTATTTTATGCTTTTTTTTTTTTTTTTTTTTATTTTTTTATTTTTTGTTTGTTTTTTTTTAAAGTTTTTAGTGATGCAGCTTTATTTGGAGTAAATTTTATTTTTTTTTAATTTTTAACACACAGAAACAAACTAACTAACCACACCACATAAAAATTAAAATAATAAAAATACAAAAAATAAAAACAAAGACTAACAGAAAACTAAGAAGTTCCAAAATGCAATTTTAATTTTTTAATTTTTGTAATTATTATTTAAGCAAGAATACAATACCCAAACTTAAATTTTTATTTAAACTAAACCATTATTGTAAAAAAACAAATTTTATTTTAAGAACACACAATTATACAAGCAACTCTAGGATGACCAGTTAAGGGCCTCGTAAAACACAAACAGGGGTTCCGGAAGGTTGGAGGGGTCACAATGGTCCCGCTTAAAACCCAAACTTCTTAGACACCGAAGGTGTCGCCTTAAAGAACTCCTAGACACTGCATTGACGGAGGTTGCTTACTGGAGTTACCAAAAGTTAGCTCATATGAAAAATCTTTTTAAAATTTTTTTTTATTATAAAAGAAACAGAAAATAATAACAATATAAGTAAAGAGAAAGGATTGGATACTCCCCTTGAAGCGATTAGGTCGAGAATGGATGCGTTTGGAGGTAGCTACTCCTCCCACTACTCCATACTTCCTATTCTTATGATTGAAGTTTCCTTCTCTCCCTTTTTATTGAGCTATCCTATATTGCTAAAACAAACACAGAACTTGAAACGGAATTAAAAGGATTAGGAAATAAAAACTGAAATAAAAAAGGAAATACAAAAGTAAAACAAGTAGGGAAAGAAAATAGAACCAAACTATGCCGTCAATCCCGGCAACGGCGCCAAAATTTTGTTGACTCGCAAGTGCACGAGGCGTTGGATAGTATAGCTTGTGTAAGTACGAGGTCGATCCCACGAGGATTGATGATAGATTGATTCAATTTGATTCCCTGCACAAAATAGAAAACCAAAAGAGAATAAAAAACAAGAAAGAAAGAAAAGAAATTAACTCAAGCAAATTAGTTACCAAGTTCAGTTTATATTCTTAGATTGATTCTAGCTAAAGTATGATTAAGCCATGGTGTTTGGTCCTAACCTTGTATTCCTAATTCCCTAATTAGATCCTTCTTGTCGAACCTAAATTAAGCATTAGAAATCCATTAAGCAAAGAAGAATGTTTTAAACAACCAAGCATGTATCTAATCCATGTTGACGAATGTCCATACATACTCTTCCTATTCATAGTTCAATTTGAATTAATGCATGGTGTCTACTCTTAATTCAAACCAAGATAGCTAACATACAAGTTTTAATGGTGATCACTCATTCAAACAAGCATATTAACTTATAAGCATAATGAATAAGAACAAGAACTATAATTGAAACTTGGAAGCTAATTAAACTTGAAAACTAAAGAAAAGAAATTACATTACAATGGAAAATAAATTACAACTAAAAAGCAAAATGGTTTTGTTACAACAATTGAGAACTAAAAAGAAAACTAAGAGAATTTGAGGGAGAGAAGGGAGAGGAGCTCTAGAGAGATGTTTGAGAGCTCCCCCCCTTGGGGTGTCTTTGAAGGTTAGCCAAGCCTCCTATTTATAGGAGAAGGAAAACATCAAACTCACATGCCAATATTCTTCTTTTGACAACAAGTTGCATAGCCACCTCAAGTTCACATGGGTATCCATCTCCTTTCATCATTTGGCTAGTTCCCACTTGATGCTTTTGCTTTCTTTATTTCTTACACAACCTACTTCAATTATGACAAATAAACATGCTTCTTCCCCACTATCAACAATAGCACATGCATAGCTAATCATGACCAAGAAATTTGCAGTCAGCTTGTGGGCTCGATTTGGGCTTGTTCCTTCACTCTAACAAATCTGGAAAAATATGGATCTTGAAGCTCTTTGTCTTATCTTTCTAAGCATATGCAGCCCAACTCAAGGAAAAATCGGGAAGGCCTTCAAAAGTCATTTTTGGCCCAGTAACGCAGATGCTGCCGAATTTGACCTTAAGTTGCCCAAACTTGCATAACTTCATCTAGAAGACTCGGAATCATGAACCGTAAAATTCTTCAGAAACTAGACTTCCGTATCTTTCCAATGACGTATGGTTCATTATCTGGTTCTTCCTGAGCAAGTACAGTCCAATCCGTGAAGTTGACTGATCTGCATACACCGTTTTGAGCTAACTTGTATCCAAAATGCATTTAGTGAGTCATAAGCTTATTACACTGAAACAAACACAAAAATAGATTAAAAGCACAAGTTTAACTCAAAAACATAACCAAATCATAAGTTAGAAGGGTACAAAATGATATGTAATTATGCCCCGATCAGTAATCAGGCATCACCATATGGGTCCGTTGGTGTGGCCATGGCGTCGGCTTCAGAGGGGGTGGACATACGGGTTGGTGTCCCATTGGCGAAGCGGAATTATCTTACAGACATAAAGCTGGCCGAGCTTCGGACAGAGTATTGTATCCTACCCTATGTAGGCTTGAGGATACCTGCTTCTGTGGATGTGGTGAGATATCCTCGGGAGGGCTCGGTATTGATTTTTACGGATATGTATCATCATGGCTTCAGACTACCATTTCATCCTTGGGTGCAGATGATGTTGGCCAGGCTGGGGTATGCGCCAGGCCAATATAATCCCAACTTTTGGATTTTACTTCATGGGGTGTACATTGCTTGGTGGTTGGTGGGGTTGGGGGAGCCAACATTCGAGCAATTCATGTATTTGTACTCAATTTCAAGACAACAGGGAAGTTTTGGCTGGGTACAAGCCAATTGTCGAAAGGCGAAAGTAAGGGGTTACTTTATCAGACACATGCCGTCTACAAGATTTAACTTCGCATTTAACTTTAAGTGTCCAATTGTTAACTCGCAATTGTATGGGCCAAATATTAGTATAGCAAGACAAGTACGAGGTCGTACCCATGAGGACTCAGAAGTTCAAATTAGTTACGTGCTTAGATTACCCAATTCGAGAAAACAGAAAGTTAAGTCTAAAACAGAATTGAAAACGAGAGTGATTGATTTTTTTGAAAACAAATGAAGCAAAACGAAATTGCAAACAAAACCAAAGTATACAAGTGTATCAAAGAGTGGTTTTTGTGGTTGGAAAACAGATTTGGAGACTAGGGCATTCGATTCACCATAACAATCCAATTCTAGGTTATAAGGATTCAAGTGACAAATCTAATTCAGATTCAAAGATTGGTTTTAGTATGATTAAGCCATGGTGTTTGATCCTAACCTTGTATTTCCAATTCCCTAATTAAGTCCTTATTGTCGAACTTAAATCAAGCATTAGAAATCCATTAAGCATAGAAGAATGTTTTAAACAACCAAGCATGCATCTAATCCCTATTGGCAAATGTCCATACATACTCATCTTATTCATAGTTCAATTGAAACAAAAGCATAAGGTGTCTACTTCAATTTCAACCAAAATACACAAATCTCAATGGTAGCTAGGCATTCAGATTAGCATATAAGTAGGTAGGCGTAATGAATAAGAGCATGAATCTTGAATCAAACTTGAAACTTGAAATTTATAAACCCAGAATATTCATGTTAGGTTACATCAAAGCCCTAGTTATGGATTTAGCTACTTATAATGGGAAAGAAACTTAAACATAAATGAGGAAACATAATGAATGCAACAAGAGTAGAAAAACCCTTTTATGAAGTTCTTGTGGTGTCCAATGCTTCTCCAAGTGCTTCCCCACATCTAGAAGGATGTATGAAGGTTAAGGAGATGATTTGGGATGAGTTTGGGTGAGTGGTGATGGATGAGAAAGAGGAAATTCGAAGGAAAATGTAAGGAAGGCTTGCAGGGACTGTTTTGGTGATTTGGGGCTGTTTGGAGTGTTGGGTTGATTGGTGGAGTGTTTCGTGAGTTAACTGAATGACAAACACAATAGAGATTAAAAGCAAAAGTTCAACTCAAAAACATAACTAAATCATATGCTAGAAGGGTACAAAATGATATACAATTATACACTGATCACTAATTTCTTTGACCACTTGATTTCGGATCGAGCAAAAGACTTGGGCAACATCATTATATGGTGTGAGGAGTCATTTGGTGAGTTTTGAATGAAATCCAATCACTAGAACTATGCGAGTATTGAGTGAAATCCAATCGCTAGAACTATGCAATCTACAACCACTCCATGAAAGGTACGAACTTCGTACGAACTTGAAGTATCCAATTTCTATGACCAATTGATTTCGGATCGAGCCCAAAACTTGGGTAACATCATAATATGGTGGGATGACTTATTTGGTGAGTTTTGAGTGAAATCTAATCTCTAGAACTATGCTATGCACCAACCACTCCATTTATGGTACGAACTTCGTACGAACTTGAAGTATCCAATTTATTTGACCAATTGATTTCCGATCGAGCCCAAAACTTGGGCAACATCATAATATGGTGGGAGGAGTCATTTGGTGAGTTTCGAGTGAAATCCAACCACTAGAACTATGCAATGCACCAACCACTCCATTTCCGGTACAAACTTCGCACGAACTTTAAGTGTCCAATTTCTTTGACCAATTGATTTCGGATCGAGCAAAAGACTTGGGCAACATCATAATATGGTGGGACGAGTCATTTGGGGAGTTTTCAGTGAAATCCAATCACTAATACTATGCGAGTTTTGAGTGAAATCCAATCGCTAGAACTATCACTACTACACAAAAGTTAATAGACAACGGTTTTTAGCCGTTGTAGAAAGTCTTGTAAAACCGTTGAGGTTAGCAGTGTCGTCTTTTCTAACTATTTATGACAACGGTCAAACCGTTGTAATATGTCACTTTCAACAACGGTTTTTAAGAAAAATCGTTGTAAATTCTCATATATAAAACAAGTATACAAGAGTGACTGTTGTAATATATCCCTTTCAAAGATAACCGGTTTTCAAAGATAACCGTTGTAAAAGTGCACTTTCAACAACGCTTTTTCTGAATAACCGTTGTAGTAAGAGTAATACTACAACGGTTATTGAGCAAAACCGTTGTAGTATGGTTCTTTCCACAACGGTTTTACTCAATAACCGTTGTAGTAAGTTCACCTTCAACAACAGTTTTGCTCAATAACTATTGTAGTAAGTTGATTTCCATGACGGTTTGAATGGTTAACCATTGTAGTTAAGAAGGTGACCGTTGTAAAAATGATATTCCTTTAGTACTATATATAATTTTTGCATTCTAAAAGTAACGAATATAGGCAAAACAATGATGTATTCACATTTCAATATGAAAAATATTCAAATCATACAATTCCAAAATTGAATCAATTACAACAATTTGAGGTCTACAGGCAATCTAAAGCTTTGAATTTTGTACATACATTCCAAAAGCTACCCACCACTAACAATCTAAAACTTTGTACATTCTATGTGAAAATTCTACCATTCACCAAATGACAATCAAAGTGATTGCCACGTAATCATATAATCCACGTTTGCTGGGCATCAAAGTTGCTTGGAATTTCCCCAGTTAGCTTTGTTAAAGCTAAGGTCTCTGCACAAATCAATAACAAATGCATTTCATATATGCTACCCTAGAGGAAACCGTTATTGAAATTAACAATAGTAATAAAATCACTCCAGGAAATAAGGTAAGTGTAAAATCTATGCCAGGATATGCTTTTGTGTATGCCTACATGTGTGATTATGCTGATTACTTAAAAATAGGGCATGTTCTCCTTGTACATACAGAAACATACAGCCCACTCCAACATCCTCAAAGTCATTCAATAATCCTTGAGTTATTAGAATTGCATCTAGAAAGAAGATAATTTATCTGAAGACAGTAAAGAAACAAGGACAACGACATTTGTACTAACAAAGTTTTCAAATTCGTCAGGTCCCCAAGATATGGAGGTAGCTGTCCAACAATATTGCAACTTTTCAACATCCTGTAACAGAAGCACTAAAATTTTGAGTTTGCAAAAGACTTATGCTACATATAGAAATTGTGTGTCATGGAACCATTAACTCACAGTGTCTTCATGCCTTTCATGTTCTCAAGTGGAGGAAAGCGTGCTTCAGGCCCACTCAAGTCAGTAATTTTCCTGCATGTTAAAATCAAGCAATGAACATAGATTACAGAATTGTTAATTTGTTTTGTATTTATAAATAGATACAAAATCAAAATCTATACTAACAAGTTAAGTTTGTCAAAAGAGAAATGTCGAAAGGAATTGGCCCATCAAACCACTAGCCTAAATCATTATGTTTGAACAAGTCATAACATTTGAATTAGTGATAATATTCAGAATCAAGTAGCAGCAAAGATAACAAAAAAACTCACATTTTATCAAGATTTGTCCAATTATGAATAAAATCAGGTATCTGCCCAGAAAAGTGACTGTCACCCACATTGCCAATGGTCAATTCCAATGTTTGTCATACAAAAAATCCGGAAATGGCACAAATATTCAAAGGCAGAATCGCTTACCTTAGCAGCGTTTCTCCAAATAAAAGAAAGTGAGATTGTTAGATTATAACAATATTGTTGAGCATGTAGGTCTAAGACTACCTTCATGATGTATGTCCAAGGCTTTGTACTACTCTAAGACTACCTTCATGACGTGGTCATGTAGGTCAACTACATTTTGATTCAGTTTTCCTATGAAAACAACAGCACATAACAAATTAAATACGCAATTGCAGAAATAAAAGAGAAAAAATTGTTCTATAAGAAAAACACTAGAAGAATGATGCTGCACGCTTCTTCAATTGGTAAAAAGGCCACCCTTATCGAAGCCTCAAAGGCAACATGAGCATCTCAAAGTTGAAGTAGAAATTTGTATACTTTAAATAAGACAAAAGTCAGACTCACCAAGATCTGGTGCTTCTGAAGACATTGCAAAGCTGCAATACAAAAAGAAAAACTCAAGATTCAAAATAGATCCTATCTCTTCAAAGAAGCTAAATATAAACTTACACATAATTATTGATTAGTTCTAAGACATGATTAACAACCAATATAAACTTACATAAGAAATAACAAATGGATCATTTATCCTATATTAGATGGGGACTTACCATCAAAATAATCCACTGCGGTGTTTTTCTTCCTTTCCTATTCATTTTCGCATTCAACACTTTAATGACACTTCACCAACAAAGAGAATGACGAGTTAATAGATAAAATAATTTCATAAAACTTTCAATTGAATTTGAATTAAATAAAAATAACTTGGACAAACATACGCGTTTACAACTTGTTTCCATTCCTCATCAATCATGATCCTATTTAGGGGATCCGTGAAATAAATGGTGTCTTTGTCCACATTAACAATAGTCAACATCCAATGATTTATGCCGAACTAGATAGACGCATAGACTATTAGATATGAAAATTTATGGATTTGGCATCTGAATTCTATCCTTAAGGTTTCCAGTCCTCAAGAATAATGAGCATAGTGTTAAAAAAAATGCAAAGGGAAATAAACTGAACACAGAGATCGCAAGGGAAAATATGACAAGGATTTTGTTCTTTAAGAAGAGGAAGCTGGAATTAATTTTCGATAGCATGCATTGGTTTTCAGCATGTTAAGGATGCTTTTTGTTACAGTTATTCTCCTTAGCTCCTTAACAAAATGCAATGAAAAAAAATTGACTATGTTGGTATTTCTTAATCACTGATTTAAAGAATTTCCTTTAAGTTGTAGGCTACAATTAGCAGTTAAATATCACTACATTCCCTTTCAAGAGTGAAATTTAATGTTAGTTCAACATCAGATGGAATATCAACATGCTCTAACCCAATCTCTCATGCTTCCCAAGAAACTAGATAAATCACTAGAAAGAACGGAGAAAAGTAGTAAAACTACCAAATTTGAGAAGTACTACAGTTAAGAAATCATCGTCAAAATTTTATAAAGGACAACCAAGACCATTGTGGCATTCTATAACTGTTGCAATCAAAATTCAAAGTTTCAGACAAGAAAATCCTTCAAGTGAATTTGCAGAATGAAACACTTACCAGAACAACAAACTTCCTATGTGAAAATTTCAATATCCCACCAATCACAATTTCAAAATGCCAACAATCCAAAATAGAGAAATGGAGGTATAGAGATACGAACTGGGTGAGTCAACACAACAAAAGGCATGCTGGCAATAGTTTGGCTAACAGCAAGCCAGAGAACACCATAATTATTTTATTTCTAAGTATTTAGATAAACCTCTTAGATAGCATATTTAGTTACTTAATAAAAGAATCATTTGAAGAAAAGACAAGTTCAAAGTAAGAAAGGGAAGGCAAAGTTCATAAGGTTCATAAGGCCAAATGAAAGATCTTTCAACTGTCAATATGCAATACTCTTTGTCACAGAGACAAAACTATCATATCATGCGCACTTTCAACATGTCATTGCCACCTTAATATATTAAAATACTGCATTGTGAGATTATAATGTTTATGAACATTTGGAAACATAACCAATGGGCCATAGGGGGGAGGGAGACAAAAGAAAAGAGGCTGCAATATTCTCTGTCCCTCTAGGCTGGCTGGGTATGTACTACGTAGAGTGATTCATTCCAATATCTCACATTTCTTGGTTTGATGACTTAGATTTGGAACCAAGATGATTTGCACAAGAAGCCAAAAACATTACTCAATCTCTCTTTTTAATTGTTCAAATTACCCATAGCTTCTCTAATTTCTATTATATTAGGCCTAATTTTATTCATCCTCATTCAAATCAAGAACATATGTAGCTTTTTAAATAAATAAAAATTAATTAATTGAATAGAGCACGCAATTTAGCAGAAAATGTCATACAAAAAAAGGGGAAATGGCACAAATATTCAAATGCAGAAAAAGAGATCAAAACTGAATTCAAGGTTTGAAGACTATACCTCGGTTTGAATGCAAAGCAAAAGTGATATCAACTCTCAACTTAAAGGCTGCAAATACTCGTCAGTTTTGGAGGTCAAGTCCAAAGTTTAGGCTGTGGTGCCACATCACGCATGTCCGCTGCAGCACATGGAGAAAATGATAAGACTCTGTAACTTTATTTTCTTTTTCTTTTAGTGTCTAATGTCTTTTTGATATGTGGATTGAGTTTTGTGGGGAATGAGATAGGGCATGAGACTGAGAAAGGGGACTGACCAGAGTTCTTATGAAAGAAAACCACTCCAGAAATCTTACCTATCAAACCTTCAGAGTGAGCGCCACAGCTGTAGAGGGCAAGAGAGATGGAAAGGCTAAGCATCTGCAGAGGAAACAAAGAAAGATGGTTAACACCCAAATCATAACAGTGTCGAAATAAATTGAAACCCTAATTTTTTTTTTCTTTACCTCTGTTGATTGAGGTAGAGCAATAGCAAGCAAACACCCAAATGGTTAGATTCAAACCCAAATTAGTAACCCTAAAATTATTTTCCAGACCTTTGTTGACTGAACTAAAAGGAGGGAGGAGAGAGAAAGAGACAGGAAAGGGAGGAGAGAGAGAGAGAGAGAGAGAGCGTGGAGAGAGGTAGATGCGAGAGACAGTCTCTCTGCCTATGGTCGTGGCGAAGGCAAGGCGACGAGGTGGGAAGAACAAACCGTGGAGAGAGGGAGATGCGAGAGAGAATGAGAACGGTTGCAATGAATATTGAGAAAAAATATTGGGGCTTAAGAGAGATAGAAGAGATAATGAGAACTATCGGGGCTTAAGAAAATTTTTGAGTCACTGTTCACTCCGTGTTTTTTTTAAAGCTTCAATTACAACGGTTGCAACGAAAACCGTTATGGAAAGTTGTGAGATAAAATCAAAAAACCACATATCCTATACCACAACGCTTAAAAACCCCTTTTAATAACGGTTATGGCATAACCGTTGTGGAAGAAACAACTACAACGGTTTTGGAGCCAATCGTTGTGGATTCAGCGTTGTTAATTCTCATATTTGTAGTAGTGTATGCAATCTACAACTACTCCATGAAAGGTAAGAACTTCGCATTTAACTTGAAGTAACCAATTTCTTTGACCAATTGATTTCGGATTGAGCCCAAAACTTGGGCAACATCATAATATGGTGGGAGTAGTCATTCGGTGAGTTTTGAGTGAAATCTAATTACTATAACTATGCAATGCACCAACAACTTTGTTTACGATACGAACTTCGTACAAACCTGAAGTGTCCAATTTCTTTGACCAATTGATTTGGATTGAGCAAAAGACTTGGACAACATCATCATATGGTGGGAGGAGTCATTTGGTAAGTTTTGAATGAAATCCAATCACTAGAACTATGTAATGCACCAACCACTCCATTTACAGTACGAACTTCATACGAACATGAAGTGTCCAATTTCTTTGACCAATTGATTTCGGATCGAGCCTAAGACTGGGGCAACAACATAATATGGTGAAAGGAGTCATTTGGTGAGTTTTGAGTGAAATCCAATCAATAGAACTACGCAATGCACCAACCACTCCATTTACGGTACGAACTTGAGTGCCCAATTTTCTAGACCAATTGATTTCGGATCAAGCAAAAAACTTGGGCAACCTCATAATATGGTGGGAGGAGTCATTTGGTGAGTTTTGAATGAAATCACCAGAACGATGCAATCCTACAACCACTCCGTGTATAGTACGAAGTTCGTACGAACATGAAGTGTCCCTTTTCTTTCGCCAATTCATTTCGGATCGAACTTCGTACAAACTTGAAGTTTGCAAATTTCTTTGACCAATTGATTTCAAATCTAGCCCAAAACTTGGGTAACAGCGTAATATGCTTTGAGGAGTCATTTGGTGAGGTTGGAGTGAAATCCAATCACTAGAACTATGCAATCCTGCAACAACTCCATGAAAGGTACGAACTTCGTACGAACTTGAAGTATCCAATTTATTTGACCAATTGATTTCGGATCGAGCCCAAGACTTGGGCAGCATCATAATATGTTAGGAGGAGTCATTTGGTGAGTTTTGAATGACATCCAATCAATTGAACTATGTAATGCACCAACCACTCCATTTACAGTACGAACTTCATACGAACATGAAGTGTCCAATTTCTTTGACCAATTGATTTCAAATCGAGCTAAAAACTTGGGCAACATCATAATATGATGGGATGTGTCATTTGGTGAGTTTCGATTGAAATCCAATCACTAGAACTATGCAATGCACCAACCGGATGGATCCCAAAACTTGAGCAACATCATAATATGGTGGGATGAGTAATTTGGAGAGTTTTGAATGAAATCCAATCACTAAAACTTTGCAATGCACTAACCACTTCATTTACGGTACGAGCTTCGTACGAATCTGAAGTGTCCAATTTCATTGACCAATTGATTTCAAATCGAGCTAAAAATTTGGGCAACAACATAATATGGTGGGAAGAGTCATTTGGGGGGTTTTGACTGATATTCAATCTCTAGAACTACGCAATGCACCAACCAATCCATTTACGGAACGAACTCCGTACAAAGTTGAAATGTCCAATTTCTTTGCCCAATTGATTTCGGATGGAGCCCAAAACTTGGGCAACATCATAATATAGTGGGAGGAGTCATGTGGTGAGTTTTGAGTGAAATCCAATCACTAGAACTATGCAATCCTACAACCACTCAGTGTATAGTAAGAACTTCGTACGAACATGAAGTGTCCCTTTTCTTTGACCGATTGATTTTGGGTCGAGCCCAAAACTTGGGCAACAACAAAATATGGTGGGAGGATTCATTTAGTGAGTTTTGAGTGAAATCCAATATCTAGAGCTATGCAATGCACCAACCACTTCATTTACGGTACAAACTTCGTACGAACTTGAAGTGTGCAATTTATTTGACCAATTGATTTCGGATCGAGCCCAAAACTTGGGCAACAACATAATATGGTGAAAGGAGTCATTTGGTGAATTTTGAGTGAAATCCAATCACTAGATCTATGCAATACTTCATTTACGGTACGAACTTCAAGTGTCCAATTTCTTTGACCAATTGATTTTGGATGGATCCCAAAACTTGGGCAACATCATAATATGGTGGGAGGATTCATTTGGTGAGTTTTGAGTGAAATCCAATCACTAGAATTTGCAATGCCCGAACTACTCCATTAACGGTACGAACTTCGTAAGAACTTGAAGTGTCCAATTTCTTTGACCAATTGATTTCTAATCTAGCAAAAAACTTGGGCAACATCATAATATGGTGGGAGGATGCATTTGGTGAGTTTTGAGTGAAATCCAATCACTAGAACTATGCAATGCACCAACGACACCATTTACGATACGAACTTCTTAGAACTTGAAGTATCCAATTTCTTTGACCAATTGATTTCGTATCGGTCCCAAATCTTGGGCAGCATCAAAATATGGTGGGAGGAGTGATTTGGTGAGTTTTGAGTGAAATCCAATCACTAGAACTATGAAACGCACCAACGATTACATTTCCGGTACGAACTTGAAGTGTGCAATTTCTTTGACCAATTGATTTCGGTTCGAGGCTAAAACATGGGCAACTTCGTAATATGGTGGGAGGAGTCGTTTGGTGAGTTTCGAGAGAAATCCAATCACTAGAACTATGAAATCATACAACCACTCCATGGAAGGTACGAACTTTGAACGAACTAGAAGTATCCAATTTATTTGACCAATTGATTTCGGATTAATGTGGTGGGAGGAGTCATTTGGTGAGTTTTGAGTGAAATCCAATCACTAGAACTATGCAATGCACCAACCACTCCAGTTACGGTACGAACTTTGTACGAACTTGAAGTGTGCAATTTCTTTGACCAATTGATTTTGGATCGAGGCCAAAACTTGGGCAACAACATAATATGGTGGGAGGACACATTTTGTTAGTTTTGAGTAAAATCCAATCTCTAGAACTATGCAATCCTACAACCACTCCATGAAAATGTACGAACTTGAACTATCCAATTTCTTTGACCAATTTATTTCGTATCGGGCCCAAAACTTGGGCAACATCATAATATCGTGGGAGGAGTCATTTGGTGATTTTTGAGTGAAATCCAATCACTAGAACGATGCAATCCTACAACCACTCTGTGTACGGTACGAACTTTGTACAAGCATGAAGTGTCCCATGTCTTTGATCAATTGATTTCGGATCAAGCCGAAAAGTTGGGCAACATCATAATATGGTGGGAGGAGTCATTTGGTGAGTTTTGGGTCAAATCCAATCTCTACAACTATGCAAACCTACAATTACTCCATGAATGGTACAAATTTTGTAAGAACTTGAAGTGTCCAATTTCTTTGACCAATTCATTTCGCATCGAGCAAAAAACTTGGGCAACATCATAATATGATGGGAGGAGTCATTTGGTGAGTTTCGAGTGAAATCCAATCACTAGAACTATGCAATGCACCAACCACTCCGTGTACGGTACAAACTTCGTACGAACTTGAAGTGTCCAATTTCTTTGACCAATTTATTTCTGATCGAGAAAAAAACTTGGGCAACATCATAATATGGTGGGAGGAGTCATTTGGTGAGTTTTGAGTGAAATCCAATCACAAGAACTAAGCAATGCACCAACCACTCCATTTACGGTACGAACTTGAAGGATCCGATTTCTTTGACCAATTAATTTCAGATTGTGCCCAAATCTTGGGCAACATCATAATATTGTGGGGTGGAGTCATTTGGAGAGTTTTGAGTGAAATCCAATCTCTAGAACTATGTAATACATCAACCTCTACATTTACTGTACGAATTTCGTACAAACATGAAGTGTCCAATTTCTTTGACCAATTGATTTCAGATCTAGCCCAAAACTTGGACAACAACATAATATGGTGCGAGGTCTCATTTGGTGAGTTTTGAGTGAAATCAAATCACTAGAACTATGCAATGCACCAACCACTCCATTTACCGTACAAACGTTGTATGAACTTGAAGTGTCCAATTTCTTTGACCAATTGAGTTCGGATCGAGCCCAAAATATGGGCAACAACTTAATATGGTGGGAGGAGTCATTTGGTGAGTTTTGAGTGAAATCCAATGTCTAGAACTATGCAATCCTACAACCACTCTACGAAAGGTACGAACTTTGTACGAATGTGAAGTATCCAATGTCATTGACCAATTGATTTCGGATCGAGCCCAGAACTTGGGCAACATCTTGGGAGGAGTCATTTGGTGAGTTTCGAGTGAAATCCAATCACTAGAACTATGCAATGCACCAACCACTCCATTTTCGGAATGAACTTGTTAACTCGCAAGTGCACGAGGCGTTGGGTAGTATAGCATGTGTAAGTACGAGGTCGATCCCACGAGGATTGATGATAGATTGATTCAATTTGATTCCCTGCACAAAATAGAAATGAAAAGAAAATAAATACAACAAGAAAGAAAGAAAAGAAATTAACTCAAGCAAATTAGTTACCAAGTTCAATTTAGATTCACAGATTGATTCTAGCTAAAGTATGATTAAGCCATGGTGTCTAGTCATACCCTTGTATTCCTAATTACCTAATTAGATCCTTGTTGTCGAACCTAAATTAAGCATTAGAAATCCATTAAGCAAAGAAGAATGTTTTAAACAACCAAGCATGTATCTAATCCCTGTTGTCGAATGTCCATACATACTCTTCCTATTCATAGTTCAATTTGAATTAATGCATGGTGTCTACTCTTAATTCAAACCAAGATAGCTAACATACAAGTTTTAATGGTGATCAATCATTCAAACAAGCATATTAACTTATAAGCATAATGAATAAGAACAAGAACTATAATTGAAACTTGAAAACTAATTAAACTTGAAAACTAAAGAAAAGAAATTACATTACAATGAAAAATAAATTACAACTTAGAAAAACTTAAAGGAAAATTTAGCAATAGGATTTTGTTACAACAATTGAGAACTAAAAAGGAAAACTAAGAGAATTTGAGGGAGAGAAGGGAGAGGAGCTCTAGAGAGATGTTTGAGAGCTCCTCCCCTTGGGGTGTGTTTACAAGCTTGGAGAAACTCACTATTTATAGGCCTAGGGGAAGTGAAAATCTGAATTAAGTATTGCTTCTACCTACAAAACTCACTTCACCAAGGAAAAATATGGATCTTGAAGCACTTTGAATTATATTTTCAAGCATATGCAGCCCAGCTCAAGGAAAAATCGGAAAGACCATCAAATGTGATTTTTGGCCCAGTAACGCAGATCCTGCCGATTTTGACCGTAAGCTGCCAAAACTTGCATAACTTCCTCTAGAGGACTCGGAATCATAAACCGTAAAATGTTCCAGACAATAGACTTCCGTATCTTTCCAATGATGTATGGCTCATTATCTGGTTCTTCTTGAGCAAGTACAGTCTAATCCGTGAAGTTGACTGATCTGCAGACACCGTTTTGAGCTAACTTGTCTCCAAAATACATTTAATGAGTCTTAAGCTTATTATACTGAAACAAACACAAAATAGATTAAAAGCACAAGTTTAACTCAAAAACATAACCAAATCATAAGTTAGAAGGGTACAAAATGATATGTAATTATGCACGGATCAACGGTACGAATTTCGTACGAACTTTAAGTGTCCAATTTCTTTGACCAATTGAGTTCGGATCGAGCAAAAGACTTGGGCCACACCATTATATGGTGGGAGGAGTCATTTGGTGAGTTTTGAGTGAAATCCAATCACTAGAACTATTCAATGCACCAACCACTCTATTTCCGGTACGAACTTCGTACAAACTTGAAGTGTGCAATTTCTTTGACCAATTGATTTCGGTTCGAGGCCAAATCTTGGGCAAGATAATATGGTGGGAGGAGTCATTCGGTGACTTTTGAGTGAAATGCAATCTCTAGAACTATGCAATCCTACAACGACTCCGTGAAAGGTACGAACTTCGTACGAACTAGGACATACAAACTTCGTACGAACTTGAAGTGTCCAATTTCTTTGACCAATTGATTTCAGATCGAGCAAATACTTGGGAAACATCTTAATATGGTGGGAGGAGTCATGTGGTAAGTTTTGATAGAAATCCAATCACTATAACTATGCAGTGCACCAACTACTCCATTAACGGTACGAACTTCGTACGAACTTGAATTGTCCAATTTCTTTGACCAATTGATTTTGG
Source organism: Prunus padus (assembly GCA_024362665.1). Classification (NCBI taxonomy): domain Eukaryota; kingdom Viridiplantae; phylum Streptophyta; class Magnoliopsida; order Rosales; family Rosaceae; genus Prunus; species Prunus padus. The sequence continues at coordinate 24,334,490 of JANFAM010000012.1, forward strand.
ATGCAGCCCAAAACTTGGACAACAGCATAATATGGTGGGAGGAGTCATTTGGTGAGTTTTGAGTGAAATCCAATCACTAGAACTATGCAATGCACCAGCCGCTCCATTTACGGGGAGAACTTCGTACGAAATTGAACTGTCCCTTTTCTTTGACCAATTGATTCCGGATCTAGCAAAAAACTTGAGCAACATTACAATATGGTGGGAGGAGTCATTTGGTGAGTTTTGAGTGAAGTCTAATCACTAGAACTATGTAATGCACCAACCACTCCATTTACGGTCCGAACATTGTACGAACTTGAAGTGTCCAATTTCTTTTACCTTGATTTCAGATCAAGCAAAAAACTTGGGCACATCATAATACGGTCGGAGTAGTCTTTGGTGAGTTTTGAGTGAAATGCTATCACCAGAACTATGCAATGCACCAACCACTCCATTTACAGTACAAACATCGTACGAACTTGAAGTGCCCAATTTCTTTGACCAATTGATTTTGGATCAGGCCCAAAACTTAGGCAACATCATAATATGGTGGGAGGAGTTATTTGGTGGGTTTTGAGTGACATCCAATCACTTGAACAATGCAATCCTACAACCACTCCATGAAAGTTACGAACTTCGTACGAACTTGAAGTATCCAATTTCTTTGACCAATTGACTTCGGATCGATCCCAAAACTTGGGCAACATCATAATACGGTGCGAACTTCGTACGAAATTGAAGTATCCCTTTTCTTTGACCAATTGATTTCGGATTAAGCAAAAAACTTGGGCAACACCATAATACGGTCCGAACATCGTACGAACTTGAAGTGAACAATTTCTTTGACCAATTGACTTCGGATTGAGCCCAAAAACTTGGGCAACATCATAATATGGTGGGAGGAGTCATTTGGTTAGTTTTGAGTGAAATCCAATCACTAGAACTATTCAATGCACAAACCACTCCGTTTACAGTACGAACATCGTACGAACTTGAAGTGCCCAATTTCTTTGACCAATTGATTTCGGATAGTGCCCAAGACTTAGGCAACAACATAATACGGTGGGAGGAGTCATTTCGTGAGTTTTTAGTGAAATCCAATCACTTGAACAATGCAATCCTACAACCACTCCATGAAAGGTATGAACTTCGTATGAACTTGAAGTATCAATTTCTTTGACCAATTGACTTCGGATCCATCCCAAAACTTGGGCAACATTATAATATGGTGGGAGGAATTGGTGAGTTTTGAGTGAAATCCAAATGCTAGAACTATGCAACGCACCAACCACTCTATTTACGGAACGAACTTCGTACGAACTTGAAGTATCCAATTTCTTTGACCAATTGACTTTGGATCCATCCCAAAACTTGGGCAACATCATAATATGGTGGGAGGAATTGGTGAGTTTTGAGTGAAATCCAATCACTAGAACAATGCAATCCTACAACCACTCCATGAAAGTTATGAACTTCGCACGAACTTGAAGTATCAATTTCTTTGACCAATTGACTTCGGATCCATCCCAAAACTTGGGCAACATCATAATATGGTGGGAGGAATTGGTGAGTTTTGAGTGAAATCCAAATGCTAGAACTATGCAACGCACCAACCACTCCATTTACGGTATGAACTTCGTACGAACTTGAAGTATCCAATTTGTTTGACCAATTCACTTTGGATCCATCCCAAAACTTGGGCAACATCATAATATGGTGGGAGGAATTGGTGAGTTTTGAGTGAAATCCAATCACTAGAACTATGTAATGCACCAACCATTCCATTTGCAGTCCGAACATCTTACGAAATTGAAGTGTCCCTTTTCTTTCACCAATTGATTTCGGATCGAGCAAAAAACTTGGGCCGCATTACAATATGGTGGGAGGAGTCATTTGGTGAGTTTTGAGTGAAATCTTATCACTAGAACTATGTAATGCACCAACAACTCCATTTACGGTACGAACTTCGTACAAACTTGAAGTATCCAATTTCTTTGACCAATTGACTTCGGATCGATCCCAATACTTGGGCAACATCATAATATGGTGGGAGGAGTCATTTGGTGAGTTTTGAGTGACATCCAATCACTAGAACTATGCAATGCACCAACCACTCCATTTCCGGTACGAACTTCGTACGAACTTTAAGTATCCAATTTCTTTGACCAATTGACTTCGGATTGAGCACAAAACTTGGGCAACATCATAATATGGTGGGAGGAGTCATTTGGTGAGTTTTGAGTGAAATCCAATCACCATAACTGTGCAATCCTACAACCACTTCATGAATGGTACAAACTTGAAGTATCCAATTTATTTGACCAATTGAATTCTGATCGAGCCCAAGACTTGCGGAGCATCATAATACGGTGGGAGGAGTCATTTGGTGAGTTTTGAGTGAAATCCAAACGCTAGAACTGTGCAACGCACCAAGCCCTTGATTTACAGTACGAACTTCGTACGAACTTGAAGTGTCCCATTTCTTTGACCAATTGATTTTGGATCGACCTCAAGACTTAGGCAACATCATAATATGGTGGGAGGAGTTATTTGGGGAGGTTGGAGTGAAATTCAATCCCTGGAGCTATGCAATGCACCAACCACTCCATTTACAGTACGAACTTCGTACCAACTTAAGGTGTCCAATTTATTGACCAAAAACTTGGGCAACATCATAATATGGTGGGAGGAGTCATTTGGTGAGTTTAGCGTGTAATCCAATCACTAGAATTATGCAATGCACCACCCACTCCATTTACGGTCTGAACGTCGTACGAACTTGAGGTATCCAATTTCTTTGACCAATTGACTTCAGATAGAGCCCAAAACTTGCCCAACATCATAAAATGGTGTGAGGAGTCATTTGGTGAGTTTTAAGTGAAATCCAACAACTAGAACAATGCAATCCGACAACCACTCCACGAAAGGTACGAACTTGAAGTATCCAATTTATTTGACCAACTGATTTCAGATCGAGCCGAAGACTTGGTCAACAACATAATACGGTGGGAGGAGTTATTTGGTGATTTTTGAGTGAACTCCAATCACAAGAACTATGCAATGCACCAACCACTCCATTTACGGTACGAACTTCGTACGAACTGGAAGTGTCCAATTTTTCTGACCAATTGATTTCAGATTGAGCCCAAAACTTGGGAAACATCGTAATATGGTGGGAGGATTTATGTGATGAATTTTTTATTGAAATCCAAGCACTAGAACTGTGCAATCCTACAACCACTATGTGTGACGTATGAACTTCGAACGAACTCGAAGTGTCCAATTTGTTTGGCCAATTTATTTCGGATGGAGACCAAAACTTGGGCAACATCGTAATACGGTGGGAGGAGTCGGTTGATGAGTTTTCAGTGAAATCCAAGCACTAGAACTATGCAATCCTACAACCAGCCCGTGTACGGTACGAACATCGTAGAACTTGAAGTGTCCAATTTCTTTGAACAATAGATTTCGGATCATTCAAAAACTTGGGCAACATCATAATATGATGGAGGAGTCAATTGGTGAGTTTCGAGTGAAATCCAATCACTAGAACTATGCAAGGCACCAACCACTCCATTTACGGTACGAACTTCGTACGAACTTGAAGTGTCCAATTTCTTTGACCAATTGATTTCAGATGGAGCCCAAAACTTGGGCAACATCATAATATTGTGGGAGGACTCATTTGGTGAGTTTTGAGTGAAATAAAATCACTAGAACTATGCAATCCTACAACCACTCCATGAAAGGTACGAACTTGAAGTATCCAATTTTTTTGACCAATTTATTTTGGATCGAGCCCAAAACTTGGGTACAATCATAATATGGTGGGAGGATTTATTTGTTGAGTTTTCAGTGAAATCGACTTTCTAGAACTATGCAATGCACCAACCACTCCATGAAAGGTACAAACTTAAATGCAACCGGAAGTGTCCAATTTCTTTGACCAAATAGTTTCGGATCGAGGAAAAAACATGGCCAACCTGATAATATGGTGGAAGGAGTCATTTGGTGAGTTTTGAGTGAAATCTAATCACTAGAACTATGCAATCCTACAACCACTCGGTGAACAGTACGAACTTCGTTTGAACATGAAGTGTCCAATTTCTTTGACCAATTGATTTCGGATCGAGCCCAAAACTTGGGCAACATCATAATATGGTGGGAGGAGTCATTTGGTGAGTTTTGAGTAAAATCTAATCACTAGAACTATGCTATGCACCAACCATTCCATTTACGGTATGAAATTCGTACTAACTTGAAGTGTCCAATTTCTTTGACCAATTGATTTCGGATCTAGCCCAAAACTTGGGCAACATCATAATATGGTGGGAGGAGTCATTTGGTGAGTTTTGAGTCAGATCCAATCACTAGAACTTCGCAATCCTACAACCACTCCATGAAACGTACGAAGTTCGTACGAACTTGAAGTATCCAATTTCTTTGACCAATTCATTTCGGATCGAGCCCAAAACTTGGGTAACATCATAATATGGTGGGAGGATTTATTTGTTGAGTTTTCAGTGCAATCCAATCTCTAGAACTATGCAATGCACCAACCACTCCATGAAAGGTACGAACTTCGTACGAACTTGAAGTGAACAATTTCTTTGACCAAATGATTTCGGATCGAGGAAAAAACATGGGCAACATGATAATAAGGTGGAAGGAGTCATTTGGTGAGTTTTGAGTGAAATCCAATCACTAAAACTATGCATTCCTACAACCACTCGGTGTACAGTACGAACTTCGTACGAACATGAAGTATCCCTTTTCTTTGACCAATTCATTTCGAATCAAGCCCGAAACTTGGGCAACATATAATATGGTGGGAGTAATCATTTGGTGATTTTTGAGTGAAATCCAATCACCAGAAATATGCAATGCACCAACCACTCCATGTACGGTACGAACTTCGTATGAACTGAAGTGTCCAATTTCTTTGACTAATTGATTTCAGATCGAGCAAAAAACTTGGGCAACATCATAATATGGTGGGAGGAGTCATTTGGTGAGTTTTGAGTTAAATCCAATCACTAGAACTATGCAATCCTACAACCACTCCGTATACGAGTACTAATTCGTGCGAACATGAAGTGTCCCTTTTCTTTGACCAATTGATTTCGGATCGTGCCCAAAACTTGGGCAACATCATAATATGGTGGGAGCAGTGAGTTGGAGAGTTTTGAGTGAAATCCAATCACTAGAAATATGCAATGCCGACAGAACCCGAACCAAATTTAGCCACGAAACCCGACTGGATCCTGTGGAAGTTCCGACATCATCGCGATGCCGGGCCCACATACTAAAAGAAACCCTCTTCCCGAGACAAACCGTTAAAGGCGTCAAGACTTCTGCCGAAAAACGGGCATAGTCTCCGCAGAAATGCAAACGAACCCAAAAGTTCCAACCTGTTCAAAAACAAAAGAATAGTATAACCAACTACCAGCATGCAATAAATATATAACAGGCCTCCGGCCAACAAGTTCGACCCTAATGGCCAATAACAGGACAACTAAGAGCATTCAAGTTTAACAGCGGAAATTCAAAGTTAAGATAAGGGACACGAAGTCCTACAATTAAGTCGACGCTCGAGAAGAGAAGCACTCGGCCGGACAGTATCGAAGCACGACTACGGCCTGGGGGGGCGCAAAACAGAAAGAGTGTGAGTGGACAAAAACAAAGTTTTGCATACTTAAATCAGTGTACTAACCCCACCGTTTCAAAACAATGCAAACCATGCATATGAAATCATTTATAGAAGTAGTCCTTCAAAACCCAATAATTACAATGAAATAACACAAAAGTCATATCGCATCAAGCTTTCCCATTCTTCCCCACACTCGAACAACCACGTGCTACAAGCACGACAAGCAAGGAAGGATCCTCACTAAATAAAATACGAATACGAAAGTACTAACATATACATATAGACTAACACATGCGTATAGGTATAATATGACCTCGACACCAAATACAAGTACCAGGGGAAACAATCCAACAGGGGATTGTTTAACTGGACACCGAGACAGAATTCACGATGTTCTCATGCCCAGGATAACTGGACATCAGACGGCATCGTAATGGCCTCGTGCCCAGGGTCAAGCCGTCCAATTGGGACTAAGCTCCCCGCCCGCATGGCAGAATCCTCCATATCCATACGTCCAAAATAAGTCATATGCGCAGACTACCCAATCAAGGGTCTACGGCTACACCCGGTCTTAATGCAATCGGATCGAACCATACTCAAGTAATCATAACATAAGAACAGGGAGAGGTACATAACAAAGTGCCAACTGCACTCAAATCAATCGCTACACGATATTCAATATACATATTTAACCACATGTACCCGAACCCCAAAATATTACACACTAGGACATATATAAGTCCAACAATCCAATAACATCATATATATTCAAGATAAGGACATCACCGTCCCAAACATACAATACTATAGTTAAAATAGACATAAACGTCAAATGATGGTGTAAAAATCCATATACCATTAAAATGTCATAATCATCAAGATGCATATTCAAAAGCGTACTTCAAATTCAAGTCAAGAAAACGTCAAGTCAAACCCCAAGTAAAACATAATAGAATAGGTACTATCCCTTTAAAAATATAAAGACCGAACCCCAAACGTATTACTCAAAATATACATATATATATATATATACAAAACATAATTATCCTTTAAAATACAATAACTCAAACTCAAGCATTCGAAATTCCACGTATAACTCGACATCCCTTAAATTCATACTTTAAAACAACATAAATAGTGATTCATTAAAATATAATTGAAAGTCCAATCCCGTATACATATATGTCCCAAAACTCCATATCAAAGTAGATATACATATATATTCAAAGTAGATATATATATATATATATATATATATTCAAAGTAGATATATATATATATATATATATATATATATATTCAAAGTAGATATATATAATTATTTTCAAAGTAGATATATATATATAATATATATTCAAAGTAGATATATATATATATATATATATACATATAATCGAAATCTAAGTAATTATAATTCATAAGGTTTAAACATCAAAACCGAATACGTAATCAACCGGACTATACTAACGTCCAAATCTTACCGCCCAAATACTCAATTCAAAGTATAGGTATAAGTTTCTCAAAAAGATATAAAGTATAACCCACGACATTCGTAACAATAAAATATTAAAGTCTGAAACCCAACAAAACCATAAACTCAATTATTAAATATAATTCATAAGGAAAATCCATCAAATTCCACCGTACCCAATTCCGTACATAAATACTACCGGACGCTTGACTCGTCCCAAAATCAATACTTAAAGATAAGCATATTAATAAAATATAGCCAACAAGGCCCCACAAACAAACCGGCAACCGAAATCATATATAACACTCAAATATCAATTCAATCATAATAAACCCATCAAAGGTCAAATCAAGATTTAAAACAATATTTAAATCTCATTTATATGCATCACATTCAATTCTTAAAATCATGTTCGTTTGAAAACAAAGTCCACTCACCGTTGGTCACACGTTGCCCAACCCTGAAAGGGTTCCTCTCGAGGATCACGAAGAGCTTGAGAACCTAATTCAAGAATACGAGGATTAAGATTAACAACCGGACCGGCGATAACCTTAAAAGTCAACCCTAACCAAACCCGACTCAAGTGTACCATTACGTCGTACGAGGAATTCTAAGGTCAACGACGTTCGTTAGGAGACGAGACGACCTCGGGAGACGCTCGATCAACCCCGGTCAAACTTTACTCGAATAGGTCAAACCGGGCCCGTGGGTCCCATGACCTCCAAACTTAGATCCGAAAGCTCCTATAGGTTCACTACGGCTTAGAGAACACGTCTTGAAAGTTTGGTCTCGATCGGACAGTCGGATTGCTCACGATCGCACGATCGCACGATTACGATTTAATTCAAACTTGAAGTCATTGATCCGAAGCATCTGGGACTCCGAATCACGATCCATCAAATCCTATATGTTCCTAGAAATACGGGGAACAACATACGTGAATTCGGATTCGATCCAACGGTCCGAACACATCGAACCCAAGCAACGCATAATAGGCATACATTGGTTCGAGGTCCAAACGACGTCCGAATCGGAATCTGAACATACGTACGCGCTCACGACGACACGAGGATCGCATTGGGAGAAAGAACCGCCACCACACAGCCGCCACGAGCCGCAACACGGGCCGACATCACGTGGTGGGTGTGGTGAGCGTTTCCGGCCAACGACGAAACTTCAAATCGGGCAACACCACATATACCAAACGAAACTAGGGGCAGAGGGGAGGCTCGGGGTTCACGACCACCACCGGCAATACCAAACAGCCACCGGCTGTTTGAAAAGAGAGGGAGGCCCGGGGTGAGAGGGAGAGAGAGAGATAGGGCTGACTTGGCCCAATCAAAATTTTTCTTTGTTTTTATCTAATTTTTAAATTATTAAAATATTCCACTTTATCACTTGGAAACAAAATTAATAGTGCCGCACGTCCCCGAACTTGTTTCGACGAGCCGGACGCAACGGCGCAGTCCGTTTCCCCAAATTGTCGTCCGAAAATTAAGTTGACCAAAGTGCCCCTTTAATTATTAAATTCCAATTTAATTTCAATTAATCCTATTTAATTCTTTTTAATTCTTTTTTTAAATTCTTTATTTATTTAACTCAATTAATTAATTTATTTTCTTTTAATTTTTGGGTCAGGGTCGTCACAAATGCACCAACCACTCCATTTACGGTACCAACATCGTACGAACTTGAAGTGTCCAATTTCTTTGACCAATTGATTTCGGATCGAGCAAAAAACTTGGGCAACATCATAATATGGTGGGAGGAGTCATTTGGTGAGTTTTGAGGGAAATCCAATCACTTAAACTATGCAATGCACCAACCACTCCATTTACGGTACAATTTCTTTAAACCGTTGATTTTGGATCGAGCCCAAAACTTGGGCAACATGATATTAAGGTGGGAGGAGTCATTTGGTGAGTTTTGAGTGAAATCCAATCACTAGAACTATGCAATCCTACAACCACTCCATGAAAAGTACGAACTTTCTACGAACTTAAAGTATCCAATTTCATTGATCAATTGACTTCGGATAAAGCCCAAAACTTGGGCAACATCATAATGTGGTGGGAGGAGTCATTTGGTGAGTTTTGATTGAAATCCAATCAATAGAACAGTGCAATCCTACAACCACTCCGTGTACAGTACGAACTTCGTACGAACAAGAAGTGTCCCTTTTCTTTTACCAATTGATTTCGGATTGAGCCTGAAACTTGGGCAAAACCACAATATGGTGGGAGGAGACATTTGATGAGTATTGAGTGAAATCGAATCACTAAAACTATGCAATGCACCAACCACACCATTTACGGTACGAACTTGAAATGTCCAATATCTTTGACCAATTCATTTCGAATCGATCCCAAAACTTGGGCAACATTGTAATATGGTGGGAGGAGTCATTTGGTAAGTTTTGAGTGAAATCCAATCACTAGAACTATGCGATCCTACAACCACCCCATGAAAGGTACGAACTTGAAGTATCCAATTTCTTTGACGAATTGATTTCGGACAGAGCGTAAAACTTGGACAACATCATAATATGGTGGGAGGAGTCATTTGTTGAGTTTTGATTCAAATCCAATCAATAGAATAGTGCAATCCTACAACCACTCCATGTACAGTACGAACATGAAGTGTCCCTTTTCTTTTACCAATTGATTTCGGATCGAGCCCAAAATTTGGGCAACACCAAAATATGGTGGGAGGTGTCATTTGGTGAGTATTGAGTGAAGTCGAATCGCTAAAACTATGCAATGCACCAACCACACCATTTACGGTATGAACTTGAAGTGTCCAATTTCTTTGACCAATTGATTTCGGATCGATCTCAAAACTTGGTCAACATCGTAATATGGTGGGAGGAGTCATTTCGTGAATTTTGAGTGAAATCCAATTACTAGAACTGTGCAATGCGCCAACCACTCCATTTACGTCACGAACTTCCTACGAACTCGAAGTGCGCAATTTCTTTGACCAAATGATTTCGGATCGAGGCCAAAACTTGGGCAACATCGTAATATGGTGGGAGGAGTCATTTGATGAGTTTTTAGTGAAATCCAATCTCTAAAAATATCCAATGCACCAACCGCTCCATTTACTTTACGAACTTCGTACGAATTTGAAGTGTGCAATTTCTTTGACCAAACGATTTCGGATCAAGCAAAAAACTTGGGCAACATAATAATATGGTGGGAGGAGTCATTTGATGAGTCTTTAGTGAAATCCAATCACTAGAACTATCCAAAGCACCAACCACTCCATTTACGGTACGCACTTCATACGAACTTGAAGTGCGTACCGTAAATGGAGTCCAAAACTTGGGCAATATCGTAATATGGTGGGAGGACCCCTTTGGTGAGTTTTGAGTGAAATCCAATTACTAGAACTATGCAATCCTGCATCCACTCCATTTACGGTACGAACTTGAAGTGTCTGATTTCTTTGCCCAATTCATTTCGGATGGAGCCCAAGAGTTGGGCAACGTCATAATATGGTGGGTGGAGTCATTTGGGGAGTTTTGAGTGAAATCCAATCACTAGAACTATGCAATGTACCAACCACTCCATTTACGGCACGAACTTCGTACAAACTTGAAACGTACAATTTCTTTGACCAATTGATTTCGGATCAAGCAAAAAACTTGGGCAACATCATAATATGGTGGGAGGAGTAATTTCTTGAGTTTTCATTTAAATCCAATCACTAGAACTATGCAATGCACAAACCACTCCATCTACGGTACAAACTTCGTACGAACTTGAAAAGTGCAATTTCTTTGACCAGTTGATTTCGAATCGAGGAAAAAACTTAGCAACATCATAATATGGTGGGAGGAGTCATTTCTTGTGTTTTGAGTGAAATCCAATCAGTAGAACTATGCAATCCTACGAACAAGTATCCAATTTATTTGACCTATTGATTTCGAATCGAGCCCAAGAGTTGGGCAACATCATAATATGGTGGGTGGTGTCATTTGGTGAGTTTTGAGTGAAATCCAATCACTAGAACTATGTAATGCACCAACCACTCCATTTACGGTACGAACTTCGTAAGAACTTGCAGTATGCAATTTCTTTGACCAATCGATTTTGGGTTGAGTAAAAAACTTGGGCAACATCATAATATGGTGGGATGGGTAATTTGATGAGTTTATCGTGAAATCCAATCACTAGAACTATCCAATGCACCAACCAATCCATTTACGGTACGAACTTAACTGCATTTAACTTGAATTGTACAGTTTCTTTGACCAATTAACTTCGGATCGAGTTCAGAACTTGTGCAACATCGTAATATGCTAGGAGGAGTCATTTGGTGAGTTTTGAGTGAAATCCAATCACTAGAACTATGCAATCCAACAACCACTCCATTTACGGCACGAAGTTCGTACGAACTTGAAGTGTGCAATTTCTTGGACCAATTGATTTCGGATCGAGGCCAAGACTTGGGCCACATCATAATATACTAGAGAGAGTCATTTGGTGAGTTTTGAGTGAAATCCAATCACTAGAACTATGCAATGCACTAACCACTCCCTTTACAGTACCAACTTCGTACGTACTTGAAGTTTGCAATTTCTTTGACCAATTGATTTCATATCGAGCCCAAAACTTGGGCAACAACATAATATGGTGGGAGGACTAATTTGGTGAGTTTTGAGTGAAAGCCAATCACTAGAACTATGCAATGCACCAACCACTCCATTTACGATACGAACTTCGTACGAACTTGAAGTGTCCAATTTCGTTGTCCAATTGAGTTGGGATTGGGCAAAAAACTTAGGCAACATCATAATATGGTGGGAGGAGTCATTTGGTGAGTTTTGAGTGAAATACAATCAGTAGAACTTTGCAATCCAACAACCACTCCATGAAAGGTACGAACTTCGTACGAACATTAAGTTCTTTTTCTTTGACCAATTGATTTCGAATCGAGCCCAAAACTTGGGCAACATCATAATATGGTGGGAGGAGTCATTTCATGAGTTTTGAGTGAAATCCAACCACTAGAACTATGCAATCCTACAACTATTCCATGAAAGGTACGAACTTCTTACGAACTTGAAGTATCCAATTTCTTTCACCAATTGATTTCGGATCGAGCCCAAACCTTGGGCAACACAATAATATCGTGGGAGGAGTCATTTTGTGAGTTTTTACTGAAATCCAATCACTAAAACTTTGTAATGCACCAACCACTCCATTTACAAAGACGAACTCCGCATTTAACTTGAAGTGTCCAATTTCTTGGACCAATTGATTTCAGATCGAGCCCAAATCTTGGGCAACATCATAATATGGTGGGAGGAGTCATTTGATGAGTTTTAAGTGAAATCCAACCAATAGAACTATGCAATCCAACAACCATTCCATGAAAGGTACGAACTTGAAGTATCCAACTTCTTTGACCAATTGATTTCGGATAGATTCCAAACCTTTGGCATCATCATAATATGGTGGGAGGTGTCATTTTGTGAGTTTTAAGTAAAATCCAATAACTAGAACTACGCAATGCTCCGACCACTACATTTACCTGTACGAAATTGCACGAACTTGAAGTGTCCAATTTCTTTGACCAACTCATTTCAGATCCAGCCCAAAACTTGGTCAACATCGTAATATGGTGGGAGTAGTCATTTGGTGAGTTTTTACTGAAATCCAATCACTAAAACTTTGTAATGCACCAACCATTCCATTTACGGTACGAACTTCGTACGAACTTGAAGTGTCGAATTTCTTTGACCAATTGATTTCAGATCGAACCCAAATCATGGGCAACTTCATAATATTGTGGGAGTAGTCATTTGGTGAGGTTTGAGTTAAATCCAATCACTAGAACTTTGCATTCCTGCGGCCACTCCATTAAATGTATGAACTTCGTAAGAACTTGAAGTGTCCAATTTCTTTGACCAATTGATGTTGGATCGAGCCCAAAACTTGGGCAACATCAAAATATGATTGGAGGAGTCACTTGGTGAGTTTTGAGTGAAATCCAATTACTAGAACTTAGCAATCCTACAACCACTCCATGAAAGGTGCGAATTTCGTAAGAACTTGAAGTGTCCAATTTCTTTGACCAATTGATTTCGGATCGAGCCCAAAACTTGGGTAACATCATAATATGGTGGGAGGAGTCATTTTGTGAGTTTTTAGTAAAATCCAATAACTAGAACTACGCAATGCTCCGACCACTACATTTACTGTACGAACTTGAATTGTCCAATTTATTTGACCAACTCATTTCAGATCGAGCCCAAAACTTGGGCCACATCGTAATATGTGGGAGGAGTCATTTGGTGAGTTTTTACTGAAATCCATTCACTAAAACTTTGTAATGCACCAACCATTCCATTTACGGTACGAACTTCGTGCAAACTTGAAGTGTCGAGTATCTTTGAACAATTGATTTCAGATTGAGCCCAAATCTTGGGCAACTTCATAATATGGTCGGAATAGTCATTTGGTGAGGTTTGAGTTAAATCCAATCACTTGAACTTTGCCATCCTGCGACCACTCCATGAAATGTATGAACTTCGTAAGAACTTGAAGTGTCCAATTTCTTTGACCAATTGATTTCGGATCGAGCCCAAAACTTGGGCAACATCACAATATGGTGGGAGGAGTCATTTCATGAGTTTTGAGTGAAATTGAACCACTAGAACTATGTAATCCTACAACCATTCCATGAAAGTTACGAACTTCTTACGAACTTGAAGTGTACAATTTTTTTGACCAATTGATTTCAGATCGAGCCCAAACCTTGGGCAACATCATAATATGGCGGGAGGAGTCATTTTGTGAGTTTTGAGTGAAATCCAATAACTGCACGAACTTCGTACGAACTCGAAGTGTCCAGTTTCTTGACCAACTCATTTCAGATCGAGCCCAAACTTGGGCAACAACGTAATATTGTGGGAGGAGTCATTTGGTGAGTTTTTACGGAAATCCAATCACTAAAACTTTGGTTCAGACCGAATTGAGTTTAGATCGAATTGGAGGAGTCATTTTCAATTGAGTTCAGATCGAGCGAAATCTCGGGCAACATCATAATATGGTAGGAATAGTCATTTGGTGAGGTTTGAGTGGAATCTGATCACTAGAAATATGCAATGCACCAACCACTACATTTACGGTACCAAGTTCGTACGTACTTGAAATGTGCAATTTCATGGACCAATTAATTTCGGATCGAGCCCAAAACTTGGGCAACAACATAATATGTTAGGTGGACTCATTTGGTGAGTTTTGAGTGAAATCCAATCACTAGAACTATGCAATGCACCAACCACTCCATTTACGGTACGAACTTCGTACGAACTTGAAGTGTCCAATTTCTTTGACCAATTGATTTTGGATTGTGCCCAAATCTTGGGCAACATCATAATACGGGGGGAGGAGTCATTTTGTGAGTTTTGAGTGAAATCCAATCACTAGAACTTAGCAATCCTACAACCATTCCATGAAAGGTACGAACTTCTTGAGAACTCGAAGTATCCAATTTCTTTGACCAATTGATTTCGGATCGAGCCCAAACCTTGGGCAACATCACAATATGGTGCGAGGAGTCATTTTGTGAGTTTTGGGCGAAATCCAATTACTAGAACTACGCAATGCTCCGACCACTACATTTACTTGTACGAACTTCGTACGAACTTGAAGTGTCCAATTTCTTTGACCAACTCATTTCAGATCCAGCCCAAAACTTGGGCAACATCGTAATATGGTGGGATGAGTCATTTGGTGAGTTTTTACAGAAATCCAATCACTAAAACTTTGCTATGCACCAACCACTCCATTTGCGGTATGAACTTCGTACGAACTTCAAGTGTCCAATTTCTTTGACCAATTGATTTCAGATGGAGCCCAAATCATGGGCAACATAATAATATGGTGGGAGGAGTCATTTGATGAGTTTTAAGTGAAATCCAGCCACTAGAACTATGCAATCCTACAACCATTCCATGAAAGGTACGAACTTCTTACGAACTTGAAGTATCCAATTTCTTTCACCAATTGATTTCGGATTGAGCCCAAACCTTGGGCAACATCATAATATGGTGGGAGTAGTCATTTTGTGTGTTTTGAGTGAAATCCAATAACTAGAACTACGCAATGCTCCGACCACTACAATTACTGTACGAACTTCGTACGAACTAGAAGTGTCCAATTTCTTTGACCAACTCATTTCAGATCGAGCCCAAAACTTGGGCAAAATCGTAATATGGAGGGAGGAGTCGTTTGGTGAGTTTTTACTGAAATCCAATCACTAAAACTTTGTAATGCACCAACCACTCCATTTACGGTACGAACTTCGCACGAACTTGAAGTGTCGAATTTCTTTGACCAATTGATTTCAGATCGAGCCCAAATCTTGGGCAACATCATAATATGGTGGGAATAGTCATTGTTAGCTCGCAAGTGCACGAGGCATTGGGTAGTATAGCATGTGTAAGTACGAGGTCGATCCCACGAGGATTGATGATAGATTGATTCAATTTGATTCCCTGCACAAAACAGAAATGAAAAGAAAATAAATAAAGCAAGAAAGAAAGAAAGAAAATAAATTAACTCAAGCAAATTAGTTACCAAGTTCAATTTAGATTCAAAGATTGATTCTAGCTAAAGTATGATTAAGCCATGGTGTCTGGTCCTAACCTTGTATTCCTAATTCCCTAATTAGATCCTTGTTGTCGAACCTAAATTAAGCATTAGAAATCCATTAAGCAAAGAAGAATGTTTTAAACAACCAAGCATTTATCTAATCCCTGTTGTCGAACGTCCATACATACTCTTCCTATTCATAGTTCAACTTGAATTAATGCATGGTGTCTACTCTTAATTCAAACCAAGATAGCTAACATACAAGTTTTAATGGTGATCACTCATTCAAACAAGCATATTAACTTATAAGCATAATGAATAAGAACAAGAACTATAATTGAAACTTGAAAACTAATTAAACTTGAAAACTTAAGAAAAGAATTTACATTACAATGAAAAATAAATTACAACTAAGAGAAACTTAAATTAAAATTTAGCAAAAGGATTTTTACAACAACTGAGAACTAAAAAGAAAACTAAGAGAATTTGAGGGAGAGAAGGGAGAGGAGCTCTAGAGAGATGTTTGAGAGCTCCCCCTCTTGGGGTGTGTTTACAAGTTCGGAGAACCTCACTATATATAGGCTTAAGGGAAGTAAAATTCTAAATTGAGTATTGCTTCTACCTACAACACTCACTTCACCAACTTACAACACTCAATTCACCAACTTTACCTAACTTGCCCACTAAAAATAATTAGCTCATGCATATGTCATGCATGACAATGCATTGCAGTCTGCTTTTGCGCTCGTTTTGGGCTTGTTCCTCCATTCTGAAAAATCTGGAAAAATATGGATCTTGAAGTTCTTTGAATTATCTTTCCAAGCATATGCAGCCCAGCTCAAGGAAAAATCGGAAAGACCTTCAAATGTCATTTTTGGCCCAGTAACGCAGATCCTGCCGATTTTGACCTTAAGCTGCCAAAACTTGTATAACTTCCTCTAGAGGACTCGGAATCATGAACCCTAAGATGCTCCAGAAAATAGACTTCCGTATCTTTCCAACGATGTATGGCTCATTATCTGGTTCTTCTTGAGCAAGTACAGTCCAATCTGTGAAGTTGACTGATCTGCAGACACCTTTTTGAGCTAACTTGTCTCCAAAATGCATTTAATGAGTTTTAAGCTTATTATACTGAAACAAACACAAAATAGATTAAAAGCACAAGTTTAACTCAAAAACATAACCAAATCATAAGTTAGAAGGGTACAAAATGATATGTAATTATGCACCGATCAAATACCCCCAAACCTATATTTTGGTAGTCCTCGAGCAAAACAAAAGGAAAACAAAGATAATAAATAAATAAAATTAATTAGACCACTTTCGCAGGTAACTCGATTGCATTGAGCATATGCAACAAGCCTTTAAACCTCTAGGCATCTCTCGTAGGAGGAGTTGTGTCTCCTGAGGGTTTAACAGATACGATACCCACAAACGTTTTACTGACTCTACAAAACAAAGTAGTTAGAAAAACTTATTAGATTTGTTAGTCCTTAAGCAAAACAACAACAAAAACAACAAAAACTCAAAACAATCTTTCTGAACATTTTCTGAAGAGAAATGACTAATGCACATGACTAAAAAGTTTTAATAATAAAAGCTCATTTTTAGACATTATTCACAATGTGGCAAAGTTCAAAACATAACATGCTCAAAGTGTAGTAGTGTGATAGCCAAATGCAACAAATTCTCCAATCTTAGTTTTCACACAATTTCAAAAATCATACAAAGCACAAATTCAACTTCAAATCTCACCAAAGTTGTCCTCTCACAAATGAATCACTCAGAAGAGGGCTACAATGCATCACTCAGTTAAAAACATGAGATTAGAGTTAAACCATAAGAGAATTAACTCACAATAGAAAGATGAGGAACTTGCATTATATGATCTCAAGAAGGATGCCAAACATTTAAAAGTAGGAAAATGGATGCAATTCAATCACATGACATTTAGGATCAATTTAGGTCTTTATCATAGGTTGTAATGGGGCCAAGGGTGTAAGGTGAGTGAGAAATGAAAGGTATGGATAACACAAAGTCCAAAGAACTCACAATGTAAGAGCATAAAACAATTGTTTCCAAGACTTCGAATCATCACAATGAGGATTTTATTTTATTTTTTTAAAAAACTCCTTATACCTCCATTTATAAGGATTCACACTCCTTTCTTTTAATTGAACAACCACCAATTTATTTTGAGGCCAATAAAGAAACCCAAAAATGAATTTTCAATCAACCACAATCACAACATTCTCTTTTCTTCCACCAATTGGGTGATTTTTTTGTTTGTTTGTATTTTCAATATATAATACCCCTTCCCAAACATAGCATGAAAAACACATCACAATTAAAGCTCATGAGTTCCTTAGAAAAGGTAAATACTTGTTTTTCAGGCTAAGGCGAGGAAATATAATTGGTTAAATGAAAGAAAGGTTTACATGTAGGCTCAAAATGGTTAACAATGGAAAAATCATGCTTAAGCATGCATAAGCTTAGCTTGAAAGGCACAAACGATCCAAAGAGGGCCTTAATATCATTTCTTAAATGTCATGTAATTAAATTGAATATGAATGAATGACTTTTAAGTTCTCAACCAATTCAATGAATAATGAGATCAAACAACAACGTAGATGACAAGAAAATAAGAGTATGTGTATAATACTCATGAAATGAAGCACAAGGCTCAAAAGCTTACATTATATGGTTATACAAGTTTAATTTATGCTTGATACAGTTCTTTGGATCATGCAAATCCTTTAATTGGAAAATTATGAAACAAATGGCAAGTGTAAAGAGGGTTTCGAACATATCATGCTAGAACTATGCCAAAAGTTTTAATTTTTTTAATTTTCTTTTTGAAATAAAAGAAATCCAATTTTCATTTAAGTCATGCAAACATTTATCACAATCTCATAACATGTGTTCGGATAGTGACTCAAAATAAAAACAAAGCAAGACTAAAATAAAACAGAAAAACAAAATTTTTTTATAAAATTTTTATTTTAAGAATACGCAATTATACATGCATGGTGTCTACTCTTAATTCAAACCAAGATAGCTAACATACAAGTTTTAATGGTGATCAATCATTCAAACAAGCATATTAACTTATAAGCATAATGAATAAGAACAAGAACTATAATTGAAACTTGAAAACTAATTAAACTTGAAAACTTAAGAAAAGAATTTACATTACAATGAAAAATAAATTACAACTAAGAGAAACTTAAAGGAAAATTTAGCAAAAGGATTTTGTTACAACAATTGAGAATTAAAAAGACAACTAAGAGAATTTGAGGGAGAGAAGGGAGAGGAGCTCTAGAGAGATGTTTGAGAGCTCCCCCCCTTGGGGTGTGTTTACAAGTTTGGAGAACCTCACTATATATAGGCTTAAGGGAAGTAAAATTCTGAATTGAGTATTGCTTCTACCTACAACACTCAATTCACCAACTTAAAACACTCAATTCACCAACTTTACCTAACTTGCCCACTAAAAATAATTAGCTCATGCATATGTCAGGCATGACAATGCATTGCAGTATGCTTTTGGGCTCGTTTTGGGCTTGTTCGTCAATTCTGAAAAATCTGGAAAAATATGGATCTTGAAGTTCTTTGAATTATCTTTCCAAGAATATGCAGCCCAGCTCAAGGAAAAATCAGAAAGACCTTCAAATGTCATTTTTGGCCCAGTAACGCAGATCCTGCCGATTTTGACCTTAAGCTGCCAAAACTTGTATAACTTCCTCTAGAGGACTCGGAATCATGAACCGTAAAATGCTCCAGAAAATAAACTTCCGTATCTTTCCAATGATGTATGGCTCATTATCTGTTTCTTCTTGAGCAAGTACAGTCCAATCCGTGAAGTTGACTGATCTGCAGACACCGTTTTGAGCTAACTTGTCTCCAAAATGCATTTAATGAGTTTTAAGCTTATTATACTGAAACAAACACAAAATAGATTAAAAGCACAAGTTTAAATAAAAACATAACCAAATCATAAGTTAGAAGGGTACAAAATGATATGTAATTATGCACCGATCAGTCATTTGGTGAGGTTTGAGTGAAATCCAATCACTAGAAATATGCAATGCACCAACCACTACATTTGCGGTACCAACTTCGCACGTACTTGAAATGTGCAATTTCATTGACCAATTGATTTCGGATCGAGGCCAAATCTTGGGCAACATCATAATATGGTGGGAATAGTTATTTGGTGAGGTTCGAGCGAAATTAAATCACTCAAAGTTTGCAATGCTACAACCACTCCAAGAAAAGTACGATCTTCGTAAGAACTTGAAGTGTTCAATTTCTTTGACCAATTGATTTCAGATCGAGCCCAAAACTTGGGAAACATCATAATATGGTGAGAAGAGCCACTTGGTGAGTTTCGAGTGAAATCCAATCACTAGAACTTTGCAATCCTACAACCCCTCCATGAAAGGTAGGACCCTCGTACGAACTTGAAGTGTCCAATTTCTTTGACCAATTGTTTTCAGATCGAGCAAAAAACATGGGCAACATCGTAATATGGTGGGAGGAGTCACTTGGTGTGGTTTGAGTGAAATCCAATCACTAGAACTTTGTAATGCACCAACCACTCCATTTACGGTACGAACTTCGTACGAACTTGAACTATCCAATTTCTTTGACCAATTGATTTCGGATCGAGCCCAAAACTTGGGCAACATCACAATATGGTGGGAATAGTCATTTGGGGAGTTTTGAGTGAAATCCAATCACTAGAACTTTTCAATCCTACAATCACTCCATGAAATGTACGAACTTCGTAAGAACTTGAAGTGTCCAATTTCTTTGACCAATTGTTTTCGGATGGAGCAAAAACCTTGGACAACATCATAATATGGTGGGAGGAGTCATTTGGTTAGGTTTGAGTGAAATCCAATCACTAGAACTATGCAATGCACCAACCACTACATTTACGGTACGAACTTGAAGTATCCAATTTCTTTGACCAATTCATTTAGGATCGAGCCAAAAACTTGGGCAACATCATGATATGGTGGGAGGAGTTGTTTGGATAGTTTTGAGTGAAATCCAATCACTAGAACTATGCAATGCACCAACCACTCCATTTACGATACGAACTTGAAGTATAAAAGGATCAATTGATTTCAGATCGAGCCAAAAACTTGGACAACATCATAATATGGTGGGTGGAGTCAGTCGGTGAGGTTTGAGTGAAATCCAATCACTAGAACTATGCAATGCACCAACCACTCCGTTTACGGTACGAACATGAAGTGCCCAATTTCTTTGACCAATTGATTTCGAATCTAGCCCAAAACTTGGGCAACATCATAATATGGTGGGGGAGTCATTTGTTGAATTTTAAGTGAAATCCAATCACTAGAACTATGCAATCCTACAACCACTCCATGAAAAGTACGAACTTCGTATGAACTTGAAGTATCCAATTTCTTTGACCAATTGATTTCGGATCGAGCCAGAACTTGGGAAACATCATAATATGGTGGGAGGAGTCATTTGGTAAATTTTGAGTGAAATCGAATCACTAGATCTATGCAGTGCACCAACCACTCCGTTCTTGTACGAACTTGAAGTGTACAATATCTATGACCAATTTATTTCGGATCGAACGTAAAACTTCGGCAACATCATAATATGGTAGGAGGAGTCATTTGGTGAGTTCTAAGTGAAATCCAATCACTAGAACTATGCAATCCAACAACGACTCCATGAAAGGTACGAACTTCGTACAACTTGAAGTATCCAATTTGTTTGACCAATTGATTTCAGATCAGTCCCAAATCTTTGGCAACATCATAATATGGTGGGAGGAGTCATTTGGTGAGTTTTGAGTAAAATCCAATCACTAGAACTATGCAGTGCAAAAAACCACTCCATTTCTTGTATGAAATTGAAGTGTACAATTTCTTTGACCAATTGATTTTGGATCGAGCCCAAAACTTGGGCAACATCATAATATGCTAGGAGGAGTCATTTGGTGAGTTTTGAGTGAAATCAAATCAATAGAAATATGCAATGCACCAACCACTACATTTACGGTACGAACTTCGTACGAACTTGAAGTGTCCAATTTCTTTGACCAATTGATTTCGGATCGAGCAAAAAACTTGGGCAACATCGTAATATGGTGGGAGGAGTCATTTGTTGAGGTTTGAGTGAAATCTTATCACTAGAACTTTGTAATGTACCAAGCACTCAATTTACGTTACGAACTTCGCATTTAACTTGAAGTGTCCAATTTCTTTGACCAATTGATTTCGGATCGAGCCCAAAACTTGGGGAACATTATAATATGGTTTGAGGGGTCATTTGGTGAGTTTTGAGTCACTAGAGCTATGCAATCCAACAACCACTCCATGAAAGATATAAACTTCGTACGAACGTGAATTATACAATTTTTTTCCCCAATTGATTTTGGATCGAGCCCAAAACTTGGGCAACATCATAATATGGTGGGAGGAGTCATTTGGTGAGTTTTGAGTGAAATCCAATCACAAGAACTATGCAATCCTACAACCAGTCCAGGAAAGGTATGAACTTCGACATTTACGAACTTGAAGCGTCCAATTTATTTGACCAATTGATTTTGGATCGAGCCCAAAACTTGGGCAACAACATAATATGGTTGGAGTAGTCATTTGGTTAGTTTTGAGTGAAATCCAATAACTAGAACTATGCGATCCAACAACCACTGCAATAAAGGTACCCATTTGCACGAACTTGACGTATCCAATTTCTTTGAACAATTCATTTCGGATTGAGCCCAAAACTTGGGCAACATCATAATATGGTGGGAGGAGTCGTTTGGTGAGGTTTGAGTGAAATCCAATCACTAAAACTATGCAATGCACCAACCACTCCATTTACGGTACGAACTTGAAGTGTCCAATTTCTTCGACCAATTGATTTCGGATCGAGCCCAAATGTTGGGCAACATCATAATATGGTGGGAATAGTCATTTGGTGAGTTTTGAGTGAAATCCAATCACTAGAACTTTGCAATCCTATAATCACTCCATGAAATGTACGAACTTCGTAAGAACTTGAAGTGTCGAATTTCTTTGACCAATTGATTTCGGATGGAGCAAAAAACTTGGGCAACATCATAATATGGTGGGAGGAGTCATTTGGTGAGTTTTGAGTGAAATCCATTCACTAGAACTATGCAGTGCAAAAAACCACAACATTTACTTGTATGAACTTGAAGTGTACAATTTCTTTGACCAATTGATTTCGGATCGAGCCCAAAACTTGAGCAACATCATAATATGGTGGGAGGAGTCATTTGGCGAGTTTTTAGTGAAATCCAATCACTAGAAATATGTAATGCACCAACCACTCCATTTACGGTACGAACTTGAAGTTTCCAATTTCTTTGACCAATTGATTTCGGATCGAGCCCAAAACTTGGGGAACATCATAATATCGTTTGAGGGGTCATTTTGTGAGTTTTGAGTGAAATTCAATCACTAGAGCTATACAATCCAACAACCACTCCATGAAGGGTATAAACTTCGTACGAACGTGAAGTATACAATTTCTTTCACCAACAGATTTCGGATCAAGCCCAAAACTTGGGCAACATCATAATATGGTGGGAGGCATCATTTGGTGAGTTTTGAGAGAAATCCAATCACAAGAACTATGCAATCCTACAACCAGTCCACGAAAGGTACGAACTTCGTACGAACTTGAAGAGTCCAATTTATTTGACCAATTGATTTCGGATCGAGCCCAAAACTTCTTCAACATCATAATATGGTGGGAGGAATCATTTGGTTAGTTTTGTGTGAAATCCAATCACTAGAACTATGCAATCCAACAACCATTCCGATAAAGGTACGAACTTCATACGAATTTGAAGTATCCGATTTCTTTTACCAATTGATTTCGGATCGAGCCCAAAACTTGGGCAACATCATAATATGGTGGGAGGAGTCATTTGGAGAGTTTTGAGTGAAATCCAATCACTGGAACTATGCAATGCACCAACCACTACATTTATGGTACGAACTTCGTACGAACTTGAAGTGTCCAATTTCTTTAACCAATTGATTTCGGATCGAGCAAAAAACTCGGGCAACATTGTAATATGGTGGGAGGAGTCATTTGGTAAGGTTTGAGTGAAATCCAATCACTAAATATGCAATGCACCAACCACTCCATTTACGGTACGAACTTGAAGTGTCCAATTTCTTCGACCAATTGATTTCGGATCGAGCCCAAATCTTGGGCAACATCATAATATTTTGGGAATAGTCATTTGGTGAGTTTTGAGTGAAATCCAATCACTAGAACTTTGCAATCCTGCAATCACTCCATGAAATGTACGAACTTCGTAAGAACTTGAAGTGTCCAATTTCTTTGACCAATTGATTTCGGATGGGGCAAAAAACTTGGGAAACATCGTAATATGGTGGGAGGAGTCATTTGGTTAGTTTTGAGTGAAATCCAATCACTAGAACTATGCAATGCACCAACCACTCTGTTAACTCGCAAGTGCACGGGCCATTGGATAGTATAGCATGTGTAAGTACGAGGTCGATTGATCGGTGCATAATTACATATCATTTTGTACCCTTCTAACTTATGATTTTGTTATGTTTTTGAGTTAAACTTGTGCTTTTAATCTATTTTGTGTTTGTTTCAGTATAATAAGCTTAAGACTCATTAAATGCATTTTGGAGACAAGTTAGCTCAAAACGGTGTCTGCAGATCAGTCAACTTCATGGATTGGACTATTCTTGCTCAAGAAGAACCAGATAATGAGCCATAAATCATTGGAAAGATACGGAAGTCTTTTTTCTGGATCATTTTACGGTTCATGATTCCGAGTCCTCTAGAGGAAGTTATGCAAGTTTTGGCAGCTTAAGGTCAAAGTCGGCAGGATTTGCGTTACTGGGCCAAAAATGACATTTGAAGGTCTTTCCGATTTTTCCTTCAGCTGGGCTTCATATGATTGAAAAGATAATTCAAAGTTCTTCAAGATCCATATTTTTCCAGATTTTACATAATGGAGGAACAAGCCGAAAACGAGCCCAAAAGTGGACTGCAATGCATTGTCATGCATGCCATATGCATGAGCTAATTATTTTTAGTGGGGAAGTTAGGTAAAGTTGGCGAAGTGAATGTTGTAGGTAGAAGCAATACTAAATTCAGAATTTTACTTCCCTTAAGCCTATATATAGTGAGGTTCTCCAAACTTGTAAACACACCCCAAGGGGGGGAGCTCTCAAACATCTCTCTAGAGCTCCTCTCCCTTCTCTCCCTCAAATCACTACTAAAAAAATCGCAATAGACGTCGGTAAAACGACGACGGACCAAATAAATACCGTCGTTAAATTTTAAACGACGACGGTAATATAAACACCGACGTCGATTAGATACTAAAACACCTAAAAATTGGAAATTCATTTGGGTATTTTTAAAACACGACGCATGAAACTTTAAAAGAGTCGTCTTATGAAACATGCCAATCAGGTGAGAAAGCAGAAGACAAATAAACAACGTCGGTATGTGTAAATATACCGACATAGTAATTATAGACGTCGTTTTACATATAATACCGACGTGTTAAGAATAAAATAAACACGACGGTAATGTATTATTAACAGACATATCGCATGTTAGAAATTATTATTATTAACCACGTTGGTTCTATTATAAATCATGACGTTTAATTGTAAACAATCAACGGCGAATAATGTAATACTACTGTCGTATAGGGTTGTAGTAACCACGTCGTTTCCCTTAAATGAGCGTCGTATTAATTTTTATACGTCGGTGCCTATTTGTGAACCGTCGTTTTTATTTTTTTAAAAGATTTTTTTCCATTGGTATCTACGTCAGTATCTTATAAATGAGGTCGTTTTATTTTACTTATACCACGTCATTTTTTATAAATAGCGTCGTCTTATATAACAATTCGACATTATTTAAATATTTTGCTACTAAAGTTGCACTGTTTCGATTACCGAGAAAAAATTTCACACTCCTCTCGTTTATTCTTCCCAAGTCCCCACTCTTCATCTTCGTCCCTGTCTGAAACTAATCGTCTTCCCACACTTCGCCTGCGTCACTGACCAGAACATACCACTTCAAAGACGAGAAAACCCGAGAAAACTTTCGTTGCAAGAAAAAGGTAACCATTGCTTCGTACTTTTTTAAACTTTCATTATATGTTTTATCTTTTGAAATGTTTATATGTTTTTTTCTTTTGAAAATCATTTTCGTTTTTCACTTTACGTACAAAGAAGGAAAGGGTATCGTACCAATACACTGTTTTTTGTATCTTGTCAATACGACGACGGTGCCGTCTTATTTGAGACGTTGGAAGCATATAATGACGACGGTATTTAAATAACGACGTCATAAAATAAATTCTACCATCGTTTTCTATGTTTGAAAATTATGAAATATTGCCATTTCCATGTTTTTTTCTCAATAGCAATAGATGAAAATCATTATAAGTGTTAGTTTTGTAATTCATTTAATCTTTTCCAATTTGATATAATATAAAGAAAAATAACTATCTGCTTTTTGACTTTCATGTTAATAAGACGACGGTAACTGATTCTTTACGTCGTTTTATTAATTAAACCACGTCTGTAATTAACTACGACGTGATAAAACAGTAATAACATCGGTGGTTAGTATATAGCGTCGTGTGAAACTAAATAATACGACGTTTTATGTATTTATCCACGTCGGTAAATAACTACCAACGTGATAAATTTAAATTACGTCATTACTTATTAGATAGCGTCGTTTGATGTTAAATACTACGTCGTATTATTAAAATTACCGTCGTGTTTAGTAGTTTATAATCTGAAATAATTTCACTTGCAGGTTTGATGTTTATCTGTAAACATGGTTTCTCAATCTCAAAGTAAGGCTTCTAGCTTGAGCAAAAAGAAAGCTACCTTGGAAAAGAATCAAGGTAAAGATCTTGAAGTTTCACAAGCTACAACCAAATCCTCTAAGAAGATGAAGTTTGTATCTTCTGGCGATAAAGCTTCAGACAAAGACGACTACTTTTGTTGAAGAACCAAAGTCGGGCGTGGTATAACCACAATGCCTCGTGTTGTGAAGAGAAAGTTTCAGAAAATCAAGCCAGTGATTGAGTACAACAAAAAGGGTCAACCATATGGCCTTGCAAATAAGGAGATGCAGTCCTACATTGGTGTCTTGGCACGCTCCGAGTCCCACTTTCTGACCTTAAATGGAAACAAGTGGACAAAAGAGCAGATTTGGGAAGCCATTGACATGGCTTTTGTTGTAGGCAAGGGGGGCAAGAACATGGTCTTATCTTCTGCTGGAAAGAAATGGAAGGATTTCAAGAATAAACTAACTAGGCAGCATATCCTTCCATTCATCAATGAGAAGGAGAAGTTAAATGAACCCCCTAAACTATATCCATTCATATTGAAAGCACAGTGGGATGCCTTTGTAGCTTCAAGGTTATCCAAAGAATTTAAGGCTGTGCATACTGAACAAAAACAGAGGAGGGAGAAATGCGAGTACAATCATCGGTTGTCTCGACGAGGATATGTTGGTTTGGAGGAGAGTTTGGAGGAAACCATGCCCGGGGTAGAAATCGATCGATCTACCTTATGGAAGAAAGCCAGAGAAGACAAACAGGGTAACTTTCCCAATCCAAAAGTTGCAGAAAAAGCAAAAATAATTGTAAGCTTCTAAATTTAGACAATTTCTGTTTTAAATTTGTAATAGACTGCATTTAATTTTTAATTAGACTTGCATGTGGATCTGACTTCCTGTTTTTGTTGACTTTAATGTGTCTTTGTGTTAAGATGAATTGCAACAAAAAGTCTCTGAAGGCACTCTCACTGTATCGGGAAGCAATGATGTGTTGACTATGGCTTTGGGTCTCGAGCATCTGGTGCGTTGAATATAAGCACACAAATTAAACCCTCTTTTTATCAATTGTAGTATGGAATGTAAGTAGGGATCGTTCTAGGCCGGGATTAGGAGGGAGCTAAATCACTTGAGATCTGACTCAAAAACTTAAAACAAAGTTTAAAACACTAAATTAGACTCAAAGAATGCAAAACTATACTTTAAAACACCAAAACAAACCAAAAGACTCAAATCAACAAGCGAACACTCAAAGCGCCTAAAAACCACTTTCTGGGCAGTTTTGAACACTAAGGAAGAATTTGGACGAAAATAAGTTATAACTTGACTCAAGACACTTTAAAACACAAACTAAACCACTTTCTAACTAATATGAGACTTCAAAATAAAGGGGGATTGGTTTTGACGAATTTGGAAACAAAGAAAACAGATTGTAATTAAAGCAGATTGTAAAACGAGTTTGGATGAAACTATGGATGGAAGGTTAGCTAGAGGGTTCTTCTCCACACATGACATACTTGCACAAAAACCAATTTTCAGTTGTTCTTTCGATAAATCATGGAACTCAACACCCCAGGTTAATTAGGTCCGCTTAACTTAACCTTCAAGTTCTCCTTAAGTTATTGAATTGGATGGGAAAGCGCATACAACAATTCAACACATTCTTCAAAAGTCCTTTACGTGAAAAGCACAATAAAGATACAATCAAAGATCATTAAGCAATATGAGAACTATAAGTATTGACGAGGCATTCGTACTATGATGAGCATGAGACTCGTGCCAAGAATTCATTTAACGCGATCGTTTATAAGCGACCTCCACTACTTGTGAATATAAGATTGTAACTATTAGGTGAAACTCCCTTATACTCTAGCATCATATTCATGCATGAAAACTAAGCGTGCACTCTTAATAAACATACACGAATAAGTTATCAATCAAGCAGTTAAACGAATTGAATTCACAACTTATGAAATCACAACTAAAGGTAATCAATTCATATTGCAAGTATGTACATGGTTTCGAATCACCCCTAACTAAGAGGGGTTTAGTTCTTCATACTCACAACACAGAGATTATTGAATTGAAACATTGAAAATAAAAGAAAGAAAACACCTAAACGTTCCAGCAATCCTCAATTGAATGGCAAGCACATTCAAGGCACTCCTCCTTCCTCTTTGCTGCGTGTTGGGCTAGCAGATGATGGTAGCAAGGTAGTTCTCGTGACAGCTCCAAGCTCCTCTCTCCTTTGCAACTAGCTCTCTTCTCTCTTTGTGGAATCTGGATGGGTGTGTGAGTAGTGATGGTTGAGAAAGAGGAAATTCGTAGGGAAATGGAAGGCAGGCTTGCAGGGACAATTTTGGTGATTTGAGGTTGTTTAGAGTGTTGGGATGGTGTCTGGAGTGTTTGGGGAATTATGGGAGTATGGAGGATGGTGTGAAGGATGTCTGAAGGATGTGTGAAGGATCTGAAGGATGTGAAAGATGTTCCTTATGGAATGAATGAGAGTGGTATTTATAAGGAGAATGAAAGGAGAATTCTGAATTGATTAATGCCTCCACTAACCACACTAATGCATTAGAAAATCAGTTTCCCTTCTTTTCTCGGCTAGTGCAGCTCCCACATGCAGCTAATGGAGAACCCCACCAGAAATCACATCTCATGCACAGCTCATCATGACCAAGAAACTTCATGGGCTCACGAATTGGGCTTCCCTTAATCAACTGATGACATTGAGCCGTCCATCTTCAAGTTTAGAATGTCATCTTTCCAACCACATATCATTTGGGCCAATCCAAGTTCGGAGGAAGGAGTTAAGGCTGAAACAAATTGCTAACTCAGTCTGCACGTTTTTGGACCATTTTGCACATTTGGGCCCCCATTGAATTATGAACCGATCAATCCGATCTGTGTAGGTTGCTGAAATGAGGCCTGCAAGATGACCTACGAAACTGGACTGACAGGGAGTGTGGGCCAAATTGGGTTTGTCTTTAAGCTCAATTTCCTCTCATCCCAATCATGTCATAACATGCTTGAATTGCATGCATTCTGCTCCCTTCCTATCTTTAAATCTTCAATTTCGTCCATTCCTTTGGCTCCAAGCATATGATATCCATTCCAAGCTCAATTGTGCTCCAAAAGGCTCCAAAATGCATTAGTTTGCATACTTTGCCCTTAAAACCTGAAAACACATAAAACTAGCTTAAAGGACTACTTTAACTAAGAAAACACAATGTAAACGCACAAGAACAAGCCATCTAAGTCGCATAATTATGCTCCTA
The DNA here is from genome assembly GCA_024362665.1 of Prunus padus. Lineage (NCBI taxonomy): Eukaryota > Viridiplantae > Streptophyta > Magnoliopsida > Rosales > Rosaceae > Prunus > Prunus padus. The sequence continues at coordinate 24,364,367 of JANFAM010000012.1, forward strand.
TCAGCATCCAGGGAGAGTTAGAGCTGCAGGGACTGGGGTTTCCACTCTGAAATACTTCAATTTACCTAGACAACGGAGGGTAAAGTTTGAAGATAAATTCGAAGAACGTCTCAGAACTATTGTGCAAGAAGAGCAACTGAAATTTGAGGCTAGAACACAACAATTGGTAGCAGCTGAGAGGGAGAATATACTGAATCAAGTGCGCCAACTGCTTCAAAATTTTGATGCCAACATGATCAAACAGTCAACTCCTCCATTTCAAATCCAAGCTCAAGAGCAAAGTCCCAAAAATCCAATGTCCGACAAAGCAAGCTGCTCTGAGATAATTGGTGTGAAAGCCATCAATTTTGAGGAAGAAAATAACAATGCAGAACAAGCTGGGGAAGAAAAAATGGAAAGTTAATGATTTAAATTCACTGTTTCTTAATTTTTAGATGTCATTATTTATCATTAGAGTCGTTATAAATGTAATACAATGACGGTTATTAGTTCCCGACGTTTTAAATAACACACCACGTCACAATTTTGAAAAAACCGTCGTTGAGATAGACATTCCACGACGGTATAGAGGGTGACCTATTTAGTTTACTTGTATCACAAGCTTTCTTCACATAGGTTATCCCACCATCTCTCTCTCTCTCTGTCATTCTAATTGTCTCTGGAATTGATTTTTTCTGTATTTCTGCTAAGAAAGTTGATAAACCTGAAATTTGTTAATCTGTGAATTTGAAAAAGGGAAAGTATTTTGCGTCGTAATTATAATATCCCACGTCGGTTTTAATTTACCGTCGTCTGAAATGTAATATAACGTCGTATTAGTTTAAGAACCGACGTCTGTATATAAATACCACGTCGGTTTTTTGTATTCATGTAATTTTTTTTTGAACATGTTTCTTTGTGTATTTTTAAAACAGAAGGCCAAGGTCATGGATGTTCCTGAGAAGGAACAACAAGTGGGAGACTTGCCTTCTTCTCTACAAGCCCTTTGTTCTTATGCTTTGAGAAGATATTGAGGGTTCATGATAGGATTATGACCTTTACAATTGAGAAGGAAGTGTTTGGAAATGATCGTGAAACCTTCATCTTGCACGAAGATATTAGTCAAATTGCAGCAATGGAAGAAGTTGGAGCCACTGTCATTCTTTGTATACATGAGGTAATTGTCCTTATCAAATTTTCATTTTAAACTTTTCTTTCTTTAAAAAGGAATAACTCATTGGATCATTTCATATATTTAGGTGCCTATTTGAAACATTGAAAACTTCAAATATGTTGAACATGGTTGGCCTTGTGGACCCCGCTCAAGTTAGTGCTAACTCTGGCTCATTAACTCAAAGATCACGTGCGTTAGCTACTAGACTTCAAAGGACAGATGGGGAACAGATTTTCTTGATGCCTTACAATCCAGGGTTAGTCACCTTACCAAGATTTTCTTTGTATGATGCATTGTACATTAAAGTGTTTAACCTTTATGTTTTTTTTGTGTGTGTAGCTTTCATTGGGTCTTGTTCATTGTTAGAGCAAAGAGAGAGACTGTTTATTTTCTGGATCCACTGCCAAACCGAATGATTGATGACGAGTGCAAAAACATGGTGAACACGTAAGTTGATTTACTCATATGTGTTTGTATAGCAAGCTTTCTTCACTTAAGTGATCCCACTATCTCTCTCTCTCTCTCTCTCTCTCTCTCTCTCTCTCTCTGTACTCTAATTTTCTCTGCAATTGATTTTATCTGTATTTCTTCTAAGCTTAAGGATAAATCTGAATTTGTTATTTTACGTCGTAATTATAACATACCACGTCGGTTCTAAGTTCCCGTCGTCTTAATTATCATATAACGTCATTTTATTTTAAGAACCGACGTCTGTATATAATTACCACGACGGTTTTGTTTGTTCAGGTGTTTATTTTTATCAACTATGTTTCTGTATTTTCAATAACACTTTGTTGCCTTGAAACAGTGCTATCAGAACCTATAATACCCACATAGGCAGGCACGGCAGGAAATCACCCATTTGGAAAACTCTAAAAGGCACTCCAAAGCAACCAAGCAATGTAGAGTGTGGGTACTATGTAATGCGCTTTATGAAAGACATCATCGAGGATCCTACACTGGAATTTGAGAAGAAGGTAAAAGGAAAATTATATATTTTAACATTTAACATTTTATTTTTTAATTTTTTTTATTTAACATTTTATTTTTAATTTTTTTATGGCTTGCAAGATCTTTGAGGGAAAAGATCAATCACCATACCCCCAAGAAGCCATTGATGAAATCAGGAAGGAATGGGCAGAATTTGTAAGCCTTCATATGGATTAGGGAATTAGACAAACATTAATCACAAGAATTGAAAATTTTTGTAAATATTTTGGTTATAATTTACATTTTCTTTTAGTATGAATTAAAATTTTGTATAAAATTATCAAATCACAAGAATTTTTAAAAAACACGACGGTACATAACCAAAATGAAATGTATACAACCAAACCACGTCGATGCATTATCTGAAATGACATGTATACAAATATAACTCGCGTTATATTAAAAAAGGTTATTATTTTCATTCAAATTACCGTCAACAAATATTAAAACGTCGATATATTCAACAATAACGACGTCTAAAGATATTAAAACGGCGGTATATAGAAAAATAATGCCGTATAAAGTTGTACTTAAAACGTTGGTAAATACAACGGCGATATTTTATTCCCGACGTCTATAGCTATTCAAATGGCGATATATAAAAAAATAATGCCGTATAAGTTGCACTTAAAACGTTGGTAATAAAAATATTACCGACGTCGAAATATATTAAAACGACGATATATAGAAAAATAATGCCGTATAAAGTTGTACTTAAAACGTCGGTAAATACAATGGCCATATTTCCCTTCACACCGACGTGTAAAGTGATTAATACGTCGTCTATAAAAAAATAATGACGTTAAAAGTTCTATTTAAAACGTCGGTATATACAACGTCTATATTTTACTTTACATCGACGTCTAATTATATTACAACGTCCGTTATGAATTCATAACGACGTGGTTTTATTTGATTTTAATTGAAATTATTTTATAATATTTGTAATAAATTGTAAAAAATTCCAAAAAAAAACAGAAATTATAATGCTCTCATTGATATATTTTCTTACTTATAATGCTTTAAAAAATGTTTTTTGAGTAAAAAATTTTAAATTTAATTCGTGACAAAAAAATTTATTGATAAATCACTACAACACTTATAGTTTCATAACATATTCTTATGGGGCTTGTGTCATCCATTCTTGTGATAAATTCAAATATATTAAAAATATGTTTTTATCATCCTAGTACACAAGGCATTGTAATAAGGAGTCCGTAGCAATTTTTGGTTAATTTTTCTTATGCTCTATAATTTTTTTATAATATTTTAAAATTTATATAATTTAAGGTTTAGGGTTTAGGTTTTATTGAAAAGAAAACGGTTTTCTTTTATTTTTGGGTTTAGACAAAACCACCCTTAACCTTTTGTATTATTTTATTATTTTATAATTTAAAATAATTTAGGGTTTAGGGTTTAGGGATTAGGGTTCGGTGTTCGGGGTTTAGGGTTTAGGGTTTAGGGTTTAGGGTTAGGGTTTAGGTTTTATTGAAACGACGCCGGTTTTCTCTTTTGTTTTCTTTCAATTCCACCCAAGCGACACAATTTCGAATCCCAGCAACACCAATCCTGGATACTTAATATTTTTGACGACGGTGTTCTTATTTTAATGACGTTATATTGCATTTAAAACGTCATATTTAATATATTTACTGTCGATTTAAATTACATTTATTTTATCAATTAGACGTCCATCTTTATTATATAGCGGCGTAGAAAAGTTAAATAACGTCGATTACAAAAATAATAATCGCTGTTTAAAATTAACACTTTAACGACGGTTTTATTTTGTTTCGTCGATGTTTAAAGAAGCGCGCAATCTGAAAATTTACGCGTGACCTAAAATTTTCATTTTCCGCTCTAAGTGTTCAATAATTCGCTTTCTCGCTTCAACTCTAATTTTTAGTTGTGCTCTCCAGCCTGTCGAATGCAATAAGTTCGAACCCTAATTCTCCTGCTCTAATTCTTATCCTATCACTCTGCGCTTACCTATAAGTTCGAACCCTAATCTCTTCACTCTAATTTTTATTCATTTAATGATATTCTGTTCGGGTTCTTAAGTACAAACGTAATATGACTTTGCTTTTTATTCATTGAATGATGTTCTTCATTTGCTATGCGTCCTCATAGGAATGGTTCTTGAGATAGGTTTTCTTAATCACTCTCTGTCGTGATGGGTCTTAATACTTGCATGCTTTTCATAAAAATTCATTTGCTATGGGTCTTAATCAATATTTCAGATACGTGTTATATTTATTTGGCTCTCAATTTGTTCTTGGATGTGGAATGGCAAATGAGATTTATTATTATTTTTTTAGCATACGTTGTTTTATGTAAAAACGTCGTCTGTAATCTTAAAATACGTCGTTTTATGTAAAAAAACCGTCGTCTGTTTCTTTTAGTAGCCTAAGACGATCGTTATTAAAAAACGTCGTCTTTTTTATAAAATACGTCGTTTTATGTAAAATACCGTCGTTGTATTTTATACTTGTTATATTTAAATGTATATAATCTGCTTTGTTCATTTTTTTCTTTTAGTAGCCTAAGACGCATCAAGTATTACAAAAAATCGTCGTCTGCTTTATAAAATACGTCGTTTTTGGAAAAAACCGTAAATCTGTAACTCATATTACTTGCTTTTAAAATGTACATAATATTCTGTAGTGATATATTCATTGCTTGTCCTTTTACTTTATTATATATTATAGGTTATAGTGTCAGTGATGGATAAGTCATGGATGCATGCGGATAGAAGATCGAAGGCATATGAGTTAGGGGTGGAAGCATTTTTGGATTTTGCTGTAGGAAATCTTCTAACTACAACACATATTCATTGTCCATGTGTTAAATGTGGGAATTTTCTATTGTTTGGGGTTGGAATTATAAGGGACCACTTGTACTTTAATGGAGTTGACCAAAGCTATAAGAATTGGACATTTCACGGAGAACCTTGGCAGTCAACTACTAATGCTAGTAGAAATGTGGATGAAGATGATAACCATAGTAGGGATAGTTTTGTTTCTGAAGAAATAGATATGGATGATAATGATTTAGGTGATGTTGGATCCGATCCTTATGAGTTTGCCAATGTGATTGGGAATGGAGATCAACCCTTGTACCCTGGTTGTAGTAAGTACACAAAGTTGTCAGCATTAGTGAAGTTATACAATTTGAAAGCAAAACATGGGATGAGTGATGTCTGTTTTACAGAATTGTTGATACTTCAAGGAGATTTGCTTCCAGAAGAAAATACAATACCTTCCTCTATGTATGAGGCAAAGAAGACTTTGTGTGCATTGGGGCTGAGTTATGAGAAAATCCATGCATGCCCCAATGACTGTATCTTGTATAGGAAGGATTATGAAGATTCAACTAATTGTCCTACTTGTGGTATCTCAAGGTGGAAGGAAGGCAAAGATTCAGTTTTGAAAGAGGGTGTCCCTCAAAGGTGGTGTGGTATTTTCCACCAATTCCAAGGTTTAAAAGGATGTTTCAATCAAGTAAGACATCTAAGAGTTTGACTTGGCATGCCGATAGAAAATCAATTGACGGTCAGATGTCTCATCCGGCGGATTCCTCGTCTTGGAAACTTCGTTGATGATAAATGGCCCGAGTTTGGTAAAGAGTCGAGAAACTTGAGACTGGCTCTCTCATCTCGATGGATTCAATCCCCACGCTTCTCTAAGTAGCGAATACGATTGCTGGCCGATTATCTTAATTACATATAATCTCCCACCATGGTTATGCATGAAACGAAAGTTCATGATGTTGACTTTATTGATTTCCGGTCCTAAACAACCCGGAAATGATATAGACGTCTACTTAGAGCCTTTGATTGATGATTTAAAATCTTTGTGGAATGGGATTAGAGGAGTGTATGATGCACACATAGGAGAATACTTTACACTCAGCTGCACTCTGTGGACAATAAATGATTTTCCCGCTTATGGAAACTTATCTGGTTGTGTCGTTAAAGGATATAAAGCTTGTCCAATATGCGGCGATGATACGCCTAGTCACAAAGTTGAAAAATGGCCACAAAATCTGTTACATCGGGCATAGAAAATGGCTATCAACAAATCATCCATATCGGAGGCAGCGTGCAGCTTTTAATGGGGAACTGAATATGACATGCCTCCAAAGCCATTAACCGGAGAAGAAGTGCTATAAAGGGTTGAAGGTATTAATTACAAATGGGGGTCGAAAAAAGGGGGAGGTGGAGGTGAAAATGACGGTGACAGAGTTTGTTGGAAGAAGAAGTCAAAATTCTTTGATCTCGAGTATTGGAAATACATTCTGTGAGGCATTCCCTCGATGTGATGCACATTGAGAAGAATATTTGCGATAGTATCATTGGTACGTTGTTGGAGATCCCTGGAAAAAATAAAGATAGGATTGTTGCTCGTTTAGATTTATTGAACATGGGGGTCAAGACTGATTTGCAACCCGAGTATGGAGAAAGACGTACTCGCTTGCCTCCAGGGCCTTGGAATTTGTCAAGAGCGAGAGAAGAGAACGGTTTGCAATTCTTTCTATGGTATGAAGATCCCTGAAGGTTATTCTTAAAACATAAAAATCTTGTATCTTTACAAGATTCAAGACTTCTTGGCCTAAAATCACATGATTGTCATACCTTGATGCAACAATTGCTCCTTGTGGCAATTGCCTGCTTGGAAAAGCCTCGCAAGGTATGCAATAACTCGACCGTGCTTCTTCTTCAATTCTATATGTGCAAAGACCGTGGATGTTTCCTCTCTAGATAAGTTGGAAGAAGATGTAGTAGTTACTTTATGTTTGCTTGAGAAATACTTTCCCCCTTCATTCTTCGATATCATGGTTCATCTAGTAGTACATCTTGTCGAGAAGTTCGTCTATGTGGGCCTGTTTATTTTAGATGGATGTATCCATTCGAAAGATATATGAAAGTGCTAAAGGGGTATGTTCATAACCGTAATCATCCTGAAGGTTGCATTGCCGAGTGCTATATAATCAAGAAGCTGTGGAGTTTTGCAATCGAGCATTTATCCGATATTAGAACAATTGGAGTGCCATTAAACCAGAAGATGGGACTTTCAAAGCCACTATCAGGTTGCTCAATGACTTTAGTTGATTGGGATCTTTTGAACCAGGCACATCTATATGTGTTGGAGAATACAGAGGAAGTCCAACCATATATCGAGTATGACTTTTAATCATTATGTTTTAAATCATTCCTTATGTTTCTCTTAAATACAAGGGACAGTAATACTAGAATTTTCTGTGTCATGTAGGGAACATATGATCCACCTCAAGACCACTTATCCAAAATATAAAAAGAGAACAAGGTGGCTACAAGATAAGCACAACAGCACTTTCATTCAATGGTTACGCTTTAAGGTATATGTTATTGAATAAAACATTGGAGTTTGATTTATATATTGTCATATCTATGTTGCATTGAATTAACATATGATTAATTTGCAGGTTCAAAGGGAAATCAATGAGAAAGAAAATAATGGCGTATCAGAAAATTTGAGGTGGCTAGCAAGTGGTCCAAGCATGACAGTGCCATCATATAAGAGCTATCTTATTAAAGGTGTTAAATTTAACACCAAGGCACAAGATGATGTGCGAGCAGTTCAAAATAGTGGAGTTTATTTACTTGCAAATACTATGCAAGTTGCTAGTGCCAAGGATAAAAACCCTATTGTCTCAAATATGGGTTTTTATGGTGTCATTCAAGATATTTGGGATCTTGACTACCAAAAGTTTACAATCACAGTCTTTAGGTGTGATTGGATAGATAGCACTTCTGGCCTTGTAGTCGACGAACTCGGATTTACCCTTGTAGATCTGAGTAAAATTGGACATAGGAATGACCAATTTGTTTTGGCTTCTCAAGTCAAACAAGTTTTTTTGTTGACGACCCAATGCATCATAGTTGGTCGGTAGTGTTATCAATGCCTAATAGAGAATATAATGATGTTATTGGTGATGATGACTTAGGTGATGTTAGAATTGAGTGTGAGCCATTTACTAGAGGGATGCCAAACGTTGACACATTTGATGAACTAGCCCGTGAGTTTGGGAGTGAAAATATTCGAGATGGGTGTGAAGATATATGGATTGAATGATGCTATTGTGATTTATGAAATTATTTATGCCCTAAATGGCTGTGTATGACATTAATTTTGCAAGAAATTGTAATGTATTTCTTTCACTTTCATTATGCGAGTTTCGGCAACATAACTTTCAAGAATAAAAAAACTGGATTCAGATGCAAAACATGACGGTAATCTGAAAAATTGCAAAATAAGACGTCTCAATGATATTTAACGACGTTTACATCCATAATATATGTACCGACGTCTAAATAATAACTATCATAACCGGTCAATTCATTCAAAGAACGTAGAAAACAATAGAACAACGGCGGTAATGTACGGACAGTCGTGGTAATGTTTAGTTAGACGTCATTCAAAGAAGATCAATTTATAGTTTCCGTCGTGGTTCCATCATATTAAGTTTATATTTTAGTAACTTACGACATTGTTTCTACTTTAAACGACGTAGGTTTTCCGAAAGGGTCGTCTAAGGTTATCAAAGAGGATATTTAAAATTAAATTTTTCATTAAATAGACGTCCGTTTTTATCCGAATAAGACGTTGTCAATGCTAACAACGTCATATTTGTAAAAAAAAACGGACGTTTTTTTTCTTTAACAACGTTGGTTTTGATTAAAGATGTCGTCTTTTCAGTTCTGAAATTTATTTTGCACGTCGGTATAAGACGTTAAGAACAGACGTCTAAAAGTATAATAACGGCGGATTTAATTACATAATCGAAGTATAAAGTAGTAGCCATGTTTGAATTTCTATGAAATAGGACATTTGAAGTATTAACAACGTCTTCTTTAGAAATAAATACGTCAGAGAAAAAGCGAAATAACGTCTGTTATGGTTTTATTCATGACGTGGATAGTTAAAATCACGTTGTTTTGGAAATTATTAATGACGTGGTAATACAAATATAGACGTCAGTTTTAAAAATAAAATGGCCATCTAATATTATTAACTACGTCGATCTACGGTTAAATTATCTGACGTAAAATGACTTTTCAACGTCTCTAAGTTTATAATTTGTGTCGTGGTTACTTATTTTTACGCCTGTATTTTTGTAAATAATGACATTGTTCCTTTTTAAAACGTCGTTTATTTTCTAAAGGTGACGCGTCTAAAGTTATCCAGGTTGTTTATTTTTATTGAGTAGATGTCGGTTTTTATTTTACTACGACGTTGTATATTTGAACAACGTCAGTATTTTAAAATAAACCGTCGTTTTTAATTGATAACAACGTCCTATTTTATCAAATATGACGTCTTTATATGAATAGACGGCGGTGATTTACCGTCGTGGTTTTTGCATCAAAAGATGTCGGTCGATTCCACGTCGGTTGAAAAACAGAATACACGACGGTAAATTACCGTCGTCTATCTCGATTTTTGTAGTAGTGAATTCTCTTAGTTTTCCTTTTTAGTTCTCAATTGTTGTAACTAAATCCTTTCGCTAAATTTTCCTTTAAGTTTCTCTTAGTTGTAATTTATTTTTCATTGTAATGTAAATTCTTTTCTTAAGTTTTCAAGTTCAATTAGTTTCCAAGTTTCAATTATAGTTCTTGTTCTTATTCATTATGCTTATAAGTTAATATGCTTATTTGAATGAGTGATCACCATTAAAACTTGTATGTTTGCTATCTTGGTTTGAATTAAGAGTAGACACCATGCATTAATTCAAATTGAACTATGAATAGGAAGAGTATGTATGGACATTCGACAACAGGGATTAGATACATACTTGGTTGTTTAAAACATTCTTCTTTGCTTAATGGATTTCTAATGCTTAATTTAGGTTCGACAACAAGGATCTAATTAGGGAATTAGGAATAAAGTGGTTAGGACTAGACACCATGGCTTAATCATACTTTAGCTAGAATCAATCTGTGAATCTAAATTGAACTTGGTAACTAATTTGCTTGAGCTAATTAATTTCTTTTCTTTCTTTCTTGTTTTATTTATTTTCTTTTCATTTCTGTTTTGTGTAGGAAATCAAATTGAATCAATCTATCATCAATCCTCGTGGGATCGACCTCGTACCTACACATGCTATACTATCCAATGGCCCGTGCACATGCGAGTTAACAAAATTTTGGAGAGTTTTGAGTGAAATCCAATCACTGGAACTATGCAATGCACCAACCACTACATTTATGGTACGAACTTCTTACGAACTTGAAGTGTCCAATTTCTTTAACCAATTGATTTCGGATCGAGCAAAAAACTCGGGCAACATCGTAATATGGTGGGAGGAGTCATTTGGTAAGGTTTGAGTGAAATCCAATCACTAAAACTATGCAATGCACCAACCACTCCATTTACGGTACGAACTTGAAGTGTCCAATTTCTTCGACCAATTGATTTCGGATCGAGCCCAACTCTTGGGCAACATCATAATATTTTGGGAATAGTCATTTGGTGAGTTTTGAGTGAAATCCAATTACTAGAACTTTGCAATCCTACAATCACTCCATGAAATGTACGAACTTCGTAAGAACTTGAAGTGTCCAATTTCTTTGACCAATTGATTTCGGATGCGGCAAATTTACTTGGGAAACATCATAATATGGTGGGAGGGGATCCCACTAGAACTATGCAATGCACCAACCACTCTGTTAACTCTCAAGTGCACGGGTCATTGGATAGTATAGCATGTGTAAGTACGAGGTCGATCCCACGAGGATTGATGATAGATTGATTCAATTTGATTCCTTGCACAAAACAAACATGAAAATAAAATAAATACAACAAGAAAGAAAGAAAATAAATAACTCAAGGAAATAAGTTACCAAGTTCAATTCAGATTCACAGATTGATTCTAGCTAAAGTATGATTAAGCCCTGGTGTCTGGTATAAACCTTGTATTTCTAATTCCCAAATTAGATCCTTGTTGTCAAACCTAAATTAAGCATTAGAAATCCATTTAAGCAAAGAAGAATGTTTTAAACAGCCAAGCATGTATCTAATCCTTGTTGGCGAATGTCCATACATACTCTTCCTATTCATAGTTCAATTTGAATTAATGCATGGTGTCTACTCTTAATTCAAACCAAGATAGCTAACATACAAGTTTTAATGGTGATCAATCATTCAAACAAGCATATTAACATATAAGCATAATGAATAAGAACAAGAACTATAATTGAAACTTGAAAACTTAAGAAAAGAATTTACATTACAATGAAAAATGAATTACAACTAAGAAAAACTTAAAGGAAAATTTAGCCAAAGGGTTTTGTTACAACAATTGAGAACTAAAAAGGAAAACTAAGAGAATTTGAGGGAGAGAAGGGAGAGGAGCTCTAGAGAGGTGTTTGAGAGCTCCCCCCCTTGGGGTGTGTTTGAAGGTTGGCCAAGCCTCCTATTTATAGGAGAAGGAAAGCATCAAACTCGGCTGCTAATATTCTTCTTGGTTTATTTAATTCCTTCTTTGGATAACCAGTTGTAAGAATGATCATAGCCACCACAAGTTCACATGGGCATCCATTTCCTTTCATCATTTGGCTAGTTCCCACTTGATGCTTTTGCTTTCTTTATTTCTTTACACAAACCACTTCAATTATGACAAATAAACATGCTTCTTCCCCACTATCAACAATAGCACATGCATAGCTAATCATGACCAAGAACTATCAACAATAGCACATGCATAGCTAATCATGACCAAGCAATTGTAGTCTGCTTTTGGGCTCGTTTTGGGCTTGTTCCTCCATTCTGAAAAATCTGGAAAACTATGGATCTTGAAGTTCTTTGAATTATCTTTCCAAGCATATGCAGCCCAGCTCAAGGAAAAATCAGAAAGACCTTCAAATGTGATTTTTGGCCTAGTAACGCAGATGCTGCCGATTTTGACCTTAAGCTGCCAAAACTTGTATAACTTTCTCCAGAAGACTCGGAATCATGAACCGTAAAATTCTTCAGAAACTAGACTTCCGTATCTTTCCAATGATGTATGGCTCATTATCTGGTTCTTCTTGAGAAAGTATAGTCCAATCCGTGAAGTTGACTGATCTGTAGACACCGTTTTGAGCTAACTTGTCTCCAAAATGCATTTAAAGAGCCATAAGCTTATTACACTGAAACAAAAACAAAATAGATTAAAAGCAAAAGTTTAACTCAAAAACCTAACCAAATCATAAGTTAGAAGGGTACAAAATGATATGTAATTATGCCCCGATTATGTAACCAAATCATACGATACGAACTTGAAGTATCCAATTTCTTTGACCAATTGATTTCAGATTGATCCCAAAACTTGGGCGACATCATAATATGGTGGGTGGAGTCAATCGGTGAGGTTTGAGTGAAATCCAATCACGAGAACCATGCAATGCACCAACCACTCCATTTACGGTACGAACTTGAAGTGTCCAATTTCTTTGACCAATTGATTTCGAATCGAGCCCAAAACTTGGGCAACATCACAATATGGTGGGGGGGAGTCATTTGGTGAGTTTTAAGTGAAATCCAATCACTAGAACTATGCAATCCTACAACCACTCCATGAAAGGTACGAACTTCGTACGAACTTGAAGTATCCAATTTCTTTGACCAATTGATTTCGGATCGAGCCAAAACTTGGGAAACATCATAATATGGTGGGATGAGTCATTTGGTCAATTTTGAGTGAAATCCAATCACTAGATTTATGCAGTGCACCAACCACTCCATTTGCTATACGAACTTGAACTGTCCAATTTCTTTGACCAATTTATTTCGGATCGAACCGAAAACTTCGACAACATAATTTGGTAGGAGGAGTCATTTGATGAGTTCTAAGTGAAATCCAATCACTAGAACTATGCAATCCTACAACCACTCCATGAAAGGTACGAACTTCGTACAACATGAAGTATCCAATTCCTTTGACCAATTGATTTCGGATCGGTCCCAAATCTTTGGCAACCTCATAATATGGTGGGAGGAGTAATTTGGTGAGTTTTGAGAGAAATCCAATCACTAGAACTATGCAGTGCAAAAAACCACTCCATTTACTGTATGAACTTGAAGTGTACAATTTCTTTGACCAGTTGATTTCGGATCGAGCCCAAAACTTGGGCAACATCATAATATGGTGGGAGGAGTCATTTGGTGAGTTTTGAGTGAAATCCAATCTCTAGACCTATGCAATCCAACAACCACTCCAAGAAAGGTATGAACTTCGTACGAACATGAAGTGTCCCTTTTCTTTAACCAATTCATTTCGGATCGATTCCAAAACTTGTGCAACATCATAATATGGTGGGAGGAGTCATTTGGTTTGTTTTCAGTGAAATACAATCAGTAGAACTATGCAACGCACCAAGCACTCCATTTACGGTACGAACTTCGTACGAACTTGAAGTGTCCAATTTCTTTGACCAATTGATTTCGGATCGAGCCCAAAACTTGGGGAACATCATAATATCATTTGAGGGGTCATTTGGTGAGTTTTGAAATCCAATCACTAAAGCAATGCAATCCAACAACCACTCCATGAAAGGTACGAACTTGAAGTATGCAATGCAATCCAACAACCACTTGGGTAACAACATAATATGGTGGGAGGAGTCATTTGGTTAGTTTTGAGTGAAATCCAATCACTAGAACTATGCAATCCAACAACCACTCCGATAAAGGTACGAAATTGAAGTATCCAATTTCTTTGACCAATTGATTTCGGATCGAACCCAAAACTTGGGCAACATCATAATATTATGGGAGTAGTCATTTGGTGAGGTTTGAGTGAAATCCAATCTCCAGACCTATGCAATCCAACAACCACTCCAAGAAAGGTACGAACTTCGTACAAACTTGAAGTATCCAATTTCTTTGACCAATTGATTTCGTATCGAGCCCAAAACTTGGGCAACATCGTAATCTGGTGGGAGAAGTCGTTTGGTGAGTTTTGAGTGAAATCCAATCACTAGAACTACGCAATGCACCAATCACTCCATTTACGGTACGAACTTCGTACGAACTTGAAGTGTCCAATTTCTTTGACCAATTGATTTCAGATCGAGCCCAAAACTTAGGCAAAATCATAATATGGTGGGAGGAGTCATTTGGTGAGTTGTTGTTGAAATCCAATCACTAGAACTATGCAATGCACCAACCACTCCATTTACGGTACGAACTTCGTACGAACATGAAGTGTCCAATTTCTTTGACCAATTGATTTCGGATCGAGCCCAAAACTTGGGTAACATCATAATACGGTGGGACAAGTCATTTGGAGAGTTTTGAGGTTAATCCAATCACTAGAACTATGCAATGCACCAACCACTACATTTACGGTACGAACTTCATACGAACTTGAAGTGTCCAATTTCTTTGACCAATTGATTTTGGATCAAGCAAAAAACTTGGGCAACATCATAATATGGTGGGATGAGTCATTGGTGTGTTTTGAGTGAAATCCAATCAGTAGAACTATGCAATGTACCAAGCACTCCATTTACGGTACAAACTTCGTACGAACTTGAACTGTCCAATTTCTTTGACCACTTGATTTCGAATCGATCCCAAAACTTGGGCAACATCATAATATGGTGGGAGGAGTCATTTGGTGAGTTTTGAGTGAAATCCAATCACTAGAACTATGCAATGCACCAACCACTCCATTTACGGTACGAACTTCGTACGAGCTTTAAGTGTCCAATTTCTTTGACCAATTGATTTCGGATCGAGCCCAAAACTTCGGCAAAATCATAATACAGTGGGAGGAGTCATTTGGTGAGTTTTGAGTGAAATCAAATTACTAGAACGATGCAATCCTACAACCACTCCGTGTATATTACGAACTTCATACGAACATGAAGTGTCCCTTATATTTGACCAATTGATTTCGGATCGAGCCCAAAACATGGGCAACATCATAATATGGTGGGAGGAGTCATTTGGTAAGTTTGAGTGAAATCCAATCACTACAACTATGCAATGCACCAAGCACTCCATTTACGGTAGGAACTTCATACGAACTTGAAGTGTCCGATTTCTTTGACCAAATGATTTCGGATCAACCCAAAACTTGGGCAACATCATGTTAACTTGCAAGTGCACGGGCCATTGGATAGTATAGCTTGTGTAAGTACGAGGTCGATCCCACGAGGATTGATGATAGATTGATTCAATTTGATTCCCTGCACAAAACAGAAATCCAAAAGAAAATAAATAAAACAAGAAAGAAAGAAAAGAAATTAACTCAAGCAAATTAGTTACCAAGTTCAATTCATATTCTTAGATTGATTCTAGCTAAAGTATGATTAAGCCATGGTGTTTGGTCCTAACCTTGTATTCCTAATTCCCTAATTAGATCCTTCTTGTCGAACCTAAATTAAGCATTAGAAATCCATTAAGCATAGAAGAATGTTTTAAACAACCAAGTATGTATCTAATCCCTATTGTCGAATGTCCATACATACTCTTCCTATTCATAGTTCAATTTGAATTAATGCATGGTGTCTACTCTTAATTCAAACCAAGATAGCTAACATACAAGTTTTAATGGTGATCAATCATTCAAACAAGCATATTAACTTATAAGCATAATGAATAAGAACAAGAACTATAATTGAAACTTGAAAACTAATTAAACTTGAAAACTTAAGAAAAGAAATTACATTACAATGGAAAATAAATTACAACTAAGAAAAACTTAAAGGAAACAATTGAGAACTAAAAGAAAACTAAGAGAATTTGAGGGAGAGAAGGGAGAGGAGCTCTAGAGAGATGTTTGAGAGCTCCCCCTTGGGGTGTGTTTACATGCTTGGAGAACTCACTATTTATAGGCCTAGGGAAGTATAAATCTGATTATACAATTGAATTTAATAACCACACTCACTTCACCAACTTACACCACTCAATGCACCACTAAAATGATTAGCTCATGCATGACAATGCATTGCAGTCAGCTTGTGGGCTCGATTTGGGCTTGCTCCTTCACTCTAACAAATCTGGAAAAATATGGATTTTGAAGCTCTTTGTCTTATCTTTCCAAGCATATGCAGCCCAACTCAAGGAAAAATCGGGAAGACCTTAAGCTGCCAAAACTTGCATAACTTCCTCTAGAGGACTCGGAATCATGAACCGTAAAATGATCCAGAAAATAGACTTCCGTATCTTTCCAATGATGTATGGCTCATTATCTGGTTCTTCTTGAGAAAGTACAGTCCAATCCGTGAAGTTGACTGATCTGCAGACACCGTTTGAGCTAACTTGTCTCCAAAATGCATTTAATGAGTCTCAAGCTTATTACACTGAAACAAACACAAAATAAATTAAAAGCACAAGTTTAACTCAAAAACGTAACCAAATCATAAGTTAGAAGGGTACAAAATGATATGTAATTATGCACCGATCACATCATAATACGGTGGAAGGAGTCAATAAATCCAAGTACTAGAACGATGCAATCCTACAACCACTCCGTGTACAGTATGAACTTCGTTCGAACATGAAGTGTCCCATTTCTTTGACCAATTGATTTTGGATCGAGCCCAAAAGTTGGGCAACATCATAATAATGTGTGAGGAGTCATTTGGTGAGTTTTGAGTGAAATCCAATTACTAGAACGATGCAATCCTACGACCACACTGTGTGCAGTACGAACTTTCGTACGAACATGAAATGTCCCTTTTCTTTCACCAATTGATTTCAGATCGAGCAAAAAACTTGGGCAACATCATAATACAGTGGGAGGAGTCATTTGGAAAGTTTTGAGTGAAATCCAATCACTAGAACGATGCAATCGTACAACCACTCTGTGTACAGTATGAACTTTCGTACGAACATGAAGTCCTTTTCTTTAACTAATTCATTTCGGATCGAGCCCAAAACGTGCAACATCATAATATGGTGGGAGGAGTCATTTGGTCAGTTTTGAGTGAAATCCAATCTCTAGAGCTATGCAATCCTACAACCACTCCGTGTATAGTACGAACTTCGTACGAACATAAAGTGTCCCTTTTCTTTGACGAATTCATTTCGGATCGAGCCCAAAACTTGTGAAACATCATAATATGGTGGGAGAAGTCATTTGGTCAGTTTTCAGTGAAATCCAATCACTAGAACTATGCAACGCACCAAGCACTCCAAGTGTCCAATTTCTTTGACCAATTGGTTTCGGATCGAGCCCAAAACTTGGGCAACATTATAATATGGTGGGACGAGTCATTTGGTGAGTTTTGAGTGAAATCCAATCTCTAGAGCTATGCAATCCTACAACCACTCCGTGTATAGTACGAACTTCGTGCAGACATAAAGTGTCCCTTTTCTTTGACGAATTCATTTCGGATCGAGCCCAAAACTTGTGAAACATCATAATATGGTGGGAGAAGTCGTTTGGTCAATTTTCAGTGAAATCCATCACTAGAACTATGCATTGCACCAAACACTCCATTTACGGTACGAACTTCGTACGAACTTGAAGTGTCCAATTTCTTTGACCAATTGGTTTCGGATCGTGCCAAAAACTTGGGCAACATCATAATATGGTGGGACGATTCATTTGGTGAGTTTTGAGTGAAATCCAATTACTAGAACTACGCAATCCTACAACCACTCCATGTATACTACGAACTTCGCATCAACATAAAGTGTCCCTTTTCTTTGACTAATTCATTTCGGATCGAGCCCAAAACTTGGGCAACATCATAATATGTTGGGAGGAGTCAATTGGTGAGTTTTCATTGAAATCCAATCACTAGAACGATGCAATCCTACAACCACTCCGTGTATAGTACGAACTTCGTACGAACATGAAGTGTCCCTTTTCTTTGGCCAATTCATTTCGGATCGATCCCAAAACTTGGGCAACATCATAATAAGGTGGGAGGAGTCATTTGGTGAGTTTTGAGTAAATTCAATCACTAGAACTATGCAATGCACCACTCCATTTACGGTATGAACTTCGTACGAACATGAAGTGTCCCTTTTCTTTGACCAATTCATTTCGGATCGATCCCAAAACTTGGTCAACATCATAATATGGTGGGAGGAGTCATTTGGTGAGTTTTCAGTGAAATCCTATCACTAGAACTATGTGATCGGTGCATAATTACATATCATTTTGTACCCTTCTAACTTATGATTTGGTTATGTTTTGAGTTAAACTTGTGCTTTTAATCTATTTTTTGATTGTTTCAGTGTAATAAGCTTATGACTCATTAAATGCATTTTGGAGACAAGTTAGCTCAAAATGGTGTCTGCAGATCAGTCAACTTCACGGATTGGACTGTACTTTCTCAGGAATAACCAGATAATGAACCATACATCATTGGAAATATGCGGAAGTCTAGTTTCTGAAGAATTTTACGGTTCATGATTCCGAGTCTTCTAGAGAAAGTTATACAAGTTTTGGCAGCTTAAGGTCAAAATCGGCAGCATCTGCGTTACTGGGCCAAAAATCATATTTGAAGGTCTTTTCGATTTTTCCTTGAGCTGGGCTGCATATGCTTGGAAAGATAATTAAAAGATATTGAAGGCCCGTATTGTTCCAGAATTTATTGACAAGAGGAACGAGCCCAAATTCGACCTACAAGCAGACTGCAATTGCTTGGTCATGATTAGCTATGAATGTGCTATTGTTGATAGTTCTTGGTCATGATTAGCTATGCATGTGCTATTTTTGATAGTGGGGAATAAGCAGATTTATTTGTTATGATTGAAGTGGGTTGTGTAAAGAAATAAAGAAAGCTAAAGCATCAAGTGGGAACTAGCCAAATGATGAAAGGAAGTGGAAAGAGCCATGTGAAGATTGAAGTAACCAAATGAAAAGATGAGTGCAAGCATACATGTGATGTAACCACAAGAAGGAACTGAAAGCTAGAAGCCTTCCCACGTGAAGAGCTTCCAATCAAAAAGAATATTGCAGCAATAAAGAGAAGCTCCACATGCAATTGATATTGAAGCAACCAAAAAAGGCAAAAGCATGTATGGCAGCCCACGTGAAAAAATGAATGAATGTGCAAGCAAATGGAACGATGGAATGATGTGCTGCTGTAATTCAAGTTCTTCATTCTCTATAATTAGAGAATGTTGCTTCAGTTGGAAAACACACCCCAAGGGGGGGAGCTCTCAAACATCTCTCTAGAGCTCCTCTCCCTTCTCTCCCTCAAATTCTCTTAGTTTTCTTTTTAGTTCTCAATTGTTGTAGCAAAATCCTTTTGCTAAATTTTCCTTTAAGTTTTTCTTAGTTGTAATTTATTTTTCATTGTAATGTAAATTCTTTTATTAAGTTTTCAAGTTTCAATTATAGTTCTTGTTCTTATTCATTATGCTTATAAGTTAAATATGCTTGTTTGAATGATTGATCACCATTAAAACTTGTATGTTAGCTATCTTGGTTTGAATTAAGAGTAGACATCATGCATTAATTCAAATTGAACTATGAATAGGAAGAGTATGTATGGACATTCGACAGCAGGGATTAGATACATGCTTGGTTGTTTAAAACATTCTTCTTTGCTTAATGGATTTCTAATGCTTAATTTAGGTTTGACAACAAGGATCTAATTAGGGAATTAGGAATACAAGGTTAGGACCAGACACCATGGCTTAATCATACTTTAGCTAGAATCAATCTGTGAATCTAAATTGAACTTGGTAACTAATTTGCTTGAGTTAATTTTCTTTCTTTCTTTCTTGTTTTATTTATTTTCTTTTCATTTCTGTTTTGTGCAGGGAATCAAATTGAATCAATCTATCATCAATCCTCGTGGGATCGACCTCGTACTTGTCTTGCTATACTACTAATTGGCCCGTGCACTTGCGAGTTAACACTATGCAATGCACCAACCACTCCAATTACGGTACGAACTTCATACAAACATGAAGTGTCCAATTTCTTTGACCAATTGATTTCGGATAGAGCCCAAAACTTGGACAACATCATAATATGGTGGGACGAGTCATTTGGTGAGTTTTGGGTGAAATCCAATCACTAGATTGTGGGGTCATTTACCCAATTTTGGATAGTCGTTGGGTTTCACCGGTTCAAGTTGTACCAAAGAAATCGGGAGTCACTATGGTGATGAATGAAGAAAACGAACTTGTGCCTACCTGTATCCAAACAGGTTGGAGAGTTTGCATCGATTATAGGAAGCTCAACGCCACCACAAGGAAAGATCACTTCCCTTTGCCGTTCATTGATCAAATGCTTGAAAGGTTAGCCGGTCATTCTTTTTATTGCTTTCTTGATGGCTATTTGGGATATAATCAGATTGTTGTAGCTCCAGATGACCAAGAAAAGACTACTTTTACTTGTCCATTTGGAACTTTTGCTTATCGATGAATGCCATTTGGTTTATGTAATGCACCAGGCACCTTACAAAGATGGATGGTAAGTATCTTTTCAGATTTCGTTGAGAAGATTATTGAGGTTTTCATGGATGATTTTAGTGTCTTTGGTGACTCCTTTGATGGTTGTTTAACTAATCTCACGTTGATATTAAAATGTTGCATTGAAACTAACCTGGTTTTAAATTGGGAAAAATGTCACTTCATGGTAAAACAAAGCATAGTCTTTGGACATATAGTTTCAGAAAAGGGACTTGAAGTTGATAAATCAAAAATAGATCCTGTATGCCACTTGCCCTCTCCCACTTCGGTGAGAGAGGTTCGTTCTTTCCTTGGACATGCAGGATTCTATAGACGTTTTATCAAAGATTTCTCGAAGATTTCAACACCCTTGTGCTGTGATAGGAGCATAATTATGCGACTTAGATGGCTTGTTCTTGTGCGTTTACATTGTGTTTTCTTAGTTAAAGTAGTCCTTTAAGTTAGTTTTATGTGTTTTCAGGTTTTAAGGGCAAAGTATGCAAAGTAATGCATTTTGGAGCCTTTTGGAGCACAATTGAGCTTGGAATGGATATCATATGCTTGGAGCCAAAGGAATGGATGATCGGTTCATAATTGTAGCAATGGGGGCCCAAATATGCAAAATGGTCCAAAAACGTGCAGACTGAGTTAGAAATTTGTTTCAGCCTTAACTCCTTCCTCCGAACTTGGATTGGCCCAAATGATATGTGGTTGGAAAGATGACATTCTAAACTTGAAGATGGACGGCTCAATGTCATCAGTTGATTAAGGGAAGCCCAATTCGTGAGCCCATGAAGTTTCTTGGTCATGATGAGCTATGCATGAGATGTGATTTCTGGTGGGGTTCTCCATTAGCTGCATGTGGGAGCTGCACTAGCCAGAAAAGAAGGGAAACTGATTTTCTAATGCATTAGTGTGGTTAGTGGAGGCATTAATCAATTCAGAATTCTCCTTTCATTCTCCTTATAAATACCACTCTCATTCATTCCATAAAAAACATCTTTCACATCCTTCAGATCCTTCACACATCCTTCAGACATCCTTCACACCATCCTCCATACTCCCATAATTCCCCAAACACTCCAGACACCATCCCAACACTCTAAACAGCCTCAAATCACCAAAATTGTCCCTGCAAGCCTGCCTTCCACTTACCTACGAATTTCCTCTTTCTCAACCATCACTACTCACACACCCATCCAGATTCCACAAAGAGAGAAGAGAGCTAGTTGCAAAGGAGAGAGGAGCTTGGAGCTGTCCTGAGAACTACCTTGCTACCACCATCTGCTAGCCCAACACGCAGCAAAGAGGAAGGAGGAGTGCCTTGAATGTGCTTGCCATTCAATTGAGGATTGCTGGAACGATTAGGTGTTTTCTTTCTTTTATTTTCAATGTTTCAATTCAATAATCTCTGTGTTGTGAGTATGAAGAACTAAACCCCTCTTAGTTAGGGGTGATTCGAAACCATGCACATACTTGCAATATGAATTGATTACCTTTAGTTGTGATTTCATAAGTTGTGAATTCAATTCGTTTAACTGCTTGATTGATAACTTATTCGTGTATGTTTATTAAGAGTGCACGCTTAGTTTTCATGCATGAATATGATGCTAGAGTATAAGGGAGTTTCACCTAATAGTTACAATCTTATATTCACAAGTAGTGGAGGTCGCTTATAAACGATCGCGTTAAATGAATTCTTGGCACGAGTCTCATGCTCATCATAGTACGAATGCCTCGTCAATACTTATAGTTCTCATATTGCTTAATGATCTTTGATTGTATCTTTATTGTGCTTTTCACGTAAAGGACTTTTGAAGAATGTGTTGAATTGTTGTATGCGCTTTCCCATCCAATTCAATAACTTAAGGAGAACTTGAAGGTTAAGTTAAGCAGACCTAATTAACCTGGGGTGTTGAGTTCCATGATTTATCGAAAGAACAACTGAAAATTGGTTTTTGTGCAAGTATGTCATGTGTGGAGAAGAACCCTCTAGCTAACCTTCCATTCATAGTTTCATCCAAACTCGTTTTACAATCTGTTTTAATTACAATCTGTTTTCTTTGTTTCCAAATTCGTCAAAACCAATCCCCCCTTTATTTTGAAGTGTCATATTAGTTAGAAAGTGGTTTAGTTTGTGTTTTAAAGTGTCTTGAGTCAAGTTATAACTTATTTTCGTCCAAATTCTTCCTTAGTGTTCAAAACTGCCCAGAAAGTGGTTTTTAGGCAGTTTTGAGTGTTCGTTTGTTGATTTGAGTCTTTTGGTTTGTTTTGGTGTTTTAAAGTATAGTTTTGCATTCTTTGAGTCTAATTTAGTGTTTTAAACTTTGTTTTAAGTTTTTGAGTCAGATCTCAAGTGATTTAGCTCCCTCCTAATCCCGGCCTAGAACGATCCCTACTTACATTCCATACTACAATTGATAAAAAGAGGGTTTAATTTGTGTGCTTATATTCAACGCACCAAATTTTTGGCGCCGTTGCGGGGATTAGCAATTGCTAATCCCTTGGATCTTTTATTTCTGTTTATTTCAATATGTTTTAGTTTCTGACATTGTGTTGTTTTATTCCTTTTAGGTACTAGTTCATGACCAGAAGTTCTCAACCCATTCGAGCAAACATCTTGGACTTTAACGACGATTTTGAACGAGATTTGAGAAGGTTGAGGAGGCACCCAACACCTGATCTACTTAGTTCTAGCTCTAACTTTGAATCTGAAGTTGACATTGAAGAGGAATTGGAAGAGGAGCAAGACATGGCAGCGGACAATCGTACAATCAAGGAGCTTTCTGCTTCGGGATTGGACAATGCCGCACCCTTATGCATCCAATACCCTGAGGCTGCTGCAGATAAGACCGCCGAGTTCGAATTGAAGTCGAGCTTGTTGCACCACATTCCAAAGTTCCATGGGTTGTCCATGGAGGATCCAAACAAGCATTTGAAAGAATTCGAGGTGGTGTGTTTGATCGGTGCATAATTACATATCATTTTGTACCCTTCTAACTTATGATTTGGTTATGTTTTTGAGTTAAACTTGTGCTTTTAATTTATTTTGTGTTTGTTTCAGTGTAATAAGCTTATGACTCACTAAATGCATTTTGGAGACAAGTTAGCTCAAACGGTGTATGCAGATCAGTCAACTTCACGGATTGGACTGTACTTGCTCAGGAAGAACCAGATAATGAACCATACGTCATTGGAAAGATACGGAAGTCTAGTTTCTGAAGAATTTTACGGTTCATGATTCCGAGTCTTCTAGATGAAGTTATGCAAGTTTGGGCAACTTAAGGTCAAATTCGGCAGCATCTGCGTTACTGGGCCAAAAATGACTTTTGAAGGCCTTCCTGATTTTTCCTTGAGTTGGGCTGCATATGCTTAGAAAGATAAGACAAAGAGCTTCAAGATCCATATTTTTCCAGATTTGTTAGAGTGAAGGAACAAGCCCAAATTGAGCCCACAAGCTGACTGCAAATTGCTTGGTCATGATTAGCTATGCATGTGCTATTGTTGATAGTTCTTGGTTATGATTAGCTATGCATGTGCTATTGTTGATAGTGAGGAAGAAGCATATTTATTTGTCATAATTGAAGTAGGTTGTGTAAGAAATAAAGAAAGCAAAAGCATCAAGTGGGAACTAGCCAAATGATGAAAGGAGATGCATGCTCATGTGAACTTGAGGTGGCTATGCAACTTGTTGTCAAAAGAAGAATATTGGCATGTGAGTTTGATGCTTTCCTTCTCCTATAAATAGGAGGCTTGGCTAACCTTCAAACACACCCCAAGGGGGGGAGCTCTCAAACATCTCTCTAGAGCTCATCTCCCTTCTCTCCCTCAAATTCTCTTAGTTTTCTTTTTAGTTCTCAATTGTTGTAACAAAACCATTTTGCTTTTTAGTTGTAATTTATTTTCCATTGTAATGTAATTTCTTTTCTTTAGTTTTCAAGTTTAATTAGCTTCCAAGTTTCAATTATAGTTCTTGTTCTTATTCATTATGCTTATAAGTTAATATGCTTGTTTGAATGAGTGATCACCATTAAAACTTGTATGTTAGCTATCTTGGTTTGAATTAAGAGTAGACACCATGCATTAATTCAAATTGAACTATGAATAGGAAGAGTATGTATGGACATTCGTCAACATGGATTAGATACATGCTTGGTTGTTTAAAACATTCTTCTTTGCTTAATGGATTTCTAATGCTTAATTTAGGTTTGACAAGAAGGATCTAATTAGGGAATTAGGAATACAAGGTTAGGACCAAACACCATGGCTTAATCATACTTTAGCTAGAATCAATCTAAGAATATAAATTGAACTTGGTAACTAATTTGCTTGAGTTAATTTCTTTTCTTTCTTTCTTGTTTTATTTATTCTCTTTTGATTTTCTATTTTGTGCAGGGAATCAAATTGAATCAATCTATCATCAATCCTCGTGGGATCGACCTCGTACTTACACAAGCTATACTATCCAACGCCTCGTGCACTTGCGAGTCAACAGTGTTCAAGCATGACTCCTGTCAACGTCGATGGAAGTATATTGAAGATGAAGGCCTTTCCCTTTTCACTCTTGGAAAAGGCGAAAGATTGGTTGTATGAATTGGCTCCCGGAACTGTCACATCTTGGGAGAGCATGAAGCGAGCTTTCTTGGAGAAGTTTTTCCCAACTTCTCGAGTCATCACCATACGAAAAAGGATAAGTGGAATTCAGCAAGAGGAAGGTGAATCTTTTCCTACTTACTATGAACGTTTTAAATCACTTGTTGCTTCTTGTCCACAGCATCAGATGAAAGAGGAGTTACTTCTACAATACTTCTACGAGGGCTCCTACCAATTGAACGTCAAATGCTCGATGCCTCGGCGGGTGGAGCGTTGGTGGACAAAACACCCATGGCTGCCAAGATTCTAATTGCTAATCGAGCGTTGAACGCTCAACAATACGAAGGCGTTGGCCAAAGAGGACCCCCACGGCAACAAGTGCATGAGGTAAGTTCCAAATCCGACGTTCATGTACAATTAGCTAATCTTACTTCCATTGTGTCTCAGATGGCCGAAGGAATGAAGATGCAAGGACCAATTGTGTGTGGTGTACGTTCTATCCAAGGACATGCTTCTGAAAAGTGCCCACAATTGATTGAAAATGGTGGATGGGAAAGCGCCAACGCAATTGGATTTCAAGGCCAAAATCAGTCAAGGAATGATCCGTATTCCAACACGTACAATCCGGGGTGGAGAGACCATCCAAACTTCAAGTGGAGGGAGCAACAACAACCCCAACAACAAGGTGGTTTTAGGCAGCAACCTCCGGGCTTCTACAACAAGCCATACGTCCCCACACAAGTCCCACAACAATCTACCCCTAATGCTTCAGGTTCGTCTTTAGATAATGATGCACTTCTTAAAATACTAACCACTTTGTCTCAGGGGCAAGAAAAGCAAACCCAAGCTATGCAAAGCCAAGACAAAAGGGTGGATCAATTGGAGAAACAAATTGGGCAGATTGCAGATTTCGTGGGCAAATTTCGAGACCCCGGTCAACTCCCTAGCTCAACCATTCAAAATCCGAAGGGAGGCTTCGAAAGTGCAAAAGCCATACTCTTGAGAAGTGGAAAAGAAGTTGGGGCAGGTTCTAAACCATCAACATCAGGTCCCATAGAGGATGAAAAATTGAGATTTGAAGATGAAGAAGCAAAGCCACCCACAGCAAAGCTAGGAACACCTTTGCCGCAAGCTTCCATAGTCCCAAATCTGTCCAATTCGGCCAATAAGGGTAAGAATGTGTCCAATTCAGTTCATACTAATGTTTTTCCTTCAAATGTGCCTTTTCCTAGTAGGTTCATGCAAACGAAGAAAGAAGAGACTGAAAAGGACATCCTTGATACCTCTAGGAAAGTTCAAGTTAACATACCTTTGTTGGATGCAATCAAGCAAGTCCCGAGATACGCCAAGTTTTTGAAGGAGTTGTGCACCACTAGGAAGAGGATTTCGACCAAGGAGGTGGTAAAGGTAGGTGAGAATGTATCCGCCATCTTGCAACGCAAACTACCCCCCAAATGCAAAGATCCGGGTAGTTTTACCATTCCTTGTGTAATTGGTAACACTAGGTTCGAATCTGCCATGCTAGACTTAGGTGCTTCTATAAATGTTATGCCATATTCCATTTATGCATCTATGAACCTAGGAGTGTTGAAAAATGATGGTGTTGTCATACAATTGGCCGATAGATCTAATGCCTATCCAAAGGGGTTTTGGAAGATGTTTTGGTGCAGGTTAATCATTTGATCTTTCCAGCGGATTTCTATGTTCTTGAGATGGATGAATCGGATCATGCACCTTCGCTGCCTATTCTACTTGGAAGGCCATTCATGAAGACGGCCCGGACTAAAATTGATGTGTTTAATGGAACTTTGTCCATGGAATTTGATGGGGAAGTTGTTAATTTCAATCTTTCTGATTCTATTAAGTATCCTAGTGAGGATCATTCATGTTTCTCTATTGATATAGTTGACTCTTTGGCGCAGGGATATCTTGAAGATTTGAATGACGATGCACTTGAAAAGGTCATTACAAGAGGCGTGGAACTCAAAACCAAGGGGGCAGAAATTAAGCTAACCCACGGCACACATGAATCACTTCATGCCGCTAGTAAGGAAATCAGTGAGATGGTTGCTGCCCTTGAGTCGTTACCTAAACACATTGGTAAGCCTCCAATCCCAATTCCAATTCCCGTTTCTACTAACAAGTTGTTACCTTCAGTGATTCAGGCACCTATTCTTGAGCTTAAACCATTGCCAGACCATTTGAAGTATATTTTTTTGGGAGATAAAGAGACGTTGCCCGTCATTGTCTCTTCATCACTCACAGCAATGGAGGAGGAGAAACTGATTCGGGTGTTGAAAGAGTACAAAACAGCCATTGGATGGACCTTGGCCGACATTAAGGGAATTAGCCCTACAACGTGCATGCATCGCATACTTCTAGAGGAGGGGGCTAAACCAACTCGAGAGGCTCAACGCCGACTCAACCCTCCAATGATGGAAGTTGTGAAAAAGGAGATTATCAAGCTTCTTGATTGTGGAGTGATTTATCCAATCTCGGATAGTCGTTGGGTTTCACCTGTTCAAGTTGTTCCAAAGAAATCGGGAGTCACTGTGGTAAAGAATGAAGAGAACGAACTTGTGCCTACCCGTATCCAAACAGGTTGGAGAGTTTGCATCGATTATAGAAAGCTCAACGCCACCACAAGGAAGGATCACTTCCCTCTGCCGTTCATCGATCAAATGCTTGAAAGGTTAGCTGGTCACTCATTTTATTGCTTTCTTGATGGGTATTCTGGATATAATCAAATTGTCATAGCTCCGGACGATCAAGAGAAGACCACTTTTACTTGTCCATTTGGTACCTTTGCCTTTCGTCGAATGCCATTCGGTTTATGTAATGCACCAGCCACGTTTCAAAGATGCATGGTAAGTATCTTTTCAGATTATGTTGAAAAGTTTATTGAGGTTTTCATGGATGATTTTAGTGTCTTTGGTGATTCATTTGATGATTGCTTGGATAATCTCACTTTAATCTTGAAACGTTGTGTTGAAACAAACCTTGTGTTAAATTGGGAGAAATGTCATTTTATGGTTAAACAAGGTATTGTTTTGGGTCATATAATCTCTGAAAAAGGAATTGAAGTTGATAAGTCTAAGGTAGATCTTGTACGCTACTTACCCTCTCCTACTTCGGTTAGAGAGGTTCGTTCTTTTCTTGGTCATGCAGGATTCTATAGACGATTCATCAAGGACTTTTCCAAGGTCGCACAACCCCTATGCCGTCTCCTCCAAAAGGAAGTGTCTTTTGAGTTCAACGAGGCGTGTGAGAAAGCATTCAACCATCTCAAAGACTTACTCACCACGGCACCAATCATCACTCCACCGAATTGGTCCATTCCCTTTGAATTGATGTGTGATGCATTGGATTATGCACTTGGGGCTGTTTTGGGTCAAAGGAAAAACAAACAGCCACATGTTATTTATTATGCATCCCGCACTTTAAATGATGCTCAATTGAATTATTCTACAACCGAAAAAGAACTTTTGGCGGTTGTATTTGCTTTAGATAAATTTAGATCATATTTAATTGGTACTAAAGTAATTGTTTTCACTGACCATGCAGCCTTGAAGTATCTTTTCACCAAAAAGGAGGCCAAACCAAGGCTCATTCGTTGGATGCTCCTACTTCAAGAATTCGATATTGAAATTAGGGACAAGAAAGGTTGTGAAAACGTGGTGGCTGACCACCTAAGTAGAATGGTGCGTGAAGAGGACCCTCTTCCCATTTCTGAAACGTTTCCGGATGAACAACTTCTGTCCATTGAGGTAAGTACCCCTTGGTATGCCGATTTGGTCAATTTCTTGGTGTCTAAGCAAGTTCCTAACACCCTAAGCAAGGCCCAATGTGACAAACTTAGAAAGGATGCACGTTTTTATGTATGGGATGACCCATATTTGTGGAAAATCTGCCCTGATCAAATTGTGCGCCGTTGTGTTCTTGAATCTGAGTTTAATTCAATTTTGAGTTTTTGCCATTCATATGCATGTGGTGGACACTTTGGCACACAACGCACAGCGCATAAGGTTCTTGAATGTGGTTTTTTTTGGCCTACGTTGTTTAGAGATGCTAGGATTTTTTGTTTGACATGTGATAGATGCCAAAGGACAGGAAATTTAGGCCAAAGAGACCAAATGCCGCAAACCCCCATTCTTGTTGTGGAAATCTTTGATGTTTGGGGTATTGATTTTATGGGTCCTTTCCCTACATCTTTTGGTTTTACTTACATTTTACTTGCGGTTGATTATGTGTCGAAGTGGGTGGAAGCCAAAGCCACCCGAACTAACGATTCTAGAGTTGTTGCAGATTTCGTTAAATCTAACATTTTCTCTAGATTTGGAATGCCTAGAGTGCTCATAAGTGATGGCGGATCTCATTTCTGCAACCGCACCATTGAAGCATTGTTGAGGAAGTATAATGTGATGCATAAGGTTTCCACACCTTATCACCCCCAAACAAGTGGCCAAGCCGAAGTTTCGAATAGAGAAATCAAGCAAATCTTGGAAAAGACCGTTGGGCCAAATAGAAAAGATTGGAGCTTGCGATTGGAGGATGCATTGTGGGCGTATAGAACGGCTTACAAAACGCCCATTGGTATGTCCCCATTTCGGCTAGTATATGGCAAGCCATGCCATCTGCCCGTGGAGCTTGAACACAAGGCACATTGGGCGGTCAAAACCTTCAATATGGATGTGGACACGGCTGGAAATCATAGGAAGCTACAATTGAACGAGCTTGAAGAGATTAGGCATGATTCGTATGAGAATGCCCGGATTTACAAAGAAAAGACCAAGGCGTTCCACGACAAGATGATTAGAGGCAAAACCTTCTCAATTGGGCAGAAAGTGTTGCTATTTAACTCTCGTCTTCGTCTATTCCCCGGTAAGTTACGTTCTAAGTGGGTTGGTCCATTTGTTATTACTAATGTTTTTGTGCATGGTGCAGTCCAAATACAAAGTTTAAAAACTGGACAAGAATTCAAGGTTAATGGACATCGGTTGAAGCCCTACTATGAGAACTTTGTTGAGCATGTCGTGGAGGATGTACCCCTCCAAGCCGTGGGGCCTATTCAAGCTTAAACGGAGGTACCGTCCGGCTGGAAGACGTTAAAGCAAGCGCTTCTTGGGAGGCAACCCATGTGTTGAAACGAGGAACGAAGAAATTCTTGCTCCAAACTCAGATTTGCATTCCTAAACCCTTCTCTTTCTTGCTTTTACTTTGCCATTTCTGTTATGTTTGTTAGTTGTGTTGTTTGCTTGTTTGTGTGTGAGTCTATGTTTGAAACATTGAGGACAATGTTTGGTTTAAGTGTGGGGGGGGGTAAACAAGCTGTTTTTATTGCATGAAATTCGTGGGATTTTATCACCTATCACTTGTTTCTCACTGTTTTAAGTGTTTTTAGTGTGTTTTGATGTGTTTTAGTGTCATATAACAGAAAAAGAAAGAAAAAAATCGAAAAAGTTTTGAAATACACCAAAAAGAGTCGTTCTTGAGTCGTTTTTGTGTGTTTGTGTCTTAGGGTACCTTCCAACACAATGATGAGGATTCGGTTTTTAATTGCATGATTGTTAAAGAGAGTTATAACATGGATGGAATCTGATTTACTATTTGGTTTATGCTTGGTTATGGTTATAACTTTTGAATTCACATGTAATTACAAAGAAAAAAAAAATCAGTTTTGTAACATGCTTGAAGGAATGAACTCAAATTAACGCTACAACCTCGTGAGACTTGAGCCTAAACGTTTATTTGGAGAGCTGATAATCTGTGCATTCTTGTTTTCTAAAGTCGTTGCATGATCTCATCATTCTTTCCTTGGTTGCTACTTAGAAGGCGTTTCATCATTTAGTTCCAAATACTAGAACTCATGCCCGTTTCATTCAAAGCATGCTATTGAATTGCATAACACATATTCAAGATGAAGTTGTGTAGTGTCCACCACCATAGCCAAACTGCCGTGTATCCTACATCATTTTATGTTTAAGTTAACCCCGTTGAGCTTTGTTAGCCTATGTTCTTTGTTAACCCACACTATCCTCACCTAGCTTAGATTAGGACCATCCATACCTTTGTTCTTGAAGCATAGTAAAGCATGAATCAAAATGAATTCCTTTTGATCAATGTATTGCAGAAAACAAGTGTGGGGAAGTAATTCTTGTGTGTGTGTGCCAAATTCCTTAATAAGGCACGGGTAGAAAAGAAAAATAAAAGAAATTCGTAGAAAAAGAAAAAGAAGAAGAAAAGTGTGTGAAAAGAATGAAAAAGAGTTGGAAAAGATATGAAAAAGAGTTTTAAAGTGTTGTTTGTTGAAGAAAGGGTCCAAAACATTGAATTCGGCCCTAAGTGTTGCTTGAATCTGCCCGTTGTGTTTAAAAGACGATTTCTGCAATCTTAAGTGAATTATAAGTTTCAATTTCATTACTTTGCTTGCTATCGCTTTAAGAACGTTTGTTATCCCTATCCTTTCGTTGTTAGCCAATACCCCAAGCCCCGTTACAACCCTTGACTTCAATCTTGAGTGTTATGTGTTTCAATTTGTGGAGTTTGAATTTAGTATGAGCATATGGTGTCACTGGTTCTCGCATCTAAGTAGTAGCATTCTATTCATGAGATCATATCTAAACATGCTTAATAACTCCAGAAATTGCTTTCTTTGTTATAACATATGTGAGTGTTTGTTTTCATGTTTACATTAATCTTCTCACATATACCTAGTGTAGGGTGTGTAGTTAGAAAATCTGAGTGAAAATTGAGTGTTTATCTTGTAAGGAATTGAGCAAATTTTCTAAGGCATGTTACTACATTCAAAACACCATTTTAGTTGGTTATATGTGAACTGGGAAGTGGTGACCATGATTAAGTATGTGCTCAAGTGTGATGATGATTAAAATCTGTGGAAATGATGATCTTTAACGTGTCATGTGCATTGGAAATCCCTGAGGCAAATGTTGGAAGGACTAGAGTTTGGTTTTGTTTGATTTGTTTTGCTCGAGGACTAGCAAAAGCTAAGTGTGGGGGAATTTGATAGGAGCATAATTATGCGACTTAGATGGCTTGTTCTTGTGCGTTTACATTGTGTTTTCTTAGTTAAAGTTGTCCTTTAAGTTAGTTTTATGTGTTTTCAGGTTTTAAGGGCAAAGTATGCAAAGTAATGCATTTTGGAGCCTTTTGGAGCACAATTGAGCTTGGAATGGATATCATATGCTTGGAGCCAAAGGAATGGATGATCGGTTCATAATTGTAGCAATGGGGGCCCAAATATGCAAAATGGTCCAAAAACGTGCAGACTGAGTTAGAAATTTGTTTCAGCCTTAACTCCTTCCTCCGAACTTGGATTGGCCCAAATGATATGTGGTTGGAAAGATGACATTCTAAACTTGAAGATGGACGGCTCAATGTCATCAGTTGATTAAGGGAAGCCCAATTCGTGAGCCCATGAAGTTTCTTGGTCATGATGAGCTATGCATGAGATGTGATTTCTGGTGGCGTTCTCCATTAGCTGCATGTGGGAGCTGCACTAGCCAGAAAAGAAGGGAAACTGATTTTCTAATGCATTAGTGTGGTTAGTGGAGGCATTAATCAATTCAGAATTCTCCTTTCATTCTCCTTATAAATACCACTCTCATTCATTCCATAAAAAACATCTTTCACATCCTTCAGATCCTTCACACATCCTTCAGACATCCTTCACACCATCCTCCATACTCCCATAATTCCCCAAACACTCCAGACACCATCCCAACACTCTAAACAGCCTCAAATCACCAAAATTGTCCCTGCAAGCCTGCCTTCCACTTACCTACGAATTTCCTCTTTCTCAACCATTACTACTCACACACCCATCCAGATTCCACAAAGAGAGAAGAGAGCTAGTTGCAAAGGAGAGAGGAGCTTGGAGCTGTCCCGAGAACTACCTTGCTACCACCATCTGCTAGCCCAACACGCAGCAAAGAGGAAGGAGGAGTGCCTTGAATGTGCTTGCCATTCAATTGAGGATTGCTGGAACGATTAGGTGTTTTCTTTCTTTTATTTTCAATGTTTCAATTCAATAATCTCTGTGTTGTGAGTATGAAGAACTAAACCCCTCTTAGTTAGGGGTGATTCGAAACCATGCACATACTTGCAATATGAATTGATTACCTTTAGTTGTGATTTCATAAGTTGTGAATTCAATTCGTTTAACTGCTTGATTGATAACTTATTCGTGTATGTTTATTAAGAGTGCACGCTTAGTTTTCATGCATGAATATGATGCTAGAGTATAAGGGAGTTTCACCTAATAGTTACAATCTTATATTCACAAGTAGTGGAGGTCGCTTATAAACGATCGCGTTAAATGAATTCTTGGCACGAGTCTCATGCTCATCATAGTACGAATGCCTCGTCAATACTTATAGTTCTCATATTGCTTAATGATCTTTGATTGTATCTTTATTGTGCTTTTCACGTAAAGGACTTTTGAAGAATGTGTTGAATTGTTGTATGCGCTTTCCCATCCAATTCAATAACTTAAGGAGAACTTGAAGGTTAAGTTAAGCGGACCTAATTAACCTGGGGTGTTGAGTTCCATGATTTATCGAAAGAACAACTGAAAATTGGTTTTTGTGCAAGTATGTCATGTGTGGAGAAGAACCCTCTAGCTAACCTTCCATTCATAGTTTCATCCAAACTCGTTTTACAATCTGTTTTAATTACAATCTGTTTTCTTTGTTTCCAAATTCGTCAAAACCAATCCCCCTTTATTTTGAAGTGTCATATTAGTTAGAAAGTGGTTTAGTTTGTGTTTTAAAGTGTCTTGAGTCAAGTTATAACTTATTTTCGTCCAAATTCTTCCTTAGTGTTCAAAACTGCCCAGAAAGTGGTTTTTAGGCAGTTTTGAGTGTTCGCTTGTTGATTTGAGTCTTTTGGTTTGTTTTGGTGTTTTAAAGTATAGTTTTGCATTCTTTGAGTCTAATTTAGTGTTTTAAACTTTGTTTTAAGTTTTTGAGTCAGATCTCAAGTGATTTAGCTCCCTCCTAATCCCCGGCCTAGAACGATCCCTACTTACATTCCATACTACAATTGATAAAAAGAGGGTTTAATTTGTGTGCTTATATTCAACGCACCATGCTGACTTCTACAAAAAGATGTGCCGTTTGTGTTTGATGACGAATGTGAGAAGGCGTTCAATCACCTCAAAGAATTGTTAACTTCGGCACCTATCATTGTTCCACCAGATTGGAGCCTTCCGTTCGAGCTTATGTGTGATGCTTCAGATTATGCTTTAGGGGCTGTTTTGGGGCAACAGAAGAACAAGAAGCCACACGTCATCTACTATGCATCCCGGACCTTGAATGATGCTCAATTGAATTACTCCACCACCGAAAAAGAACTTCTTGCTGTTGTGTTTGCTTTAGATAAGTTTCGTTCTTATTTACTTGGTACTAAAGTTATAATTTACTCTGACCATGCAGCTTTGAAGTACATGCTCACAAAGCAAGAAGCCAAACCAAGGCTTATTCGCTGGATGCTTCTTCCTCAGGAGTTTGACGTGGAAATTAGGGACAAAAGAGGATGTGAAAATGTAGTGGCTGACCACTTGAGCCGTTTGGTACATGAAGAAGACCTTCTATCTATTCCAGAGGCATTCCCAGATGAACAATTGCTAACCATTGAGGTAAGTGAGCCATGGTATGCTGATATTGTGAATTATATTGTGTCTAAACAAGTTCCAAGCACCATAACTAGGTGTTAACTCGCAAGTGCACGAGGCGTTGGATAGTATAGCATGGGTAAGTACGAGGTCGATCCCACGAGGATTGATGATAGATTGATTCAATTTGATTCCCTGCACAAAACAGAAATGAAAAGAAAATAAATAAAACAAGAAAGAAAGAAAAGAAATTAACTCAAGCAAATTAGTCACCAAGTTCAATTTAGATTCACAGATTGATTCTAGCTAAAGTATGATTAAGCCATGGTGTCTGGTCCTAACCTTGTATTCCTAATTCCCTAATTAGATCCTTGTTGTCGAACCTAAATTAAGCATTAGAAATCCATTAAGCAAAGAAGAATGTTTTAAACAACCAAGCATGTATCTAATCCCTGTTGTCGAATGTCCATACATACTCTTCCTATTCATAGTTCAATTTGAATTAATGCATGGTGTCTACTCTTAATTCAAACCAAGATAGCTAACATACAAGTTTTAATGGTGATCAATCATTCAAACAAGCATATTAACTTATAAGCATAATGAATAAGAACAAGAACTATAATTGAAACTTGAAAACTTAAGAAAAGAATTTACATTACAATGAAAAATAAATTACAACTAAGAGAAACTTAAAGGAAAATTTAGCAAAAGGATTTTGTTACAACAATTGAGAACTAAAAAGAAAACTAAGAGAATTTGAGGGAGAGAAGGGAGAGGAGCTCTAGAGAGATGTTTGAGAGCTCCCCCCCTTGGGGTGTGTTTACAAGTTTGGAGAACCTCACTATATATAGGCTTAAGGGAAGTAAAATTCTGAATTGAGTATTGCTTCTACCTACAACACTCACTTCACCAACTTACAACACTCAATTCACCAACTTTACCTAACTTCCCCACTAAAAATAATTAGCTCATGCATATGTCATGCATGACAATGCATTGCAGTCTGATTTTGGGCTCGTTTTGGGCTTGTTCCTACATTCTGAAAAATCTGGAAAAATATGGATCTTGAAGTTCTTTGAATTATCTTTCCAAGCATATGCAGCCCAGCTCAAGGAAAAATCGGAAAGACCTTCAAATGTGATTTTTGGCCCAGTAACGCAGATCCTGCCGATTTTGACCTTAAACTGCCAAAACTTGTATAACTTCCTCTAGAGGACTCGGAATCATGAACCGTAAAATTCTTCAGAAACTCCGCATCTCTCCAATGATGTATGGTTCATTATCTGGTTCTTCCTGAGCAAGTACAGTCCAATCCGTGAAGTTGACTGATTTGCAGACACCGTTTTGAGCTAACTTGTCTCCAAAATGCATTTAATGAGTCATAAGCTTATTACACTGAAACAAACACAAAATAGATTAAAAGCACAAGTTTAACTCAAAAACATAACCAAATCATAAGTTAGAAGGGTACAAAAT
Organism: Prunus padus; assembly: GCA_024362665.1. Classification (NCBI taxonomy): domain Eukaryota; kingdom Viridiplantae; phylum Streptophyta; class Magnoliopsida; order Rosales; family Rosaceae; genus Prunus; species Prunus padus. The sequence goes on from JANFAM010000012.1 coordinate 24,400,602, forward strand.
GATATGTAATTATGCACCGATCACTAGGCACCAACGTGATAAACTTAAAAAAATGGCACGGTTTTATGTGTGGGATGACCGTTATTTGTGGAAATATTGCCCTGATCAAATTATTCGTAGATGTGTGCATGATTCTGAGTTTAATTCAATCTTAACTTTCTGTCATACTTATGCATGTGGGGGTCACTTTGGTACACAACGCACAGCACTTAAGGTTTTAGAATGTGGATTTTATTGGCCTACTATCTTTAAGGATGCTATAACTTTTTGTATGACTTGTGATCGTTGTCAAAGAACGGGCAATATAGGTGCAAAAGATCAAATGCCACAAACCCCTATATTTTCTGTTGAGATTTTTGATGTTTGGGGTATTGATTTCATGGGTCCATTTCCTTCATCTCATGGTTTCAATTATATTCTACTTGCGGTTGATTATGCATCAAAATGGGTGGAAGCGGAAGCCACCCGTACTAATGATTCAAAAGTGGTTGCAGATTTTGTCAAAACTAACATATTTGCCAGATTTGGAATGCCAAGAGTACTTATCAGTGACGGGGGTTCCCATTTTTGCAATCGAACCATAGAGGCGCTGCTTAAAAAGTATAATGTCACACATAGGGTCTCGACACCCTATCATCCTCAAACAAGTGGGCAAGCCGAGGTGTCTAATCGAGAAATCAAGCAGATTTTGGAGAAGACAGTTGGACCAACTAGGAAAGATTGGAGCTTGCGCTTGAATGATGCATTGTGGGCGTACCGTACAGCCTATAAAACACCAATTGGGATGTCTCCATTTCGGCTCATCTATGGGAAACCGTGCCATCTTCCGGTTGAGTTGGAGCACAGAGCGCATTGGGCAGTCAAAACGTTCAACATGGATGTAGATGCAGCTGGTCTTCATAGGAAGCTTCAATTCAATGAGCTTGAAGAGATTCGAACGAGGCTTATGAGAACGCTCATATCTATAAGGAGAAAACAAAGGCATTCCATGACAAGATGATTCGTAGCAAGACGTTCTCTATAGGGAAGAAAGTGTTACTTTTCAACTCACGCCTTCGATTATTTCCAGGTAAGTTGCGTTCTAAATGGATTGGTCCTTTTGTTGTTACTAATGTCTTTCCTTATGGTGCAGTCCAAATTCAAAGTTTAAAGACAGGACATGAATTCAAAGTCAATGGACACCGTTTGAAGCCTTACTATGAGTGTTTTGAAGAGCATGTTGTGGAGGATGTACCCCTCCATGCCATAGGACCAAATGGAGCTTAAAAGAAGGTATCGTCTGGCTGGAAGACGTTAAAGCAAGCGCTTCTTGGGAGGCAACCCATTTGTTCAAATAAAGGGACTTTGGAATATCCAGCTCCTACGACCAGATTTGCTCTGTTTTACCCTTCTCTTTATTGTTTTTACTTTGCCATGCTTGTCTTGTTTGCTAACTATCTTTTATTGCTTTCTTGTTTAAGTTTACTTTTGAAACATTGAGGACAATGTTTGGTTTAAGTGTGGGGGTTAAACAATGTGCTTTTCATGACTTATTTTCGAATTTCCCCACCTATCACTACTAATGTTGTTATTCACTGTTTTAAAGTGTGTGTCATTTAAAATATATATATATATATATATACCAAAAAGAGTCATTTTTGTTACTTGTTTGTGTCTTAGGGTACCTTCCAACACAATGATGAGGATTTGGTTTTAATTGCATGACTGTTAAAGAAAGTTGTAAACATGGGTGGAAGTTTGATATGCTCTTTGTTTAATACTTAGTTATAGTAATCATTTACAAACTCACATGTAATCACAAAGAAAAAAAAAATCAGTTTTTTGTAACATGCTTGAAGGAAGAAACTCAAACTAACGCTACAACCCTGTGAGACTTGAGCCTATTCTTTGTTTGGAGAGTTATTACTCTGGATATTCTTGTTTTCTAAATTCGTTGCATGATCTCATTACTTCTTTGCTTGGTTGCTACTTAGAATGCGTTTTCATCATTTTAAGTTCCAAATACTAGAACTCATGCCCGTTTCATTCAAAGTGTAATATGAAGTGCATAACAAATAACAAGATGAAGTTGTGTAGTTACCACCAGAGCTAAAAAGCCTTATCATTTGCATATATATTGTAGGTTTAACCCCTTTGAGCCTTATTTAGCCTATTTTCTTTGTTAAGCCTGCATTATCCTTACCTAGCCTAGTATAGGAATATACATACCCTTGTTCTTAAAGAATAGTGAAGCATGACTTGTTGGGAATTCCTTTTGTTTACGATTTGCAGAAAAACAAGTGTGGGGGAAGGAATTGATCTTTTGAGTTTGGTGAAAAGAGGAGTTTATGTGTTGTTTCGAAAGAAAAAAAAAACTAGGAATGAGTTCATAAGTGCTGGGTGTTGAAGAAGGGTCCGAAAATTTGAATCTGACCCTAAAGTATAAATCTTCCCCTGTGTTTAAAGTTTGATGCTGCAATCAAAAGTGAATTCTAAGAGTTGATTTCATTACTTTGCTTACTATTTCCTTAAAAACCTTTGTGTACCCTTAACCCTTCTTTGTTAGCCAATACCTTAGCCTCGTTATAACCCTTAGACTTTTATCTTGATTGTTATGTGTTCCGGTATGTGGAGTTTGAAATTGGTACGAGCATATGGAATCCCTCGTCATATACATGTTGTATTAATAACTCCAGAAAGTGCCTTCTTTGTTATAACATATGTGAGTGCTAGTCTCCATGGTTACATCAATCTTCTCACATATACTTAGTGTAGGGAGTGTAGTCAGAAAATCTGTGTGAAAATAGAGAGTATATCTGGTGAGGAATTGAGGGAATTCTCTAAGGCATGTTACTACATTAAAATGTTGTTTTAAATGATCAAATGCGAGCTAGTGAGTGGTTACTGTGATTGAGTATGAGCTCGAGGGTAAGGAAGGCTAAAATCTATGTGAGTAGTGATTTTTAACTTGTCATGTTTCATTGCAAATCCCTGAGGCAATTGTTGGAAGGTTTAGGTTTTGTTTTGCTCGGGGACTAGCAAAAGCTAAGTGTGGGGGAATTTGATAGGAGCATATTTATGCGACTTTGCTATCCTCTTTCTTTGCATTTACTTAGTTAATTTCCATTTATTATGTCAATTTAAGTTATTTTCGGATTTTTGTAGGCCCAATTGGTAAAGATGACAATAAATGACCTATTGGTGCAGTTTGGAGCAGTTTTGGGCTTGGATTGGATAGTATGCTTGGAGAGCAAGTGGGCTGGACGTTTTTGGAATTTAAAGAGGCCTGCAAGCTAAAAAAAAGGGAATTACCCTTATTTTTCCTTCTAGAAACCTGCCAAACAAAACCCTAATCCTTAGGGTTTCTGCTGGTCCTTTTTACCCTAAGTATACTGCATATATAAAGGAGAGATCTACCGCATAAAAGAGGGGGTAGAGGAGAGAAGAAGAAGGAGGTTTGTGTCGTGACCTACATAAGCCAAGGGAGAAGAAGAAGAACAGATCCACCTAGTGCCGCAACCTACCTACCTTCAGATCCAAGTGTGCTGTAACCTACCATCATCCATTGGAGTTTTTAGAGTTCTTTCTTCCCTTGCTCATTTCAATGTTTATTTCAGATTGCTTTTCAATTGTTATGAACATGTGTAGAAATTTCTTGTTAGTTAGAGGTGAATTCGAAGCCATGGACATATGTTTTATATGAATTGATTACTTCCGGTTATGGTTTCATAAAGTATGAATGTGATTTACTTTTATGTTTTAGTGAGAACTTATTCTTGTATGTTTATTAAGGATGCATACTAAGTTTGCATGCAGGGATTTGATGCTAGAATATAAGGGAATTTCACCTAATCGTTATGAACTTATATTCACAAGTGGTAAAAGTCACTAGTCATGATTGAGTTAAGTAAACTCTTGGCAGGAGTATCATGCTTTTCATAGTTACGAATGCTTTGTCGATGCTTATGATTTTCACAGAACTTAATGATCTTTGATACATATCTTTATCATGCTGTTCATATAGGGAACTTGATAAGAATAATTTGATTGTGTCGCTAAGTCCAATTCAATGAACTTAGGAAAATCTGAGAGTTAATTAGTGCATTCACAATTAATTTGGGGCATTGTCATTCATACTTTGTAGAAAGAATAACTGGAGATCGATTTGTATGCATATGTTCCATGTGTGGAGAAGAATCCTCTAGCTATCCCTTCATTCATATTCTATTCACAACTTAGTTGTTTGCTGCTGTCATTATTACTTTAGTCTAAATCGTCCAAATTCCCCCCAATCATTGTTTACCTTAACTTAGTTTTCTGTTTAATAAGTTTAATTTGGGTTGATTAGCATCCCTCCAAATCCCCGGAATAGAACGATCCCTACTTACTCGTACTACGATTGCATAATTCATAGGGTTTAATTTGAGCGTTAGTTATTTCTCATGTCATACAGTACGAACTTCGTACGAACATGAAGTATCCCTTTTCTTTGACCAATTGATTTTGGATTGTGCCAAAAATTTGGGCAACATCATAATATGGAGGGAGGAGTCATTTGGAGAGTTTTGAGTGAAATCCAATACTAGAACTACGCAATGCACCAACCACTCCATTTACGGTACGAACTTCGTATAAACTTGAAGTGTCCAATTTCTTTGACCAATTGATTTCGGATTGAGCCCAAAACTTGGGCAACAACATAATATGGTGGGAGGAGTCATTTGGTGGGTTTTCAGTGAAATCCAATCACTAGAACGATGCAATCCTACAACCACTCCGTGTATAGTACGAACTTCGCATTTAACATGAAGTGTCCCTTTTCTTTGACCAATTGATTTCGGATCGAGCCCAAAACTTGGGCAACATCATAATGTGGTGGGACGAGTCAATTGGGGGGTTTTGAGTGAAATCCAATCACTAGAACAATGCAATGCACCAACCACTCCATTTACAGTACGAACTTAAGAACTTGAAGTGTCCAATTTCTTTGACCAATAGATTTCGGATCGAGCCCAAAACTTGGGCAACATCATCATATGGTGAGAGGAGTCATTTGGTAAGTTTTGAGTGACATCCAATCACTAGAACTATGCAATGCACCAACCACTCCATTTACAGTACGAACTTCGTACGAACTTGAAGTGTCCCTTTTCTTTGACCAATTGATTTCGAATCGAGCCGAAAACTTGGGCAACATCATATTATGGTGGGAGGAGTCATTTCGTGGGTTTTCAGTGAAATCCAATCACTAGAATGATGCAATCCTACAACCACTCCGTGTACTGTATGAACTTCGTACGAACATGGAGTGTCCCTTTTCTTTGACCAATTGATTTCAGATCAAGCCCAAAACTTGGGCAACATCATAATATGGTGGGTGGAGTCATTGGTGAGTTTTGAGTGAAATCCAATCACTAGAACTATGCAATGCACCAAGCACTCCATCTACGGTACGAACTTCGTACGAAATTGAAGTGTCTAATTTCTTTGACCAATTGATTTCGGATCGAGCCCAAAACTTGGGCAACACCATAATTTGGTGGGATGAGTCATTTGGTGGGTTTTGAGTGAAATCCAATCACTATAACTACGCAATGCACCAAGCACTCCATTTACTGTACGAACTTTGTACGAACTTGATGCGTCCAATTTCTTTGACCAATTGATTTCAAATTTAGCAAAAAACTTGGGCAACATCATAATATGGTGGGAGTAGTCATTTGGTGAGTTTTGAGTGAAATCCAATCACTATAACTATGCAATCCACCAACCACTCCGTGTACAGTACGAACTTCATACGAACATGAATTGTCCTTTTTCGTTGACCAATTGATTTCAGGCCGAGCCCAAAACTTGGGCAACATCATAATTGGTGGGAGGAGTCGTTTGGTGAGTTTTGATTGAAATCCAATCACTAGAACTATGTAATGCACCAAGCACTCCATTTACGGTACGAAGTTCGTACGAACTTGAAGTGCGCAATTTCTTTGACCAATTGATTTTGGATCGAGCCCAAAACTTGGGCAACATCATAATACAGTGGGAGGAGTCATTTGGTGGCTTTTCCGTGAAATCCAATCACTAGAATGATGTAATCCAACAACCAATCCGTGTACAGTACGAACTTCGTACGAACATGAAGTGTCCTTTTTCCTTGACCAATTGATTTCGGATCGAGCCCAAAACTTGGGCAACAACATAATATGGTGGGAGAAGTCATTTGGTGAGTTTTGAGTGAAATCCATTCTCTAGAACAATGTAATGCACCAAGCACTCGATTTACGGTACGAAGTTCGTATGAACTTGAAGTGTGCAGTTTCTTTGACCAATTGATTTCGGATCGAGCAAAAAACTTGGGCAACATCATAATATGGGTGGGAGGAGTCATTTGGTGAGTTTTGATCGGAGCATAATTACATATCATTTTGTACCCTTCTAACTTATGGTTTGGTTATGTTTTTGAGTTAAACTTGTGCTTTTAATCTATTTTGTGTTTGTTTCAGTGTAATAAGCTTATGACTCATTAAATGCATTTTGGAGACAAGTTAGCTCAAAACGGTGTCTGCAGATCAGTCAACTTCACGGATTGGACTGTACTTGCTCAGGAAGAACCAAATAATGAACCATACATCATTGTTAATATGCGGAAGTCTAGTTTCTGAAGAATTTTACGGTTCAAGATTCCGAGTCTTCTAGAGAAAGTTATACAAGTTTTGGCAGCTTAAGGTCAAAATCGGCAGCATCTGCGTTACTGGGCCAAAAACCATATTTGAAGGTCTTTCCGATTTTTCCTTGAGCTGGGCTGCATATGCTTGGAAAGATAATTCAAAGAACTTCAAGATCCATATTTTTCCAGATTTTTCAGAATGGAGGAACAAGCCCAAAACGAGCCCAAAAGTAGACTGCAATAGTTCTTGGTCATGATTAGCTATGCATGTGCTATTGTTGATAGTTCTTGGTCATGATTAGCTATGCATGTGCTATTGTTGATAGTGGGGAAGAAGCATGTTATTTGTCATAATTGAAGTGGGTTGTGTAAAGAAATAAAGAAAGCAAAAGCATCAAGTGGGAACTAGCCAAATGATGAAAGGAGATGGATGCCCATGTGAACTTGAGGTGGCTATGCAACTTGTTGTCAAAAGAAGGAATTAAATAAACCAAGAAGAATATTGGCATGTGAGTTTCATGGTTTCCTTCTCCTACAAATAGGAGGCTTGGCTAACCTTCAAACACACCCCAAGGGGGGGAGCTCTCAAACACCTCTCTAGAGCTCCTCTCCCTTCTCTCCCTCAAATTCTCTTAGTTTTCCTTTTTAGGTCTCAATTGTTGTACAAAACCATTTTGCTTCTTAGTTGTAATTTATTTTTCGTTGTAATGTAAATTCTTTTCTTAAGTTTTCAAGTTTCAATTATAGTTCTTGTTCTTATTCATTATGCTTATAAGTTAATATGCTTGTTTGAATGATTGATCACCATTAAAACTTGTATGTTAGCTATCTTGGTTTGAATTAAGAGTAGACACCATGCATTAATTCAAATTGAACTATGAATAGGAAGAGTATGTATGGACATTCGACAACAGGGATTAGATACATGCTTGGTTGTTTAAAACATTCTTCTTTTGCTTAAATGAATTTCTAATGCTTAATTTAGGTTCGACAACAAGGATCTAATTTGGGAATTAGAAATACAAGGTTTAGACCAGACACCATGGCTTAATCATACTTTAGCTAGAATCAATCTGTGAATCTGAATTGAACTTGGTAACTTATTTCCTTGAGTTATTTATTTTCTTTCTTTCTTGTTGTATTTATTTTATTTTCATTTCTGTTTTGTGCAGGGAATCAAATTGAATCAATCTATCATCAATCCTCGTGGGATCGACCTCGTACTTACACAAGCTATACTATCCAACGCCTCGTGCACTTGCGAGTTAACAAAACACAGAAAACTTGAAACGAAATTAAAAAGATTAGGAAATAAAAACTGAAATGAAAAGGAAAAAGGAAAGTAAAACAAGTAGGGAAAGAAAATATAACCAAACTATGTCGTCAATCCCCGGCAACAGCGCCAAAATTTTGTTAACTCGCAAGTGCACGAGGCGTTGGGTAGTATAGCATGTGTAAGTACGAGGTCGATCCCACGAGGATTGATGATAGATTGATTCAATTTGATTCCCTGCACAAAATAGAAATGAAAAGAAAATAAGTAAAACAAGAAAGAAAGAAAAGAAATTAACTCAAGCAAATTAGTTACCAAGTTCAATTTAGATTCACAGATTGATTCTAGCTAAAGTATGATTAAGCCATGGTGTTTGGTCCTAACCTTGTATTCCTAATTCCCTAATTAGATCCTTCTTGTCGAACCTAAATTAAGCATTAGAAATCCATTAAGCATAGAAGAATGTTTTAAACAACCAAGCATGTATCTAATCCATGTTGTCGAATGTCCATACATACTCTTCCTATTCATAGTTCAATTTGAATTAATGCATGGTGTCTACTCTTAATTCAAACCAAGATAGCTAATATACAAGTTTTAATAGTGATCACTCATTCAAACAAGCATATTAACTTATAAGCATAATGAATAAGAACAAGAACTATAATTGAAACTTGGAAACTAATTAAACTTGAAAACTAAAGAAAAGAAATTACATTACAATGAAAAATAAATTACAACAAAAATTTGTTACAACAATTGAGAACTAAAAAGAAAACTAAGAGAATTTGAGGGAGAGAAGGGAGAGGAGCTCTAGAGAGATGTTTGAGAGCTCCCCCCCTTGGGGTGTTTTTACAAGTTTGGATAACCTCACTATATATAGGCCTAGGGGAAATGAAAATCTGAATTAAGTATTGCTTCTACCTACAAACTCACTTCACCAACTTACAACACTTAATTCACACAATTGCATTTGAAAACAATTCTTCTTGTCTTTAAGCTTAGTGTTGCAACTCCCACTTCATCTTCTTTTACTTCATTTGGCTGCTGCAAAACTCCACTCCAATTATATGTATTGAATATGCTTCACCAAACTTTCCCACAATCAATAACATTTCATCATGCATATGTCATGCTTGACAATGCATTGTAGTCTTCTTTTGGGCTCGTTTTGGGCTTGTTTCTCAATTCTGAAAAATCTGGAAAAATATGGATCTTGAAGCTCTTTGAATTATCTTTCCATGCATATGCAGCCCAGCTCAAGGAAAAATCGGAAAGACCTTCAAATGTGATTTTTGGCCCAGTAACGCAGATCTTGCCGATTTTGACCTTAAGCTGCCAAAACTTGCATAACTTCCTCTAGAGAACTCGGAATCATGAACCGTAAAATGATCCAGAAAATAGACTTCCGTATCTTTCCAATGATGTATGGCTCATTATCTGGTTCTTCTTGAGAAAGTACAGTCCAATCCGTGAAGTTGACTGATCTGCAGACACCGTTTGAGCTAACTTGTCTCCAAAATGCATTTAATGAGTTTTAAGCTTATTACACTGAAACAAATACAAAATAAGTTAAAAGCACAAGTTTAACTCAAAAACATAACCAAATCATAAGTTAGAAGGGTACAAAATGATATGTAATTATGCACCGATCAAATACCCCCAAACCTATATTTTGCTAGTCCTCGAGCAAAACAAAAGGAAAACAAAGATAAAAACAAAATAAGTAAATAAATTTATTAGACCACTTTCGCAGGTAACTCGATTGCATTGAGCATATGCAACAAGCCTTTAAACCTCTAGGCATCCCTAGTAGGAGGAGTTGTGTCTCCTGAGGGTTTAACAGATACGATACCCACAAACGTTTTACTGACTCTACAAAAAAAACAAAGTAGTTAGAAAACAAAAACAAAACAAAAACAATTACAAAAACAAATACAAAACAATATTTCCGAACATTTTCTGAAGAGAAATGACTCATGCACATGACTCAAAAGTTTTAACAATAAAAGCTCCGTTTTAAGATATTATTCATAAGGCGGCAAAGTTCAAAACACAACATGCTCAAAGTGTAGTAGTGTGATAGCCAAATGCAACAAATTCCCCAATCTCAGTTTTCACACAATTTCGAAAATCATACAAAGCACAAATTCAACTTCAAATCTCACCAAAGTTGTCCTCTCACAAATGAATCACTCAAAAGAGGGCTACAATGCATCACTCAGTTATAAACATGAGATTAGAGTTAAACCATAAGGGAATTAACTCACAATAGAAAGATGAAGAACTTGCATTATATGATCTCAAGAAGGATGCCAAACACTTAAAAGTAGGAAAATGGATGCAATTCAATCACATGACATTTAAGATCAATTTAGGTCTTTATCATAGGTTTTAATGGGGCCAAGGGTGTAAGGTGAGTGAGAAATGAAAGGTATGGATAACACAAAGTCCAAAGAACTCATAATGTAAGAGCATAAAACAATTTTTTCCAAGACTTGAATCATCACAATGAGGATTTTTTTTTTTTTTTTTTTTCAAAACTCCTTATACCTCCATTTATAAGGATTCACACTCCTTTCTTTTAATTGAACAACCACCAATTTATTTTGAGGCCAATAAAGAAACCCAAAAATGAATTTTCAATCAACCACAATTACAACTTTTCTTTTCTTCCACCAATTGGGTGATTTTTTTTTCAATATATAAAACCCTTCCCAAACTTAGCATGAAAAACACATCACAATTAAAGCTCATGAGTTCCTTAGAAAAGGTAAATACTTGTTTTTCAGGCTAAGGCGAGGAAATATATTTGGTTAAATGAAAGAAAAGGTTTACATGTAGGCTCAAAATGGTTAACAATGGAAAAATCATGCTTAAGCATGCATAAGGTTAGCTTGAAAGGCACAAACGATCCAAAGAGGGCCTTAATATCATTTCTTAAAGGTCATGTAATCAAATTTGCATAAGAATGAATGATTTTTAAGTGTTCAACCAAATCAATGAATAATGAGATCAAACAAGAACTTAGATGACAAGAAAATAAGAGTATGTGTATAACACTCATGAAATGAAGCACAAGGCTCAAAAGCTCACATTATATGGTTATACAAGTTTAATTTATGCTTGATACAATTCTTTGGATCATGCAAATCCTTTAATTGGAAAATTATGAAACAAATGGCAAGTGTAAAGAGGGTTTTGAACATATCATGCTAGAACGATGCCAAAAGTTTTAAAATTTTTATTTAAATTTTTTTTTTTTTTTGAAATACAAAGAAATCCAATTTTCATTTAAGTCATGCAAACATTTATCACAATCTCATCATATGTGTTCGGAAAGTGACTCAAAATAAAAAAATAAAATAAAACAAAGCAAGACTAAAATAAAATAGAAAAACAAGAAAATTTTAAATAAAAAATAAAAATAAAAATTAAAAAAAAATTTAAAAGAAAAACCAAATTTACTTGCTAAACTCTAATACCCCCAAACTTAGAAATGAACATTGTCCTCAATGTTTAAAAATTAGGCACAAGCAATGTCATAACAACAATTGAAAGGTATTAAAGCAAATAAATATCACAAAATACAATAATTAAAATACAAAACAAAATAAAATAATTACAAAATAAAAATTGCAAAACAACCAAACGAATAAAAAAAAATTAAAACTAAAATAAAACGAAACAGAAGCCCTAAACACACAAGCTTACGCAATTCAAAACCCAAAAAATTTTGAAGCCCAAAGCCCACAATTTTGAAACCCCAAACCACGATGAAACCCGACCCACAATGAATTCAAGCCCACACGCTTAAAATTTTTTTGAATTATTATTATTTTTTAATTTTTAATTTTAATTTCTTTTTCTTTTTTTATTTATTTTTTTGAAACGTGAATTGGTGGATTCAAAACGAGGGTCCGTATGTCGTCTCGCAACGAAGCAAAGAGCCACGTGTCGACACATAGAGGCGCCGCAGCTCAAGCGAAAATTACGGCATGAAAAGTCGTGACGACTTTGTTGAACGCGTTCTGCTCAGAAAGGGCACGTCGCGACAATTGGGAACGGTGGAAAGCCGTAAGACTCGTTGAGCTCGCAGAAACGAGAGAAAAATTAGAAGCGCTAGGGGTTTGACGCCTACAAAAGGAAACTAAGGGAGAAAAAGAAAAATTACAGCCACACGGAAGAGAGAAAAGAAAGAAGAAAAGAGAGAGGAAAGAAAAGAAAAAAAGAAGAGAGAAGAGAGAAAAAGAAAAAATCGTAAAGAAAATGTCGTCTCCTTTCCCATTTTCGCCGATCTTAACCTAGCTCAACCAATTCGCATCGAGTCAAGGAACGACACCCGTGTGGATGCCCTATTTTGGCTCAAGACGAGGGCCCGTGACAAGAATGACACAATACTCATGGACAACGGTTGCCTTGGAGTCGCAAGGAGTTTAGTGACTCCCGAGATGCACGAGTGCTCGGGGCGAAGTGTGACAATCTCAATCGTGAGTGATGCCATGGCACCGGCCGCACAAAGCACGACTACTATCGCAATCGTGGGTTATCGCCAATTGCGAAATCCCCGTGAGTTGGAGCCGCAAGGCTCGAGCGGCTGCATCATGCATGTATCGTGGTTGAGGATTGTCAAGGCATTATAAGGGACTTGAAAAAGGAGAGGACAAGGATGGTGGAGTTTAATCGACGCCGCCTAGAAGGTTTGCAGTGCAGAGAATAAACAATATCATCGATGGTAGATTTGTACGCCAAAGACATGCGCATTTGCCGAGTCTATTGGGCGACCCGGGTAAGCGTGAAGCAATCGAGCACGAGACAAGTGGTGCTCAAGCCAAGAGTGCAGCAATAAGTGCGATCTTTGGGAGCTTCAAGTGATGGGCCCCAAGAGGTCAGGCGTGAAGACTCAAAAGATGACGCCCAGACGCTAAGTTTCCAATTTTGGAATCAGAAGCGTGCCATGATGATGCCGATGTGACGAAGATGAAGAAGAAGAAGTCAAGAAGAAGAAGAAGAAGAAGAAGGAATTTTATGTTTTTTTTTAAAATGTTTTTTTAATGTTTTTTTGTTTTTGGTTTTTTTGGTTTTTTAAGTTTTTAGTGATGCAACTTTATTTAAAGTGAATTTTTTTTTTTAACACTCAGTAAAACAAACAACTAACCACACCACATAAAAATTAAAATAATAAAATTAAAAAAATCACGTATCTACTAAATGGTAAAAGAAAACAAAGAAGTCCAAATTGCAATTTTATTTTCTTTTATTATTTTTTAATTTTTAAAATTATTATTAAGCAAAAATACAATACCCAAACTTAAATTTTTATTTAAGCTAAACCATTATTGTAAAAAAAATAATTTAAAAAAAAATTATTTTAAGAACACACAATTATACAAGCAACTCTAGGATGACCAAAGCTAAGGGCCTCGTAAAAACACAGGGGTTCCGGAAGGTTGAAGGGTCACAATGGTCCCGCTTAAAACCCAAACTTCTTAGACACCGAAGGTGTCGCCAAAGAACTCCTAGACACTGCATAGACGGAGGTTGCTTACTGGAGTTACCAAAAGTTAGCTCATATGAAAAATCTTTTAATTTTTTTTTAAAAAATTATAAAAGAAACAGAAAATTAAAATTACTAAAATAACAATACAAGTAAAAGAGAAAGGATTGAATACTTCCTTGAAGCGATTAGGTCGAGCATGGATGCATTTGAAGGTAGCTACTCCTCCCACTACTCCATACTTCCTATTCTTATGATTGAAGTTTCCTTCTCTCCTTTTATTGAGCTATCTCATATTGCTAAAACAAACATAGAACTTAAAATGGAATTAAAAGGATTAGGAAATAAAAACTGAAATGAAAAGGAAAAAGGAAAGTAAAACAAGTAGGGAAAGAAAATAGAACCAAACTATGCCAGCCAATCCCGGCAACGGCGCCAAAATTTTGTTAACTCGCAGTGCACGAGGCGTTGGATAGTATAGCTTGTGGCACGAGGTCGATCCCACGAGGATTGATGATAGATTGATTCAATTTGATTCCCTGCACAAAATAGAAATGAAAAGAAAATAAGTAAAACAAGAAAGAAAGAAAAGAAATTAACTCAAGCAAATTAGTTACCAAGTTCAATTTAGATTCACAGATTGATTCTAGCTAAAGTATGATTAAGCCATGGTGTTTGGTCCTAACCTTGTATTCCTAATTCCCTAATTAGATCCTTCTTGCTCTAACCTAAATTAAGCATTAGAAATCCATTAAGCATAGAAGAATGTTTTAAACAACCAAGCATGTATCTAATCCATGTTGTCGAATGTCCATACATACTTTTCCTATTCATAGTTCAATTTGAATTAATGCATGGTGTCTACTCTTAATTCAAACCAAGATAGCTAATATACAAGTTTTAATAGTGATCACTCATTCAAACAAGCATATTAACTTATAAGCATAATGAATAAGAACAAGAACTATAATTGAAACTTGGAAACTAATTAAACTTGAAAACTAAAGAAAAGAAATTACATTACAATGAAAAATAAATTACAACAAAAATTTGTTACAACAATTGAGAACTAAAAAGAAAACTAAGAGAATTTGAGGGAGAGAAGGAGAGGAGCTCTAGAGAGATGTTTGAGAGCTCCCCCCCTTGGGGTGTTTTTACAAGTTTGGAGAACCTCACTATATATAGGCCTAGGGAAAATGAAAATCTGAATTAAGTATTGCTTCTACCTACAAACTCACTTCACCAACTTACAACACTTAATTCACACAATTGCATTTGAAAACAATTCTTCTTGTCTTTAAGCTTAGTGTTGCAACTCCCACTTCATCTTCTTTTACTTCATTTGGCTGCTGCAAAACTCCACTCCAATTATATGTATTGAATATGCTTCACCAAACTTTCCCACAATCAATAACATTTCATCATGCATATGTCATGCTTGACAATGCATTGCAGTCTTCTTTTGGGCTAGTTTTGGGCTTGTTTCTCAATTCTGAAAAATCTGGAAAAATCTGGATCTTGAAGCTCTTTGAATTATCTTTCCATGCATATGCAGCCCAGCTCAAGGAAAAATCGGAAAGACCTTCAAATGTGATTTTTGGCCCAGTAACGCAGATCTTGCCGATTTTGACCTTAAGCTGCCAAAACTTGCATAACTTCCTCTAGAGAACTCGGAATCATGAACCGTAAAATGATCCAGAAAATAGACTTCCGTATCTTTCCAATGATGTATGGCTCATTATCTGGTTCTTCTTGAGAAAGTACAGTCCAATCCGTGAAGTTGACTGATCTGCAGACACCGTTTGAGCTAACTTGTCTCCAAAATGCATTTAATGAGTTTTAAGCTTATTACACTGAAACAAACACAAAATAAGTTAAAAGCACAAGTTTAACTCAAAAACATAACCAAATCATAAGTTAGAAGGGTACAAAATGATATGTAATTATGCACCGATCATGTTTGTTTTAGCAATATAGGATAGCTCAATAAAAAGGGAGAGAAGGCAACTTCAATCATAAGGATAGGAAGTATGGAGTAGTGGGAGGAGTAGCGACCTCCAAATGCATCCATGCTCGACCTAATCGCTTCAAGGGGGAGTATTCCAATCCTTTCTCTTTTACTTGTATTGTTATTATTTTTGTAATTTTAATTTTCTGTTTCTTTTATAATAATTTTAAAAAAATATATTTAAAAGATTTTTCATATGAGCTGACTTTTGGTAACCCCAGTGAGCGTCTCCGTCAATGCAGTGTCTAGGAGTTCTTTAGGCGACACCTTCGGTGTCTAAGAAGTTTGGGTTTTAAGCGGAACCATTGTGACCCCTCCAACCTTCCCGGAACCCCTGGCTGTGTTTTCTGAGGCCCTTAACTGGTCATCCTAGAGTCGCTTGTATAATTGTGTGTTCTTAAAATAAAATTTTTTTTCAATAATAGTTTAGTTTAAATAAAAATTTAAGTTTGGGGATTGTATTCTTGCTTAAATAATAATTACAAAAAATAAAAATATAAAAAAATATAAAAAAAAATTTAAATTGCATTTTGGAACTTCTTGGTTTTCTTTTATGTTTAGTTGTTTTCTTAAAAGTTAGTCTCTATTTTTATTTTTTGTATTATTTTTATTTTTAGTTTTAGTTTTGTGGTGTGGTTAGTTAGTATTTTTCTAAGCGTTAAAAAAACTCACTTCAAACAAGCCGCATTACACACAAAAAAAAAAAAAAAAAAAAATACAAATAAAAAAAACTTCTCTTTCTTCTTCTTCTTCTTCTTCTTCTTCTTCTTCTTCTTCTTCTTCTTCTTCTTCTTCTTCTTCTTCTTCTTCTTCTTCTTCTTCTTCTTCTTCTTCTTTTTCTTCATCTTCATCTTCATCAAGATCAGCATCATCATGGCACGCTTCCGATTCCAAAATTGGAACCTTTAGTTTAGCCCTACGGACGTCATCTTACGGGTCTTCACGCACGACCTCTTGGGGCCCATCACTTGAGCTCCCAAAGATCGCACTTATGGCTGCACTCTTGGCTTGAGCACCACTTGTCTCGTGCTCTGGTTGCTTGCGCTTACCCGGTCGCCCAATGGACTCCAGCTTCGTGCGCATGTCTTTAGCGTACAAATCTACCATCGTTGATAGCTGTTTATTCTCTGCCTGCAATCCTTCTAGCTGACGTCGATTAAACTCCACCATCCTTGTCCTCTCCTTTTTCAAGTCCTTTATAATGCCTTGACAATACTTAACCATATTTTGCGATGCCGCCAACTAAGCCCTTACTAGCTCCAACTCACGGGATTTCGCAATTAGGCAATAACCCACAGTTGCGATAGTGGTCGTGCTTTGTGCGGCCAATGCCATGGCATCACTCACGATTCGATTGTCACACTTTGCCCCGAGCACTCGTGCATCTCTGGGAGTCACTAAACTCCTTGCGACTCCAAGGGCAACTTCGTTGTCCATGAGTATTGTGTCGTTTACTGTCACGGGCCCTCTTGCTGAGCCAAAGTAGGGCATCCACACTGGTGCTGCTCCTTGATTCGACGTCTGAATTGGTTGAGCTAGGTTGAGATCGAACGAAAATGGGAAAGAAGACGACATTTTCTTTCTGCTTTCTTTTTTTTTTTCTCTCTTCTCTCTTCTCTTGCTTTTTCTCTTTTCTCTCTTCTTTTTCTTCTTCTTTTTTCTCTCTTCCGTGTGGCTGTAATTTTTGTTTCTCCCTTAGTTTCCTTTTATAGACGTCAAACCCTAGCACCACTCAAGCTCCACAGCCTTCTGGCTTTCCACCGTTCCCAATTTGTCGTGACGTGCCCTTTCTGAACGAACGCGTTCAACAAGTCTTCGCATCTTTCCATGGCGCCCGTAATTTCCGCTTGGGGAAGCGCAAAAGCTCTGCGGCGCCTCTATGTGTCGACACGTGGCTCTTGCTTCGTTACCCGAGACGACATATGGACCCCCGTTTCAGAATCCACTTCCCACGTAAAAATTAAAAAATTTTTAAAAAATTAAAATTTTTTTTTAATAAATTAAAAAAATTTCAATTTAAATAAATAAAATGTGTGGGCTTCGGATTTCATTGTGGGTCGAGTTTTACCGTGGTTTGGGTTTTGAAATTGTGGGCTTTGGGCTTCAAATTTTTTTTTGGGTTTCAATTTGCATAAGCTTGTGTGTTTAGGTCTTACTGTTTCGTTTAATTTTTTTTAAATTTTTTTTTATTCGTTTGGTTGTTTTGCAATTTTTATTTTGTAATTATTTATTTATTTTTTGTATTTCAATTATTGTATTGTGTGATATTTATTTGTTTTAATACCTTTCATTTTTTTGTTATGGCATTGCTTGTGCCTAATTTTTAAACATTGAGGACAATGTTCATTTCTAAGTTTGGGGGTATTAGAGTTTAGCAAGTAAATTTGGTTTTTCTTAAAATAAAATTTTTAAAAAAATTTCTTGTTTTTCTGTTTTATTTTAGTCTTGCTTTGTTTTTTTTATTTTGAGTCACTTTCCGAACACATATGATGAGATTGTGATAAATGTTTGCATGACTTAAATGAAAATTGGATTTCTTTTTATTTCAAAAAATATAAAAAATAAAAAATAAAAAAATTCTGGCATCGTTCTAGCATGATATGTTCGAAACCTTCTTTACACTTGCCATTTGTTTCATAATTTTCCAATTAAAGGATTTACATGATCCAAAGAATTGTATCAAGCATAAATTAAACTTGTATAACCATATAATGTTAGCTTTTGAGCCTTGTCCTTCATTTCATGAGTGTTATACACATACTCTTATTTTCTTGTCATCTAAGTTGTAGTTTGATCTCATTATTCATTGATTTGGTTGAACACTTAAAAATCATTCATTCTTATGCAAATTTGATTACATGACATTTGAGAAATGATATTAAGGCCCTCTTTGGATCGTTTGTGCCTTCCAAGCTAACCTTATGCATGCTTAAGCATGATTTTCCATTGTTAACCACTTTGAGCCTACATGTAAACCTTTTCTTTCTTTTAACCAATTATATTTCCTCACCTTAGCTTGAAAAACAATTATTTACCTTTCTAAGGAACTCTTGAGCTTTTATTGGGATGTGTTTTTCATACTAAGTTTTGGAAGAGGTGTTACATTTCAAAAAAAAAAAAATCACACAATTGGTGAAAGAAAAGAGAAAAGTTGTGATAAGTGGTGGTTGAATGAAATTTCATTTTTGGGTTTCTTTATTGGCCTCAAAATAAATTGGTGTTTGTTCAATTAAAAGAATGGAGGTATAAGGAGTTTTGATCATGTAAAATAAATTAAAAAAAAATCCAATCATGATTATTCGAAGTCGTGGAAACAATTGTTTTATGCTCTTACATTGTGAGTTCCTTGAACTTTGTTTTATCCATACCTTTCATTTCTTACTCACCTTACACCTTTGGCCCCATTACAACCTATGTTAAAGACCTAAATTGATCTTAAATGTCATGTGGTTGAATTGCATTCATTTTGCTACTTTTAAGTGTTTGGCATCCTTCTTGAGATCATATTAATGCAAGTTCTTCATCTTTTCAAGTTTAGTCCCTTATGGTTTAACTCTAATCTCATGTTTATAACTGAGTGATGCATTGTAGCCCTCTTCTGAGTGATTCATTTGTGAGAGGACAACTTTGGTGAGATTTGAAGTGGAATTTGTGCTTTGTATGATTTTTGAAATTGTGTGAAAACTAAGATTGAAGAATTTGTTGCATTTGGCTATCACACTACTACACTTTGAGCATGTTATGTTTTGAACTTTGCCACATTGTGAATAATGTCTAAAAATGAGCTTTTATTGTTAAAACTTTTCAGTCATGTGCATGAGTCATTTTTCTTTAGAAAATGTTCGGAAGTATTTCTTTTTGTTTTTCTTTTATTTTCTAACTACTTTGTTTTTGTAAAGTCAGTAAAACGTTTGTGGGAATCGTATCTGTTAAACCCTCAGGAGACACAACTCCTCCTACTAGGGATGCCTAGAGGTTTAAAGGCTTGTTGCATATGCTCAATGCAATCGAGTTACCTGCGAAAGTGGTCTAATTAATTTTTTATTTATTTTTATCTTTGTTTTCCTTTTGTTTTGCTCGAGGACTAGCAAAATATAGGTTTGGGGGTATTTGATCAGAGCATAATTACATATCATTTTGTATCCTTCTAACTTATGATTTGGTTATGTTTTTGAGTTAAACTTGTGCTTTTAATCTATTTTGTGTTTGTTTCCGTGTAATAAGCTTATGACTCATTAAATGCATTTTGGAGACAAGTTAGCTCAAAACGGTGTCTGCAGATCAGTCAACTTCACGGATTGGACTGTACTTGCTCAGAAAGAACCAGATAATGAACCATACATCATTGGAAATATGCGGAAGTCTAGTTTCTGAAGAATTTTACGGTTCATGATTCCGAGTCTTCTAGAGAAAGGTATACAAGTTTTGGCAGCTTAAGGTCAAAATCGGCAGCATCTGCGTTACTGGGCCAAAAATCACATTTGAAGGTCTTTCCGATTTTTCCTTGAGCTGGGCTGCATATTCTTGGAAAGATAATTCAAAGAACTTCAAGATCCATATTTTTTCAGATTTTTCAGAATAGAGGAACAATCCCAAAACGAGCCCAAAATCAGACTGCAATAGTTCTTGGTCATGATTAGCTATGCATGTGCTATTGTTGATAGTTTTTGGTTATGATTAGCTATGCATGTGCTATTGTTGATAGTGGGGAAGAAGCATGTTATTTGTCATAATTGAAGTGGGTTGTGTAAAGAAATAAAGAAAGCAAAAGCATCAAGTGGGAACTAGCCAAATGATGAAAGGAGATGGATGCCCATGTGAACTTGAGGTGGCTATGCAACTTGTTATCAAAAGAAGGAATTAAATAAACCAAGAAGAATATTGGCATGTGAGTTTGACGCTTTCCTTCTCCTATAAATAGGAGGCTTGGCTAACCTTCAAACACACCCCAAGGGGGGGAGCTCTCAAACACCTCTCTAGAGCTCCTCTCCCTTCTCTCCCTCAAATTCTCTTAGTTTTCCTTTTTAGTTCTCAATTGTTGTACAAAACCATTTTGCTTCTTAGTTGTAATTTATTTTTCATTGTATTGTAAATTATTTTCTTAAGTTTTCAAGTTTCAATTATAGTTCTTGTTCTTATTCATTATGCTTATAAGTTAATATGCTTGTTTGAATGATTGATCACCATTAAAACTTGTATGTTAGCTATATTGGTTTGAATTAAGAGTAGACACCATGCATTAATTCAAATTGAACTATGAATAGGAAGAGTATGTATGGACATTCGACAACAGGGATTAGATACATGATTGGTTGTTTAAAACATTCTTCTTTGCTTAATGGATTTCTAATGCTTAATTTAGGTTCGACAACAAGGATCTAATTAGGGAATTAGGAATACAAGGTTAGGACCAGACACCATGGCTTAATCATACTTTAGCTAGAATCAATCTGTGAATCTAAATTGAACTTGGTAGCTAATTTGCTTGAGTTAATTAATTTCTTTTCTTTCTTTCTTGTTTTATTTATTTTCTTTTCATTTCTGTTTTGTGCAGGGAATCAAATTGAATCAATCTATAATCAATTCTCGTGGGATCGACCTCGTACTTACACATGCTATACTACCCAACGTCTCGTGCACTTGCGACTTAACAAGGTTTGAGTGGAATCCAATCACTAGAACTATGCAATCCACCAACCACTCCATGAAATGTACGAACTTCGTACGAACTTGAAGTATTCAATTTCTACGACCAATTGATTTAGGATCGAGCCCAAAACTTGGGCAACATCATAATGTGTTGGGAGGAGTCAATTGGGGGGTTTTGAGTGAAATCCAATCACTAGAACTATGTAATGCACCAACCACTACATTTACGGTGCGAACTTCCTACGAACTTGAAGTGTCCCATTTCTTTGACCAATTGATTTCAGATCAATTTGGTGAGTTTTGAGTGAAATCCAATCACAAAAACGATGCAATCCTACAACCACTCCGTGTACTGTACGAACATGAAGGACCTTTTCTTTGACCAATTGATTTCGGATCGAGACCAAAACTTGGGCAACATCATAATATGGTGGGAGGAATAATTTGGTGAGTTTTGATTGAAATCCAATCACTAGAACTATGTAATGCACCAACCACTCCATTTACGGTACGAACTTCGTTCGAACTTGAAAGGTTCAATTTCTTTGACCAATTGATTTCGGAACGACCACAAAACTTGGGCAACATCATATGGTGGGAGGAGTCATTTGGTGGGTTATCAGTGAAATCCAATCACTAGAACGATGCAATCCTACAACCACTCCGTGTACAGTACGAACTTCGTACGAACATGAAGTGTACCTTTTCTTTGACCAATTGATTTCGGATCGAGCCCAAAACTTGGGCAACATCATAATATGGTGGGAGGAGTCATTTGGTAAGTTTTGAGTGAAATCCAATCACTAGAACTATGCAATTCACCTTGCACTCTATTTACGGTTCGAACTTCGTACGAACTTTAACTGTCCAATTTCTTTGACCAATTGATTTTGGATCGAGCAAAAGACTTGGGCAACATCATAATATGGTGGCGCAGTCATTTGGTGAGTTTTGAGTGAAATCCAATCACTAGAACTATGCAATTCTACAACCGCTCCTTGAAAGGTTTGAACTTGAAGTATCCAATTTCTTTGACCAATTGATTTCGGATTGAGCCCAAGACTTGGGCAACATCATAATACGGTGGGAGGAGTCATTTGGTGAATTTTGAGTGAAATCCAAACACTAGAACTATGCAATTCACCAACCACTCCATTTACGGTACGAACTTGAAGTTTCCAATTTCTTTGACCAATTGATTTCGGATCGAGCACAAAACTTATGCAACTTCATAATATAGAGGGAGGAGTCATTTGGTGAGTTTTGAGTGAAATCCAATCGTTAGAAATATGCAATCCTACAACCACTCCAATCGTTAGACTTGGGTAACATCATAATATGGTGGGCGTAGTCATTTGGTGAGTTTCGAGGGGAACATCATAATATGGTTGGAGGAGTCATTCAGTGAGTTTTGAGTGAAATCAAATCACTAGAACTTTGCAATCCTACAGCCACTCCATGAAAGGTACGAACTTCGTAAGAACTTGAAGTATCCAATTTCTTTGACCAATTGATTTAGGATCGAGCCCAAAACATGGGCAACATGGTGGGAGGAGTCATTTGGTGAGGTTTGAGTGAAATCTATTCACTAGAACGATGCAATGCAGCTATCACACTTTTTATGGTACGAACTTGAAATACCAATTTATTTGACTGATTGATTTCGGATCGAGCCCAAGACTTGGGCAACAACATAATACGGTGGGATGAGTCATTTGGTGAGTATTGAGTGAATACCAATCACTAGAACTATGCAATCCTACAACCACTCCATGAAAGGTACGAACTTCGTACGAACTTGATGTATCCAATTTATTTGACCAATTGATTTCGGATCGAGCCCAGGACTTGGGCAACATCATAATACGGTGGGAGGAATCATTTGGTGAGTTTTGAGTGAAATCCAATCACTAGAACTATGCAATGCACCAAGCACTCCATTTACAGTACGAACTTCGTACGAACTTGAAGTATCCAATTTATTTGACCGATTAATTTCGGATCGAGCCCAAGACTTGGGCAACAACAGAATACGGTGTGATGAGTCATTTGGTGAGTATTGAGTGAAATCCAATCACTAGAACTATGCAATCCTACAACCACTCCATGAAAGGTACGAACTTCGTACGAACTTGAAGTATCCAATTTAAACGACCAATTGATTTTGGATCGAGCCCAAGACTTGGGCAACATCATAATATGGTGGGAGGAGTCATTTGGTGAGTTTTGATTGAAATCCAATCACCAGAACTATGCAATGCACCAACCACTCCATTTACGGTACGAACGTCGAACAAACTTTAAGTTTCCAAATTCTTTGACCAATTGATTTCGGATCGAGCAAAAGAATAGGGCAACATCATTATATGGTGGGAGGAGGCATTTGGTGAGTTTTGAGTGAAATCCAATGAGTAGAACCATGCAAGCTTTGAGTGAAATCCAATCGCTAGAACTATGCAATCTACAACCACTCCATGAAAGGTACGAAGTTCGTATGAACTTGAAGTATCCAATTTCATTAGCCAATTGATTTCGGATCGAGCCCAAGACTTGGGCTACATGGTAATATGGTGGGAGGAGTCATTGGTGAGTTTTGAGTGAAATCCATTCACTAGAACTATGCAATGCATGAACCACTCCGTTTACGGTAAGAACTTGAATTGTCCAATTTCTTTGACCAATTGATTTCGGATCGAGCAAAAGACTTGGGCAACATCATAATATGGTGGGACGGGTCATTTGGGGAGTTTTCAATGAAATCAAATCACTAGAACTGTGCGAGTTTTGAGTGAAATCCAATCGCTAGAACTATGCAATTTACAACTACTCCATGAAAGTTATGAACTTCGTACGAACTTGAAGTTTCCAATTTCTACGACCAATTGATTTCGGAGTATTCACCAACCACTCCATTTACGGTGCGAACTTGAAATTTCCAATTTCTTTGACCAATTGATTTCGGATCGAGCCCAAAACTTATGCAACATCATAATATAGAGGGAGGAGTCATTTGGTGAGTTTTGGGTGAAATCCAATCACTAAACTATGCAATCCTACAACAACTCCATGAAAGGAACCAACTTCCTACGAACTTGAAGTATCAAATTTCTTTGACCAGTTGAATTCAGATCGAGCCCAAAACTTGGGCAACATCATAATATGGACGGAGTAGTCATTTGGTTAGTTTTTAGTGAAATCCAATCACTAGAACTACGTAATGCACCAATCACTCCATTTACGATTCGAACTTGAAGTGTCCAATTCTTTGACCAATTGATTTCGGATCGAGCAAAAACCTCCGGCAACATCATAATAAGGTGGGAGGAGTCGTTTGGTGAGTTTTGAGTGAAATCCAATCACTAGAACTATGCAATGCACCAACCATTCCATTTATGGTACGAACTTCGCACGAACTTTAAGTGTCCAATTGTTAACTCGCAATTGTACGGGCCAATTAGTAGTATAGCAAGACAAGTACGAGGTCGTACCCAAGAGGACTGAGAAGTTCAAATTAGTTACGTGCTTAGATTACCCAATTCGAGAAAACAGAAAGTTAAGTCTAAAACAGAATTGAAAACGAGAGTCATTGATTTTTGTGAAAACAAATGAAGCAAAACGAAATTGCAAACAAAACCAAAGTAAACAAGTGTATCATACTCATCTTATTCATAGTTCAATTGAAACAAAAGCATAAGGTGTCTACTCTAATTTCAACCAAAATACACAAATCTCAATGGTAGCTAGGCATTCATATTAGCATATAATTAGGTTGGTGTAATGAATAAGAGCATGAATCTTGAATCAAACTTGAAACTTGAAGTTTATAAACCCATAATATTCATGTTTGGTTACATCAAAGCCCTAGTTATGGATTTAGCTACTCATAATGGGAAAGAAACTTAAACATAAATGAGGAAACATAATGAATGCAACAAGAGTAGAAAAACCCTTTTCTGAAGTTCTTGTGGTGTCCAATGCTTCTCCAAGTGCTTCCCCACATCTAGAAGGATGTATGAAGATTAAGGAGATGATTTGGGATGAGTTTGGGTGAGTGGTGATGGATGAGAAAGAGGAAATTCGTAGGAACATGTAAGGAAGGCTTGCAGGGACTGTTTTGGTGATTTGGGGCTGTTTGGAGTGTTGGGTTGATTGGTGGAGTGTTTGGGGTTGTGGGAGTGTTTGAGAGTGATTTCTGAATGTGTTTGGGGAATGATGGGAGTGTGGAGCATGGAATGAAGGATGGATCAGTGATTGGAGTGACTCGCAGGATGTATATGGAATGAAGGATATGGTGGGAGGAGTCATTTGGTGAGTCTTGAGTGAAATCCAATATCTAGAACTAGGAAATGCACCAACAACTCCATTTATGATACGAACTTCGTACGAACTTGAAGTTTCCAATTTCTTTGCCCGATTGATTTCGGATCGGGCCCAAAACTTGGGCAACATCATAATATGGTGGGAGGAGTCATTTGGTGAGTTTTGAGTGAAATCCAATCATTAGAACTATGCAACGCATCAACCACTCCATTTACCGTACGAAGTTGAAGTGTCCAATTTCTTTGACCAATTGATTTCGGATCGAGTAAAAACCTTGGGCAACATCATAATAAGGTGGGAGGAGTCATTTGGTGAGTTGTGAGTGAAATCCAATATCTACAACTAGGAAATGCACCAACCACTCCATTTACGGTACGAACTTGGTACGAACTTGAAGTTTCCAATTTCTTTAACCAATTGATTTCGGATCGGGCCAAAACAAGGGCAACATCATAATACAGTGGGAGTAGTCATTTGGTGAGTTTTGAGTAAAATCCAAAAACTAGAACTATGCAATCCTACTGTTAACTCGCAAATGCACGGGCCATTGGATAGTATAGCATGTGTAAGTACGAGGTCGATCCCACGAGGATTGATGATAGATTGATTCAATTTGATTCCCTGCACAAAACAGAAATGAAAAGAAAATAAATAAAACAAGAAAGAAAGAAAAGAAATTAATTAACGCAAGCAAATTAGTTACCAAGTTCAATTTAGATTGATAGATTGATTCTAGCTAAAGTATAATTAGGCCATGGTGTCTGGTCCTAACCTTGTATTTCTAATTCCCTAATTAGATCCTTGTTGTCGAACCTAAATTAAGCATTAGAAATCCATTAAGCAAAGAAGAATGTTTTAAACAACCAAGCATGTATCTAATCCCTGTTGTCGAATGTCCATACATACTCTTCCTATTCATAGTTCAATTTGAATTAATGCATGGTGTCTACTCTTAATTCAAACCAAGATAGCTAACATACAAGTTTTAATGGTGATCAATCATTCAACAAGCATGTTAACTTATAAGCATAATGAATAAAAACAAGAACTATAATTGAAACTTGAAAACTTAAGAAAAGAATTTACATTACAATGAAAAGTAAATTACAACTAAGAAAAACTTAAAGGAAAATTTAGCAAAAGGATTTTGTTACAACAATTGAGAACTGAAAAGTAAAACTAAGAGAATTTGAGGGAGAGAAGGGAGAGGAGCTCTAGAGAGATGTTTGAGAGCTCCCCCCCTTGGGGTGTGTTTGAAGGTTAGCCAAGTCTCCTATTTATAGGAGAAGGAAAGCATCAAACTCACATGCCAATATTCTTCTTGGTTTATTTAATTCCTTCTTTTGACAACAAGTTGCATAGCCACCTCAAGTTTACATGAGCATCCATCTCCTTTCATCATTTGGCTAGTTCCCACTTGATGCTTTCGCTTTCTTTATTTCTTTACACAACTCACTTCAATTATGACAAATAAACATGCTTCTTCCCCACTATCAACAATAGCACATGCATAGCTAATCATGACCAAGAACTATCAACAATAGCACATGCATAGCTAATCATGACCAAGCAATTGCAGTCTGCTTTTGGGTTCGTTTTGGGCTTGTTCCTCCATTCTGAAAAATCTGGGAAAATATGGATCTTGAAGTTCTTTGAATTATCTTTCCAAGCATATGCAGCCCAGCTCAACGAAAAATCGGAAAGACCTTCAAATGTGATTTTTGGCCCAGTAACGCAGATGCTACCGATTTTGACCATAAGCTGCCAAAACTTGCATAACTTTCTCTAGAAGACTCGGAATCATGAACCGTAAAATCCTTCAGAAACTAGACTTCCGTATCTTTCCAATGATGTATGGTTCATTATCTGGTTCTTCTTGAGAAAGTACAGTCCATTCCGTGAAGTTGACTGATCTGCAGACAACGTTTTGAGCTAACTTGTCTCCAAAATGCATTTAATGACTCTTAAGCTTATTATACTGAAACAAACACAAAATAGATTAAAAGCACAAGTTTAACTCAAAAACGTAACCAAATCATAAGTTAGAAGGGTACAAAATGATATGTAATTATGCACCGATCACCTATACCCACTCCATGAAATACACGAACTTCGTAAGAACTTGAAGTATCCAATTTATTTGACCAATTGATTTCGGATCGAGCCCAAGACTTAGGGAACATCATAATATGTTGGGAGGAGTCATTTGGTGAGTTTTGAATGAAATCCAATCACTAGAACTATGTAATGCACCAACTACTCCATTTACAGTACGAACTTCATACGAACATGAAGTGTCCAATTTCTTTGACCAATTGATTTGGATCGAGCAAAAAACTTGGGCAACATTATAAAATGGCGGGAGGTGTCATTTGGTGAGTTTCGATTGAAATCCAACCACTCCATTTACGGTACGAACTTGAAGTGTCCAATTTCTTTGAGTGAATTCCAATCAATAGAACTACGCAATGCACCAACCACTCCATTTACGGTACGAACTTGAGTGTCCAATTTTCTTGTCCAATTGATTTCGGATCAAGCAAAAAACTTGGGCAACCTCATAATAGGGTCGGAGGAGTCATTTGGTGAGTTTTGAGTGAAATGCAATCACTAGAACTATGCAATACACCAACCACTTCATTTACGGTACGAACTTCGTACGAAGTTGAAGTTTGCAAATTTCTTTGACCAATTGATTTCGGATCTAGCCCAAAACTTGGGTAACTGTGTAATTTGGTGGGAGGAGTCATTTGGTGGGGTTGGAGTGAAATCCAATCACTAGAACTATGCAATCCTACAGCCACTTCATGAAAAGGTACGAACTTCGTACGAACTTGAACTATCCAATTTATTTAACCAATCGAGCCCAAGACTTGGGCAGCATCATAATATGTTGGGAGGAGTCATTTGGTGAGTTTTGAAAGAAATCCAATTACTAGAACTATGTAATGCACCAGCCACTCCTTTTACAGTACGAACTTCATACGAACATGAAGTGTCCAATTTCTTTGACCAATTGGTTTTGGATCGAGCAAAAAACTTGGGCAACATCATAATATGGTAGGATGTGTCATTTGGTGAGTTTTGAGTGAAATTCAATCTCTAGAACTATGCAATGCTCCAACCAATCCGTTTACGGTACGAACTTCGTACAAACTTGAAATGTCCAATTTCTTTGGCCAATTGATTTTGGATGGAGCCCAAAACTTGGGCAACATCATAATATGGTGGGAGGAGTCATTTGGGAAGTTTTGAATGAATCCAATCACTAGAACTTTGCAATGCACTAACCACTCCATTTACTGTACGAGCTTCGTACGAACCTGAATTGTCCAATTTCTTTGACCAATTGATTTCGGATCGAGCAAAAAATTTGGGCAACAACATAATATGGTGGGAGGAGTCATTTGGTGAGTTTTGAGTGAAATTCAATCTCTAGAACTACGCAATGCTCCAACCAATCCATTTACGGTACGAACTTCGTACAAACTTGAAGTGTGCAATTTCTTTGACCAATTGATTTCGGAACCAGCCAAAAATTGGGCAACAACATAATATGGTGAAAGGAGTCATTTGTTGAGTTTTGAGTGAAATCCAATCACTAGAACTATGCAATACACCAACCACTTCATTTACAGTACGAACTTCAAGTGTCCAATTTCTTTCACCAATTGATTTTGGATGGATCCCAAAACTTGGGCAACATCATAATATGGTGGGAGGAATCATTTGGGGAGTTTTGAATGAAATCCAATCACTAGAACTTTGCAATGTACTAACCACTCCATTTACGGCACGAGCTTCGTACGAACCTGAAGTGTCCAATTTCTTTGACCAATTGATTTCGGATCGGGGAAAAAATTTGGGCAACAACATAATATGGTGGGTGGAGTCATTTGGGGAGTTTTGAGTGAAATTCAATCTCTAGAACTATGCAATGCTCCAACCAATCCATTTACGGTACGAACTTTGTGCAAACTTGAAATGTCCAATTTCTTTGGCCAATTGATTTCGGATGGAGCCCAAAACTTGGGCAACATCATAATATGGTGGGAGGAGTCATGTGGTGAGTTTTAGGTGAAATCCGATCACTAGAACTATGCAATCCTACAACCACTCTGTGTACAGTAGGAACTTCAAACGAACATGAAGTGTCCCTTTTCTTTGACCAATTGATTTTGGGTCGAGCCCAAACTTGGGCAACAACATAATATGGTGGGAGGTGTCATTTGGTGGGTTTTGATTGAAATCCAATCACTAGAACTATGCAATGCACCAACCACTCCATTTACGGTTCGAACTTCGTATGAACTTGAAATGTCTAATTTCTTTGACCAATTGATTTCATATCAAGCCCAAAACTTAGGCAACATCATAATATGGTGGGAGGACTCATTTGCTGAGTTTCGAGTGAAATCCAATCACTAGAACTTTGCAATCCTTCAACACTCCATGAAAGCTACGAACTTCGTACGAACTTGAAGTATCCAATTTCTTTGACCAATTTATTTTGGATCGAGACAAAAACTTGGGCAACATCGTAATGTAGTGGGAGGAGTCAATTGGTGAGTTTTGAATGAAATCCAGTCACTAGAACTATGCAGTCCTACAACCACTCTATGAAATTTACGAACTTCGTACGAACTTGAAGTATCCAATTTCTTTAACCAATTGATTATAGATCGAGCCCAAATCTTGGGCAACATCATACTATGGTGGGTGGAGTCATTTGGTGCGTTTTGAGTGAAATCCAATCTCTAGAACGATGCATGATCGGTTCATAATTGGATATCATTTTGTACCCTTCTTGCATATGATTTAGTTATGTTTTTGAGTTAAACTTGTGCGTTTAATCTCTTTTAGTTATGTCATTTAGTTATGTCTTTCAGTTAATTGAGCTTTAGGTAGCAATGGGGGCCCAAATGTGCAAAATAGTCTAAAAACGTGTAGACGAAGTTAGCAATTTGTTTCAGCCTTAACTCCTTCCTGCAAACTTGGATTGGTCCAAATGACATGTGGTTGGAAAGATGACATTCTAAACTTGAAGACGTATGGCTCAATGTCATCAGTTGCTTAAGGGAAGCCCAATTCGTGTGCCCATGAAGTTGCTTGGTCATGATGAGCTGTGCATGTGATGTGATTTCTGGTGGAATTTTTGGTGAGTTGCTTGTGGGAGCATGGGTGAGGCGCAAAGCCAGAAAAGCATCCATGAGCTGCATGTGGTATCTGCAATACCCTAAAGAGAAGAGAATTGATTGTTAATTCTGATTCACCCATCCCTTGTGCCTATATATAGAGAGGTCTGAGAACTCATTTTGATTCATTCATTCCATAACACACATCCTTCACTCCATCCTCCACACTCCCATAATTCCCCAAACACATTCAGAAATCACCCTCAAACACTCCCACAACCTCAAACACTCCAGAAATCAACCCAACACTCTAAACAGCCTCAAATCACCAAAACTGTCCCTGCAACCCTTCCTTCCATTTCCCTACGAATTTCATCTTTCTCAACCATCACCACTCCTCTAAACTCATCCCAAATCACCTCCTTAACCTTCATACATCCTTCTAGACGTGGGGAAGCACTTGGAGAAGCATTAGGCGTGGAGAAGCTCTTGGAGAACCATTGGACACTACAAGAACTTCAGAAAAGGGTTTTTCTACTCTTGTTGCATTCGCATTTCTGTTTAAGTTTCTTTCCCATTATGAGTAGCTAAATCCATAACTAGGGCTTCGATGTAAATTTCATGAATATTCTGGGTTTATAAATTTCAAGTTTCAAGTGTGATTCATGATTCATGTTCTTATTCATTATGCCTACTTGATTATATGCTAATCTGAATGCCTAGCTACCATTGAGATTTGTGTATTTTGGTTGGAATTAAGAGTAGACACCACATGCCTTAATTCTAATTGAACTATGAATAAGATGAGTATGTATGGACATTCGCCAATAGGGATTAGATACATGCTTGGTTGTTTAAAACATTCTTCTATGCTTAATGGATTTCTAATGCTTGATTTAAGTTCGACAATAAGGGCTTAATTAGGGAATTGGAAATACAAGGTTAGGATCAAACACCATGGCTTAATCATACTTTAGCTAGAATCAATCTTTGAATATGAATTAGACTTGTCACTTGAATCCTTATAACCTAGAATTGGATTGTTATGGTGAATCAAATGCCCTAGTCTCCAAATCTGTTTCAAACCTCAAAACCACTCTTCGATACACTTGTTTACTTGTTTTTAATTGCAATTTCGTTTTGCTTCATTTGTTTTCACAAAAATCAATCACTCTCACTTGAAAATTTGTTTTAGACTTAACTTCTTGTTTCTTGAATTAGGTAATCTAAGAACATAACTAATTTTAACTTCTCAGTCCTCGTGGGTACGACCTCGTACTTGTCTTGCTATACTACTAATTGGCCCGTGCACTTGCGAGTTAACAAATGCACCACTACAACTTGGGAAACACGATAATATGGTGGGAGGAGTCATTTGGTGAGTTATGAGTGAAATCCAGTCACTAAAAGTACGACATTAAATTTAACTTGAAGTATCCAATTTCTTTAACCAAATGATTTCGGATCGAGCCCAAATCTTGAGCAACATCATAATATGGTGGGAGGAGTCATTTGGTGAGTTTTGAGTGAAATATAATCACTAGAACAACGCAATCCTACAACCACTCCATCAACAGTGTGAACTTCGTACGAACATGAATTGTCTCTTTTCTTTGACCAATTGATTTCGGATCGAGCACCAAACATGGGCGACAAAATAATATGGTGGGAGGAGTCATTTGGTGAGTTTTGAGTGAAATCTAATCACTAGAACTATGCAATGCACCAACCACTCCATTTATGGTACGAACTTGAAGTGTCCAATTTCTTTGACCAATTGATTTCGGATTGAGCCCAAAACTTGGGCAACATCATAATATGGTGGGAGGAGTCATTTGGCGAGTTTCGAGTGAAATCCAATCACTAGAACGACGCAATCTTACAACCACTCACTGTACAGTACGAACTTCGTACAAACATGAAGTGTCCATTTTCTTTGGCCAATTTATTTCAAACCGAGCCCAAAAGTTAGGTAACATGATATGGTGGGAGGAGTCATTTGGTGGGTTTTAAGTGAAATCCAATCACTAGAGCTATGCAATCCTTCAACCACTCCCTGAAATGTACAAACTTCATACGTCCTTGAAGTATCCAATTTCTTCGACCAATTGATTTCGGATCGAGTCCAAAACTTGGGCAACATCATAATATGGTGGGAGGAGTCATTTGGTGAGTTTTGAGTGAAATCCAGTC
This sequence comes from Prunus padus, assembly GCA_024362665.1. Lineage (NCBI taxonomy): Eukaryota > Viridiplantae > Streptophyta > Magnoliopsida > Rosales > Rosaceae > Prunus > Prunus padus. The sequence continues at coordinate 24,433,323 of JANFAM010000012.1, forward strand.
ACTAGAACTATGTAGTCCCACAACAACTCCATGAAATGTACAAACTTCGTACCAACTTGAAGTATCCAATTTCTTTAACCAATTGATTTCGGATCGAGCCCAAATAATATGGTAGGCGGAGTCATTCTGGGACTTTTGAGTGAAATCCAATCACTAGAACGATGCGATGCTACAACCACTCCGTGTATAATACGAACTTCGTACGAACATGAAGTGTGCCATTTCTTCGACCAATTGATTTCGAATCGAGCCCAAAACTTGGGCAACATCATAATATGGTGGGAGGAGTCATTTGGTGAGTTTTGAGTGAAATCCAATCACTAGAACAATGAAATGCACCAACCACTCCATTTACGGAACGAACCTCGTACGAACATGAAGTGCCCAAAACTTGGGCAACATTATAATATGGTGGGAGGAGTCATTTGGTGAGTTTTGAGTTAAATCCAATCACTAGAACGATGCAATCCTACAACCACTTCGTGTACAGTACGAACTTCGTACGAACATGAAGTGTCCTCTTTCTTTGACCAATTGATTTCGGATTGAGCCCAATACTTGGGCAACATCATAATTTGGTGGGAGGAGTGATTTGTGAATTTTGATTGAAATCCAGTCACTAGAACTATGAAGTCGTACAACCACTCCATGAAATGTATGAACTTCGTACCAACTTGACGTATCCAATTTCTTTAACCAATTGATTTCGGATCGATACCAAATCTTGGGCAACATCATAATATGATGGGAGGAATCATTTGGTGGGTTTTGAGTGAATTCCAATCACTAGAACAACGTAACGCACCAACCACTCCATTTACGGTACGAGCTTCATACGTACTTGAAGTGTCCAATTTCTTTGACCAATTGAGTTCGAATCGAGCCCAAAACTTGGGCAACAACATAATATGGTGGAAGGAGTCATTTGGTGGGTGTTGGGTGAAATCCAATCACTAGAACGATGTAATCCTAAAAAAATTCCGTGTACAGCTTCGTAGGAACATCAAGTGTCCCTTTTCTTTGACAAATTCATTTCGGATTGAGCCCAAAACTTGAGCAACATCATAATATGGTGGGAGGAGTCATTTGGTGAGTTTTGAGTTAAATCCAATCACCAAAATGATGCAATCCTACAACCACTTCGTGTATAGTACGAAATTCGTACGAACATGAAATGTCCCCTTTCTTTGACCAATTGATTTCGGATCGAGCCCAATACTTGGGCAACATCATAATGTGGTGGGAGGAGGCATTTGGTGAATTTTTATTGAAATCCAGTCACCAGAACTACAAAGTCCTACAACCACTCCATGAAATGTACGAACTTCGTACACACTTGAAGTATCCAATTTCTTTGACCAATTGATTTCGGATCGAGCCCAAAACTTGGGCAACATCATAATGTGGTGGGAGGAGTCATTTGGTGAATTTTGATTGAAATCCAGTCACTAGGACTACGAAGTCTTATAACCACTCCGTGAAATGTACGAACTTTGTACCAACTTGAAGTAATATGGTGGGAGGAGTCATTTGGTGAGTTTTGAGAGAAATCCAATCACTAGAACGATGCAATGCACCAACCACTCCATTTATCGTACGAATTTCGTACGAACTTCAAGTGTCACTACCCAACTCCTCTAGCACGATATTGTCCGCTTTGGGCCCCCCCTCTCTGGCCCTCACGGTTTTGTTTCTGGGAACTCAGGGCAACTTCCTAGTGGGTCACCCATCCTGGGATTGCTCTAGCCCCAACTCGCTTAACTTCGAAGTTCCAAAGAATCCGAAGCCAGTGAGCTCCCAAAAGGCCTCGTTCTAGGAAGATACATTCCCACACATATAAGCACTTCACCTTTCCCTCCCCGAGCGATGTGAGATTACTCACCGTTCTTGCTTCCTCAAGCTCACGGATCTTACATCAAGTGTCCATTTTCTTTGACCAATTGATTTCGGATCGAGCTCAAAACTTGAGCAATATCATAATATGGTGGCAGGAGTCATTTGGTCATTTTTGAGTGAAATCCAATCACTAGAACTATGCGATCCTTCAACCACTCCATGAAAGGTACGAACTTCGTACGAACTTGAAGTATCCAATTTCTTTGACTAATTGATTTCAAATGGAGCACAAAACTTGCGCAACATCAAAAAATGGTGGGAGGAGTCATTGGGCGAGTTCTCAGTGAAATCCAATTACTAGAACGATGCAATCCTACAACCACTCCCTGATTGGTACGAACTTCAAGTATCCAATTTCTTTGACCAATTGATTTCGGATAGAGCCCAAAACTTGGGCAACATCATAATATGGTGGGATGAGTCATTTGGTGAGTTTTGAGGGAAATCCAATCACAAGAACAATGCAATCCAACATCCACACCGTGTACAGTACGAACTTCGTACAAACCTCAGGTGTCTCTTTTCTTTGACCATCTGATTTAGGATCTAGCTCAAAACTTGGGCAATATCATAATATGGTGGGATTAGTCATTTAGTGAGTTTTGAGTGAAATCCAATCTCTAGTACAATCCTTCAACCACTACATGGAAGGTACGAACATCGTACGAACTTCAAGTATCCAATTTCTTTGACCAATTCACTTCGGATCGATCCCAAGACTTTGGCAACAACATAATACAGTGGGAGGAGTCATTTGGTGGGTTTTGAGAGAAATCCAATCACTAAAACTTTGCAATGCACCAACCACTCCATTTACGGTACGAACTTCGTACGAAATGTAAGTCTCCCTTTTCTTTGACCAATTGATTTTGGATCGAGCAAAAAACTTGGGCAACATTACAATATGGTGGGAGGAGTCATTTGGTGAGTTTAGAGTGAAATCCAATCACTAGAACTAAGCAATGCACCAACCACTCCATTTACAGTCCGAACATCGTACGAACTTTAAGTATCCAATATCTTTGACCAATTGACTTCGGATCGATCCCAAAACTTGGGCCACAACATAATATGGTGGGAGGAGTCATTTGGTGAGTTTTGAGTGAAATCCAATCACTAGAACTATGTAATGCACCAACCACTCCATTTACGATATGAACTTCGTACTAACTTTAAGTATCCAATTTCTTTCACCAATTCACTTCGGATTGATCCCAAAACTTGGGCAACCACATAATATGTTGGGAAGAGTCATTTGGTGAGTTTTGAGTGAAATCTAATCCCTAGAACTATGTAATGCACCAACCACTCCATTTACGGTCCGAACTTCGTACGAAGTTGAAGTGTCCAATTTCTTTGACCAATTGATTTCAGATAGAGCAAAAAACTTGGGAAACATCATAATACGGTGGGAGGAGTCATTTGGTTAGTTTTGAGGGAAATCCAATCACTAGAACTATGCAATGCACCAACCACTCCATTTACGGTACGCACATCGTACGAACTTGAAGTGTCCAATTTCTTTGACCAATTGACTTCGGATCGAGCCCAAAACTTGGGCAACATCATAATATGGTGGGAGCAGTCATTTGGTGAGTTTTGAGTGAAATCCAATCACTAAAACTATGCAATGCACCAACCACTCCTTGAAAGGTACAAACTTCGTACGAACTTGAAGTATCCAATTTCTTTGACCAATTGACTTCGGATCGATCCCAAACCGTGGGCAACGTCATAATATGGTGGGAGGAGTCATTTGGTGGGTTTTGAGTGAAATCCAATCACTAAAACTATGCAATGCACCAACCACACCATTTACGGTACGAACTTCGTACGAAATTGAAGTGTCCCTTTTGTTTGACCAATTGTTTTCGGATCCAGCAAAAAACTTGGGCAACTTTACAATATGGTACGAGGAGTCATTTGGTGAGTTTAGGGTGAAATCAAATCACTAGAACTGTGCAATGCACCAACCACTTCAGTTACGTTCCGAACATCGTACGAACTTGAAGTACCCAATGTCTTTGACCAATTGACTTCGGATCAATCCCAAAACTTGGGCAACATCATAATATGGTGGGAGGAGTCATTTGGTGAGTTTTGAGTGAAATCCAATTACTAGAACTATGCAATGCACCAACCACTCCATTTACGGTACGAACATCGTACGAACTTGAAGTGCCCAATTTCTTTGACGAATTGATTTCGGATCGAGCCCAAAACTTGGGCAACATCATAATACGGTGGGAGGAGTCATTTGGTGAGTTTTGAGTGAAATCCAATCACTAGAACGATGCAATCCTACAACCATTCCGTGTATAGTACGAACTTTGTCGGAAAATGAAGTATCCCTTTTCTTTGACCAATTGATTTCAGATCGAGACCAAAACTTGGGCAACATCATAATGTGGTGGGAGGAGCCATTTGGTGAGTGATAGGAGCATAATTATGCGACTTAGATGGCTTGTTCTTGTGCGTTTACATTGTGTTTTCTTAGTTAAAGTAGTCCTTTAAGCTAGTTTTATGTGTTTTCAGGTTTTAAGGGCAAAGTATGCAAAGTAATGCATTTTGGAGCCTTTTGGAGTACAATTGAGCTTGGAATGGATATCATATGCTTGGAGCCAAAGGAATGGACGAAATTGAAGATTTAAAGATAGGAAGGGAGCAGAATGCATGCAATTCAAGCATGTTATGACATGATTGGGATGAGAGGAAATTGAGCTTAAAGACAAACCCAATTTGGCCCACACCCCCTGTCAGTCCAGTTTCGTAGCTCATCTTGCAGGCCTCATTTCAGTAACCTACACAGATCGGATGAGAAGATATTCTTCATGGAAGTTGTTCACATGGGTGTCTAGAATAACATATCCAAATTTCAGCCCAATTGGAGAAATCTGGAGTCCTTTGCCCATCAAACACTGAACCTTGCTCAGGAGACATTTAATGTGCAGCTGCCAGCTTATGAGCTTTGTGTTCCACATCTCCTTTGAGCCATGTGCCTCACCTTAGTTGTACCTGACTTTAAACCTAACATGTTGAGCAAATTAGGGAGACATTTCAGCTGTGGAAGTCTCAAGGAGCAAATTAAGTCATGCCCAATTAGGGGAAACCTGTTTGCACAAATCAAGGAGCAGTTTCCATGATTTCTGGTGGGCTACTTTACACCAACCAAAGGGAGGACGAATTTCACACTCTAAAGGGGGATAGAGAGACTCACAGGAGGGGATTCAGATACACATTCAGTTGCAAAAAGAGAGAGAGGGGACTCAACCATTCTCTCATCATTCACACCAGAAAACTTCACCCATTCTCTGCAGTCACCATCCTTCACTAATCTCCATATTTTCTGACCCTAAACCTTCCTAGCCATGCCATACTCCCATCCTAGACACTTTTCCACCATTCTACATCATCCATAACCACCACTACTCACACACCCATCCAGATTCCACAAAGAGAGCAGAGAGCTACTTGCAAAGGAGAGAGGAGCTTGAAGCTGTCCTGGGAGCCTTGATAAATTTACAACCGAAAAAGAACTTTTGGCGGTTGTATTTGCTTTAGATAAATTTAGATCATATTTAATTGGTACTAAAGTAATTGTTTTCACTGACCATGCAGCCTTGAAGTATCTTTTCACCAAAAAGGAGGCCAAACCAAGGCTCATTCGTTGGATGCTCCTACTTCAAGAATTCGATATTGAAATTAGGGACAAGAAAGGTTGTGAAAACGTGGTGGCTGACCACCTAAGTAGAATGGTGCGTGAAGAGGACCCTCTTCCCATTTCTGAAACGTTTCCGGATGAACAACTTCTGTCCATTGAGGTAAGTACCCCTTGGTATGCCGATTTGGTCAATTTCTTGGTGTCTAAGCAAGTTCCTAACAACCTAAGCAAGGCACAATGTGACAAACTTAGAAAGGATGCACGTTTTTATGTATGGGATGACCCATATTTGTGGAAAATCTGCCCTGATCAGATTGTGCGCCGTTGTGTTCTTGAATCTGAGTTTAATTCAATTTTGAGTTTTTGCCATTCATATGCATGTGGTGGACACTTTGGCACACAACGCACAGCGCATAAGGTTCTTGAATGTGGTTTTTTTGGCCTACGTTGTTTAGAGATGCTAGGATTTTTGTTTGACATGTGATAGATGCCAAAGGACAGGAAATTTAGGCCAAAGAGACCAAATGCCGCAAACCCCCATTCTTGTTGTGGAAATCTTTGATGTTTGGGGTATTGATTTTATGGGTCCTTTCCCTACATCTTTTGGTTTTACTTACATTTTACTTGCGGTTGATTATGTGTCGAAGTGGGTGGAAGCCAAAGCCACCCGAACTAACGATTCTAGAGTTGTTGCAGATTTCGTTAAATCTAACATTTTCTCTAGATTTGGGATGCCTAGAGTGCTCATAAGTGATGGCGGATCTCACTTCTGCAACCGCACCATTGAAGCATTGTTGAGGAAGTATAATGTGATGCATAAGGTTTCCACACCTTATCACCCCCAAACAAGTGGCCAAGCCGAAGTTTCGAATAGAGAAATCAAGCAAATCTTGGAGAAGACCGTTGGGCCAAATAGAAAAGATTGGAGCTTGCGATTGGAGGATGCATTGTGGGCGTATAGAACGGCTTACAAAACGCCCATTGGTATGTCCCCATTTCGGCTAGTATATGGCAAGCCATGCCATCTGCCCGTGGAGCTTGAACACAAGGCACATTGGGCGGTCAAAACCTTCAATATGGATGTGGACACGGCTGGAAATCATAGGAAGCTACAATTGAACGAGCTTGAAGAGATTAGGCATGATTCGTATGAGAATGCCCGGATTTACAAAGAAAAGACCAAGGCATTCCACGACAAGATGATTAGAGGCAAAACCTTCTCAATTGGGCAGAAAGTGTTGTTATTTAACTCTCGTCTTCGTCTATTCCCGGTAAGTTACGTTCTAAGTGGGTTGGTCCATTTGTTATTACTAATGTTTTTGTGCATGGTGCAGTCCAAATACAAAGTTTGAAAACTGGACAAGAATTCAAGGTTAATGGACATCGGTTGAAGCCCTACTATGAGAACTTTGTTGAGCATGTCGTGGAGGATGTACCCCTCCATGCCGTGGGGCCTATTCAAGCTTAAACGGAGGTACCGTCCGGCTGGAAGACGTTAAAGCAAGCGCTTCTTGGGAGGCAACCCATGTGTTGAAACGAGGAACGAAGGAATTCTTGCTCCAAACTCAGATTTGCGTTCCTAAACCCTTCTCTTTCTTGCTTTTACTTTGCCATTTCTGTTATGTTTGTTAGTTGTGTTGTTTGCTTGTTTGTGTGTGAGTCTATGTTTGAAACATTGAGGACAATGTTTGGTTTAAGTGTGGGGGTAAACAAGCTGTTTTTATTGCATGAAATTCGTGGGATTTTATCACCTATCACTTCTAATGTTGTTTCACACTGTTTTAAGTGTTTTTAGTGTGTTTTGATGTGTTTTAATGTCATATAACAGAAAAAGAAAGAAAAAATCGAAAAAGTTTTGAAAAATACCAAAAAGAGTCGTTCTTGAGTCGTTTTTGTGTGTTTGTGTCTTAGGGTACCTTCCAACACAATGATGAGGATTCGGTTTTTAATTGCATGATTGTTAAAGAGAGTTATAACATGGATGAAAGTTTGATTTACTCTTTGGCTTATGCTTGGTTGTGGTTATAACTTTTGAATTCACATGCAATCATAAAGGAAAAATCAGTTTTTGTAACATGCCTGAAGGAATGAACTCAAACTAACGCTACAACCTTGTGAGACTTGAGCCGAAACGTTTATTTGGAGAGCTGATAATCTGTGCATTCTTGTTTTCTAAAGTCGTTGCATGATCTCATCATTCTTTCCTTGGTTGCTACTTAGAAGGCGTTTCATCATTTAGTTCCAAATACTAGAACTCATGCCCGTTTCATTCAAAGCATGTTATTGAATTGCATAACACATATTCAAGATGAAGTTGTGTAGTGAACCAGAGCCAAATAGCCGAACCCATCTAAGTCATTTGTTTTGTAGGTTTTAACCCCATTGAGCCTTGTTTAGCCTTTGTTCTTTGTTAACCACATCATCCTCACCAAGCCTAGTATAGGACTGTCCATACCCTTGTTCTTAAAGAATAGTGAAGCATGACTTAGAATGAATTCCGTTTGATTGTTCTTATGCAGAAAAACAAGTGTGGGGAAGGGATGTGTGTGTGTGTATGCAAAAAAAAAAAAAAAAAAAAAAAATCGTGGAAAATAGAAAAGAAAAAGAAAAAGTTGTGAAAAGAGTGAAAAAGAGTTGAAAAATAAGTGAGAATAAGCTCACAAGTGTTGGTTGTTGAAGAAGGGGTCCAAAAAGATGAATTCGGCCCTAAGTATTGCATGAATCTTCCCTTGTGTTTAAAAGTTAATTTCTGCATTCTAAAGTGAATTCTAAGTGTCGATTGCATTACTTTGTTTACTTCGCTTTAAGAACGTTTGTTTATCCCATCCTTTCTTTGTTAGCTAATACCCCTTAGCCCCGTTTCAACCCTTGCACTTCTATCTTGAGTATTATGTGTTTCAATATGTGGAGTTTGAAGTTGGTATGAGCATATGGTGTCACTGGTTCTCGCATCTAAGTAGTAGCATTCCATTCATGAGATCATATTCATATACGCAGAAAAGTGTTTCTTGGCTATAACATATGTGAGTATTCGTTTTCATATTTACATAAATCTTCTCACATATAACTAGTGTAGGGTGGGTAGTCAGAAAATGTGTGTGAAAATTGAGTGCATATCTAGTAAGGAATTGAGCAACTTCTCTAAGGCATGTTACTACATTCAAAACACCGTTTTAGTTGGTTATATGTGAACTGGGAAGTGGTGACCATGATTAAGTATGTGCTCAAGTGTGATGATGATTAAAATCTGTGGAAATGATGATCTTTAACGTGTCATGTGCATTGGAAATCCCTGAGGCAAATGTTGGAAGGACTAGAGTATGTTTGTTTACTTGTTTGGTTTTGTTTGATTTGTTTTGCTCGAGGACTAGCAAAAGCTAAGTGTGGGGAATTTGATAGGAGCATAATTATGCGACTTAGATGGCTTGTTCTTGTGCGTTTACATTGTGTTTTCTTAGTTAAAGTAGTCCTTTAAGCTAGTTTTATGTGTTTTCAGGTTTTAAGGGCAAAGTATGCAAAGTAATGCATTTTGGAGCCTTTTGGAGTACAATTGAGCTTGGAATGGATATCATATGCTTGGAGCCAAAGGAATGGACGAAATTGAAGATTTAAAGATAGGAAGGGAGCAGAATGCATGCAATTCAAGCATGTTATGACATGATTGGGATGAGAGGAAATTGAGCTTAAAGACAAACCCAATTTGGCCCACACCCCCTGTCAGTCCAGTTTCGTAGCTCATCTTGCAGGCCTCATTTCAGTAACCTACACAGATCGGATGAGAAGATATTCTTCATGGAAGTTGTTCACATGGGTGTCTAGAATAACATATCCAAATTTCAGCCCAATTGGAGAAATCTGGAGTCCTTTGCCCATCAAACACTGAACCTTGCTCAGGAGACATTTAATGTGCAGCTGCCAGCTTATGAGCTTTGTGTTCCACATCTCCTTTGAGCCATGTGCCTCACCTTAGTTGTACCTGACTTTAAGCCTAACATGTTGAGCAAATTAGGGAGACATTTCAGCTGTGGAAGTCTCAAGGAGCAAATTAAGTCATGCCCAATTAGGGGAAACCTGTTTGCACAAATCAAGGAGCAGTTTCCATGATTTCTAGTGGGCTACTTTACACCAACCAAAGGGAGGACGAATTTCACACTCTAAAGGGGGATAGAGAGACTCACAGGAGGGGGGATTCAGATACACATTCAGTTGCAAAAAGAGAGAGAGGGGGACTCAACCATTCTCTCATCATTCACACCAGAAAACTTCACCCATTCTCTGCAGTCACCATCCTTCACCAATCTCCATATTTTCTGACCCTAAACCTTCCTAGCCATGCCATACTCCCATCCTAGACACTTTTCCACCATTCTACATCATCCATAACCACCACTACTCACACACCCATCCAGATTCCACAAAGAGAGCAGAGAGCTACTTGCAAAGGAGAGAGGAGCTTGAAGCTGTCCTGGGAACTACCTTGCTACCACCATCTGCTAGCCCAACACGCAGCAAAGAGGAAGGAGGAGTGCCTTGAATGTGCTTGCCATTCAATTGAGGATTACTGGAACGTTTAGGTGTTTTCTTTCTTTTATTTTCAATGTTTCAATTCAATAATCTCTGTGTTGTGAGTATGAGGAACTAAACCCCTTTTAGTTAGGGGTGATTCGAAACCATGTACATACTTGCAATATGAATTGATTACCTTTAGTTGTGATTTCATAAGTTGTGAATTCAATTCGTTTGACTGCTTGATTGATAACTTATTCGTGTATGTTTATTAAGAGTGCACGCTTAGTTTTCATGCATGAATATGATGCTAGAGTATAAGGGAGTTTCACCTAATAGTTACAATCTTATATTCACAAGTAGTGGAGGTCGCTTATAAACGATCGCGTTAAATGAATTCTTGGCAGGAGTCTCATGCTCATCATAGTACGAATGCCTCGTCAATACTTATAGTTCTCATATCGCTTAATGATCTTTGATTGTATCTTTATTGTGCTTTTCACGTAAAGGACTTTTGAAGAATATGTTGAATTGTTGTATGCGCTTTCCCATCCAATTTAATAACTTAAGGAGAACTTGAAGGTTAATTTAAGCAGACCTAATTAACCTGGGGTGTTGAGTTCCATGATTTATCGAAAGAACAACTGAAAATTGGTTTATGTGCAAGTATGTCATGTGTGGAGAAGAACCCTCTAGCTAACCTTCCATCCATAGTTTCATCCAAACTCGTTTTATAATCTGTTTTAATTACAATCTGTTTTCTATGTTTCCAAATTCGTCAAAACCAATCCCCCCTTTATTTTGAAGTGTCATATTAGTTAGAAAGTTGTTTAGTTTGTGTTTTTAAGTGTCTTGAATTAAGTTATAACATATTTTCGTCCAAATTCTTCTTTAGTGTTCAAAACTGCCCAGAAAGTGGTTTTTAGGCAGTTTTGAGTGTTCGTTTGTTGATTTGAGTCTTTTGGTTTGTTTTGGTGTTTTCAAGTATAGTTTTGCATTCTTTGAGTCTAATTTAGTGTTTTAAACTTTGTTTTAAGTTTTTGAGTCAGATCTCAAGTGATTTAGCTCCCTCCTAATCCCCGGCCTAGAACGATCCCTACTTACATTCCATACTACAATTGATAAAAAGAGGGTTAAATTTGTGTGCTTATATTCAACGCACCAGTGAGTTTTGAGTGAAATCCAATCACTTGAATTATGCAATACACCAAGCACTCCATTTACGGTAAGAACTTGAATTGTCCAAGTTCTTAACCAATTGATTTGGGATCGAAAAAAAGACTTGGGCAACATCATAATATGGTGGGACGAGTCAATTGGGGAGTTTTCAGTGAAATCCAATCACTAGAACTATGTGAGTTTTGAGTGAAATCCAATCGCTAGAACAATGCAATCTACAACTACTCCATGAAAGTTATGAACTTCGTTCGAACTTGAAGTATCCAATTTTTATGACCAATTGATTTCAGATCGAGCCCAATACTTGGGCAACATCATAATATGGGGGGAGTATTCATTTGGTGAGTTTTGAGTGAAATCCAATATCTAGAACTATGCAATTCACCAACCACTCCATTTACGGTATGAACTTGAAGTTTCCGATTTCTTTGACCAATTGATTTCGGATCGAGCCCAAAACTTATGCAACATCATAATATAGAGGGAGGAGACATTTGGTGAGTTTTGAGTGAAATGCAATCACTAAACTATGCAATCCTACAACCACTCCATGAAAGGAACCAACTTCCTTCGAACTTGAAGTATCAAATTTCTTTGACCAATTCGGATCGAGCCCAAAACTTGGGCAACATCATAATATGGAGGGAGTAGTCATTTGGTGAGTTTTTTAGTGGAATCCAATCACTAGAACTATGTAATGCACCGACCACTCTATTTACGATACGAACTTGAAGTGTCCAATCTTTGACCAATTGATTTCGGATCTAGCAAAAACCTCGGGCAACATCATAATAAGGTGGGAGGAGTCGTTTGGTGAGTTTTGAGTGAAATCCAATCACTAGAACTATGCAATGCACCAACCATTCCATTTACGGTACGAACTTTGTACCAACTTTAAGTGTCCAATTGTTAACTCGCAATTGTACTGGCCAATTAGTAGTATAGCAAAACAAGTACGAGGTCGTACCCACGAGGACTGAGAAGTGCAAATTAGTTACGTGCTTAGATTACCCAAATCGAGAAAATAGAAAGTTAAGTCTAAAACAGAATTGAAAACGAGGGTGATTGATTTTTGTGAAAACAAATGAAGTAAAACGAAATTGCAAACAAAACCAAAGTAAACAAGTGTATCAAAGAGTGGTTTTTGAAGTTGGAAAACAGATTTGGAGACTAGTGCATTCGATTCACCATAACAATCCAATTCTAGGATATAAGGATTCAAGTGACAAATCTAATTCAGATTCAAAGATTGGTTGTAGCTAAAGTGTGATTAAGCCATGGTGTTTGATCCTAACCATGTATTTCCAATTCCCTAATTAAGTCCTTATTGTCGAACTTAAATCAAGCATTAGAAATCCATTAAGCATAGAAGAATGTTTTAAACAACAAAGCATGCATCTAATCCCTATTGGCGAATGTCCATACATACTCATCTTATTCATAGTTCAATTGAAACAAAAGCATAATATTCATGTTAGGTTACATCAAAGCCCTAGTTATGGATTTAGCTACTCAAAATGGGAAAGAAACTTAAACACAAATGAGGAAACATAATGAATGCAACAACCTCATTAAATACTATGTAACTGCCATGCATTTGGTGGAATTTGGTTAGGTGCAGAACATCCCTTAAAATGCATGGATTGCATTGAATGTCTCTTATTATCCTCTTCATTATGTCTGCCCTTTAATACTCCACTTGAGTTGAAAACAACAATTTAGCTGACCTAACTTTGTTACCAGCAACAAACAACTTCATTGGATCACGAATTGGGCTTCCATTCCTCATATGAGCCCTTCATCTTGGAGTCCAGAATGTCATCTTTCCAACCACATATCATTTGGCCCAATCCAAGTACGGATAAATATGTTAAGGCTGAAACGAATTGCTAACTCAGTCTGCACGTTTTTGCACCATTTTGCACCTTTTACTATCCAAAGCCACCATTGCTACCTAAACTCAATGACAAACACAATAGAGATTAAAAGCACAAGTTTAACTAAAAAAATAACTAAATCATATGATAGAAGGGTAGAAAATGATATACAATTATGCACTGATCACTAATTTCTTTGACCAATTGATTTCGGATCGAGCAAAAGACATGGGCAACACCATTATATGGTGGGAGGACTCATTTGGTGAGTTTTGAATGAAATCCAATCACTAGAACTATGTGAGTTTTGAGTGCAATCCAATCGCGAGAACTATGCAATCTACAACCACTCCATGATAGGTACGAACTTCGTACAAATTGAAGTATCCAATTTCTATGACCAATTGATTTCAGATCGAGCCCAAAACTTGGGCAACATCATAATATGGTGGGAGTATTCATTTGATAAGTTTTGAGTGAAATCCAATATCTAGAACTATACCATTCACCAACCACTCCATTTACGGTGCAAACTTGAAGTTTCCAATTTCTTTGACCAATTGATTTCAGATCGAGCCCAAAACTTATGCAACTTCATAATATAGAGGGAGGAGTCATTTGGTGAATTTTGAGTGAAATCCAATCATTAGAAATATGCAATCCTACAACCACTCCATGAAAGTAACCAACTTCAAACGAACTTGAAGTATCCAAATTCTTTGACCAAATGATTTCGGATCGAGCCCAAAACTTGGGCCACATCAAAATATGGTGGGAGGAGTCATTTGGTGAGATTTCAGTGAAATCCAATATCTAGAACTAGGAAATGCACCAATAACTCCATTTACGATACGAACTTGAAGTTTCCAATTTCTTTGGCCAATTGACTTCGGATCGGGCCCAAAACTTGGCAACATCATAATATGGTGGGACGAGTCATTTGGTGAGTTTTGAGTGAAATCCAATCACTAGAACTATGCAATGCATCAACCACTCCATTTACCGTACGAACTTGAAGTGTCCAATTTCTTTGACCAATTGATTTCGGATCGAGCAAAAACCTTGGCAAACATCGTAATAAGGTGGGAGGAGTCATTTGGTGAGTTTTGAGTGAAATCCAATATCTACAACTAGGAAATTTACCAACCACTCCATTTACGATACGAACTTGAAGTTTCCAATTTCTTTGACCAATTGATTTCGGATCGGGCCAAAAACTTGGGCAACAACATAATACGGTGGGAGTAGTCATTTGGTGAGTTTTGAGTGAAATCCAGTATCTAGAACTACGCAATGCACCAACCACTCCATTGACGGTACGAAGTGGAAGTTTCCAATTTCTTTGACCAATTGATGTCGGATCTGGCCCAAAACTTGGGCAACATCATAATATGGTGGGAGGAGTCATTTGGTGAGTTTTGAGTGAAATCCAATATCTTGAACTAGGAAATGCACCAACCAGTCCATTTGCGGTACGAACTTCGTACGAACTTGAAGTTTCCAATTTCTTTGCCCAATTGATTTCGGATCGGGCCCAAAACTTGGACAACGTCATAATATGGTGGGAGGATTCATTTGGTGAGTTTTGAGTGAAATCCAATCACTAGAACTATGCAACGCATCAACCACTCCATTTACCGCATTTAACTTGTAGTGTGTAATTTCTTTGACCAATTGATTTCAGATCGAGCAAAAATCGTGGGCAACATCATAATAAGGTGGGTGATCGGTGCATAATTACTTATCATTTTGTACCCTTCTAACTTATGATTTGGTTATGTTTTTGAGTTAAACTTGTGCTTTTAATCTATTTTGTGTTTTTTTCAGTGTAATAAGCTTACGACTCATTAAATGCATTTAGGAGACAAGTTAGCTCAAAACGGTGTCTGCAGATCAGTCAACTTCACGGATTGGACTGTACCTGATCAGGAAGAACCAGATAATCAACCATACATCATTGGAAAGATGCGGAAGTCTAGTTTCTGAAGAATTTTACGGTTCATGATTCCGAATCTTCTAGAGAAAGTTATACAAGTTTTGGCAGCTTAAGGTCAAAATCGGCGGCATCTGCGTTACTGGGCCAAAAATCACATTAGAAGCTCTTTCCGATTTTTGCTTGAGGTCAAAATCGGCGGCATATGCTTGGAAAGATAATTCAAAGTGCTTCAAGATCCATATTTTTCCAGATTTTTTAGAATTGAGAAACAAGCCCAAAACGAGCCCAAAAGAAGAATGCAATGCATTGTCAAGCATGACATATGCATGATGAAATGTTATTGATTGTGGGAAAGTTTGGTGAAGCATATTCAATACTTATAATTGGTGTGGAGTTTTGCGGCAGCCAAATGAAGTAAAAGAAGATGAAGTGGGAGCTGCAACACTAAGCTTAAAGACAAGAGGAATTGTTTTCAAATGCAATTGTGTGTTAGGTAAAGTTGGTGAATTAAGTGTTGTAAGTTGGTGAAGTGAGTTTTGTAGGTAGAAGCAATACTTAATTCATATTTTCACTTCCCCTAGGCCTATAATTAGTGAGTTTCTCCAAGCTTGTAAACACACCCCAAGGGGGAGCTCTCAAACATCTCTCTAGAGCTCCTCTCCCTTCTCTCCCTCAAATTCTCTTAGTTTTCCTTTTTAGTTCTCAATTGTTGTAACAAAATTGTTTTGCTAAATTTTCCTTTAAGTTTCTCTTAGTTGTAATTTATTTTTCATTGTAATGTAAATTCATTTCTTAAGTTTTCAAGTTTAATTAGTTTTCAAGTTTCAATTATAGTTCTTGTTCTTATTCATTATGCTTATAAGTTAATATGCTTGTTTGAATGATTGATCACCATTAAAACTTGTATGTTAGCTATCTTGGTTTGAATTAAGAGTAGACACCATGCATTAATTCAAATTGAACTATGAATAGGAAGAGTATGTATGGACATTCGACAACAGGGATTAGATACATGCTTGGTTGTTTAAAACATTCTTCTTTGCTTAATGGATTTCTAATGATTAATTTAGGTTCGACAACAAGGATCTAATTAGGAAATTAGGAATACAAGGTTAGGACCAGACACCATGGCTTAATCATACTTTAGCTAGAATCAATCTGTGAATCTAAACTGAACTTGGTAACTAATTTGCTTGAGTTAATTAATTTCTTTTCTTTCTTTCTTGTTGTATTTATTTTCTTTTCATTTGTATTTTGTGCAGGGAATCAAATTGAATCAATCTATCATCAATCCTCGTGGGATCGACCTCGTACTTACACATGCTATACTATCCAATGTCCCGTGCATTTGCGAGTTAACAGTGGGAGGAGTCATTTGGTGAGTTTTGAGTGAAATCCAATCACTAGAACTATGCAATCCTATAACCACTCCATGAAAGGTACGAATTTCTTACGAACATGAAGTATCCAATTTCTTTTACCAATTGATTTCAAATCGATCCCAAGACTTGGGCAACATCGTAATACGGTAGGAGGAGTCACTTGGAGAGTTTTGAGAGAAATCCAATTTCTAGAACTATGCAATCCTACGACCACTCCATGAAAGGTACGAACTTCGTACGAACTTGAAGTATCCAATTTCTTTGACCAATTGATTTCGGATCGAGCCCAAGACTTGGGCACCAACATAATATGGTGGGAGAAGTCATTTGGTGAGTTTTGAGTGAAATCCAATCACTAGAGCTACGCAATGCACCGACCACTACATTTACAGTATGAACCTGAAGTGTCCAATTTCTTTGACCAATCGATTTGGGATCGAGCAAAAAACTTGGGCAACAACATAATATTGTGGGAGGAGTCATTTGGTATGTTTTGAGTGAAATCCGATCAGTAGAATTATGCAATCCGACAACCACTCCATGAAACGTACAAACTTCGTATGAACTTGAAGTATCCAATTTATTTGACCAATCGATTTCGGATTGAGCCCAAGAGTTGGGCAACAACATAATATGGTGGGAGGAGTCATTTGGTGAGTTTTGAATGAAATCCAATCACTAGAACTATGCAATCCACCTACCACTCCATTTACTGTACGAACTTCTACGAACTTGAAGTGTCCAATTTCTTTGACCAATTGGTTTTGGATCGAGCAAAAAACTTGGTCAACAACATAATATGGTGCTGGATTCATTTGGTGAGTTTTGAGTGAAATCCAACAACTAGAACTATGCAATACACCAACCACTTCATTACGGTACGAACTTCGTACGAACTTGAAGTTTGCAATTTCTTTGACCAATTGATTTCGGAACGATCACAAAACTTTTGCAACATCGTAATATCATGGGAGGAGTCATTTGGTGAGGTTTGAGTGAAATCTAATAACTACAACTATTCAAGCCTACACCCACTCCGTTAAAGGCATGAACTTCGTAAGAACTTGAAGTATCCAATTTATTTGACCAATTGATTTCGGATCAAACCCAAGACTTGGGCAACATCATTATATGTTCTGAGGAGTCATTTGGTTAGTTTTGAATGAAATCCAATCACTAAAACTATGTAATGCACCAAACACTCCATTTACAGTTCAAACTTCATACGAACATGAAGTGTCCAATTTCTTTGACCAATTGATTTCGGATGAAGCATAAAATTTGGGCAACCTTATAATATGGAGGGAGGAGTCATTTGGTGAGTTTTGAGTGAAATCCAATCACTAGAATTGTGCAATACACCAACCACTTCATTTACGGTACGAACTTCATACGAATTTGAAGTTTGCAAATTTCTTTGACCAATTGATTTTGGATCTAGCCCAAAACTTGGTTAACAGCGTAATATGGTGGGAGAAGTCATTTGGTGAGGTTGGAGTGAAATCCAATCACTAGAACTATGCAATCCTACAACCACTCCATGAATGGTACGAACTTCTTACGAACTTGAAGTATCCAATTTATTTGACCAATTGATTTCGAATCGAGCCCAAGACTTGGGCTGCATCATAATATGTTGGGAGGAGTCGTTTGGTGAGTTTTGAATAAAATCGAATCACTAGAACTATGTAATGCACAAACCACTCCATTTACAGTACGAACTTCATACGAACATGAAGTGTCCAATTTCTTTGACCAATTGATTTCGGATTGTGCCCAAAACTTGGGAAACATTATAATATGGTGGGAGGAGTCACTTGGTGAGTTCTGAGTGAATTCCATTCACTAGAACTATGCGATCCTACAACCACTCCTTGAAAGGTACGAACTTCGTACGAACTTCAAGTATCCAATTTCTTTGACCAACGGATTTCGGATCGAGCCCAAAACCTGGGTAACATTATAATATGGTGGGAGGAGTCATTTGGTGGGGTTTGAGTGAAATCCAATCACTAGAACTTCGCAATGCACCAACCACTCCATTTACGGTACGAACTTGAAGTATCCAATTTCTTTGACCAATTGATTTCGGATCGAGCCCAAAACTTGGGCAACATCATAGTATGGTGGGAGGAATCAATTGGTGAGTGTTGAGTGAAATCCAATCACTAGAACTATGCAATGCACCAACCACTCCTTTTTCGGTACGAACTTGGAGTATTCAATTTTTTTGAACAATTGATTTCGGATCGTGCCCAAAACTTGGGCAACAACATAATATGGTGGAAGGAGTCATTTTGTGGGTTTGGGTGAAATCCAATCACTAGAACGATGCTATCCTAAAACCACTCCGTGTACAATACGAACTTCGTAGGAACATGAAGTGTCCCTTTTCTTTGACAAATGGATTTCGGATCGAGCCCAACACTTGGGCAACATCATAATATGGTGGGAGGAGTCATTTGGTGAGTTTTGAGTTAAATCCCATCACTAGAACGATGCAATCCTACAACCACTTTGTCTACAGTACGAACTTCGTACGAACATGAAGTGTCCCCTTTCTTTGAACAATTGATTTCGGATCGATCCAGATACTTGGGCAACATCGTAATATGGTGGGAGGAGTGATTTGGTGAATTTTGATTAAAATCCAGTCACTAGAACTACGAAGTCCAACAACCACTCCATGAAATGTACAAACTTTTTACCAACTTGAAGTATCCAATTTCTTTAACCAATTGATTTTGGATCGAGCCCAAATCTTGGGCAACATCATAATATGGTGGGCTGAGTCATTTGCTGAGTTATGTGTGAAATCCAATCGCTAGAACTATGAAGTCCTACAACCACTCCATGAATTGTACGAACTTCGTACCAACTTGAAGTATCCAATTTCTTTAACCAATTGATTTCGGATCGAGCCCAAATCCTGGGCAACATCATAATATGGTGGGAGGAGTGATTTGGGGAGATTTGAGTGAAATCCAGTCACTAAAACTATGTAGTCCTAGAACCACTCTAAGAAATGTACGAACTTCGTACCAACTTGAAGTATCCAATTTCTTTAACCAATTGATTTCGGATCGAGCCCAAATCTTGGGCAGCATCATAATATGGTAGGCAGAGTCATTCTGAGAGTTTTGAGTGAAATTCAATCACTAGAACGATGCGATCCAACAACCACTCCGTGTATAATACGAACTTCGTACGAGCATGAAGTGTGTCATTTCTTTAACCAACTGATTTCGAATCAAGCCCAAAACTTGGGCAACATCATAATATGGTGGGAGGACTGATTTGGTGAGTTTTGAGCGAAATCCAATCACTAGAACTTTGCAATGCACCAACAACTCAATTTACAGTACGAACTTCATACGAACTTGATGTGTCCAATTTCTTTGACGAATTGATTTTGGATTGTGCCCAAAACTTGGGCAACAGTATAATATGGTGGGAGGAGTCATTTGGTGAGTTTTGAGTGAATTCCAATCACTTGAACTATGCAATCCTACAACCACTCCATGAAAGGTACGAACTTCAAGTATCCAAATTCTTTGACCAATGGATTTCGGATGGAGGTCAAAACTTGGGAAACATTATAATATGGTGGGAGGAGGCATTCGGTGGGTTTTGAGTGAAATCCAATCACTAGAACTACGCAACGCACCAACCACTCCATTTACGGTACGAACTTCGTACGAACTTGAAGTATCCAATTTCTTTGACTAATTGATCGATCCCAAAACTTGGGCAACATCATAATATGGTGGGAGGAGTTATTGATCGGTGCATAATTACATATCATTTTATACCCTTCTAACTTATGATTTGGTTATGTTTTTGAGTTAAACTTGTGCTTTTAATCTATTTTGTGTTTGTTTCAGTATAATAAGCTTAAAACTCATTAAATGCATTTTGGAGACAAGTTAGCTCAAACGGTGTCTGCAGATCAGTCAACTTCACGGATTGGACTGTACTTGCTCAAGAAGAACCAGATAATGAGCCATACATCATTGGAAAGATACGGAAGTCTATTTTCTGGATCATTTTACGGTTCATGATTCCGAGTTCTCTAGAGGAAGTTATGCAAGTTTTGGCAGCTTAAGGTCAAAATCGGCAGGATCTGCGTTACTGGGCCAAAAATCACATTTGAAGGTCTTT
Organism: Prunus padus; assembly: GCA_024362665.1. NCBI lineage: Eukaryota > Viridiplantae > Streptophyta > Magnoliopsida > Rosales > Rosaceae > Prunus > Prunus padus. The sequence goes on from JANFAM010000012.1 coordinate 24,453,921, forward strand.
CCGATTTTTCCTTGAGCTGGGCTGCATATGAATGGAAAGATAATTCAAAGAGCTTCAAGATCCATATTTTTCCAGAGTTTTCAGAATTGATAAACGAGCCCAAAAGAAGACTGCAATGCATTGTCAAGCATGACATATGCATGATGAAATGTTATTGATTGTGGGAAAGTTTGGTGAAGCATATTCAATACATATAATTGGAGTGGAGTTTTGCAGCAGCCAAAAGAAGTAAAAGAAGATGAAGTGGGAGTTGCAACACTAAGCTTAAAGACAAGAAGAATTGTTTTCAAATGCAATTGTGTGTTAGGTAAAGTTAGTGAATTAAGTGTAAGCAATACTTAATTCAGATTTTCACTTCCCCCTAGGCCTATATATAGTGAGGTTCTCCAAACTTGTAAACACACCCCAAGGGGGGGAGCTCTCAAACATCTCTCTAGAGCTCCTCTCCCTTCTCTCCCTCAAATTCTCTTAGTTTTCTTTTTAGTTCTCAATTGTTGTAACAAAATCATTTTGCTTTTTAGTTGTAATTTATTTTTCATTGTAATGTAATTTCTTTTCTTAAGTTTTCAAGTTTAATTAGTTTCCAAGTTTCAATTATAGTTCTTGTTCTTATTCATTATGCTTATAAGTTAATATGCTTGTTTGAATGAGTGATAACCATTAAAACTTGTATGTTAGCTATCTTGGTTTGAATTAAGAGTAGACACCATGCATTAATTCAAATTGAACTATGAATAGGAAGAGTATGTATGGACATTCGACAACATGGATTAGATACATGCTTGGTTGTTTAAAACATTCTTCTTTGCTTAATGGATTTCTAATGCTTAATTTAGGTTCGACAAGAAGGATCTAATTAGGGAATTAGGAATACAAGGTTAGGACCAAACACCATGGCTTAATCATACTTTAGCTAGAATCAATCTGTGAATCTAAATTGAACTTGGTAACTAATTTGCTTGAGTTAATTTCTTTTCTTTCTTTCTTGTTTTATTTATTTTCTTTTGGATTTCTGTTTTGTGCAGGGAATCAAATTGAATCAATCTATCATCAATCCTCGTGGGATCGACCTCGTACTTACACAAGCTATACTATCCAACGCCTCGTGCACTTGCGAGTTAACAGTTATTTGGTGAGTTTTGAGTGAAATCAAATCACCAGAACTATGCAATCCTTCAACCACTCCGTTAAAGGTACGAACTTGAAGTATCCAATTTCTTTGACCAATTGATTTCGAATCGAGCCCTAAACTTGGGAAACATCATAATATGACGGGAGGAGTCGTTTGGTGAGTTTTGAGTGAAATCCGATCACTTGAACTATGCAATACACCAACCACTCCATTTACGGAACAAACTTCGTAGCAACTTGAAGTGTCTCATTTCTTTAAACAATTGATTTCGGATTGAGCCCAAAACTTGGGCAACATCGTAATATGGTGGGAGGAGTCATTTGGTGTGTTTTGAGTGAAATCCAATCACTAGAACTATGCAACCCTACAACCATGCCTTGTACAGTAAGAAGTTCGTATGAACTTGAAGTGTCCAATTTCATTGACCAATTGATTTCAAATCGAGCCCAGAACTTTGGGAACAGCATATTACGGTGGGATCGAGCCCAGAACTATGCAATGCAGCAACCACTACATTTACGGTCCGAATATTGTACGAACTTGAAGAAGCCAATATCTTTGACCAATTGACTTCGGATCGATCCCAAAACTTGGGCCACATTATAATATGGTGGGAGGAGTTATTTGGTTTGTATAAATCCAATCACTAGAACTATGCAATTTACCAACCTCTCCATTTACGGTCCGAACATCGTACGAACTTGAAGTGTCCAATTTCTTTGAACAATTGACTTCGGATCGAGCCCAAAACTTGGGCAAAATCAAAATATGGTGGGAGGAGTCATTTGGTAGGTTTTTATTGAAATCCAATGACTAGAACTGTGCAAGGCACAAACCACTCCATTTATGGTACGAAATTGAAGTGTCTAATTTCTTTGACTAATGGATTTCAGATCGAGCCCAAAACTTGGGCAACATCATAATATAGTGGGAGGAGTCTTTTGGTGAGTTTTGAGTGAAATCCAATCACTAGAACTACGCAATGCACCAACCAGTCCATTTACGGTATGAACTACGTACGAACTTGAAGTGTCCAATTTCTTTGACCAACTGATTTCTTGTCGAGCCTAGAACTTCGACAACATCATAATATGGTGGGATGAGTCATTTGGTGAGTTTTGAGTGAAATCCAATCACTAGAACTATGCAATGCATCAACCACTACATTTTCGGTCCGAACATTGTACGAACTTGAAGTATCCAATATCTTTGACCAATTGACTTCGTATCGATCCCAAAACATGTGCAACATCATAATATGGTGGGGGGAGTCATTTGGTGAGTTTTGAGTGAAATCCAATCACTAGAACTATGCAATGCATCAACCACTCCATTTTCGGTATGAACTTCTGATCGGTTCATAATTGTATATCATTTTGTACCCTTCTAGCATATGATTTAGTTATGTTTCTAAGTTAAACTTGTGCTTTTAATCTCTTTTATGTTTGTCATTCAGTTAATTGAGTTTTAGGAAGCAATGGGGCCCCAAATGTGCAAAATGGTCCAAAAACATGCTGACTGAGTTAGCAATTTGTTTCAGCCTTAACTCCTTCCTCCGAACTTGGATTGGCCCAAATGACATGTGGTTGGAAAGATGACATTCTAAACTTGAAGATAGATGTCACAATGTCATCAGTTGCTTAAGGGAAGCCCAATTCGTGAGCCCATGAAGTTGCTTGGTCATGATGAGCTGTGCATGTAATGTGATTTCTGGTGGGATTCTCCATGAGTTGCATGTGGGAGCATAGGGTGAGCTGCAAAAGCAAAAAAAGAGTATCCATGAGCTGCATGTGGGAGCTACAAAAGCTAGAAAAGTATCCATGGGTTGCATGTGGGAGCTGCAATTGCTAGAAAAGAAGAGAAACTGATTTTCTAATGCATTAGTGTGGTTGGTGAAATGTGTGTTGTTGGTGGAGGCATTAATCAATTCAGAATTCTCATTTCATTCTCCTTATAAATACCACTCCCATTCATTCCATAACACACATCCTTCACACCATCCTCCACACTCCCATAATTCCCCAGACACTCTAGACATCAACCCAAAACTCCAAACAGCCTCAAATCACCCAAACTGTCCCTGCAAGCCTGCCTTCCATTTCCCTACGAATTTCCTCTTTCTCAACCATCACCATGCAACCAAACTCATCCCAAATCACCTCCTTAACCTTCAAACATTCTTCTAGACGTGGGGAAGTTCTTGGAGAAGTATTAGGCGTGGAGAAGCTCTTGGAGAAGCATTGGACACCACAAGAACTTCATAAAAGGGTTTTTCTATTCTTGTTACATTCATTATGCTTTCTCGTTTCTGTTTAAGTTTCCTTCCCATTATGAGTAGCTAAATCCATTACTAGGGCTTCGATGTAACCTAACATGAATATTCGGGGTTTATAAATTCCAAGTTTCAAGTTTGATTCGAGATTCATGCTCTTATTCATTATGCCTATCTACTTATATGCTAATCTGAATGCCTAGCTACCATTGATATTTGTGTATTTTGGTTGAAACTAAAGTAGACACCTTATGCTTTTGTTTCAATTGAACTATGAATAAGATGAGTATGTATGGACATTCGCCAATAGGGATTAGATACGTGCTTGCTTGTTTAAAACATTCTTCTATGCTTAATGGATTTCTGATGCTTGATTTAAGTTCGACAACAAGGACTTAATTAGGGAAATGGAAATACAGGGTTAGGATCAAACACCATGGCTTAATCATACTTTAGCGAGAATCAATCTTTGAATCTGAATTAGACTTGTCACTTGAATCCTTATATCCTAGAATTGGATTGTTATGGTGAATCAAATGCCCTAGTCTTCAAATCTGTTTCCAACCTCAAAACCACTCTTTGATACACTTGTTTACTTGTTTTTAATTGCAATTTAGTTTTGCTTCATTTGTTTTCACAAAAATCAATCACTCTCACTCTAAAATCTGTTTTAGACTTAATTTCTTGTCTCTTGAATTAGGTCATCTAAGTACATAACTAATTTTAACTTCTCAGTCCTCGTGGGTACGACCTCGTACTGGTTTCTTTTGGCCCACTCTATTCAAAGATGCGTTTAATTTTTGTCTTAAGTGTGATAGGTGTCAAAGAATGGGGAACATAAGCCACAGGAATCAAATGCCATTGAACAACATACTCATTGTGGAACTCTTCGATGTTTGGGGTATTGATTTCATGGGACCATTCCCATCTTCATTTGGTTACAACTACATACTTGTTGCAGTTGATTATGTGTCTAAATGGGTAGAAGCCATACCAACCAAAACCAATGATCACAAGGTTGTGCTAAAATTCTTGAAGGACAATATTTTCACAAGGTTTGGAACTCCAAGGGCTGTCATTAGTGATGGAGGTAGCCACTTCTGTAACAAGCCATTTGAAGCACTCATGAAAAAGTACAACATCACCCATCGTGTCTCTACACCATATCATCCTCAAACTTCTGGACAAGTAGAGATAAGCAACAGAGAAATCAAGCACATCCTAGAGAAGGTTGTGAACAATACAAGGAAAGATTGGGCTGCCAAGCTCAATGATGCATTATGGGCTTATAGGACTGCATATAAGACTCCCATTGGAATGAGCCCTTATCGTCTTGTGTTTAGGAAAGCTTGTCTCCTACCAATGGAGCTTGAACACAAAGCTCTTTGGGCCATCAAGAAGTTGAATTTTGATCTAGACAAGGCAGGCGAAGCTAGGAAGTTTCAGCTCAATGAATTGGAGGAGTTAAGACATGAGTCTTATGAGAATGCAAAGCTTTACAAAGAACAAACCAAGAGTTACCATGACAAAAACATTCAATGAAAAGAGTTCACCAAAGGTATGACAGTTCTTTCGTTTAACTCACGTTTGCGTCTTTTTCCAGGAAAATTGAAGTCTAGTTGGCTTGGCCCATTCACCGTGGTCAATGTTTCTCCCTATGGAGCTGTGGAGATTCAAAACCCTAAAGATGGCTCGACTTTCAAAGTAAATGGACAACATTTAAAGCCATTCTATGAGGGAATTTCAGCTGGCATTCAAACTGGTCGTGTGGTGGATCAACTTCCCTTCATACCATCAACAACTTAGCTTGTTGCTTAATGTCTTGCCAAGACAGTAACTAAGGCACTTCTTGGGAGGCAACCCATGTGTTCAAGAAGAAGGTGTTTAGTAGCGGTCGACCTAATCGCATCAAGGGGGAGTTTCTCTAAATCCTTTCTTACATTTCCACCTTATTATTTACAAGTTCTCAATCATCTGTGCTTCAAACATTGTGGACAATGCTTCATTTAAGTTTGGGGGTGGAAGATGATTTTTAGTTTTTGTTCAATGCTGAAAACTTAGGCTTCTTGATTGCTACAATTTGTTTAATTTCTACATCTGTTTTGAACTTTTGGTCAGCGCGTGTTCTTCAGTTTTTCATGCTGAATCCAACGACATAAAGAACATTAAATTTGACCAAGTGGTTTGAAAGTTACATGTCAAAATAAAAACATATGTCGAAATATGGCAAAATAGCAATTTGAATCCTCTAGTTCTTCCCTTTAGTCTTTCATTTGGTTTTCATTTGGTTATTTGTTGTTTTGTTTCCTTTCCCTGGATTTGATTTGCTTTGCTTGATGTTACTCTTTTAATCATTGAGGACAATGTTCAATTGAAGTGTGGGGGGGAAGGTTTTCAATTTGTTCTCTTTTGTCACTAATTTTTTTTTTTAGAATGTCATTCAATCAATGCTATGGAGCTGCCATTAAGGTTTTCATATCAGATTTTTGCACTCACAAAGCTTTTGCTCTTAGAATTCTGGTGGCTAAAGTACCATGCTCAAATTCTTGAAGGAGAATAGTGGAGACTACCCTAGTGAGCTATATCGAGCCTATTTGCTTTCTTGAGAGGGTTTAAAGTGTTTCTAATTCTCATCCCTACTTATTTCTTCAATTCACTCTAAATGATCTCATTGTTCCATTTTGATTGAATACTAAGGATAATTGTCTTTTGCAGATACCATGTGCTTGTTTTCTATCATAACCTTATGTGTGTTCCATCAGCCCTCTTGAAGCCAAACACTTCAAACCTTTTTATTTTATCACCCTCATCATTCCCCTACCCTTGTATCTCAATATGATATATTTAACCTATTGTAGCCATACCCTATAGCATAGGAATCTACCAAGGTTTGCGAAGATGAAGTTTGAAGCAAGGAAGTTTCTGCCATGTACATGAAAGAAAATTGGTGTAAATCTATGCAATGAAGTTAAAGAAGAAGCAGATCAAATCAGAAAATAAGAAAGATAAAAGAGAAAGTGTTTCGATTTGATCTAAGTGTGAAAAATAAGGTGTATGCCAGGTCATACCATCAAGTTTGCATCCATGCCAATCTAAATCAAAGATACCTTGTAGATCAATGCAGAATGCAACCTTGGTATGTTCTTAAGTTACTTGTTTTTCCTTCCAATTCTTCCATTTCCCTAACCTTAGCCTTTCATTACAACCTTGTGAAAGACCTAGCTGATCTTTGAGTATGTATTCATGGGTGCTGGTAAGTATGTGTGTATTGTTAACTCGCAAGTGCACGGGCCATTGGATAGTATAGCTTGTGTAAGTACGAGGTCGATCCCACGAGGATTGATGATAGATTGATTCAATTTGATTCCCTGCACAAAACAGAAATCCAAAAGAAAATAAATAAAACAAGAAAGAAAGAAAAGAAATTAACCCAAGCTAATTAGTTACCAAGTTCAATTTAGATTCACGGATTGATTCTAGCTAAAATATGATTAAGCCATGGTGTTTGGTCCTAACCTTGTATTCCTAATTCCCTAATTAGATCCTTGTTGTCGAACCTAAATTAAGCATTAGAAATCCATTAAGCATAGAAGAATGTTTTAAACAACCAAGCATGTATCTAATCCCTATTGTCGAATGTCCATACATACTCTTCCTATTCATAGTTCAATTTGAATTAATGCATGGTGTCTACTCTTAATTCAAACCAAGATAGCTAACATACAAGTTTTAATGGTGATCAATCATTCAAACAAGCATATTAACTTATAAGCATAATGAATAAGAACAAGAACTATAATTGAAACTTGAAAACTAATTAAACTTGAAAACTTAAGAAAAGAAATTACATTACAATGGAAAATAAATTACAACTAAGAAAAACTTAAAGGAAACAATTGAGAACTAAAAAGAAAACTAAGAGAATTTGAGGGAGAGAAGGGAGAGGAGCTCTAGAGAGATGTTTGAGAGCTCCCCCCCTTGGGGTGTGTTTACAAGTTTGGAGAACCTCACTATATATAGGCCTAGGGGAAGTGAAAATCTGAATTAAGTATTGCTTCTACCTACAAACTCACTTCACCAACTTACAACACTTAATTCACACAATTGCATTTGAAAACAATTCTTCTTGTCTTTAAGCTTAGTGTTGCAACTCCCACTTCATCTTATTTTACTTCATTTGGCTGCTGCAAAACTCCACTCCAATTATATGTATTGAATATGCTCCACCAAAATTTCCCACAATCAATAACATTTTATCATGCATATGTCATGCTTGACAATGCATTGCAGTCTTCTTTTGGGCTCGTTTTGGGCTTGTTCCTCCATTCTGAAAAATCTGGAAAAATATGGATCTTGAAGTTCTTTGAATTATCTTTCCAAGCATATGCAGCCCAGCTCAAGGAAAAATCGGAAAGACCTTCAAATGTGATTTTTGGCCCAGTAACGCAGATCCTGCCGATTTTGACCTTAAGCTGCCAAAACTTGCATAACTTCCTCTAGAGGACTCGGAATCATGAACCGTAAAATGCTCCAGAAAATAGACTTCTGTATCTTTCCAATGATGTATGGCTCATTGTCTGGTTCTTCTTGAGCAAGTACAGTCCAATCCGTGAAGTTGACTGATCTGCAGACACCGTTTGAGCTAACATGTCTCCAAAATGCATTTATTGAGTTTTAAGCTTATTACACTGAAACAAACACAAAATAAATTAAAAGCACAAGTTTAACTCAAAAACATAACCAAATCATAAGTTAGAAGGGTACAAAATGATATGTAATTATGCACCGATCATGTATCTCTATTCTTAGTATTTGATTCCTTGCATGAGATCTAACCAAAAATTGTGCTTCTCTGTCATATACTCACTTATACTTGGTTGAGAGAATAAAACCATAGGTTCCGAGTGGTTGAGTGCTATCTGCGAGAATTAGAGTCGAAGCATGTTCTTTCTTCAAGGTTTGAGTGTGTTTGCTTTGAAGCGCCTTTGAGCTATAGCTTCCACTTACACACTGTTTGATCACTTCTCTTGGCAACTCTATGGTGTAGAAGGTATGACTAAAGTTTTCTTTCATTTTCATTAGTTGATTTCAAAGGTTTTCTAACCACTTTGTTTTCTAGAGTCGGAAAGCGTTTGTGGGTATCGTATCTGTTAAACCCTCAGGAGACACAACTCCTCCTACTAGGGATGCCTATAGGTTTAAAGGCTTGTTACATATGCTCAATGCAATCGAGTTACCTGCGGAAGTGGCTTAGTTAACTTCTTGTTTTTGTTTTTACCTTTGTTTTATTTTATTTTGCTCGAGGACTAGCAAAATCTAGGTCTGGGGGTATTTGATCGGTTCATAATTGTATATCATTTTGTACCCTTCTAGCGTATGATTTAGTTATGTTTTTGAGTTAAACTTGTGCTTTTAATCTCTTTTATGTTTGTCATTCAGTTAATTGAGTTGTAGGTAGCAATGGGGGCCCGGTAGCAATGGGGGCCCAAATGTGCAAAATGGTCCAAAAAGGTGCAGACTGAGTTAGCAATTTGTTTCAGCCTTAACTCCTTCCTCCGAACTTGGATTGGCCTAACTGACATGTGGTTGGAAAGATGACATTTTAAACTTGAAGATAGATGGCTCAATGTCATCAGTTGCGTAAGGGAAGCCCAATTCGTGAGCCCATGAAGTTGCTTGGTCATGATGAGTTGTGCATGTGATGTGATTTCTGGTGGGATTCTCCATGAGTTGCATAGGGTGAGCTGCAAAAGCAAAAAAAAAGTATCCATGAGCTGTATGTGGGAGCTACAAAAGCTAGAAAAGTATCCATGAGTTGCATGTGGGAGCTGCAATAGCCAGAAAAGAAGAGAAACTGATTTTCTAATGCATTAGGTGAAATGTGTGTTGTTGGTGGAGGCATTAATCAATTCATAATTCTCCTTTCATTCTCCTTATAAATACCACTCCCATTCATTCCATAACACACATCCTTCACACCATCCTCCACACTCCCATAATTCCCCAGACACTCTAGACATCAACCCAACACTCCAAACAGCCTCAAATCACCAAAACTGTCCCTGCAAGCATGCCTTCCATTTGCCAACGAATTTCCTCTTTCTCAACCATCACCACTCACCCAAACTCATCCCAAATCACCTACTTAACCTTCATACATTCTTCTAGACGTGGGAAGTTCTTGGAGAAGTATTAGGCGTGGAGAAGCTCTTGGAGAAGCATTGGACACCACAAGAACTTCATAAAAGGGTTTTTCTATTCTTGTTACATTCATTATGCTTTTTCATTTTTGTTTAAGTTTCCTTCCCATTATGAGTAAGTAAATCCATTACTAAGGCTTCGATATAACCTTCATACATTCTTCTAGACGTGGGGAAGTTCTTGGAGAAGTATTAGGCGTGGAGAAGCTCTTGGAGAAGCATTGGACACCACAAGAACTTCATAAAAGGGTTTTTCTATTCTTGTTACATTCATTATGCTTTTTCATTTTTGTTTAAGTTTCCTTCCCATTATGAGTAAGTAAATCCATTACTAAGGCTTCGATATAACCTAACATGAATATTCGGGGTTTGATTCAAGATTCATACTCTTATTCATTATGCCTATCTACTTATATGCTAATCTGAATGCCTAGCTACCATTGAGATTTGTGTATTTTGGTTGAAACTCAAGTAGACACATTATGCTTTTGTATCAATTGAACTATGAATAAGATGAGTATGTATGGACATTCGCCAATAGGGATTAGATACGTGCTTGGTTGTTTAAAACATTCTTCTATGCTTAATGGATTTCTGATGCTTGATTTAAGTTCGACAACAAGGACTTAATTAGGGAAATGGAAATACGGGGTTAGGATCAAACACTATGGCTTAATCATACTTTAGCTAGAATCAATCTTTGAATCTGAATTAGACTTGTCACTTGAATCCTTATAACCTAGAATTGGATTGTTATGGTGAATCGAATGCCCTAGTCTTCAAATCTGTTTCCAACCTCAAAACCACTCTTTGATACACTTGTTTACTTGTTTTTAATTGCAATTTAGTTTTGCTTCATTTGTTTTCACAAAATTCAATCACTCTCACTCTAAAATATGTTTTAGACTTAACTTCTTGTGTCTTGAATTAGGTAATCTAAGTACATAGCTAATTTTAACTTCTCAGTCCTCGTGGGTACGACCTCGTACTTGTCTTGCTATACTACTAATTTTCTCGTACACTTGCGAGTTAAAAACTTCTTACGGACTTGAAGTATCCAATTTCTTTGACCAATTGATTTCGGATCGAGCCCAAAACTTGGGCAACATCATAATATGATAGGAGGAGTCATTTGGTGGGTTTTTAATGAAATCCAATCACTACAACTATGCAATGCACCAACCACTCCATTTACGGTACGAACTTCGTACGAACATGAAGTGTCCAATTTGTTTGACCAATTAATTTCAGATTAAGCCCAAAACTTCGGCAGCATCATAATATGGTGGGAGGAGTTATTGTGTTCCTTCCGAGTGCCAATATATGGTTAGTATAATGGTACAAGTAAGGGTGTCGAACCACAGGGATTGATTGGACCTCTATAAATTACTAGTTTTGAAAGAACCCTAACTAAAGAATGAAAGTGACAGATTGAAAGTAGTTTTTGTGTTGTAAATGAAAAATAACTTAAAATGCAAAAAGAATGTAGCAGTGAATGATATATTGATGTAGAAAGAATAGGGAAGAGACCAGGGATTTCGAATTCACCATCGCAAAACCAATTCCATGTTTATAAAGTTAAGCCGTATTCAACTACCAACCTGTTTCCAGAGTTCGTTTTACATATATATGATCAGCCATATGATGTGTGGTTTTGATCAAATTCTCCTAATCTGCAACCTAATTGGGATGTTCAACTTTGGTTCCAAGTTAAGAGTCATTAGCATGCAAAAAAACGTTAAAGAACCAAAGAGAACACACAGCAGGATGTTTGCATAGCATTCTCTTCATTCATTCACATGTCTACCAAGATTAAGCATGATGTTTACTATAACCTTGTTCAGATAATCTGTAGGCAACCCTAAGGGTGATCAAACATTAAAATTAACACACAAATTTAACAATAGATTCAGTGAATGAAACAAGACGCAGATTGATGAACTGAATACTTTAACTTAGAAACATGGATCAAAGTTGCAAGGCTACATCGAAATCCATAGCTATGAATTTAATTACACATCATGTTCACAGAGATTAAAACGAAAATAAACAACATGAGTGAAAATAAATTCAAGAGAGGAAACCCTTGAAGCAATTCTGATGTTGAACTTCTCCAAGAACAGCCTCCTGCGATGAGACTTGATGGTGGTAATATATGGAACGGCTAGGGTTTTTGTGTGCATGAAAAGAGAGAACAGATGGATTTAGGGTTGTGAAATTCGTCCAAAATAAATAGGGCCTGTAAAAGTGGCTGTAAGGCAAGTTTTTATAGGGTAAAAGAGGCTACAAGATATTCCAAAGAGATCCTAACAAATCAGCCTTTATTTTGCACGTTTTTGCCTTATTTGGCACCTCCAAATCAGGCTAAATCCTCATTGCTTTCCCGTTTTGCTCTTAGTCTTCAAACAAGCCAGATTCGCCTTGGATTCTTTATTTGAACTTCAAAACAGGTCACGAAACTTGTTTCCACGTTTGAATAAAGATCAGCTCCAAAAATGGCATGTTTTCACTTCTTTTGCCTTCAAATTGATCCTAAAGTAGATGCAACTGCATACTAAGGGTAAAACGCAACAAGTTTAACTCAAAAACATCACAAATAGACTAGAAATGGATGGTATAAATGTATAAATATAGAGTTATCAAATACCCCCAAAGCTGGTTTTTGGCTAGTCCTCGAGCAAAACTGAAACTAAAAACACACAAGACAATAAAATCTAACTAGACCACTTTCGCTGGCTAAACGATTGCACTAAGCATGTGCAACAAGCCTTTAAACCCCTAGGTGTCCTCAGTAGGAGGAGTTGTGTCTCCTGAGGGTTTACAGCGATGACGCCCACAAACATCTACATACTTACAAGCAAATTGGTTAAAGCATACTTATAGCAAACTAATAAGAACCAATGAAAGCTTAGTCATACTTTCGAACCAATGGTCTGCCACTTCAAAGAATCATATCATAGTGTAAAAAGAAAAAAATTACTACATGTCCCATGACTTCAAAGACACCATACTCAAACACCAAAGATAGAATTCGCCTCAACTCTAGTCCTCACAGATATCACTCAAATTTTCACTCAGATCCTAAGGTGTGGTCTCTCCACAAACATATGTGAGTGATGCTATGTAAAAAGGAATCAAAATCCTCACATATGAAATATGAAATAAAAGCACAATTTCTGGACAGATCTCATGAAAGGAATCAAACACCAAGAATATGGATAGCACACATATTTAGCAGCACCCATGAATACATCCTCAAAGATCAGCTAGGTCTTTCACAAAGTTTGTACTGTAAGGCTTAGGTCAGGGGTTATGAAAGAAAGGATAGGGAAGACTAAAGCTTGGGACATACCAAAGTGTCTTCCTTGTGAAAGCATCGAGCTCTCCTCTTGAATTGATCTTTGTTGTTTGTTCATGGCGTCCAAGACTCGTGCGATAATGGAAGGATTGAGAAATTACATCCTCTTTGATTCTTTTTCTTTTCATTCATTTTTCTAAAACTTTGTTTATTTTGTTTCTTTTTTTTTTTTTTTACAATTCCAGCATACATACCTCAGTACACGCCACTTTCTTGATGTAGAGCTCGAATTATCTCTGTCTCCATTTACGGAACAAACTTCGTAACAACTTGAAGTGTCTCATTTCTTTAAACAATTGATTTCGGATCGAGAACAAAACTTGGGCAACATCGTAATATGGTGGGAGGAGTCATTTGGTGTGTTTTGAGTGAAATCCAATCACTAGAACTATGCAACCCTACAACCATGCCTTGTAGGGTAAGAAGTTCGTATGAACTTGAAGTGTCCAATTTCATTGACCAATTGATTTCGGATCGAGCCCAAAACTTTGGGAACAGCATATTAAGGTGGGAGGAGTCATTTGGTGAGTTTTGAGTGAAATCAAATCAATAGAACTATGCAATGCACCAACCACTACATTTACGATCCGAACATCGTACGAACTTGAAGTATCCAATATCTTTGACCAATTGACTCGGATCGATCCCAAAACTTGGGCCACATCATAATATTGTGGGAGGAGTCATTTGGTGTGTATAGAGTGAAATCCAATCACTAGAACAATGCAATGCACCAACCACTCCATTTACGGTCCGAACATCGTACGAACTTTGAACAATTGACTTCGGATCGAGCCCAAAACTTGGGCAACATCATAATATGGTGGGAGGAGTCATTTGGTGGGTTTTTAGTGAAATCCAATCACTAGAACTGTGCAAGGCACGAACCACTCCATTTACGGTACGAACTTGAAGTGTCCAATTTCTTTGACTAATTGATTTCAGATCGAGCCCAAAACTTGGGCAACATCATAACATGGTGGGAGGAGTCATTTAGTGAGTTTTGAGTGATATCCAATCACTAGAACTATGCAATGCACCAACCACTCAATTTACGGTACGAACTACGTACGAACTTGAGGTGTAAAATTTATTTGACCAACTGATTTCTTTTCGAGCCTAGAACTTCGACAACGTCATAATATGGTGGGATGAGTCATTTGGTGAGTTTTGAGTGAAATCCAATCACTAGAACTCTGCAATGCATCAAACACTACATTTACGGTCCGAAAATCGTACGAACTTGAAGTATCCAATATCTTTGACCAATTGACTACGGATCGATCCCAAAACTTGGGCAACATCATAATATGGTGGGAGGAGTCATTTGGTGAGTTTTGAGAGAAATACAATCACTACAACTATGGAACGCACCAATCACTCCATTTACGGTACGAACATCGTACGAACTTGAAGTGCCCAATTTCTTTGACCAATTGATTTTGGATAAAGCCCAAAACTTGGGCCACATCATAATGTGGTGGGATGAATCATTTGGTGTGTATAGAGTGAAATCCAATCACTACAACTATGCAATGCACCAATCACTCCATTTACTGTCCGAACATCGTACGAACTTGAAGTGTCCAATTTCTTTGACAATTTCACTTCAGATCGATCCTGAAACTTGGGCAACGTCATAATATGGTGGGAGGAGTCATTTGGTGAGTTTTGAGTGAAATCTAATCACTAGAACTATGCAATGCACCAACCACTCCATTTACGGTACGAACTTTGTACGAACTTGAAGTGTCCAATTTAATTGACCAATTAATTTCAGATCGAGCAAAAAACTTGGGCAACAACATAATATGGTGGGAGGAGTCATTTGGTGAGTTTGGAGAGAAATCCAATCACAAGAACTAGGCAATGCACCAACCACTCCATTTACGGTACGAACATCGTACGAACTTGAAGTGCTCAATTTCTTGGACCAATTGATTTTGGATCGAGCCCAGAACTTGGGCAACATCATAATATGTAGGGAGGAGTCATTTGGTGAGTTTAGAGTGAAATCCAATCACTAGAACTATGCAATGCACCAACCACTCCGTTTACGGTCCGAACATCGTACGAACTTAAAGTATCCAATATCTTTGACGAATTGACTTCGGATCGATCCCAAAACTTGGGCAACATCATAATATGGTGGGAGGAGTCATTTGGTGAGTTTTGAGAGAAATCCAATCACTAGAACTATGCAATGCACCAACCACTCCACTTACAGTACGAACTTCGTATGAAATTGAAGTGTCTCTTTTCTTTGACCAATTGATTTCGGATTAAGCAAAAATTTGGGCATCATTTAAATATGGTGGGAGGAGTCATTTGGTGAGTTTAGAGTGAAATCCAATCACTAGAACTATGCAATGCACCAACCACTCCATTTACGGTCCGAACATTGTACGAACTTGAATTATCCAATATCTTTGACTAATTGACTTCGGATCGATCCCAAAACTGGCCAACATCATAATATGGTGGGAGGAGTCATTTGGTGAGTTTTGAGTGAAATCCAATCACTAGAACTATGCAATGCACACACCACTCCATTTACGGTACAAACTTCGTACGAACTTGAGGTGTCCAATTTCTTTGACCAATTGATTTCGGATCGAGCTCGAAACTTGGGAAACATCATAATATGGTGGGATGAGTCATTTGGTTAGTTTGGAGTGAAATCCAATCTCTAGAACTATGCAATCCTACAACCACTAGATGAAAGGCACGAACTTCGTGCGCACATGAAGTATAAAATTTCTTTGACCAATTGATTTCGGATCGAGCCCAAAGCTTTGGGAACACCGTAATTTGGTGGGAGGAGTCATTTGGTGAGTTTTGAGTGAAATCCAGTCACTAGAACTATGCAATGCACCAACCACTCCATTTACTGTATGAACTTAATGTGTACAATTTCTTTGACCAATTGATTTTTTATCAAACCCTAAATTTGGGCAACATCATAATATTGTGGGAGGGGTCATTTGGTGAGTTTTGAGAAAAATCCAATCACTAGAACTATACAATGCACCAACCACTCCATTTACGGTACGAACTTCGTACGAACTTGAAGTGTCCAATTTTTTTGACCATTTGATTTTGTGTCGGGCCCAAATCTTGGCCAACACCATAATATGTTGGGAGGAGTCATTTGGTGTGTTTTGAGTGAAATCCAATCACTAGAACTACACATTGCACCACTACTCCATTTATGATACGAACTTCGTTCGAACTTGAAACTACACATTGCACCACTACTCCATTTATGATACGAACTTCGTTCGAACTTGAAGTGTCCAATTTCTTTGACTGACTTTGGATCGAGCCCAAAACTTGGGCAACAACATAGTATGGTGGAAGGAATCATTCGGTGAGTTTTGAATGCAATCCAAATACTAGAGCTATGCATTGCACCAACCACTCCATGTACGGTACGAACTTCGTACGAACTTGTAGTGTTCAATTTTTTTTACCAATTGATTTCATATCGAGCAAAAAATATGGGCAACGTGATAATATGGTGGGAGGAGTCATTTGGTGAGTTTTGAGTGAAATCCAACACTAGAACTATGCAATGCACCAACCACAACATTTACGGCATGAACTTCGTACGAATATGAAGTGTCTAATTTCTTTGACCAATTGATTTCGGATCGAGCCCAAAACTTGGCCAACAACATGATACGGTGGGAAGACTCATTTGGTGAGTTTTGAATGAAATCCAATCTCTAGAACTATGCAATCCTACAACCACTCCTTGGAAGGTACGAACATCGTACGGACTTGAAGTGTCCAATTTCTTTGACCAATTGATTTCGTATCGTGCCCAAATCTTGGACAACACCATAATATGGTGGGAGGAGTCATTTGGTGAGTTTTGATTTAAATCAAATCACTAAAACTTGCAATCCTACAACCACTCCTGGAATGGTATGAACTTCTTTCGAACCTGAAGTATCCAATTTCTTCGAACAATTGATTTCGGTTCGAGCCCAAAACTTGGGCAACTTCATAATATGGTGGGAGGAGTCATTTGATGAGTTTTGATTGAAATCCAATCACTAGAACAATGCAATCCTGCACCCACTCCATGAAAGGTACGAACTTCGTACGAACTTGAACTATCCAATTTCTTTGACCAACTGATTTCGGATCGAGCCCAAAACTTGGGCAACAACACAATATTTTGGGAGGAGTCATTTGGCGAGTTTCGTGTGAAATCCAATCACTAGAATTACGCAGTGCACCAACCACTCCATTTACTGTACGAACTTGAAGTGTACAATTTCTTTGACCAATTGATTTCGGATCAAACCCAAAACTTGGGCAACATCATAATATAGTGGGAGGAGTCATTTGGTGAGTTTTGAGTGAAATCCAATCACTAGAACTACGCAATCCAACAACCACGCCATGAAAGGTATGAACTTCGTGCGAACTTGAAGTATCCAATTTCTTTGACCAATTGATTTCGGATCGAGCCCAAAACTTTGGCAACATCGTAATATGGTGGGAGGAGTCATTTGGGGAGTTTTGAGTGAAATCCAGTCACTATAACTATGCAATTGTTAACTCGCAAGTGCACGGGCCATTGGATAGTATAGCTTGTGTAAGTACGAGGTCGATCCCACGAGGATTGATGATAGATTGATTCAATTTGATTCCCTGCACAAAATAGAAATCCAAAAGAAAATAAATAAAACAAGAAAGAAAGAAAAGAAATTAACTCAAGCAAATTAGTTACCAAGTTCAATTTAGATTCACGGATTGAATCTAGCTAAAATATGATTAAGCCATGGTGTTTGGTCCTAACCTTGTATTCCTAATTCCCTAATTAGATCCTTCTTGTCGAACCTAAATTAAGCATTAGAAATCCATTAAGCATAGAAGAATGTTTTAAACAACCAAGCATGTATCTAATCCATGTTGTCGAATGTCCATACATACTCTTCCTATTCATAGTTCAATTTGAATTAATGCATGGTGTCTACTCTTAATTCAAACCAAGATAGCTAACATACAAGTTTTAATGGTGATTATTCATTCAAACAAGCATATTAACTTATAAGCATAATGAATAAGAACAAGAACTATAATTGAAACTTGGAAACTAATTAAACTTGAAAACTAAAGAAAAGAAATTACATTACAATGAAAAATAAATTACAACTAAAAAGCAAAATGGTTTTGTTACAACAATTGAGAACTAAAAAGAAAACTAAGAGAATTTGAGGGAGAGAAGGGAGAGGAGCTCTAGAGAGATGTTTGAGAGCTCCCCCTTGGGGTGTGTTTACAAGTTTGGAGAACCTCACTATATATAGGCCTAGGGAAGTGAAAATCTGAATTAAGTATTGCTTCTACCTACAAACTCACTTCACCAACTTACAACACTTAATTCACACAATTGCATTTGAAAACAATTCTTCTTGTCTTTAAGCCTAGTGTTGCAACTCCCACTTCATCTTATTTTACTTCATTTGGCTGCTGCAAAACTCCACTCCAATTTTATGTATTGAATATGCTCCACCAAAATTTCCCACAATCAATAACATTTCATCATGCATATGTCATGCTTGACAATGCATTGCAGTCTTCTTTTGGGCTCGTTTTGGGCTTGTTCCTCCATTCTGAAAAATCTGGAAAAATATGGATCTTGAAGTTCTTTGAATTATCTTTCCAAGCATATGCAGCCCAGCTCAAGGAAAAATCGGAAAGACCTTCAAATATGATTTTTGGCCCAGTAACGCAGATCCTGCCGATTTTGACCTTAAGCTGCAAAAACTTGCATAACTTCCTCTAGAGGACTCGGAATCATGAACCGTAAAATGCTCCAGAAAATAGACTTCCGTATCTTTCCAATGATGTATGGCTCATTGTCTGGTTCTTCTTGAGCAATTACAGTCCAATCCGTGAAGTTGACTGATCTGCAGACACCGTTTGAGCTAACATGTCTCCAAAATGCATTTATTGAGTTTTAAGCTTATTACACTGAAACAAACACAAAATAAATTAAAAGCACAAGTTTAACTCAAAAACATAACCAAATCATAAGTTAGAAGGGTACAAAATGATATGTAATTATGCACCGATCAGCAATGCACCAACTTCTCCATTTACTGTACGAACTTGAAGTGTCCAATTTCTTTGACCAATTGATTTCGAATCAAGACCAAAACTTGGGCAACATCATAATATGGTGGGAGGATTCATTTGGTGAGTTTTGAGTGAAATCCTACACTAGAACTACGCAATGCACCAACCACTCCATTTACGGTACGAACTTCGAACGAACATGAAGTGTCCAATTTCATTGACCAATTGATTTCGGATCGAGCCCAAAACGTGGGCAACATCATAATATGGTTGGAGGAGTCATTTGGTGAGTTTCGAGAGAAATCCAATCACTAGAACTTGAAGTGTCCAATTTCTTAGACCAATTGATTTTGGATCGAGCCCAAAACTTGGGCAACATCATAATATGGTGGGGGAGTCATTTGGTGAGTTTTGATTGAAATCCAATCACCATAACTAGGCAATGCAACAATCACTCCATTTACAGTACGAATTTCGTACGAACTTGAAATGTCCAATTTCTTTGACAAATTGATTTAGGATCGAGCAAAAAACATTTGCAACATCATAATATGGTGGGAGGAGTCATTTGGTGACTTTTGAGTGAAATCCAATAACTAGAGCTATGCAATGCACGAACCACTCCATTTACTGTACGAACTTCGTAGGAACTTGAAGTCTGTAATCTCTTTGACCAATTGATTTCGCATCGTGCCCAAAACTTGGGCAGCATCATAATATGGTGGGAGGAGTCATTTGGTGAGTTTTGAGTGAAATCCAATCACTAGAACTATGCAATGCACCAACCACTACATTTACGGTACGAACTTTGTACAAACTTGAAGTGTCCAATTTCTTTGACCAATTTATTTCGGATCAAGCAAACAGCTTTTGCAATATCGTAATATGGTGGGAGGAGTCATTTGGTGGGTTTTGAGTGAAATCCAATATCTAGAACTATGCAATCCTACAACCACTCCATGAAAGGCACGAACTTCGTACGAACTTGAAGTATCCATTTTCTTTGACCAATTGATTTCGTATCGGGCCCAAATCTTGGGCAACACCATAATATGGTGAGAGGAGTCATTTGGGGAGTTTTGAGTGAAATCCGATCACTAGAACAATGCAATCGTACAACCACTCTGTGTACAGTACGAATTTCGTACGAATTTGAAGTGTCCCTTTTCTTTGACCAATTGATTTCGGATAGAGTTCAAAACTTGGACAACATCATAATATGGTGGGAGGAGTCATTTTGTCAGTTTTGAGTGAAATCCAATCACTAGAACTATGCAATGCACCAACCACTAAATTTACGGAACGAACTTGAAGTGTCCAATTTCTTTGACCAATTGATTTCGGATTGAACCCAAAACTTGGGCAACATCATAAAATGGTGGGAGGAGTCATTTGGTAAGTTTCGAGTGAAATCCAATTACTAGAACTATGCAATGCCCCAACCACTCCATGTACGGTACGAAATTCGTACGAACTTGAAGTGTGCAATTTCTTTGACCAAATTATTTTTGATCGAGCCCAAAGCTTGGGCAACATCATAATATGGTGGGAGGAGTCATTTGGTGAATTTTGAGTGAAATCTAATCTCTAGATGACAGGACCCGACCCAGATCCACCCCGAAACCCGAGCCAGACCCTGCTGGTTTGCCCAACATCAACCCATGTCTGGCCCACAAACTAAATGAATTCCCCCTTCCCGAAATTTACAAATAAATAGGCCAAGACTTCTGCCGAAAATGGAGCAGAGTCTCCCCTGAAATATGAACAATCCCAAAACTTCAACCTGTCAAATAGATACTAGAAAAGAATTATCTCAACAGCTAGCGTGCTCACAAATACAAAACAGGTCTCCAGCCTTCAAATACAACCCTAAAGGGCGACACAAAGCATTCTAAGAGTTTCAAATCAAACAGCGGAATTTAAAGTTTACAGAATAGGGAAAAATAGTCCTACAGTCTAGTCGATGCTCGGGAAGAGAAGCACACAGCCGAACAGTGTCGAAGCAACGACTATGGCCTGGGGGCGCAAAACAGAAAGAGTGTGAGGGGACAAAAACAAGGTTTTACATACTTAAATCAAAGTACTAACCCCACCGTTTACAACAATGCGAACCATGCATATGAAACCGTTTATATACTTGATTGATTTGAAAACCATACTATCTCAAAGTATGTGAAAGTAACCCATAAGTAAAACATCATTAAAATACCAAAGACCTCATTTATGCCGAGAAAACAAAACCCGACAACAATACAGAACTCAATTGTATTTCAAAGCATTTATATAAATATATATAAATGATCAGGATTTACAATCCAATAAGTAAAACATATCAAGTACTAAAATCAAATCAAGTACTGCAATCGAATTAGGTAAACAGTTTCCCAAACTTCCCCACTCTCACAACCACGTGCTCACAAGCACGACAAGCGAGGAACGATCCTCACTAAAAGAAATACGAATACGAAGGTACTAACACATGCATATAGGTATAGTATAACCTCAACACCAAACACAAGTATCAGGGGAAAACAATCCAACAGGGAATCATTTGATTGGACACAGGTACAACCTCCTCGAGACCCCGTGCCCAGGGTTGAGCCGTCCAGGTGTATATGGTAGAAACTTCCAAACCATACCTCTGAAACATGTCCTACGTGCGCAGACTACCCTGTTAAGAGTCTACATCTACACCCCGTCAAGGTATGCACCGGATCGAACCGTATCAAAACAATCGCCACCCGATAATCAATATAAGAACAGGGGGAAGTACATAACCAGGTGCTAACTGCACACAAATCGATCGCCACGCGATAACCAGTATATATACATATATATATAACCAATCACTTTCCAATTCCCAAAACATCAGACACCAGGACATATACAAGTCCATCAGTCAACTAACCAATATATATACTCAAAATCAGGACATCACCGTCCAAACATATATTTCCATATTTAAAATAGTCACAAGGGTCAAATGACCGCATAACAGACCTTAATCAATTCAAATGTCACATTTCCTTTAAAACCATATTCAAAACCCGATCGATGCTCAAGCCAAGCATATCAATTCAAAAATCGAATAAAACGTAAGTCGCAATGATAGACATATCATAAACCGGAAACCCGAAGTTCATAAACGTAATTATTAAATAAATTCCATTAAAAACCATGAATCTTCAAATCCAAGATTCAAAATAAATATCCAAAGTATATATAACCAAAGTTTAGTTCACCGTTTCTTAAACCATTAATATACATTTTCTGAAAACCTTTATTCAACGTATAAGTATTATTCGTAAAGCATATATATATATACCCGCCAAAACTGAGTATGAAATCACCCGTATAAGTATATATATATATACCTTTATTCAACGTATAAGTATTATTCGTAAAGTATATATATATATATATACCCGCCAAAACTGAGTAAGATCAGGGGGAAGTACATAATTAAAACATAATATAACAAATCTTTAAATATAATATCCAAGAAAATCATTAAATTCCCATTTATGTATAATAATCCATTAAATCTATATTTTATAAAGTATAACGATTTCAAGCTTAAAATAGCTCAATTATATAATCCAACTTCCATACGAAAACCACCGGGCGTTCACCACGTCCCGTTCAATACCCAAAGGTATAAATAATGGTAAAATATAGCCATTAGGGCCCCACATACAAATCCGGAAACCCAAATCAAGCATTAAACTCAAATGCTAGTTCTTTTAGTATTTTTCAACCAAAGTAAAACAAGACTTAAACATTCATCACATTCAAGATTTAAAACAATAAATCTCCTTTCATGCATTTCATGTTCGTTTGAAAACAAAGTCCACTCACCGTTGGTCCTACGCTGCATACTCCTAAAAGAGTCCCGCTTGCTGTGTAGCAGAGTCAAAGTATCTAAAGCGATAGATACGAGGATTGGATTAGTACCGTGAACCGAACGAGAACCTCAAACTTAAATCCTACCAAAACCCGACTTAACGTGCACATACGTCGTACTAAAGATTTTAAGGTCAAACTACCTCTTTTAACCAGTGGGAACAGCCCCGGAAGACTCACGGTCAACCGATGGTCAAACACTCCATTTTGGTCAACCCGAGCCCACAGAGCCCGCAACCTACAAATCGATCCGAACATTCTTAGAAGTCCAACAAAGTCAACTCATGGCAAGGCGACCTTGGGAAACCCTCGGTCAACCTAGGTCAAAATTGGTCAAACTAACCCGACTAGGTCAAACTGGGCCCGTAGGTCCCATGACCTCCAAACTTAGATCCGATAGTTCCTACAAGTTCAACACGGCCTAAACAATGTGTCCTGAGAGTTTGGTCTCGATCGGACGGTCGGATTGCTCACGATCGCACGATCGGACGGTTACGGTTCAATCCAAGCTTTAAGTCATTGATCCAGAGCATTCGGGACTCCGAATCACGATCCGTCAATTCCTATACGATCCTAGAAATATGAGGAACATCATACAGGAATTCGGATTTGATCCAACTGTCCAAACCCATCGAACCTAAACAACGCATAATAGGCGTACATTGGTTCGAGGTCCAAACGATGTCCGAATCGGAATTCGAACATACGTACGCGCTCACAGCGACACGAGGATTGCATTGGGACAAGGAACAACCACCACACCACCACGTTTCCGGCCAACGCAATCCTACAACCACTCCAGGAAAGGTACGAACTTCGTACGAACTTGAAGTGTCCAATTTCTTTGACCAATTGATTTCGGATCGAGGGCAAAACTTGGCCAACATTATCATATGGTGGGAGGAGTCATTTGGTGAGTTTCGAGTAAAATCCAATCACTAGAACTATGCAATGTACCAACTACTCCATGTACAATACGAACTTCGTACGAACTTGAAGTGTCCAATTTCTTTGACCAATTGATTTCTTATCTAGCAAAAAACATGGGCAACATCATAAGATGGTGGGTGGAGTCATTTGGTGAGTTTTGAGTGAAATCCAATCACTAGAACTATGCAATGCACCAACCACTCCATTTACGGTACGAACATCGGACGAACATGAAGTGTCCAATTTCATTGACCAATTGATTTCGGACCGAGCCCAAAACTTGGGCAACATCATAATATGGTGGGAGGAGTCATTTGGTGAGTTTTGAGAGAAATCCAATCACTAGAACTATGCAATGCACCAACCACTCCATGCACGGTACGAACTGCGTACGAACTTGTAGTGTCCAATTTCTTTTACCAATTGATTTCTTATCGAGCAAAAAACGTGGGCAGCATCATAATATGGACGGAGGAGTCATTTGGTGAGTTTTGAGTGAAATCCAATCCCTAGAACTATGCAATGCACCAACCACAACATTTACGGTACGAACATGAAGTGTGCAATTTCATTGACCGATTGATTTCGGATCGAGCCCAAAACTTGGGCAACAACATAATATAGTGGGAGGACTCATTTGGTCAGTTTTGAGTGAAATCCAATCTCAAGAACTATGCAATGCTACAACCACTCCATGAAAGGTACGAACTTCGTACGGACTAGAAGTATCCAATTTCTTTGACCAATTGATTTCGTATCGTGCCCAAATCTTGGGCAACAACATAATATGGTGGGAGGACTCATTTGGTGAGTTTTCAGTGAAATCCTGCAACCACTCCGTGTACAGTACGAACTTCGTACGAACATGAAGTGTCCCTTTTCTTTGACCAATTGATTTCGGATCGGGCCCAAAACTTGGACAACAACATAATATGGTGGGAGGAGTCATTTAGTGCGTTTTGAGTGAAATCCAATCACTAGAACTATTCAATGCACCAAGCACTCCATTTACCAACTCACCAACTGATTTTTGATCGAGCCCAAAAATAGGACAACATCATAATTTGGAGGGAGGAATCATTTGGTGAGTTCTTAGTGAAATCCAATCTCTAGAACTTGGCAATCCTACATCCACTCCCTGAAAGGTTGAACTTCGTACAAACTTGAAGTGTCCAATTTCCTAGACCAATTGATTTCTTATCGAGCAAAAAACTTGGGCAACATCATAAGATGGTGGGAGGTGTCATTTGGTGAGTTTTGCGTGAAATCTAATCACTAGAACTATGCAACGCACCAACCACTCCAATTACGGAACATACTTCGTACGAACTTGAAGTGTCGAATTTCTTTGACCAATTGATTTCGGATCGAGCCCAAAACTTGGGCAACATCGTAATATGGTGGGAGGAGTCATTTGGTGAGTTTTGAATGAAATCCAATAACCACAACTATGCAACGCCCCGACCACTCCAAGTACGGTACGAACTTGAAGTGCCCAATTTCTTTGACCAATTGATTTTTGCTCGAGCCCAAAACTTGGGCAACATCATAATATGGTGGGAGGAGTCATTTGGTGAGTTTTGAATGAAATCCAATCTCTAGAACTTCGCAATCCTACCACCACTCCTTGTACGGTACGAACTTCATACGAACTTGAAGTTTCCAATTTCTTTGACCAATTGATTTCTTATCTAGCAAAAAACTTGGGCAACAACATAAGACATTGGGAGGAGTCATTTGGTGAGTTTTGAGTGAAATCCAATCTGTAGAACTTTGCAATCCTTTAACTAGTCCATGAAAGGTACGAACTTGGTACGAAGATGAAGTATGCAATGCACCAACCACTCCATGTACGGTACGAATTTGAAGTGTAGAATTTCTTTGGCCAATTGATTTCTTATGTAGTAAAAAACTTGGGCAACATCATAAGGTAGTGGGAGGAGTCATTTGGTGAGTTTTGAGTGAAATCTAGTCACTAGAACTATGCAATGCACCAACCACTCCGTTTACGGTACGAACTTCGGACGAACATGAAGTGTCCAATTTCTTTGACCAATTGATTTTGGATCGAGAAAAAAACTTGGGTAACATCAAAATATGGTGGGAAGAATCATTTGGGGAGTTTTGAGTGAAAGTCAATTTCTTTGACCAATTGATTTCGGATCGATCCCAAAACTTGGGCGACATCAAAATGTGTTGGGAGGAGTCATTTGGTGGGTTTTGAGTGAATTCCAATCACTAGAACTATGCAATGCACAAACCCACTCCATTTACGGTACGAACTTCGAACGAACTTGAAGTATCCAATTTCGTTGACCAATTGATTTCGTATCGGACTCAAATCTCGAGCAACATCATAATATGGTGGGAGGAGTCATTTGGTGAGTTTTGAGTGAAATCCAATCACTAGAACTTTTCAATCCTACAATCACTCCATGAAGTGTCCAATTTCTTTGACCAATTGATTTCCGATCGGACCCAAATCTTGGGCAACATCATAATATGGTGGGAGAAGTCATTTTGGTTTGTTTTGAGCGAAATCCAATCACTAGAATGATGCAATCCTACATCCACTCCGTGTACATTACGAACAAGAAGTGTCCCTTTTCTTTGACCAATTGATTTCGGATCGAGCAGAAAACTTGGGCAACATCGTAATATGGTGGGAGGAGTCATTTGGGGAGTTTTGTGTGAAATCCAATCCCTAGAACTATGCAATGCAACAACCACTCCATTTACGGTGCGAACTTCGTACGAACTTGAAGTGTCCAATTTCTTTGACCAATTGATTTCGGATCGAGCCCAAAACTTGGGCAACAACTTAATATGGTTGGAGGACTCATTTGGTAAGTTTTGAGTGAAATCCAGTCCCTACAACTATGCAATCCTACGACCACTCCATTACGGTACAGACTCTGAACAAACTTTAAGTGTCCAATTTCTTTGACCAATTGATTTCGGATCGAGCATAAAACTTGGGCAACATCATATTGTGGTGGGAGGAGTCATTTGGTGTGTTTTTAGTGACATCCAATCACTAGAACTATGCAATCCTACAACCACTCCATTTACGGTACGAACTTTGTACGAACTTGAATTGTCCAATTTCTTTGACCAATTGATTTTGGATCGTGACCAAAACTTGGACAACATCATAATATGGTGGGAAGAGTCATTTGGTGAGTTTTGAGGAAATCCAATCACGTGAACAATGCAATGCACGAACCATTACATTTACAATACGAACTTGAAGTGTCCAATGTCTTTGTCCAATTGATTTCGGATCGATCCCAAAACTTGGGCAACATCATAATATGGTGGGAGGAGTCATTTTGTGAGTTTTGAGTGAAATCAAATCACCAGAATGATGCAATCCTACAACCACTCCGTGTACATTTAACTTCGCACGAACATGAAGTGTCCATTTTCTTTGACCAATTGATTTCGGATCGAGCAAAAAACTTGGGCAACTTCATAATTAGGTGGGAAGAGTCATTTGGTGAGTTTTTTTGTGAAATCTAATAACTGGAACTATGCAATACACAAACCACTCCATCTACGGTACGAATTTCATACGAACTTGAAGTGTCCAATTTCTTTGACCAATTGATTTCGGATCGAGCCCAAAACTTGGGCAACATCATAATATGGTGGGAGGAGTCATTTGGAGAGTTTTAAGTTAAATCCAATCACTAGAACTATGCAATGTACCAACCACTCCGTTTACGGTACGAAGTTCGGACGAACATGAAGTGTCCAATTTCTTTGACCAATTGATTTTGGATCGAGCAAAAAACTTGGGTAACTTCAAAATTTGGTGGGAAGAGTCATTTGGGGAGTTTTGAGCGAATTCCAATCACTAGAACTATGCAATGCACAAACCACTCCATTTACGGAACGAACTTTAAGTATCCAATTTCGTTGACCAATTGATTTCGTATCGGACCCAAATCTCGAGCAACATCATAATATGGTGCGAGGAGTCATTTGGTGAGTTTTGAGTGAAATCCAATCACTAGGATGATGCAATCCAACAACCACTCCGTGTACAGTATGAACTTCATGCGAACATGAAGTGTCCCTTTTCTTTCACCAATTGATTTTGGATCATGCAAAAACTTGGGCAACATCATCATATGGTGGGAGGAGTCATTTGGGAAGTTTTGAGTGAAATCCAATCACTAGAACTATGCAATGCACTAACCACCCCATTTACGGTACGAACTTGAAGTGTCCAAGTTCTTTGACCAATTGATTTCTGATCGAGCAAAAAACTTGGGCAACATCGTAATATGGTGGGAGGAGTCATTTGGTGAGTTTTGAGTGAAATCCAATCACTAGAACTATGCCATGCACCAACCACTACATTTAAGGTACGAACTTCGTACGAACTTGAAGTGTCCAATTGATTTCGGATCGAGCCCAAAACTTGGGCAACAACATCACATGGTGGGTGGACTCATTTGGTGAGTTTTGAGTGAACTCCAATTTCTAGAACTATGCAATCCTACAACCACCCCATGAAAGGTACGAACTTGAAGTGCCCAATTTCTTTGACCAATTGATTTCCTATCGGACCCAAATCTCGGGCAACATCATAATATGGTGGGAG
This sequence comes from Prunus padus, assembly GCA_024362665.1. Taxonomy (NCBI): domain Eukaryota; kingdom Viridiplantae; phylum Streptophyta; class Magnoliopsida; order Rosales; family Rosaceae; genus Prunus; species Prunus padus. Next base: position 24,482,421 of record JANFAM010000012.1, read on the forward strand.
AAGTCATTTGGTTTGTTTTGGTCATAACATCCAATCACTAGAATGATGCAATCCTACATCAACTCCGTGTGCAGTACGAAGCTTAAATGCAGACATGAAGTGTCCCTTTCTTTGACCAATTGATTTCGGATCGAGCAGAAAACTTGGGCAACTTCATAATTAGGTGGGAAGAGTCATTTGGTGAGTTTTTTGTGAAATCCAGTCCCTACAACTATGCAATCCTACGACCACTCGATTTACTGTACGAACTCTGAACGAACTTTAAGTGTCCAATTTCTTTGTCCAATTGATTTCGGATCGAGCAAAAAACTTGGGCAACATCATAATATGGTGGGAGGAGTTATTTGGTGAGTTTTGAGGGAAATCCAATCACTAGAACTATGCAATGCACGAACCATTACATTTACGATACGAACTTCGTACGAACTTGAAGTGTCCAATTTCTTTGGCCAATTGATTTCGGATCGAGCCCAAAACTTGGGCAACATCATAATATGGTGGTTGGAATCATTTGGTAAGTTTTGAGTGAAATCAAATCACTATAATGATGCAATCCTACAACCACTCCATGTACAGTATGAACTTCGTACGAACATGAAGTGTACCTTTTCTTTGACCAATTGATTTCGGATCGAGCAAAAAACTTGGGCAACATCATAATTAGGTGGCAGGAGTCATTTCGTGAGTTTTGAGTGAAATCTAAAAACTGGAACTATGGAATACACAAACCACTCCATCTACGGTACAGACTCTGAACAAACTTTAAGTGTCCAATTTCTTTGACCAATTGATTTCGGATCGAGCATAAAACTTGGGCAACATCATATTGTGGTGGGAGGAGTCATTTGGTGTGTTTTTAGTGACATCCAATCACTAGAACTATGCAATCCTACAACCACTCCATTTACGGTACGAACTTTGTACGAACTTGAATTGTCCAATTTCTTTGACCAATTGATTTTGGATCGTGACCAAAACTTGGACAACATCATAATATGGTGGGAAGAGTCATTTGGCGAGTTTTGAGGGAAATCCAATCACGTGAACAATGCAATGCACGAACCATTACATTTACAATACGAACTTGAAGTGTCCAATGTCTTTGTCCAATTGATTTCGGATCGATCCCAAAACTTGGGCAACATCATAATATGGTGGGAGGAGTCATTTTGTGAGTTTTGAGTGAAATCAAATCACCAGAATGATGCAATCCTACAACCACTCCGTGTACAGTACGAACTTCGTACGAACATGAAGTGTCCATTTTCTTTGACCAATTGATTTCGGATCGAGCAAAAAACTTGGGCAACTTCATAATTAGGTGGGAAGAGTCATTTGGTGAGTTTTTTTGTGAAATCTAATAACTGGAACTATGCAATACACAAACCACTCCATCTACGGTACGAATTTCGTACGAACTTGAAGTGTCCAATTTCTTTGACCAATTGATTTCGGATCGAGCCCAAAACTTGGGCAACATCATAATATGGTGGGAGGAGTCATTTGGAGAGTTTTAAGTTAAATCCAATCACTAGAACTATGCAATGTACCAACCACTCCGTTTACGGTCTGAAGTTCGGACGAACATGAAGTGTCCAATTTCTTTGACCAATTGATTTTGGATCGAGCAAAAACTTGGGTAACTTCAAAATTTGGTGGGAAGAGTCATTTGGGGAGTTTTGAGCGAATTCCAATCACTAGAACTATGCAATGCACAAACCACTCCATTTACGGAACGAACTTTAAGTATCCAATTTCGTTGACCAATTGATTTCGTATCGGACCCAAATCTCGAGCAACATCATAATATGGTGCGAGGAGTCATTTGGTGAGTTTTGAGTGAAATCCAATCACTAGGATGATGCAATCCAACAACCACTCCGTGTACAGTATGAACTTCGTACGAACATGAAGTGTCCCTTTTCTTTCACCAATTGATTTTGGATCATGCAAAAAACTTGGGCAACATCATCATATGGTGGGAGGAGTCATTTGGGAAGTTTTGAGTGAAATCCAATCACTAGAACTATGCAATGCACTAACCACCCCATTTACGGTACGAACTTGAAGTGTCCAAGTTCTTTGACCAATTGATTTCTGATCGAGCAAAAAACTTGGGCAACATCGTAATATGGTGGGAGGAGTCATTTGGTGAGTTTTGAGTGAAATCCAATCACTAGAACTATGCCATGCACCAACCACTACATTTAAGGTACGAACTTCGTACGAACTTGAAGTGTCCAATTGATTTCGGATCGAGCCCAAAACTTGGGCAACAACATCACATGGTGGGTGGACTCATTTGGTGAGTTTTGAGTGAACTCCAATTTCTAGAACTATGCAATCCTACAACCACCCCATGAAAGGTACGAACTTGAAGTGCCCAATTTCTTTGACCAATTGATTTCCTATCGGACCCAAATCTCGGGCAACATCATAATATGGTGGGAGAAGTCATTTGGTTTGTTTTGGTCATAACATCCAATCACTAGAATGATGCAATCCTACATCAACTCCGTGTACAGTACGAACTTCGTACGAACATGAAGTGTCCCTTTTCTTTGACCAATTGATTTCGGATCGAGCAGAAAACTTGGGCAACTTCATAATTAGGTGGGAAGAGTCATTTGGTGAGTTTTTTGTGAAATCCAGTCCCTACAACTATGCAATCCTACGACCACTCGATTTACTGTACGAACTCTGAACGAACTTTAAGTGTCCAATTTCTTTGTCCAATTGATTTCGGATCGAGCAAAAAACTTGGGCAACATCATAATATGGTGGGAGGAGTTATTTGGTGAGTTTTGAGGGAAATCCAATCACTAGAACTATGCAATGCACGAACCATTACATTTACGATACGAACTTAATTTAACTTGAAGTGTCCAATTTCTTTGGCCAATTGATTTCGGATCGAGCCCAAAACTTGGGCAACATCATAATATGGTGGTTGGAATCATTTGGTAAGTTTTGAGTGAAATCAAATCACTATAATGATGCAATCCTACAACCACTCCATGTACAGTATGAACTTTGCATTTAACATGAAGTGTACCTTTTCTTTGACCAATTGATTTCGGATCGAGCAAAAACTTGGGCAACATCATAATTAGGTGGCAGGAGTCATTTCGTGAGTTTTGAGTGAAATCTAAAAACTGGAACTATGGAATACACAAACCACTCCATCTACGGTACGAATTTCGTACGAACTTGAAGTTTCCAATTTCTTTGACCAATTAACTTCAGATCGAGCCCAAAACTTGGGCAACATCATAATATGGTGGGAGGAGTCATTTGGAGAGTTTTGGGTGAAATCCAATCACTAGAACTATGCAATGCACCAGGCATTACATTTATGGTACGAACTTCGTACGAACTTGAAGTTTCCAATTTCTTTGACCAATTGATTTAGGATTGAGCCCACAACTTGGGCAACATCATAATATGGTGAGAGGAGTCATTTGGTGAGTTTTGAATGAAATTCAATCACTAGAATTTTGCAATGCACCAAACACTACATTTAAGGTACGAACTTGAAGTTTCCAATTTCTTTGACCAATTGATTTCTGATCGAGCGCAAAACTTGGGCAACATAATAATATGGTGGGAGGAGTCATTTGTTGAGTTTGGAGTGAAATCTAATCACTAGAACTATGCAATGCACCAAGTACTCCATTTACGGTACGAACTTTGTACGAAGTTGAAGTGTCCAATTTCTTTGACCAATTGATTTTGGATTGGACCCAAAACTTGGGCAACATCATGATTTGGTGGGAGGAGTCATGTGGTGAGTTTTGAATGAAATCGAATCACTAGAACTATGCAAGGCACCGACCACTCCATTTACGGTACGATGTTCGTACGAACTTGAAATGTCCAATTTCATTGACCAATTTATTTTCGATCGAGCCCAAAACTTGGGCAACACCATAATATGGTGGGAGGAGTCATTTGGCGAGTTTTGAGTGAAATCAAATCCCTAGAAATATGCAATGCACCAACCACTCCCTTTACGGTACGAAATTCGTATGAACTTGAAGTGTCCAATTTCATTGACCAATTGATTTCTGATCGAGCCCAAAACTTGGGCAACATCATAATATGGTGGGAGGAGTTATTTGGTGAGTTTTGTGTGAAATCCAATCACTATAAATATGCAATGCACCAACCACTACATTACGGTAGGAAATTCGTACGAACTTGAAATGTCTAATTTCTTTGACCAATTGATTTCGGATCGAGCCCAAAACTTGGGCAACAACATAATATGATGGGAGGAGTCATTTGGTGAGTTTTGATCGGTTCATAATTGTATATTATTTTGTAGCCTTCTAGCATATGATTTAGTTATGTTTTTAATCTCTTATATGTTTGTCATTCAGTTAATTGAGCTTTATGTAGCAATGGGGCCCCAAATGTGCAAAATGGTCCAAAAACGTGCAGACTGAGTTAGCAATTTGTTTCAGCCTTAACTCCTTCCTCCGAACTTGGATTGGCCCAAATGACATGTGGTTGGAAAGATGACATTCTAAACTTGAAGATAGATGGCTCAATGTCATCAGTTGCTTAAGGGAAGCCCGATTTGTGAGCCCATGAAGTTGCTTGGTCATGAAGAGCTGTGCATGTGATGTGATTTCTGGTGGGATTCTCTATGAGCTGCATGTGGGAGCTACAAAAGCTACAAAAGCTGGATGGCTCTGATTTCTGGGTGAGCTGCAAAAGCTAGAAAAGTATCCATGAGCTGCATGTGGGAGCTACAAAAGCTAGAAAAGTATCCATGAGCTGCATGTGGGAGCTGCAATAGCAAGAAAAGAAGAGAAACTGATTTTCTAATGCATACTTGGTGAAATGAGTGTTGTTGGTGGTGGCATTAATCAATTCAGTATTCTCCTTTCATTCTCCTTATAAATACAACTCCCATTCATTCCATAACACACATCCTTCACACCATCCTCCACACTCCCATAATTTCCCCAGACACTCCAGACATCAACCCAACACTTTAAACAGCCTCAAATCACCAAAACTGTCTCTACAAGCCTGCCTTCCATTTCCCTTCGAATTTCCTCTTTCTCAACCATCACCACTCACCCAAACTCATCCCAAATCACCTCCTTAACCTTCATACATTCTTTTAGACGTGGGGAAGTTCTTGGAGAAGTTCTTGGAGAAGTATTAGGCGTGGAGAAGCTCTTGGAGAAGCATTGGACACCACAAGAACTTCAGAAAAGGGTTTTTCTATTCTTGTTACATTCATTATGCTTTCTCATTTCTGTTTATGTTTCTTTCCAATTATGAGTAGCTAAATCCATTGCTAGGGCTTCGATGTAACCTAACATGAATATTCTGGATCAATTTTTCTGTCATGGTTCTTATAAAACCAAGACTCCCGAAGAAACGTATGAACTCTTTGAGGAAATAGCAATGGAGACTCAACACACTGATACAAGAGGTAAACGTGTTGTTAGTGGTTCTAATGATGCTTCTAGTGTGCAGATTTCAAAATTAGAACAAAAGCTAGATGCACGTCTTGCATTGAACTCAAGAAACCCTCCGATGGAAGTGTGTAGCATCTGTGAAACTCATGATCATGCTACCATAGCTTGTCCACTTGGGGCTGCATATCCAGAATTTGTGCAAGAGCAAGCTAAGTTGGTAAGTAACTACAACCAAGGTCCAAGAAATGATCCATACTCTCAAAGTTATAATACAGGTTGGAGGAATCATCCAAACTTTTCATGCAGGAATACACAAAATCAAGCCAATCCCCCTTCATTCCAAAGGCCACAACAATCATCATCATTGGAGGATATAGTGAAGCAATTGGCAATCAACCAATCTAATTTCCAACAAACTACACAAGCTGCCATCTCCAAATTGGAAATTCAAATAGGCCAAATAGCTGCGGAGATAACCCAAAGACAACCTGGGAAATTGCCAAGCCAAACCGTGATCAATCCAAATAACCAAGAAGCCAAGGCCATTCACGTGCTCAGAACAGGTAAGATAGTTGATAACAAAGTTGATTCTAATCTTTCAAATGATGTTGTTGTAGAGGACGAAGAAGAGGAAGAGGAGACCACAGGTACCCAAGGGCAACAATCTGCTCCTAAGGCCAATTCAGATTCGCAGGGACCTAATCCATTCCAATTGCATAGAAGGGATGACAAATTTGTGCCACCACATCATCAAGAAGATAGATACGTGCCACCCGCTCCATATGTTCCACCAATTCCATTTCCAGGCCGTCTAAAGAAAGCAAAGCAAGATAAGGCTTTTAAAGAGATTTATGATATTTTGAGTAAAGTTAATATCAATTTGCCTTTGCTTGATGTTATTGAATAGATGCCAGCATATGGAAAGTACATCAAGAACTTGAAAACTCACAAGCTCAATTTTACTCCAAATGAAGAAGTGAGGCTCAACAAGAATGTAAGTGCTATGTTGCAAAGCAAGCTTCCACCAAAACTAGAAGATCCTGGCAGTTTTGACATTCCAATTAACATTGGAGACAAGAAGGTTGGAAGAGCCATGTTGGACTTGGGAGCAAGCATCAATCTAATGCCATATTTAGTTTATCAAAAGCTTGGCTTAGAAGGAATGAAGAGGACTTCAGTGCGCCTTGAACTAGCTAATCATTCTATCAAATATCCAAAAGGTATTGTAGAAGATATCTTAGTTCAAGTTAATACACTAATCCTCCTTGCTGATTTTGTAGTGATGGACATGGAAGACAACCCAAATGGGGATCGTGTTGATCCTATCCTTTTAGGCCGTCCATTCATGGCTACTGCAGACACAATCATCAAAGTGAAAGATGGCACCCTCTCCATGACCGTTTTCGGTGAAACTGTTGAATTTAAAATGTTTGATGCTCTAGCTCAACCCTCTATCTCTCTTGATACTTGTTTTTCAATTGATGTTGTGCATCATGAAGTTTCTTCCAAAATTTTGCAGGAAAAGTCCAATGATCCTCTAGAAGTTGTTCTAACACAAGAAGAGGAAGATCTCTGTGAACCGGAGTTCCAAGAAGTGGTAGCTGCCCTTGAAGCATTCCAGCCATACCCACCATCATTTAGGCCACCACTTGAGCCTCTTGGACCATCCTCCACGAAATTAGAGCCATCCATTATCACACCACCAAAGCTAGAACTTAAACCTCTGCGTAGTCATCTTAAATATACTTATTTGGGTGTTAATGAAACTCTTCGTGTTATAATTGCTGCAGGTCTCACCTCACATGAAGAAGAGAGCTTAATCAAAGTTCTAAAGGAGCATAAAACTGCCCTTGGGTGGACCATAGGAGATATCAAAGGAATAAGTCCAAGCATGTGCATGCACCGGATTTTAATGGAAGAAGATAGCAAACCGTCCCGTGATGCCTAAAGGAGACTAAACCCCAACATGAAAGAGGTGATTAGAAGTGAAGTTTTAAAGCTACTTGATGTAGGAATCATCTACCCAATTTCAGATTCTAAGTGGGTGAGTCCTGTGCAAGTTGTTCCAAAGAAGTCCAGAATCACCATTGTGAAGAATGAGCAGAATGAGCTAGTTCCTACACGAACTATCACTGGTTGGAGAGTTTGTATTGATTACAGGAAGTTGAACACATCCACAAGAAAAGATCATTTTCCATTACCTTTTATTGATCAAATGCTTGAACGTTTATCTGGCCATGCTTACTATTGTTTTCTTGATGGGTATTCAGGTTATAATCAAATTCCCATTGCTCCGGAAGACCAAGAGAAGACCACATTCACATGCCCATTTGGTACATTTGCTTATAGAAGGATGCCATTTGGTTTGTGCAATGCTCCAGCAACTTTCCAAAGATTCATGATGGCAATCTTTTCAGATATGGTGGAACGATTTATTGAGGTATTTATGGATGATTTTTCAGTTTTTGGATCATCTTTTGATGAATGTCTTCACCAATTGTCTCTAGTGCTTAAAAGATGCCAGGAAACAAATCTGATTTTGAATTGGGAGAAATGTCACTTCATGGTGAAACAAGGTATTGTGCTAGGCCATGTGATCTCAAGCAAGGAAATAGAAGTGGACAAAGCCAAGATCGATCTCATATCGAATCTACCACCCCCTTCCTCAGTTAAAGGAGTTAGAAGTTTTCTAGGCCATGCAGGATTCTATAGAAGGTTCATCAAAAATTTCTCAAACATTACAAGACCATTGTGTAATCTTCTTGTTAAAATTTTTGTTTTTGAGTTTGATGAGCATAGAAGCTTTTCATACCTTGAAGAATGAGCTAACTTCAGCCCCTATTATCATGGCTCCGGATTGGTCTTTACCATTTGAAATAATGTGTGATGCTTCTGACTTTGCTATTGGTGCAGTTTTAGGTCAAAGGAGGAACAAGCTTCCCCATGTGATTTATTATGCTAGCCGGACCTTGAATGATGCTCAACTCAACTACTCCACAACAGAGAAGGAGTTGCTTTATGTGGTTTTTGCTTTAGAAAAATTTCGTTCTTACCTTGTTGGTTCTAAAGTAATTGTTTATTTTGACCATGCAGCTCTTAGATACTTTCTCACTAAGAAGGACGCCAAACCACGCTTGATTAGATGGATTCTCTTATTGCAAGAGTTCAATTTGGAGATTCGAGACAAGAAGGGAAGTGAGAATGTGGTGGCTAACCATTTGAGTAGAATTGTGGTTGAAGAACAAGGAGAAGCTGTGGTACCCTTGAATGAGACTTTCCCGGATGAACAATTATATGTTGCCCAAGTCAAAGAGCCATGGTATGCTGATTTTGTTAATTATCTTGCTTGTGGTGTTATTAGAAATGATCTAACTTCTCAGGGCAAGAAGAAGTTTTTTTCCATGGTGAAACACTATATTTGGGACGAACCATTCTTATTCAAGCATTGCCCTGATCAACTCATTAGAAGGTGTTTTCCAAAAGAAGAGCAAGAAAGCATACTTAAGCATAGCCACGAATTGGCTTGTGGAGGTCACTTTGGAGCTAAGAAAACTGCACTTAAAATTCTGCATTCTGGTTTCTTTTGGCCTACTCTATTCAGAGATGCGTTTAATTTTTGTGTTAAGTGTGATAGGTGTCAAAGAATGGGGAACATAAGCCACAGGAATCAAATGCCATTGAACAACATACTCATTGTAGAACTCTTCGATGTTTGGGGTATTGATTTCATGGGACCATTCCCATCTTCATTTGGTTACAACTACATACTTGTTGCAGTTGATTATGTGTCTAAATGGGTAGAAGCCATACCAACCAAAACCAATGATCACAAGGTTGTGCTAAAATTCTTGAGGGACAATATTTTCACAAGGTTTGGAACTCCAAGGGCTGTCATTAGGGATGGAGGTAGCCACTTCTGTAACAAGCCATTCGAAGCACTCATGAAAAAGTACAACATCACCCATCGTGTCTCTACACCATATCATCCTCAAACTTCTGGAGATAAGCAACAGAGAAATCAAGCACATCCTAGAGAAGGTTGTGAACAATACAAGGAAAGATTGGGCTGCCAAGCTCAATGATGCATTATGGGCTTATAGGACTGCATATAAGACTCCCATTGGAATGAGCCCTTATCGTCTTGTGTTTGGGAAAGCTTGTCACCTACCAATGGAGCTTGAACACAAAGCTCTTTGGGCCATCAAGAAGTTGAATTTTGATCTAGACAAGGCAGGCCAAGCTAGGAAGTTTCAGCTCAATGAATTGGAGGAGTTAAAACATGAGTCTTATGAGAATGCAAAGCTTTACAAAGAATGAACCAAGAGTTACCATGACAAAAACATTCAACGGAAAGAGTTCACCAAAGGTATGACAGTTCTTTTGTTTATCTCACGTTTGCGTCTTTTTCCAGGAAAATTGAAGTCTAGGTGGCTTGGCCCATTCACCGTGGTCAATGTTTCTCCCTATGGAGCTGTGGAGATTCAAAACCCTAAAGATGGCTCGACTTTCAAAGTAAATGGACAACGTTTAAAGCCATTCTATGAGGGAATTTCAGCTGGCATTCAAACTGGTCGTGTGGTGGATCAACTTCCCTTCATACCATCAACTTAGCTTGTTGCTTAATGTCTTGCCAAGACAGTAACTAAGGCTCTTCTTGGGAGGCAACCCATGTGTTCAAGAAGAAGGTGTTTAGTAGCGGTCGACCTAATCGCATCAAGGGGGAGTTTCTCTAAATCCTTTCTTACCTTTCCACCTTATTATTTACAAGTTCTCAATCATCTGTGCTTCAAACATTGAGGACAATGCTTCATTTAAGTTTGGGGGTGGAAGACGATTTTTAGTTTTTGTTCAATGCTGAAAACGTAGGCTTCTTGATTGCTACAATTTGTTTAATTTCTACATCTGTTTTGAACTTTTGGTCCGCGCTGTGTTCTCCAGTTTTTCGTGCTGAATCCAACGACATAAAGAACGTTAAATTTGACCAAGTGGTTTGAAAGTTACATGTCAAAATAAAACATATGTCGAAATATGGCAAAATAGCAATTTGAAACCTCTAGTTCTTCCCTTTAGTCTTTCATTTGGTTTTCATTTGGTTATTTGTTGTTTTGTTTCCTTTCCCTGGATTTGATTTGCTTTGCTTGATGTTACTCTTTTAATCATTGAGGACAATGTTCAATTTAAGTGTGGGGAATAGTGGAGACTACCCTAGTGAGCTATATCGAGCCTATTTGCTTTCTTGAGAGGGTTTAAAGTGTTTCTAATTCTCATCCCTACTTATTTCTTCAATTCACTCTAAATGATCTCATTATTCCATTTTGATTGAATACTAAGGATGATTGTCTTTTGCAGATACCATGTGCTTGTGGTGCGTTGAATATAAGCACAGAAATTAAACCCTCTTTTTATCAATTGTAGTATGGAATGTAAGTAGGGATCGTTCTAGGCCGGGATTAGGAGGAGCTAAATCACTTGAGATCTGACTCAAAAACTTAAAACAAAGTTTAAAACACTAAATTAGACTCAAAGAATGCAAAACTATACTTTAAAACACCAAAACAAACCAAAAGACTCAAATCAACAAGCGAACACTCAAAACTGCCTAAAAACCACTTTCTGGGCAGTTTTGAACACTAAGGAAGAATTTGGACGAAAATAAGTTATAACTTGACTCAAGACACTTTAAAACACAAACTAAACCACTTTCTAACTAATATGACACTTCAAAATAAAGGGGGATTGGTTTTGACGAATTTGGAAACAAAGAAAACAGATTGTAATTAAAACAGATTGTAAAACGAGTTTGGATGAAACTATGAATGGAAGGTTAGCTAGAGGGTTCTTCTCCACACATGACATACTTGCATAAAAACCAATTTTCAGTTGTTCTTTCGATAAATCATGGAACTCAACACCCCAGGTTAATTAGGTCCGCTTAACTTAACCTTCAAGTTCTCCTTAAGTTATTGAATTGGATGGGAAAGCGCATACAACAATTCAACACATTCTTCAAAAGTCCTTTATGTGAAAAGCACAATAAAGATACAATCAAAGATCATTAAGCAATATGAGAACTATAAGTATTGACGAGGCATTCGTACTATGATGAGCATGAGACTCGTGCCAAGAATTCATTTAACGCGATCGTTTATAAGCGACCTCCACTACTTGTGAATATAAGATTGTAACTATTAGGTGAAACTCCCTTATACTCTAGCATCATATTCATGCATGAAAACTAAGCGTGCACTCTTAATAAACATACACGAATAAGTTATCAATCAAGCAGTTAAACGAATTGAATTCACAACTTATGAAATCACAACTAAAGGTAATCAATTCATATTGCAAGTATGTGCATGGTTTCGAATCACCCCTAACTAAGAGGGGTTTAGTTCTTCATACTCACAACACAGAGATTATTGAATTGAAACATTGAAAATAAAAGAAAGAAAACACCTAATCGTTCCAGCAATCCTCAATTGAATGGCAAGCACATTCAAGGCACTCCTCCTTCCTCTTTGCTGCGTGTTGGGCTAGCAGATGGTGGTAGCAAGGTAGTTCTCAGGACAGCTCCAAGCTCCTCTCTCCTTTGCAACTAGCTCTCTTCTCTCTTTGTGGAATCTGGATGGGTGTGTGAGTAGTGATGGTTGAGAAAGAGGAAATTCGTAGGTAAGTGGAAGGCAGGCTTGCAGGGACAATTTTGGTGATTTGAGGCTGTTTAGAGTGTTGGGATGGTGTCTGGAGTGTTTGGGGAATTATGGGAGTATGGAGGATGGTGTGAAGGATGTCTGAAGGATGTGTGAAGGATCTGAAGGATGTGAAAGATGTTGTCTTATGGAATGAATGAGAGTGGTATTTATAAGGAGAATGAAAGGAGAATTCTGAATTGATTAATGCCTCCACTAACCACACTAATGCATTAGAAAATCAATTTCCCTTCTTTTCTGGCTAGTGCAGCTCCCACATGCAGCTAATGGAGAACCCCACCAGAAATCACATCTCATGCATAGCTCATCATGACCAAGAAACTTCAGTTCAAACCACATATCGTTTGGGCCAATCCAAGTTCGGAGGAAGGAGTTAAGGCTGAAACAAATTTCTAACTCAGTCTGCACGTTTTTGGACCATTTTGCATATTTGGGCCCCCATTGCTACAATTATGAACCGATCATCCATTCCTTTGGCTCCAAGCATATGATATCCATTCCAAGCTCAATTGTGCTCCAAAAGGCTCCAAAATGCATTACTTTGCATACTTTGCCCTTAAAACCTGAAAACACATAAAACTAACTTAAATGACTACTTTAACTAAGAAAACACAATGTAAACGCACAAGAACAAGCCATCTAAGTCGCATAATTATGCTCCTATCAAATTTCCCCACACTTAGCTTTTGCTAGTCCTCGAGCAAAACAAATCAAACAAAACCAAACTTACAAACAAACTCTAGTCCTTCCAACATTTGCCTCAGGGATTTCCAATGCACATGACACGTTAAAGATCATCATTTCCACAGATTTTAATCATCATCACACTTGAGCACATACTTAATCACCGTCACCACTTACTAGTTCACAATTAACCAATTAAAACGATGTTTTGAATGTAGGTTAGAAAATTTGCTCAATTCCTTACAAGATAAACACTCAATTTTCACTCAGATTTTCTAACTACACACCCTACACTAGGTATATGTGAGAAGATTAATGTAAACATGAAAACAAACACTCACATATGTTATAACAAAGAAAGCAATTTCTGGAGTTATTAAGCATGTTTAGATATGATCTCATGAATAGAATGCTACTACTTAGATGCGAGAACCAATGACACCATATGCTCATACTAAATTCAAACTCCACAAATTGAAACACATAACACTCAAGATTGAAGTCAAGGGTTGTAACGGGGCTTGGGGTATTGGCTAACAACGAAAGGATAGGGATAACAAACGTTCTTAAAGCGATAGCAAGCAAAGTAATGAAATTGAAACTTAGAATTCACTTAAGATTGCAGAAATCGTCTTTTAAACACAACGGGCAGATTCAAGCAACACTTAGGGCCGAATTCAATGTTTTGGACCCTTTCTTCAACAAACAACACTTTAAAACTCTTTTTCATATCTTTTCCAACTCTTTTTCATTCTTTTCACACACTTTTCTTCTTCTTTTTCTTTTTCTACGAATTTCTTTTATTTTTCTTTTCTACCTGTGCCTTATTAAGGAATTTGGCACACACACACAAGAATTACTTCCCCCACACTTGTTTTCTGCAATACATTGATCAAAAGGAATTCAATTTGAGTCATGCTTCACTATGCTTTAAGAACAAGGGTATGGACAGTCCTATACTAGGCTTGGTGAGGATGATGTGGTTAACAAAGAACAAAGGCTAAACAAGGCTCAATGGGGTTAAAACCTACAAAACAAATGACATAGATGGGTTCGGCTATTTGGCTCTGGTTCACTACACAACTTCATCTTGAATATGTGTTATGCAATTCAATAACATGCTTTGAATGAAACGGGCATAAGTTCTAGTATTTGGAACTAAATGATGAAACGCCTTCTCAGTAGCAACCAAGGAAAGAATGATGAGATCATGCAACGACTTTAGAAAACAAGAATGCACAGATTATCAGCTCTCCAAATAAATGTTTCGGCTCAAGTCTCACAAGGTTGTAGCGTTAGTTTGAGTTCATTCCTTCAGGCATGTTACTAAAACTGATTTTTTTCTTTGTAATTACATGTGAATTCAAAAGTTATAACCATAACCAAGCATAAACCAAATAGTAAATCAGATTCCATCCATGTTATAACTCTCTTTAACAATCATGCAATTAAAAACCGAATCCTCATCATTGTGTTGGAAGGTACCCTAAGACACAAACACACAAAAACGACTCAAGAACGACTCTTTTGGTATTTTTCAAAACTTTTTCGATTTTTCTTTCTTTTTCTGTTATATGACACTAAAACACATCAAAACACACTAAAAACACTTAAAACAGTGAGAAACAATATTAGAAGTGATAGGTGATAAAATCCCACGAATTTCATGCAATAAAAACAGCTTGTTTACCCCCACACTTAAACCAAACATTGTCCTCAATGTTTCAAACATAGACTCACACACAAACAAGCAAACAACACAACTAACAAACATAACAGAAATGACAAAGTAAAAGCAAGAAAGAGAAGGGTTTAGGAACGCAAATCTGAGTTTGGAGCAAGAATTCCTTCGTTCCTCGTTTCAACACATGGGTTGCCTCCCAAGAAGCGCTTGCTTTAACGTCTTCCAGCCGGACGGTACCTCCGTTTAAGCTTGAATAGGCCCCACGGCATGGAGGGGTACATCCTCCACGACATGCTCAACAAAGTTCTCATAGTAGGGCTTCAACCGATGTCCATTAACCTTGAATTCTTGTCCAGTTTTCAAACTTTGTATTTGGACTGCACCATGCACAAAAACATTAGTAATAACAAATGGACCAACCCACTTAGAACGTAACTTACCGGGAATAGACGAAGACGAGAGTTAAATAGCAACACTTTCTGCCCAATTGAGAAGGTTTTGCCTCTAATCATCTTGTCGTGGAACGCCTTGGTCTTTTCTTTGTAAATCCGGGCACTCTCATACGAATCATGCCTAATCTCTTCAAGCTCGTTCAATTGTAGCTTCCTATGATTTCCAGCCGTGTCCACATCCATATTGAAGGTTTTGACCGCCCAATGTGCCTTGTGTTCAAGCTCCACGGGCAGATGGCATGGCTTGCCATATACTAGCCGAAATGGGGACATACCAATGGGCGTTTTGTAAGCCGTTCTATACGCCCACAATGCATCCTCCAATCGCAAGCTCCAATCTTTTCTATTTGGCCCAACGGTCTTCTCCAAGATTTGCTTGATTTCTCTATTCGAAACTTCGGCTTGGCCACTGGTTTGGGGGTGATAAGGTGTGGAAACCTTATGCATCACATTATACTTCCTCAACAATGCTTCAATGGTGCGGTTGCAGAAGTGAGATCCGCCATCACTTATGAGCACTCTAGGCATCCCAAATCTAGAGAAAATGTTAGATTTAACGAAATCTGCAACAACTCTAGAATCGTTAGTTCGGGTGGCTTTGGCTTCCACCCACTTCGACACATAATCAACCGCAAGTAAAATGTAAGTAAAACCAAAAGATGTAGGGAAAGGACCCATAAAATCAATACCCCAAACATCAAAGATTTCCACAACAAGAATGGGGGTTTGCGGCATTTGGTCTCTTTGGCCTAAATTTCCTGTCCTTTGGCATCTATCACATGTCAAACAAAAATCCTAGCATCTCTAAACAACGTAGGCCAAAAAAACCACATTCAAGAACCTTATGCGCTGTGCGTTGTGTGCCAAAGTGTCCACCACATGCATATGAATGGCAAAAACTCAAAATTGAATTAAACTCAGATTCAAGAACACAACGGCGCACAATTTGATCAGGGCAGATTTTCCACAAATATGGGTCATCCCATACATAAAAACGTGCATCCTTTCTAAGTTTGTCACATTGGGCCTTGCTTAGGGTGTTAGGAACTTGCTTAGACACCAAGAAATTGACCAAATCGGCATACCAAGGGGTACTTACCTCAATGGACAGAAGTTGTTCATCCGGAAACGTTTCAGAAATGGGAAGAGGGTCCTCTTCACGCACCATTCTACTTAGGTGGTCAGCCACCACGTTTTCACAACCTTTCTTGTCCCTAATTTCAATATCGAATTCTTGAAGTAGGAGCATCCAACGAATGAGCCTTGGTTTGGCCTCCTTTTTGGTGAAAAGATACTTCAAGGCTGCATGGTCAGTGAAAACAATTACTTTAGTACCAATTAAATATGATCTAAATTTATCTAAAGCAAATACAACCGCCAAAAGTTCTTTTTCGGTTGTAGAATAATTCAATTGAGCATCATTTAAAGTGCGGGATGCATAATAAATAACATGTGGCTGTTTGTTTTTCCTTTGACCCAAAACAGCCCCAAGTGCATAATCCGATGCATCACACATCAATTCAAAGGGAATGGACCAATTCGGTGGAGTGATGATTGGTGCCGTGGTGAGTAAGTCTTTGAGATGGTTGAATGCTTTCTCACACGCCTCGTTGAACTCAAAAGACACTTCCTTTTGGAGGAGACGGCATAGGGGTTGTGCGACCTTGGAAAAGTCCTTGATAAATCGTCTATAGAATCCTGCATGACCAAGAAAAGAGCGAACCTCTCTAACCGAAGTAGGAGAGGGTAAGTAGCGTACAAGATCTACCTTAGACTTATCAACTTCAATTCCTTTTTTAGAGATTATATGACCCAAAACAATACCTTGTTTAACCATAAAATGACATTTCTCCCAATTTAACACAAGGTTTGTTTCAACACAACGTTTCAAGATTAAAGTGAGATTATCCAAGCAATCATCAAATGAATCACCAAAGACACTAAAATCATCCATGAAAACCTCAATAAACTTTTCAACATAATCTGAAAAGATACTTACCATGCATCTTTGAAACGTGGCTGGTGCATTACATAAACCGAATGGCATTCGACGATAGGCAAAGGTACCAAATGGACAAGTAAAAGTGGTCTTCTCTTGATCGTCCGGAGCTATGACAATTTGATTATATCCAGAATACCCATCAAGAAAGCAATAAAATGAATGACCAGCTAACCTTTCAAGCATTTGATCGATGAATGGTAGAGGGAAGTGATCCTTCCTTGTGGTGGCGTTGAGCTTTCTATAATCGATGCAAACTCTCCAACCTGTTTGGATACGGGTAGGCACAAGTTCGTTCTCTTCATTCTTTACCACAGTGACTGATTTCTTTGGAACAACTTGAACCGGTGAAACCCAACGACTATCCGAGATTGGATAAATCACTCCACAATCAAGAAGCTTGATAATCTCCTTTTTCACAACTTCCATCATTGGAGGGTTGAGTCGGCGTTGAGCCTCTCGAGTTGGTTTAGCCCCTCCTCTAGAAGTATGCGATGCATGCACGTTGTAGGGCTAATTCCCTTAATGTCGGCCAAGGTCCATCCAATGGCTGTTTTGTACTCTTTCAACACCCGAATCAGTTTCTCCTCCTCCATTGCTGTGAGTGATGAAGAGACAATGACGGGCAACGTCTCTTTATCTCCCAAAAAATATACTTCAAATGGTCTGGCAATGGTTTAAGCTCAAGAATGGGTGCCTGAATCACTGAAGGTAACAACTTGTTAGTAGAAACGGGATTGGAATTGGGATTGGAGGCTTACCAATGTGTTTAGGTAATGACTCAAGGGCAGCAACCATCTCACTGATTTCCTTACTAGGGGCACGGCATGAAGTGATTCATGTGTGCCGTGGGTTAGCTTAATTTCTGCCCCTTGGTTTTGAGTTCCACGCCTCTTGTAATGACCTTTTCAAGTGCATCTTCATTCAAATCTTCAAGATATCCCTGCGCCAAAGAGTCAACTATATCAATAGAGAAACATGAATGATCCTCACTAGGATACTTAATAGAATCAGAAAGATTGAAATTAACAACTTCCCCATCAAATTCCATAGACAAAGTTCCATTAAACACATCAATTTTAGTCCGGGCCGTCTTCATGAATGGCCTTCCAAGTAGAATAGGCAGCGAAGGTGCATGATCCGATTCATCCATCTCAAGAACATAGAAATCCGCTGGAAAGATCAAATGATTAACCTACACCAAAACATCTTCCAAAACCCCTTTGGATAGGCATTAGATCTATCGGCCAATTGTATGATAACACCATCATTTTTCAACACTCCTAGGTTCATAGATGCATAAATGGAATATGGCATAACATTTATAGAAGCACCTAAGTCTAGCATGGCAGATTCGAACCTAGTGTTACCAATTACACAAGGAATGGTAAAACTACCCGGATCTTTGCATTTGGGGGGTAGTTTGCGTTGCAAGATGGCGGATACATTCTCACCTACCTTTACCACCTCCTTGGTTGAAATCCTCTTCCTAGTGGTGCACAACTCCTTCAAAAACTTGGCGTATCTCGGGACTTGCTTGATTGCATCCAACAAAGGTATGTTAACTTGAACTTTCCTAAAGGTATCAAGGATGTCCTTTTCAGCCTCTTCTTTCTTCGTTTGCATGAACCTACTAGGAAAAGGCACATTTGAAGGAAAAACATTATTAGTATGAACTGAATTGGACACATTCTTACCCTTATTGGCCGAGTTGGACAGATTTGGGACTATGGAAGCTTGCGGCAAAGGTGTTCCCACCTTTGCCGTGGGTGGCTTTGCTTCTTCCTCTTCAAATCTCAGTTTTTCATCCTCTATGGGACCTGATGTTGATGGTTTAGAACCTGCCCCAACTTCTTTTCCACTTCTCAAGAGTATGGCTTTTGCACTTTCAAGCCTCCCTTCGGATTTTGAATGGTTGAGCTAGGAGTTGACCGGGGTCTCGAAATTTCCCCACGAAATCTGCAATCTGCCCAATTTGTTTCTCCAATTGATCCACCATTTTGTCTTGGCTTTGCATAGCTTGGGTTTGCTTTTCTTGCCCCTGAGACAAAGTGGTTAGTATTTTAAGAAGTGCATCATTATCTAAAGACGAACCTGAAGCATTAGGGGCAGATTGTTGTGGGACTTGTGTGGGGACGTATGGCTTGTTGTAGAAGCCCGGAGGTTGCTGCCTAAAACCACCTTGTTGTTGGGGTTGTTGTTGCTCCCTCCACTTGAAGTTTGGATGGTCTCTCCACCCCGGATTGTACTTGTTGGAATACGGATCATTCCTTGACTGATTGTGGCCTTGAAATGCAATTGCGTTGGCGCTTTCCCATCCACCATTTTCAATCAATTGTGGGCACTTTTCAGAAGCATGTCCTTGGATAGAACACACACCACACACAATTGGTCCTTGCATCTTCATTCCTTCGGCCATCTGAGACACAATGGAAGTAAGATTAGCTAATTGTACATGAACGTCGGATTTGGAACTTACCTCATGCACTTGTTGCTGTGGGGGTCCTCTTTGGCCAACGCCGTATTGTTGAGCGTTCAACGCTCGATTAGCAATTAGAATCTTGGCAGCCATGGGTGTTTTGTCCACCAACGCTCCACCTGCCGAGGCATCGAGCATTTGACGTTCAATTGGTAGGAGCCCCTCGTAGAAGTATTGTAGAAGTAACTCCTCCTTCATCTGATGCTGTGGACAAGAAGCAACAAGTGATTTAAAACGTTCATAGTAAGTAGGAAAAGATTCACCTTCCACTTGCTGAATTCCACTTATCCTTTTTCGTATGGTGATGACTCGAGAAGTTGGGAAAAACTTCTCCAAGAAAGCTCGCTTCATGCTCTCCCAAGATGTGACAGTTCCGGGAGCCAATTCATACAACCAATCTTTCGCCTTTTCCAAGAGTGAAAAGGGAAAGGCCTTCATCTTCAATATACTTCCATCGACGTTGACAGGAGTCATGCTTGAACACACCACCTCGAATTCTTTCAAATGCTTGTTTGGATCCTCCATGGACAACCCATGGTACTTTGGAATGTGGTGCAACAAGCTCGACTTCAATTCGAACTCAGCGGTCTTATCTGCAGCAGCCTCAGGGTATTGGATGCATAAGGGTGCGGCATTGTCCAATCCCGAAGCAGAAAGCTCCTTGATTGTACGATTGTCCGCTGCCATGTCTTGCTCCTCTTCCAATTCCTCTTCAATGTCAACTTCAGATTCAAAGTTAGAGCTAGAACTAAGTAGATCAGGTGTTGGGTGCCTCCTCAACCTTCTCAAATCTCGTTCAAAATCGTCGTTAAAGTCCAAGATGTTTGCACGAATGGGTTGAGAACTTCTGGTCATGAACTAGTACCTAAAAGGAAGAAAACAACACAATGTCAGAAACAAAAACATATTGAAATAAACAGAAATAAAAGATCCAAGGGATTAGCAATTGCTAATCCCCGGCAACGGCGCCAAAAATTTGGTGCGTTGAATATAAGCACACAAATTAAACCCTCTTTTTATCAATTGTAGTATGGAATGTAAGTAGGGATCGTTCTAGGCCGGGATTAGGAGGAGCTAAATCACTTGAGATCTGACTCAAAAACTTAAAACAAAGTTTAAAACACTAAATTAGACTCAAAGAATGCAAAACTATACTTTAAAACACCAAAACAAACCAAAAGACTCAAATCAACAAACGAACACTCAAAACTGCCTAAAAACCACTTTCTGGGCAGTTTTGAACACTAAGGAAGAATTTGGACGAAAATAAGTTATAACTTGACTCAAGACACTTTAAAACACAAACTAAACCACTTTCTAACTAATATGACACTTCAAAATAAAGGGGGGATTGGTTTTGACGAATTTGGAAACAAAGAAAACAGATTGTAATTAAAACAGATTGTAAAACGAGTTTGGATGAAACTATGAATGGAAGGTTAGCTAGAGGGTTCTTCTCCACACATGACATACTTGCATAAAAACCAATTTTCAGTTGTTCTTTCGATAAATCATGGAACTCAACACCCCAGGTTAATTAGGTCCGCTTAACTTAACCTTCAAGTTCTCCTTAAGTTATTGAATTGGATGGGAAAGCGCATACAACAATTCAACACATTCTTCAAAAGTCCTTTATGTGAAAAGCACAATAAAGATACAATCAAAGATCATTAAGCAATATGAGAACTATAAGTATTGACGAGGCATTCGTACTATGATGAGCATGAGACTCGTGCCAAGAATTCATTTAACGCGATCGTTTATAAGCGACCTCCACTACTTGTGAATATAAGATTGTAACTATTAGGTGAAACTCCCTTATACTCTAGCATCATATTCATGCATGAAAACTAAGCGTGCACTCTTAATAAACATACACGAATAAGTTATCAATCAAGCAGTTAAACGAATTGAATTCACAACTTATGAAATCACAACTAAAGGTAATCAATTCATATTGCAAGTATGTGCATGGTTTCGAATCACCCCCTAACTAAGAGGGGTTTAGTTCTTCATACTCACAACACAGAGATTATTGAATTGAAACATTGAAAATAAAAGAAAGAAAACACCTAATCGTTCCAGCAATCCTCAATTGAATGGCAAGCACATTCAAGGCACTCCTCCTTCCTCTTTGCTGCGTGTTGGGCTAGCAGATGGTGGTAGCAAGGTAGTTCTCAGGACAGCTCCAAGCTCCTCTCTCCTTTGCAACTAGCTCTCTTCTCTCTTTGTGGAATCTGGATGGGTGTGTGAGTAGTGATGGTTGAGAAAGAGGAAATTCGTAGGTAAGTGGAAGGCAGGCTTGCAGGGACAATTTTGGTGATTTGAGGCTGTTTAGAGTGTTGGGATGGTGTCTGGAGTGTTTGGGGAATTATGGGAGTATGGAGGATGGTGTGAAGGATGTCTGAAGCATGTGTGAAGGATCTGAAGGATGTGAAAGATGTTGTCTTATGGAATGAATGAGAGTGGTATTTATAAGGAGAATGAAAGGAGAATTCTGAATTGATTAATGCCTCCACTAACCACACTAATGCATTAGAAAATCAATTTCCCTTCTTTTCTGGCTAGTGCAGCTCCCACATGCAGCTAATGGAGAACCCCACCAGAAATCACATCTCATGCATAGCTCATCATGACCAAGAAACTTCATGGGCTCACGAATTGGGCTTCCTTAATCAACTGATGACATTGAGCCGTCCATCTTCACGTTTAGAATGTCATCTTTCCAACCACATATCGTTTGGGCCAATCCAAGTTCGGAGGAAGGAGTTAAGGCTGAAACAAATTTCTAACTCAGTCTGCACGTTTTTGGACCATTTTGCATATTTGGGCCCCCATTGCTACAATTATGAACCGATCATCCATTCCTTTGGCTCCAAGCATATGATATCCATTCCAAGCTCAATTGTGCTCCAAAAGGCGCTCCAAAATGCATTACTTTGCATACTTTGCCCTTAAAACCTGAAAACACATAAAACTAACTTAAATGACTACTTTAACTAAGAAAACACAATGTAAACGCACAAGAACAAGCCATCTAAGTCGCATAATTATGCTCCTATCAGCTTGCTCTCACTCATGAATGAACTCATTGAAGTGATGCTAGGCTATGTGTGCTTAACCGTTCTATATGTTTCTTTTCATCCTACCCATATGTGTGTTCCATCATCCCTCTTGAAGCCAAACACTTCAAGCCTTTTTCTTCTACCACCCTCATCATTTCCCTACCTTTGTATCTCAATATGATATATTTAACCTATTGTAGCCATACCCTATAGCTTAGGAATCTACCAAGGTTTGCCAAGATGAAGTTTGAAGCAAGGAAGTTTCTGCCGTGTACATGAAAGAAAATTGGTATAAATCTATGCAATGAAGTTAAAGAAGAAGCAGATCAAATCAGAAAATAAGAAAGATAAAAGAGAAAGTGTTTCGATATGATCTAAGTGTGAAAAATAAGGTGTATGCCAGGTCATACCATCAAGTTTGCATCCATGCCATTCTAAATCAAAGATACCTTGCAGATCAATGAAGAATGCAACCTTGGTTAGACCCGGCAATATTGTACACGACACGTTAACACGACACGAATTCGCACGAAATTATCAGTATTTGGGTTGGCCTTATCGGGTCGGGTTGATAACGGGTGAACCCGTTAAGCATCCGTTATCTTAACGGGTCGTTTCAGTATTTTTCGCGAATGACCCGTTAACCCGTTAAGAGTAAGGGTATTTTTGTAAATTTACGTTATAAAATCTCTATCTAACCCCACCAATGGCATGCTCCTATAAGTCCAAATTATTATTTTAGTTATGTTCTTACTATTTTATATTGTTGATTAATTACTTAAATCCCTAAGATTATTTTCACTCTTGATTACAAATACAATCTAACCCACCAATGACATACATCTCTCATTCCATATTATTATTTTGTTTATTTTCTTATTATTCTACATTGTTGATTAATTACTTAAATTCCTAGGATTATTTTGCTATTGATTACAAATACAATCTAACCCCACCAATAGCATCTTCCTTTCACTCCATATTATTATTTAAATTATTCTCAAATACTTAATATTTTATTCTTTTATCACAAATAATTGTCTAATTTGTGTTTTCATTTAACAATTTGTTAACAAATATAGTCTATTTTTTAAATAGGTGAAGCGCATGAAATGAGCAAAAAAATAACTCATTAGTCTTAACGGGTCAGGTCGGGTTTTCGCGAATTTGAACGGGTCGGGTTCGGATTTAATATTTCCCACCCGTTAGCTTAACGGGTCGGGTCGGGTCAATTCGCTTTTTTAACGGGTTGACACGAACACGACACGAAACCCGCAAACACGACACGTTTGCCTGGTCTAACCTTGGTATGTTCTTAAGTTACTTGTTTTTCCTTCCAATTCTTCCATTTCCCCTAACCTTAGCCTTTCATTAAAACCTTGTGAAAGACCTAGCTGATCTTTGAGTATGTATTCATGGGTGCTGGTAAGTATGTGTGTATCTCTATTCTTAGTATTTGATTCCTTTCATGAGATCTAACCAAAAATTGTGCTTCTCTGTCATATACTCACTTATACTTGGTTGAGAGAATAAAACCATAGGTTCCGAGTGGTTGAGTGCTATCTGCGAGAATTAGAGTCGAAGCATGTTCTTTCTTCAAGGTTTGAGTGTGTTTGCTTTGAAGCCGTGTGCCTTTGAGCTATAGCTTCCACTTACACACTGATGGATCACTTCTCTTGGCAACTCTATGGTGTAGGAGGTATGACTAAAGTTTTCTTTTCAATTTAATTAGTTGATTTCAAGGTTTTCTAACCACTTTGTTTTCTAGAGTCGGGAAAGCGTTTGTGGGTATCGTATTTGTTAAACCCTCAGGAGACACAACTCCTCCTACTAGGGATGCCTATAGGTTTAAAGGCTTGTTGCATATGCTCAATGCAATCGAGTTACCTGAGGAAGTGGTTTAGTAAACTTCTTGTTTTTGTTTTTACCTTTGTTTTGTTTTGTTTTGCTCGAGGACTAGCAAAATCTAGGTCTGGGGGTATTTGATCGGTTCATAATTGAATATCATTTTGTACCCTTCTAGCATATGATTTAGTTATGTTTTTGAGTTAAACTTGTGCTTTTAATCTCTTTTATGTTTGTCATTCAGTTAATTGAGCTTTATGTAGCAATGAGGGCCCAAATGTGCAAAATGGTCCAAAAACGTGCAGACTGAGTTAGCAATTTGTTTCAGCCTTAACTCCTTCCTCCGAACTTGGATTGGCCCAAATGATATGTGGTTGGAAAGATGACATTCTAAACCCAACACTCTAAACAGCCTCAAATCACCAAAACTGTCCCTGCAATTTCCCTACGAATTTCCTCTTTCTCAACCATCACCACTCACCCAAACTCATCCCAAATCACCTCCTTAACCTTCATACATTCTTCTAGACGTGGCGAAGTTCTTGGAGAAGTATTAGGCGTGGAGAAGCTCTTGGAGAAGCATTGGACACCACAAGAACTTCAGAAAAGGGTTTTTCTATTCTTGTTACTTTCATTATGCTTTCTCATTTGTTTATGTTTCTTTCCCATTATGAGTAGCTAAATCCATTACTAGGGCTTCGATGTAACCTAACATGAATATTTTGGGTTTATAAATTTCAAGTTTCAAGTTTGATTCAAGATTCATGCTCTTATTTATTATGCCTATCTACTTATATGCTAATTTGAATGCCTAGCTACCATTGAGATTTGTGTATTTTGGTTGGAATTGTAGACACCACATGCCTTAATTCTAATTGAACTATGAATAAGATGAGTATGTATGGACATTCGCCAATAGGGATTAGATACATGCTTGGTTGTTTAAAACATTCTTCTATGCTTAATGGATTTCTGATGCTTGATTTAAGTTCGACAACAAGGACTTAATTAGGGAATTGGAAATACAGGGTTAGGATCAAACACCATGGCTTAATCATACTTTAGCTAGAATCAATCTTTGAATCTGAATTAAACTTGTCACTTGAATCCTTATAACCTAGAATTGGATTGTTATGGTGAATCGAATGCCCTAGTCTCCAAATCTATTTCCAACCCCAAAACCACTCTTTGATACACTTGTTTACTTTGCCTTTGTTTGCAATTTCGTTTTGTTTCATTTGTTTTCACAAAGTCGATTATCTCTCTTTAAAATCTGTTTTAGACTTAACTTCTTGTTTCTAGAATTGGGTAATCTAAGTACATAACTAATTTGAACTTCTCAGTCCTCGTGGGTACGACCTCGTACTTGTCTTGCTATACTACTAATTGGCCCGTACACTTGCGAGTTAACAAGTTTTGAGTGAAACTCAATCACTAGAACTATGCAATCCTACAACCACTCCGTGTATAGTACGAACTTCGTACGAACATGAAGTGACCCCTTTCTTTGACCAATTGATTTCGGATCGAGCCCAAAACGTGGGCAACATCATAATATGGTGGGTGGAGTCATTTGGTGAGTTTTCAGTGAAGGCCAATCACTAGAACGATGCAATCCTACAACCACTCTGTGTACAGTACAAACTTCGTACGAACATGAAGTGTCCCTTTTCTTTGACCAATTTTTTTCGGATCAAACCCAAAACTTCGGCAACATCATAATATGGTGGGAGGAGTCATTTGATGAGTTTTCAGTGAAATCAAATCCCAAGAACATTGCAATCCTACAACCATTCCGTGTACCGTACGAACTTCGTACGACCATGAAGTATCCCTTTTCTTCGACCAATTGATTTCAGATCGAGCCAAAAACTTGGGCATCAACATAATACAGTGGGGGGAGTCATTTGGTGAGTTTTGAGTGAAATCAAATCACTAGAACTATGCAATGCACCAACCACTCCATTTACGGTACGAACTTGAAGTGTCCAATTCCTTTGACCAATTGATTTCGGATCGAGCCCAAAACTTGGGCAACATCAATCTTGATTGAAATCCAATCACTAGAACGATGCAATCCTACAACCACTCCATGTACAGTACGAACTTCGTACGAACATGAAGTGTCCTTTTTCTTTGACCAATTTATTTTGGATCGAGCCCAAAACTTGGGCAACACGATAATATGGTGGGAGGAGTCATCTGGTGAGTTTTGAGTGAAATCCAGTCACTAGAACTATGCAATGCACCACCCACTCCATTTACGGTACGAACTTCGTACGAACTTGAAGTGTCCAATTTCTTTGACCAATTGAATTCGGATCGAGCCCAAACCTTGCGCAACATCATAATATGGTGGGAGGAGCCATTTGGTGAGCTTTGAGTGAAATCCAGTCACTAGAACTATGGAATGCACCAACCACTCCATTTACGGTACGAACTTCGTACGAACTTGACATGTCCAATTTCTTTGACAAATTGATTTCGGGTCGATCAAAAAACTTGGGCAACATCAAAATATGGTGGGAGGAGTCATTTGGTGAGTTTTGAGTGAAATACAATCACTAGAACTATGCAATGAACCAACCACTCCATTTACGGTACGGATTTCGTACGAACTTGAAGTGTCCATTTTCTTTGACCAATTGATTTCGGATCGAGCAAAAAACTTGGGCAACATCATAATATGGTGGGAGGAGTCATTTGGTGAGTATTGAGTGAAATCCAATCACTAGAACAGTGCAATGCACCAACCACTCCATGAAAGGTACGAACTTCGTACGAACTTGAAGTGCCTAATTTCTTTGACCAATTGATTTCGGATAGAGCCCAAAACTTGGGCAACATCATAAATGGTGGGAGGAATCATTTGGTGAGTTTTGAGTGAAATCCAATCACCAGAACTATGCAATGCACTAACCACTCTATTTACTGTACGAACTTGAAGTGTCCAATTTCATTGTCCAATTGATTTCAGATTGAACAAAAAACTTGGGCAACATCATAATACGGTGGGAGGAGTCATTTGGTGAGTTTTGAGTGAAATCCGATCACTAGAACGGTGCAATCCTACAACCACTCCGTGTACAGTACGAACTTCGTACGAACATGAAGTGTCCCTTTTCTTTGACCAATTGATTTCGGATCGAGCCCAAAACTTGGGCAACAGCATAATCTGTTGGGAGGAGTCATTTGGTGGGTTTTCAGTGAAATCCAATCACTAGAATGATGCAATCCTACAACCACTCCGTGTACAGTACGAACTTCGTACGAACATGAAGTGTCCCTTTTCTTTGACCAATTGATTTTGGATTGAGCCCAAAACTTGGGCAACATCATAATTTGGTGAGAGGATTCATTTGATTTGTTTTGAGGGAAATCCAATCACTAGAACTATGCAATGCATCAAGCATTCCATTTACGGTACGAACTTGAAGTGTTCAATTTCTTTGACCAATTGATTTCGGATCGAGCAAAAAACTTGGACAACATCATAATATGGTGGGAGGAGTCATTTGGTGAATTTTGAGTAAAATCCAATCACTAGAACTATGCAATCCACCAACCGCTCCATGAAAGGTACGAACTTGGTACGAACTTGAAGTACCAATATCTGTGACCAATTGATTTAAGATCGAGCCCAAAACTTGGGCAACATCATAATGTGGTAAGAACATTCAATTGGGGGGGTTTTGAGTGAAATCCAATCACTAGAACTATGCAATGCAACAACCAATCCATTTACGGTACGAACTTCGTATGAACTTTAAGTGTCCAATTTCTTTGACCAATTGATTTCGAATGCAGCCCAAAACTTGGGCAACGTTATAATATGGTGGGAGGAGTCATTTGGTGAGTTTTGAGTGGAATCCAATCACTAGAACTTTGCAATGCACTAACCGCTCCATTTACGGTGCGAACTTCGTACGGAATTGAAGTGTCCCTTTTCTTTAACCAATTGATTTCGGATCAAGCAGAAAACTTTGGCAACATCATAATATGGTGGGAGGAGTCGTTTGGTGTGTGTAGAGTCAAATCCAATCACTAGAACTATGCAACGCACCAACCACTCCATTTACGGTCCGAACATCGTACGAACTTCAAGTGTCCAATTTCCTTCACCAATTGAATTCGGATTGAGCCCAAAACTTGGGCAACATCATAATATGGTGGAAGGAGTCAGTTGGTGAGTTTTGAGTGAAATCTAATCGCTAGAACTATGCAAAGCACCAACCACTCCATTTACGGTACGAACTTGAAGTATCCAATTTCTTTGACCAATTCACTTCTGATCGATCCCGAAACTTGTGCAACATCATAATATGGTGGGTAGAGTCATTTGGTGAGTTTTGAGTGAAATCTAATCACTAGAACTATGTAATGCACCAACCACTCCATTTACGGTCCGAACATCGTACGAACTTGAAGTGTCCAATTTCTTTGACCAATTGACTTTTCATCGAGCCCAAGACTTCGGTAACAACATAATACGGCGGGAGGAGTCATTTGGTGGGTTTTGAGTGAAATCCTATCACTAAAACTATGCAATGCACAAACCACTCCATTTACGGTACGAACTTCGTACGAAATTGAAGTGTCCCTTTTCTTTGACCAATTGATTTCGGATCTAGCAAAAAACTTGGGCAACATTACAATATGGTGGGATGAGTCATTCGGTGAGTTTTGAGTGAAATCTAATCACTAGAACTATGTAATGCACCAACCACTCCATTTACGGTCCGAACATCGTACGAACATGAAGTGTCCAATTTCTTTTACCAATTGATTTCAGATTGAGCAAAAAACTTTTGCAACATCATAATACGGTGGGAGTAGTCATTTGGTGAGTTTTTTGTGAAATGCTATCACTAGAACTATGCAATGCACCAACCACTCCATTTACGGTACGAACATCGTACGAATTGGAAGTGCCCAATTTCTTTGACCAATTGATTTGGATCGAGCCCAAAACTTGGGCAACATCATAATATGGTGGGAGGAGTCATTTGGTGGATTTTGAGTGACATCCAATCACTAGAACTATGCAATGCACCAACCGCTCCATTTACGGTGCGAACTTCGTACGAAATTGAAGTGTCCCTTTTCTTTGACCAATTGATTTCGGATTGAGCAGAAAACTTGGGCAACACCATAATATGGTGGGGGGAGTCATTTATTCACTAGAACTACCAATCACTCCATTTACGGTCCGAACATCGTACGAACTTGAAGTGTCCAATTTCTTTGATCAATTGACTTTGGATTGAGCCCAAAACTTGGGTAACATCATAATATGGTGGGAGGAGTCATTTGGTCAATTTTGAGTGAAATCCAATCACTAGAACTATTCAATGCACAAACCACTCCGTTTACGGTACGAACATTACGAACTTGAAGTGCCCAATTTCTTTGACCAATTTATTTCTGATTGAGCCCAAAACTTGGGCAATATCGTAATACGGTGGGAGGAGTCATTTG
Organism: Prunus padus; assembly: GCA_024362665.1. NCBI lineage: Eukaryota > Viridiplantae > Streptophyta > Magnoliopsida > Rosales > Rosaceae > Prunus > Prunus padus. Next base: position 24,512,252 of record JANFAM010000012.1, read on the forward strand.
ATGAGTTTTTCAGTGAAATCCAAGCACTAGAACTATGCAATCCTACACGATATTCAATATACATATTTAACCACATGTACCCGAACCCCAAAATATTACACACGAGGGGTGGGCACGGTATGGGATGACACGGGATGGAGCTCATCCCGGTGTCAATACCGGATCTAAGTTTCGGGATGGTATGCCACGGGATGAAGGATTTTCACAAGAGGTTCAAACCATACCGGCCCCAAACGGGACCGGTATGATTCGGTATCAAAACTGATCCACCAGTATACAAATCAAATGCACAATGTTTTCTGCTGGTGAAGAAATAGGTTAAATCATAGGTTTGCAGCCCTAAATACACAAATCCTATCACATTGACTGCCAAGCAGTACCTACAAATTCACAATTCTAATTAATAATAATCTTGTTCACCTCTCTATAATCACCCAAACCCACATACCATTCAACAAAATGACTCTAAAATTGTAAAGTTCAAAGCTTTGTTTATGTTGCAACTTGCAACAAGTCATCAGACAGAAACTGACAAAGCATAAAACCAGAGTAAAAAAAAGTAAGCAATATTTTGTCGTGAAACAGAGGGAGGGGCTGACAATTGACAGACCTGAAACTTATGTTCAATATCGATAAGTTGGTTCTCAAAGTTCGCATCTTTATACCACCACCATTAGTACCAGTAGAAGTAGCACCACCACTTTCTTCTTGAACCTTTGCGTGCCCAGAAAACCCAACTTGTGGTTTGGGATCCACGAACTTGGGCTCGACCTTGAAAGACTGAGCTGGCACGGCCGGTGGCGATGCCGGCTTGGTGTATGAAGGAGTGACTCTGAACTCATGAGTACTGTTCGGTACGGTATGACACCAAACGGGATCACAAATCTGATACCGGTGTCATGCCAAACAGTAACGGGATGACACAGTTTCATCCCATTTAAGCATCAACACCAAACGGTTTGGAATGGTTTCGGGACGGTATCGGTATTCCGGTTTTGATGCCCACCCCTATTACACACTAGGACATATATAAGTCCAACAATCCAATAACATCATATATATTCAAGATAAGGACATCACCGTCCCAAACATACAATTCTATAGTTAAAATAGACATAAACGTCAAATGATGGTGTAAAAATTCATAAACCATTAAAATGTCATAATCACTGAAGATGCATATTCAAAAACTGTACTTCAAATTCAAGTCAAGAAAACGTCAAGTCAAACCCCAAGTAAAACATAATAGTATAGGTACTATCCCTTTAAAAATATAAAGACCGAACTCAACGTATTACTCAAAATATACATATACATATATATACATATACATATATATATATATACATATATATATATATATATATATATATATATATATATATATACAAAACATAATTATCCTTTAAAATACAATAACTCAAACTCAAGCATTCGAAATTCCACGTATAACTGACATCCCTTAAATTCATACTTTAAAACAACATAAATAGTGATTCATTAAAATATAATTGAAAGTCCAATCCCGTATACATATATGTCCCAAAACTCCATATCAAAGTAGATATACATATATATTCAAAGAAGATATATATATATATATATATTCAAAGTAGATATACATAATTATTTCAAAGTAGATATATATATATATATAATATATATTCAAAGTAGATATATCTATATATACATATGATCAATTCCCGTTAATCCGATATATATTCTCGATAGCCCCATTAATCCGACATGATCCTTCCAAGTTGATCTATATGTATATATATACATATATATATATATATAATCGAAATCTAAGTAATTATAATTCATAAGGTTTAAACATCAAAACCAAATACGTAATCAACCGGACTATACTAACGTCCAAATCTTACCGCCCAGATACTCAATTCAAAGTATAGGTATGAGTTTCTCAAAAAGATATAAAGTATAACCCACGACATTCGTAACAATAAAATATTAAAGTCTGAAACCCAACAAAACCATAAACTCAATTATTAAATATAATTCATAAGGAAAATCCATAAAATTCCACCGTACCCAAATCCGTACATAAATACTACCGGACGCTTGACTCGTCTCAAAATTAATACTTAAAGATAAGCATAATAATAAAATATAGCCAACAGGGCCCCACAAACAAACCGGCAACCCAAATCATATATAGCACTTAAATATCAATTCAATCATAATAAACCCATCAAAGGTCAAATCAAGATTTAAAACAATATTTAAATCTCATTTATATACATCACATTCAATTCTAAAAATCATGCTTGTTTGAAAACAAAGTACACTCACCGTTGGTCCCACGCTGCCCAACCCTGAAAGGGTTCCTCTCGAGGATCACGAAGAGCTGAGAACCTAATTCAAGAATACGAGGATTAAGATTAACAACTGGACCGAAGCGATAACCTTAAAAGTCAACCTTAACCAAACCCGACTCAAGTGTACCATTACGTTGTACGAGGAATTCTAAGGTCAACGACGTTCGTTAGGAGACGAGACAAGCTTGGGAGACGCTTGGTCAACCCTGGTCAAACTTGGTCACTACGGCTTAGATCCGAAAGAACTTGAATTATGCAATGGACCAACCACTCCATTTACGGTACGAACTTCGTAAGAACTTGAAGTGTCTAATTTCTTTGACCAATTGATTTCCGATCGAGCCTAAAACTTGTGCAACATCATAATGTGGTGGGAGGAGTCATTTGGTTAGTTTTCAGTGATATCCAATCACTAGTACTACGCAATCCTACAACCACTCCATGAAAGGTACGAACTTCGTACGAACTTGAAGTATCCAATTTCTTTGACCAATTGCTTTTGGATCGAGTCCAAATCTTGGGCAACATCATAATATGGTTGGAGGATTCATTTGGTGAGTTTTGAGCGAAATCCAATCACTAGAACTATGCAATGCACCAACCACTCCATTTACGGTACGAACTTCGTAAGAACTTGAAGTGTCTAATTTCTTTGACCAATTGATTTCCGATCGAGCCTAAAACTTGTGCAACATCATAATGTGGTGGGAGGAGTCATTTGGTTAGTTTTGAGTGAAATCCAATCACTAGAACTATGCAATCCTACAACCACTCCATGAAAGGTACGAACTTTGTACGAACTTGAAGTATCCAATTTCTTTGACCAATTGATTTCGGATCGAGCCCAAAACTTAGGCAACATCATAATATGTGGGAGGAGTCATTTGGTGAGTTTTGAGTGAAATCCAATCAATAGAACAATGCAATCCTACAACCACTCCTGTACAGTACGAAATTCGTACGAACATGAAGTGTCCCTTTTCTTTTCTTTTTCGTCAAACTGGAATAATAATACCAGAGCAACAAGCCAAAGATACAACGCTAGAATCCAAAACTAACGCACAATCGCAATTAGAACAACAAAGCATACAAATACAAAGACTAGAGGGAACACAGGTGGGAGACGACCCAACCAACCGGTGGTGGCATCATCAAATTCCTTACTAGTCCCAAACCAATAATGGGGAGGACAAGGTAACCCATCGTTATTAAGAATGCCTACCAACGAGGATGGGGGTCTATTGACCCAAAAAGATGGGCTCATCCTTGCTATCCTGGCCAAGTAGTCTGCTGCTAGGTTTGCGGTTCTGGGAACCCAAGACCAACTACACTCCTTGAATTATGCCTGGATCTCTTTTATCAAAGTGAGCACAGGATATACATGCCACCTGCCTCTTGAAATGGACTGTTGAAGAGCATTGATAATCTCCCTGCAATCGGATTCAATTACAATGTGAGCACAACCCTGCTGCTTGGCTAATTTGCACCCCTCTAACACAGCCAAAGCTTCAGAGAGTAAGGGGGAATCAGCAATTATTGGAAGAGCCCCACCTGCCACAAAATCCCCCAAAGCACTGCAAAGGACTATTCCCACACCTGCCTGTTGACCAGTAGATCGCCATGAAGCGTCTACATTAACCTTGATGATATTACTTGGGGGAGGAGACCACCACTGGGGTGGTTTATATACTTGAGATGCACCATTTTGACGTTGATTGATGGAACGCAGAACCTCCAAAAAATCGCCACAAGAGCTTTGGATTGCCCTTATAACTGAGAGGGGATGCGGGGCCTTGTGCTCCATAATAGCTTTGCAACGGGCTTTCCAGATGTGCCAACATGATCAGTCACACTTAGAACCCCCTCATTTATGATTCAAAACAACCATCTATCCATACTTCTGATCGCTCCCTTGTTTATCTTGATATTCAATTGGCCACCAAACCACACAGGTTCAACCCAAGGACAGAGCATGTGTTCAACAAATTCGGCAAATTCACAGCAAATAGAGCAAATAGGGGAGGTGCCCATTTTCGTCGAAATAAGTTCTCCTTCGTGGCAATACAATTCCGGATAGCTCTCCAAATAAAATTTCAGATCTTTGGGGGAGCTTTTATTCGCCACACAAACTTCCAGCAAAGCGCATCAACATCGCGAGAGGAGGAGGGTCTATTTTACTGCAGCGTAATTGAGGAGCTATGCAGCCAGTGATACCCAGATTTCACAGAGTAGCATCCATTCTTTTCGAAAGAACAATTGATTTCGGATATAGCCCAAAACTTGGGCAACATCATAATATGGTGGGAGGAGTCATTTCCTGAGTTTTGAGTGAAATCCATTCCCTAGAACGATGCAATGCACCTATAACTCTTTTTACGGTACGAACTTGAAGTGTCCAATTTCTTTGACCAATTGATTTCGAATCGAGCCCAAAACTTGGGCAACATCATAAAATGGTGGGAGGATTCTTTTGGTGAGTTTTGAGTGAAATCCAATCACTAGAACTAGGCAATCCTACAACTACTGCACCAAAGGTACGAACTTGAAGTATCCAATTTCTTTGACCCATTCATTTCGGATTGAGCCCAAAACTTGGGACACATCATAATATGGTGGGAGGAGTCATTTGGTGAGTTTTGAGTGCAATCCAATCACTAGAACTATGCAATGCACCAACCACTCCATTTGCTGTACGAACTTGAAGTGTCCAATCTTTTTGACCAATTGATTTCAGAACGAGCCCAAAACTTGGGCAACATTATAATGTGGTGCGACTTTGGTGAGTTTTGATTGAAATCCAATCTCCAGAACTGTGTAATCCTATAACCACTCCATTTACGGTACGAACTTCGTACGAACTTGAAGTGTCCAATTTCTTCGACCAATTGATTTTGGATTAAGCCCAAAACTTGGGCAGCATCATAATACGGTGGGAGGAGTCATTTCGTTAGTTTTCAGTGAAATCCAATCTCTAGAACTATGCAATCCTACAACCACTCTATGAAATGTACGACCTTCGTATTAACTTGAGGTGTCCAATTTCTTTGACCAATTGATGTCGGACCGAGCCCAAAACTTGGGCAACATCATAATGTGGTGGGAGGAGTCATTTGGAGAGTTTTGAGTGAAATCCAATCACTAGAACTATGCAATGCACCAGTGACTCCATTTACGGTACGAACTTCGTACGAACTTGAAGTGTCCAATTTCTTTGACTAATTGATTTCGGATTAAGCCCAAAACTTGGGCAACATCATAATATGGTGCGAGGAGTCATTTGGTTAGTTTTAAGTGAAATCCAATCTCTAGAACTATGCAATCCTTCAACCACTCCAAGAAATGTACTACCTTCGTATTAGCTTGAAGTGTCCAATTTCTGGGACCAATTGATTTCGAATTGAGCGAAACACTTGGGCAGCATCATTATATTGTGGGAGGAGTCATTTGGTGAGTTTTGAGTGAAATCCAATCACTAGAACTATGCAATGTACCAATCACTCAATTTGCGGTACGAACTTCGTACGAACTTCAAGTGTCCCATTTTTTTGACCAATTGATTTCGGATCGAGCCCAAAACTTTAGCAACATCACAATGTGGTGGGAGGAGTCATTTGGTGAGTTTTGAGTGAAATCCAATTACTAGAACTGTGCAATCCTACAACCACTCCACGAAAGGTACAAACTTGAAGTATCCAATTTCTTTGACCAATTGATTTCGTATCGTTCTCAAAACTTGGGCAACCTCATAATATGGTGGAAGGAGTCATTTTGTAAGTTATGAGTGAAATCCAATCACTAGAACTATGCAATTCAACAACCACTCCATTTACGGTATGAACTTTGTAGGTACTTGAAGTGTCCGATCTTTTTGACCAATTTATTTCGGCTTGACCCCAAAACTTGGGGAACATCATAATATGGTGGGAGGAATCTCTTGGTGAGTTTTGAGTGAAATCCAATTACTAGAACTATGCAATCCAACATCCACTCCAAGAAAAGTACGACCTTCGTACGAACTTGAAGTGTCCAATTTCTTTGACCAATTGATTTCTGATCGAGCAAAATACTTGGGCAGCATCATAATAGGGGGGAACGAATCATTTGGTGAGGTTTGAGAGAAATCCAATCACTAGAACTATGCAATGTACCAACCACTCCATTTACGGTACGAACCTGAGGTGTCCAATTTCTTTGACCCTTTGATTTCGAATCAAACCCAACACTTGGGCATCATATTATGGTGGGAGGAGTTATTTGGGAAGTTTTGAGTGGAATCCAATCGCTAAAACTATGCAATTCAACAACTACTCCATGTATAGGACGAACTTCGTAGGAACCTGAAGCGTCCAATGTCTTTGAACAATTGATTTCGGGTCGAGCAAAAAACCTGGGCAACATCACTAGAACTTTGCAATCCTACAACCACTTCGTGAAAGGTATGAACTTCGTACGAACTTGAAGTATCCAATTTCTTTGACCAATTGATTTCGGATCGAGACCAAATCTTGGGCAATATCATAATATGGCGGGAGGAGTCATTTGGTGAGTTTTGAGTGAAATCCAATCAATAGAACGATGCAATCCTACAACCACTCCTTCTACAGTACGAACTTCGTACAAACATGAAGTGTCCCTTTTCATTGACCAATTGATTTCAGATCGAGCCCAAAACATGGGCAACATCATAATATGGTGGGGGGAGTGATTTAGTGAGTTTTGAGAGAAATCCAATCAATAGAACTTAGCAATCCTAGAACCTCTCCTTGAAAGGTACGAACTTCGTATGATTTTAAAGTGTCCAATTTCTTTGACCAATTGATTTCGGATCGATGCCAAATCTTGAGCAACATCATAATATGATGGTATAGTCATTTGGTGAGTTTTGAGTGAAATGCAAACAACATAACGATGCAATCCTATAACCACTCCGTGTACAGTATGAACTTTGTACGAACATGAAGTGCCCTTTTTCTTTGACCAATTGATTTACGATCGAGCCCAAAACTTCGGCAACATAATAATATGGTGGGATGAGTCATTTGGTGAGGTCTGAGTGAAATGCAATCACTAGAACTATGCAATGCACCAACAACTCCATATATGGTATGAACTTCGTACGAACATAAAGTATGCAATTTCTTTGAGCAATTGATTTCAGATCGAGCCCAAAACTTGGGCAACATGATAATATGGTGGGAGGAGTCATTTGGTCAGTTTTGAGCGAAATCCAACCACTAGAACTTTGCAATCCTACAACCACTACATGAAAGGTAGGAACTTGAAAAATCCAATTTCTTTGACCAATTGATTTCGGATCGAGGCCAAATCTTGGACAACATCATAATATGGTGGGAGGAGTCATTGGCGAGTTTTGAGTGAAATCCAATCGCTAAAACTATGCAATCCTACAGCTACTCCACGAAAGGTACGAACTTCGTATGAACTTGAAGTATCCAATTTCGTTGACCAATTGTTTTCAGATTGAGCCAAAAACTTGGGCAACATCATAATATGGTGGGAGGAATCATTTGGTGAGTTTTGAGTGAAATCCAATCACTAGAACTGTGCAATGCACCAACTACTCCATTTACGGTACGAACTTCGTACGAACTTGAAGTGTCCAATTTCTTTGACCAATTGATTTCGGACTGAGCAAAAAACTTGGGCAACATCATAATATGGTGGGAGTCATTTGGTGAGTTTTGATGGAATTCCAATCGCTAGAACTATGATATGCACCAACCACTCCATTTACGGTACGAACTTCGTACGAACTTGAAGTATCCAATTTCTTTGAACAATTGATTTCGGATCGAGTCCAAATCTTGGGCAACATCATAATATGGTGGGAGGAGTCATTTGGTGTGTTTGGAGTGAAATTCAATCACTAGAACTATGCAATCCTACAGCCACTCCGAATTTCGTACGAACTTGAAGTATCCAATTTCTTGGAACAATTGATCCGAACGAGCAAAAAACCTGGGCAACATCATAATATGGTGGGAGGAGTCATTTGGTGAGTTTTGAGTGAAATCTTATCACTAGAACTATGCAATCCTACAGCCATTCCATGAAAGGTACGAACTTCGTACGAACATAAATTGCCCAATTTCTTTGACCAATTGATTTCGGATCGAGGCCAAATCTTGGGCAATATCGTAATATGGTGGGAGGAGTCATTTGGTGAGTTTTGATCGAAATACAATCACTAGCACTATGCGATGTGCCAACCACTCCATTTATGGCACGAACTTCGTATGAACTTGAAGTGTCCAATTTCTTTGACCAATAGATTTCGGATCGAGCCCAAATCTTGGGCCACAAAATAATATTGTGGGAGGAGTCATTTGGTGAGTTTTGAGTGAAATCCAATATCTAGAACTATGCGATGCGCCAACCACTCCATTACGGTACGAAATTCGTACGAACTTGAAGTGTCCAATTTCTTTGACCAATAGATTTCGGATCGAGCCCAAAAGTTGGGCTTCAACATAATATGGTATGAGGAGTCATTTGGTGTGTTCTGAGTGAAATCGAATCACTAGAACGATGCAATCCTACAACCACTCCGTGTACAGTAAGAACTTCGTACGAACATGAAGTGTCCCTTTTCTTTGAACAATTGATTTCGGATCGAGCCCAAAACTTGGGCAACATCATAATATGGTGGGAGGAGTCATTTGGTTAGTTTTCAGTGAAATCCAATCACTAGAACGATGCAATCCTACAACCGCTCCTCGTACAGTACGAACGTTGTACGAACATGAAGTGTCCCTCTTCTTTGACCAATTGATTTCAGATCGAGCCCAAAACTTGGGAACCACGATAATATGGTGGGAGGAGTCATTTGGAGAGTTTTGAGTGAAATGCAGTCACTAGAACTATGCAATTCACCAACCACTCCATTTTCGGTACGAACTTCGTAAGAACTTGAAGTGTCCAATTTCTTTGACCAATTGATTTCAGATCGAGCTCAAAACTTGGGCAACATCATAGTATGGTGGGAGTAGTTACTTGGTGAGTTTTGAGTGAAATCCAGTCGCTAGAACGATGCAATCTTACAACCCCTCCGTGTACAGTACAAACTTTGTATGAACCTCATTTGTCCATTTTCTTTGACCAATTGATTTCGGATCAAGCCCAAAACATGGGCAACATGTTTTCAGTGAAATCCAATCACTAGAACGATGCAATCCTACAACCACTCCGTGTACAGTACGAACTTCAAGTGTCTCTTTTCTTTAACCAATTGATTTCGTATCGAGCCCAAAACTTGGGCAACGTCATAATATGGTTGGACCAATCATTTGGTGAGTTTTGAGTGAAATCCAATCTCTAGAACTTTGCAATCCTACAACAACTCCGTGAAAGGTACGAACTTCGCACGAACTTGAAGTATCCAATTTCTATGACCAATTGAATTCGGATCGATCCAAAAACTTGGACAACATCATAATATGGTTGGAGGAGTCATTTGGTGAGTTTTGAGTGGAATCCAATCACTAGAACTATACAATCCTACAACCACTCCCTGAATGGTACGAACTTTGTACGAACTTGAAGTGTCCAATTTCTATGAACAATTGATTTCGGATCGAACCCAAACCTTGGGCAACATCATAATATGGTAGGAGGAGTCATTTGGTGGGGTTTGAGCGAAATCCAATCACTGGAACAATGCAATCCTACAACCACTCCCTGAATGGTACGAACTGGAAGTATCCAATTTCTTTGACCAATTGATTTCAGATCGACGCCAAAACATGGGGAACATCTTAATACGGTGGGAGGACTCATTTGGTGAGTTTGGAGTGAAATCCAATAAATAGAACTATGCAATCCTATAACCACTCCCTCAAAGGTACGAACTTCGTACGAACTTGAAGTATGCAATTTCTTTGACCAATTGATTTCGGATCGAGCCCAAAACTTGGGCAACATCATAATATGGTGGGAGGAGTCATTTGGTGTGTTTTGAGTGAAATCCAATCACTAGAACGATGCAATCCTACAACCACTCCATGTACAGTACGAATTTGTTCGAACATGAAGTGCCCCTTTTCTTTGACCAATTGATTTCGGATCGACCCAAAAACTTTGGCAACATGATAATATGGTGGGAGGAGTTATTTGGAGAGTTTTTAGTGAAATCCAATCACTAGAGTAATGTAATACACCAACCACTCCATTTACGGTCCGAACTTTGTACGAACTTGAAGTGTCCAATTTTTTTGACCAATTGATTTTGGATCGAACCCAAAACTCGGGTAAGATTATAATATGGTGGGAGGAGTCATTTGTTGAGTTTTGAGTTAAATCCAATCACTAGAACAATGCAATCCTACAACCAATCAGTGTACAGAACGAACTTCGTACGATCTTGAAGTGTCCCTTTTCTTTGTCCAATTGATTTCAGATCGAGCCTAAAACTTGGGCAACATCATAATATGGTCGGAGGAGTCATTTGGCGAGTTTTGAGAGAAATCCAATCAATAGAACTATACAATTCACCAACCACTCCATTTACGATATGAACTTCATACGAACTTGAAATGTCCAATTTTTTTGACCAATTGATTTCGGATCGAGCCCAGAACTTGGGCAACATCATAATATGGTGGGACATTTGGCGAGTTTTGAGTAAAATCCAATCACTAGAACGATGCAATCCTACAACCACTCCGTGTACAATACGAACTTAGTATGAACTTGAAGTGTCCCTTTTCTTGACCAATTGATTTCGGATCGAGCCTAAAACTTGGGCAACATCATAATATGGTGGGAGTTGTCATTTGATGAGTTTTGAGTGAAATCCAATCACTAGAATTATGTAATGCCCCAACCACTCCATTTACGGTACGAACTTTGTACGTACTTGAAGTGTCCAATTTCTTTGACCAATTGATTTCGGATCAAACCCAAAACTTGGGCAACGTCATAATATGGTTGGACCGATCATTTGGTGAGTTTTGAGTGAAATCCAATCTCTAGAACTTTGCAATCCTACAACAACTCCGTGAAAGGTACGAACTTCGTACGAACTTCGTACGAACTTGAAGTATCCAATTTCTATGACCAACTGAATTCGGTTCGATCCAAAAACTTGGGCAACATCATAATATGGTGAGAGGAGTCATTTGGTTAGTTTTGAGTGAAGTCCAATCACTAAAACGATACAATCCTACAACCACTTCATGTACGGTATGAACATCATACGAACTTGAAGTGACCAATTTTTTTGATCAATTGATTTCGGATTGACCCGAAAACTTGGGCAACATCATAATATGGTGGGAGTGGTAATTTGGTGAGTTTTGAGTGAAATCCAATCACTAGAACGATGCAATCCTTCAACCACTTCTGTACAATACGAACTTCGTACGAACTGGAAGTGTCCCTTTTCTTGACCAATTGATTTTGGATCAAGCCTAAAACTTGGGCAACATCATAATATGGTGGGAGGAGTCATTTGACGAGTTTTGAGTGAAATATAATCACTGGAACTATGTAATGCACCAATCACTCCATTTACGGTACGAATTTTGTTCGAAATGGTAGTGTCCAATTTCTTTGACCATTTCCGATCTGAGAGTTCCTAGAGGTTCCAATATGCCTAGGATGCATGTCCAGAATGTTTGGTTTCGATCAGACGGTAAGATTGCTCACGATCGCACGATCGGACGATCGGATGATCGGATATTTTCCGTAACCCTAGCCCTAGGGTTGGCATTTTCCGAGTATCTGGGCGTCCAATTCACGATCCATCGAATCCTACACGATCCTGGAATTACCTATATCCACAAACTAAGAATTGGAACAGATCCAACGGTCCGAACACATCGAACTCGGATACGCACAATAGGCATTCGATTGTCATACGAACTCCTAATTGAAATATGAGCATACCTACATGCTCGTGACGACGTAAGGATAATATAGGAATAAAGATTGACAATGAAAAGTGCTTCTACGCTTGGGAACACGCGCTGGCAGTTTTAAAGGACGATAAATTTGGGTAACATCATAATATGGTGGGAGGAGTCATTTGGTGAGTTTTGAGTGAAATCCAATAACTAGAACGATGCAATCCTACAACCACTCCATGAAAGGTACGAACTTTGTACGAACTTGAAGTACCCAATTTATTTGAGCAATTGATTTCGGACCGAGCCCAAGACTTGGGCAACATCACAATATGGTGGGAGGAGTCAATTGGTGAATTTTGAGTGAAATCAAATCACTAGAACTATGCAATGCACCAACTACTCCATTTACGGCTCGAACTTTGTACGAACTTGAAGTGTCAAATTACTTTGACCAATTGATATTAAATGGAGCCCAAAACTTGGGCAACATTATAATAGGGTGGGAGAAGTCGTTTAATGAGTTTTGAGTGTAATCCAATCGCTAGAACTATGCAATGCACCAACCACTCCATGAAAGGTACGAACATCGTACGAAATTGAAGTATCCAATTTCTTTGACCAATTGATTTCGTATCGAGCCCAAAACATGGGCAACAAGATAATAAGGTGGGAGGAGTCATTTGGTGAGGTTTGAGGGCAATCCAATCACTATAAGTATGCAATGCACCAACCAGTCCATTTACGGTACGAACTTGAAGTGTCCAATTTCTTTGACCAATTGATTTCGGATTGAGTAAAAAACATGGGGAACATCATAATACGGTGGGAGGAGTGATTTGGGGAGTTTTGAGTGAAATCCAATCTCTATAACTATGCAATGCACCAACCACTCCATTTACGGTACGAACTTCATACGGACTTCAAGTGTCCAATTTCTTTGACTAATTGATTTTAGATCGATCCCAAAACTTGGGCAACATCAAAATATGGTGGGAGGAGTCATTTGTTGAGTTTTGAGTGAAATCCAATCACTAGAACTACGCAATGCACCAACTACTCTATTTACGACACGAACTTTGTACGAACTTAAAGTGTCCAATTTCTTTGACCAATTGATTTTGAATCGATCCCAAAACTTGGGCAACATTATAATAGGGTGGGAGGAGTCATTTGGTGAAGTGTGAAATTTCTTTCCAACCACATGTCATTTGGGGCAATCCAAGTTCGGAGGAAGGAGTTAAGGCTGAAACAAATTGCTAACTCAGTCTGCATTTTGGACCATTTTGCACATTTGGGCTCCCATTGCTACATAAAGCTCAATTAACTGAATGAAAAACATAGAAGAGATTAAAAGCACAAGTTTAACTCAAAAACATAACTAAATCATATGCTAGAAGGGTACAAAATGATATACAATTATGAACCGATCAAATACCCCCAGACCTAGATTTTGCTAGTCCTCAGCAAAACAAAACAAAAACAAGAAGTTAACTAAACCACTTCCGCAGGTAACTCTATTGCATTGAGCATATGCAACAAGCCTTTAAACGTATAGGCATCCTTAGTAGAAGGAGTTGTGTCTCCTGAGGGTTTAACAGATACGATACCCACAAACGCTTTCCCGACTTTAGAAAACAAAGTGGTTAGAAAACCTTGAAATCAACTAATGAAATTGAAAAGAAAACTTTAGTCATACCTCCTACACCATAGAGTTGCCAAGAGAAGTGATCAATCAGTGTGTAAGTGGAAGCTATAGCTCAAGGCACACAGCTTCTAAGCAAACACACTCAAACCTTGAAGAAAGAACATGCTTCAACTCTAATTCTCGCAGATAGCACTCAACCACTCGGAACCTATGGTTTTATTCTCTCAACCAAGTATAAGTGAGTATATGACAGAGAAGCACAATTTTTGGTTAGATCTCATGAAAGGAATCAAATACTAAGAATAGAGATACACACATACTTACCAGCACCCATGAATACATACTCAAAGATCAGCTAGGTCTTTCACAAGGTTGTAATGAAAGGCTAAGGTTAGGGGAAATGGAAGAATTGGAAGGAAAAACAAGTAACTTAAGAACATACCAAGGTTGCAAGGTATCTTTGATTTAGAATGGCATGGATGCAAACTTGATGGTATGACCTGGCATACACCTTATTTTTCACACTTAGATCATATCGAAACACTTTCTCTTTTATCTCTCTTATTTTCTGATTTGATCTGCTTCTTCTTTAACTTCATTGCATAGATTCACATCAATTTTCTTTCATGTACACGGCAGAAACTTACTTTCTTCAAACTTCATCTTGGCAAACCTTGGTAGATTCCTAAGCTATAGGGTATGGCTACAATAGGTTAAATATATCATATTGATATACAAAGGTAGGGAAATGATGAGGGTGGTAGAAGAAAAAGGCTTGAAGTGTTTGGCTTCAAGAGGGCTGATGGAACACACATATGGGTAGGATGAAAAGAAAGCATATAGAACGGTTAAGCACACATAGCCTAGCATCACTTCAATGAGTTCATTCATGAGTGAGAGCAAGCACATGGTATCTGCAAAAGACAATCATCCTTAGTATTCAATCAAAATGGAATAATGAGATCATTTAGATTGAATTGAAGAAATAAGTAGGGATGAGAATTAGAAACACTTTAAACCCTCTCAAGAAAGCAAATAGGCTCGATATAGCTCACTAGGGTAGTCTCCACTATTCTCCTTCAAGAATTTGAGCATGGTACTTTAGCCACCAGAATTCTAAGAGCAAAAGCTTTGTGAGTGCAAAAATCTGATATGAAAACCTTAATGAATGACATTGATTGAATGACATTCTTAAAAAAAAAATTAGTGACAAAAGAAAACAAATTGAAAACCTTCCCCCCCCCCCACACACTTAAATTGAACATTGTCCTCAATGATTAAAAGAGTAACATGAAGCAAAGCAAATCAAATCCAGGGAAAGGAAACAAAACAACAAATAACCAAATGAAAACCAAATGAAAGACTAAAGGGAAGAACTAGAGGTTTCAAATTGCTATTTTGCCATATTTCGACATATGTTTTATTTTGACATGTAACTTTCAAACCACTTGGTCAAATTTAACGTTCTTTATGTCGTTGGATTCAGCATGAAAAAGTGAAGAACACAAAGCAGACCAAAAGTTCAAAATAGATGTAGAAATTAAACAAATTGTAGCAATCAAGAAGCCTACGTTTTCAGCATTGAACAAAAACTAAAAATCGTCTTCCACCCCCAAACTTAAATGAAGCATTGTCCTCAATGTTTGAAGAACAGATGATTGAGAACTTGTAAATAATAAGGTGGAAAGGTAAGAAAGGATTTAGAGAAACTCCCCCTTGATGCGATTAGGTCGACCGCTACTAAACACCTTCTTCTTGAACACATGGGTTGCCTCCTAAGAAGCGCCTTAGTTACTGTCTTGGCAAGACATTAAGCAACAAGCTAAGTTGATGGTATGAAGGGAAGTTGATCCACCACACGACCAATTTGAATGCCAGCTGAAATTCCCTCATAGAATGGCTTTAAACGTTGACCATTTACTTTGAAAGTCGAGCCATCTTTAGGGTTTTGAATCTCCACAGCTCCATAGGGAGAAACATTGACCACGGTGAATGGGCCAAGCCACCTAGACTTCAATTTTCCTGGAAAAAGACGCAAACGTGAGTTAAACAAAAGAACTGTCATACCTTTGGTGAACTCTTTCCGTTGAATGTTTTTGTCATGGTAACTCTTGGTTCGTTCTTTGTAAAGCTTTGCATTCTCATAAGACTCATGTCTTAACTCCTCCAATTCATTGAGCTGAAACTTCCTAGCGTGGCCTGCCTTGTCTAGATCAAAATTCAACGTCTTGATGGCCCAAAGAGCTTTGTGTTCAAGCTCCATTGGTAGGTGAAAAGCTTTCCCAAACACAAGACGATAAGGGCTCATTCCAATGGGAGTCTTATATGCAGTCCTATAAGCCCATAATGCATCATTGAGCTTGGCAGCCCAATCTTTCCTTGTATTGTTCACAACCTTCTCTAGGATGTGCTTGATTTCTCTGTTGCTTATCTCTACTTGGCTAGAAGTTTGAGGATGATATGGTGTAGAGACAAGATGGGTGATGTTGTACTTTTTCATGAGTGTTTCGAATGGCTTGTTACAGAAGTGGCTACCTCCATCACTAATGACAGCCCTTGGAGTTCCAAACCTTGTGAAAATATTGTCCCTCAAGAATTTTAGCACAACCTTGTGATCATTAGTTTTGGTTGGTATGGCTTCTACCCATTTAGACACATAATCAACTGCAACAAGTATGTAGTTGTAACCAAATGAAGATGGGAATGGTCCCATGAAATCAATACCCCAAACATCGAAGAGTTCCACAATGAGTATGTTGTTCAATGGCATTTGATTCCTATGGCTTATGTTCCCCATTCTTTGACACCTATCACACTTAACATAAAAATTAAACGCATCTTTGAATAGAGTGGGCCAAAAGAAACTAGATTGCAGAATTTTAAGTGCAGTTTTCTTAGCTCCAAAGTGACCTCCACAAGCCAATTCTTAGCTATGCTTAAGTATGCTTTCTTGGTCTTCTTCTGGAACACACCTTCTAATGAGTTGATCAGGGCAATGCTTGAATAAGAATGGTTCGTCCCAAATATAGTGTTTCACCATGGAAAAGAACTTCTTCTTGCCCTAAGAAGTTAGATCATTTCTAATAACACCACAAGCAAGATAATTAACAAAATCAGCATACCATGGCTCTTTGACTTGGGCAACATATAATTGTTCATCCGGGAAAGTCTCATTCAAAGGTAGCACAGCTTCTCCTTGCTCTTCAACCACAATTCTACTCAAATGGTCGGCCACCACATTCTCACTTCCCTTCTTGTCTCGAATCTCCAAATCGAACTCTTGAAATAAGAGAATCCATCTAATCAAGCGTGGTTTGGCGTCCTTCTTAGTGAGCAAGTATCTAAGAGCTGCATGGTCAGAATAAACAATTACTTTAGAACCAACAAGGTAAGAATAAACAATTACTTTTGAGCATCATTCAAGGTCCGGCTAGCATAATAAATCACATGGGGAAGGTTGTTCTTCCTTTGACCTAAAATTGCACCAATAGCAAAGTCAGAAGCACCACACATTATTTCAAATGGTAAAAACCAATCCGGAGCCATGATAATAGGGGCTGAAGTTAGCTCCTTCTTCAAGGTAGTAAAAGCTTCTATGCAAGCTTCATCAAACTCAAAAACAACATTTTTAGCTAGAAGATTACACAATGGTCTTGTAATGTTTGAGAAATTTTTGATGAACCTTCTATAGAATCCTGCATGGCCTAGAAAACTTCTAACTCATTTAACTGAGGAAGGGGGTGGTAGATTCGATATGAGATCGATCTTGGCTTTGTCCACTTCAATTCCCTTGCTTGAGATCACATGGCCTAGCACAATACCTTGTTTCACCATGAAGTGACATTTCTCCCAATTCAAAATCAGATTTGTTTCCCGGCATCTTTTAAGCACTAGAGACAAGTGGTGAAGACATTCATCAAAAGATGATCCAAAAACGGAAAAATCATCCATAAATACCTCAATAAATCGTTCCACCATATCTGAAAAGATTGCCATCATGCATCTTTGGAAAGTTTCTGGAGCATTGCACAAACCAAATGGCATCCTTCTATATTTGTACCAAATGGGCATGTGAATGTGGTCTTCTCTATGTCTTCCTCCGGAGCAATGGGAATTTGATTATAACCTGAATACCCATCAAGAAAACAATAGTAAGCATGGCCAGATAAACGTTCAAGCATTTGATCAATAAAAGGTAATGGAAAATGATCTTTTCTTGTGGATTCCTGTAATCTATACAAACTCTCCAACCAGTGATAGTTCGTGTAGGAACTAGCTAATTCTGCTCATTCTTCACAACGGTGATTCCGGACTTCTTTGGAACAACTTGCACAAGACTCACCCACTTAGAATCTGAAATTGGGTAGATGATTCCTACATCAAGTAGCTTTAGAACTTCACTTCTAACCACCTCTTTCATGTTGGGGTTTAGTCTCCTTTGGGCATCACGGGACGATTTGCTATCTTCTTCCATTAAAATTCGGTGCATGCACATGCTTGGACTTATTCCTTTGATATCTGTTATGGTCCACCCAAGGGCAGTTTTATGCTCCTTTAGAACTTTGATTAAGCTCTCTTCTCCATGTGAGGTGAGACCTGCAGCAATTATAACAGGAAGAGTTTCATTAACACCCAAATAAGTATATTTAAGATGACTAGGCAGAGGTTTAAGTTCTAGCTTTGGTGGTGTGATAATGGATGGCTCTAATTTTGTGGAGGATGGTCCAAGAGGCTCAAGTGGTGGCCTAAATGATGGTGGGTATGGCTGGAACGCTTCTAGGGCAGCTACCACTTCTTGGAACTCCGGTTCACAAAGATCTTCCTCTTCTTGTGTTAGAACAACTTCTAGAGGATCATTGGACTTTTCCCGCAAAATTTTGGAAGAAACTTCATGATCCACAACATCAATTTAAAAACAAGTATCAAGAGAGATAGAGGGTTGAGCTAGAGCATCAAACACTTTAAATTTAACAGTTTCACCAAAAACGGTCATGGAGAGGGTGCCATCTTTCACTTTGATGATTGTGTCTGCAGTAGCCATGAATGGCTGGCCTCAAAGGATAGGATCAACACGATCCTCATTTGGGTTGTCTTCCATGTCCATCACTACAAAATCAGCAGTGAGGATTAATGTATTAACTTGAACTAAGATATCTTCTACAATACCTTATGGATATTTGATAGAATGATCAGCTAGTTCAAGGCGCACTGGAGTCTTCTTCATTCCTTCTAAGCCAAGCTTCTGATAAACTGAATATGGCATTAGATTGATGCTTGCTCCCAAGTCCAACATGGCTCTTCCAACCTTCTTGTCTCCAATGTTAATTGGAATGTCAAAACTGCCAGGATCTTCTAGTTTTGGTGGAAGCTTGCTTTGCAACACAACACTTACATTCTTGTTGAGCCTCACTTCTTCATTTGGAGCAAAATTGAGCTTGTGAGTTTTCAAGTTCTTGATGAACTTTCCATATGCTGGCATCTGTTGAATAACATCAAGCAAAGGCAAATTGATATTAACTTTACTCAAAATATCATAAATCTCTTTAAAAGCCTTATCTTTCTTTGCTTTCTTTAGACGGCCTGGAAATGGAATTGGTAGAACATATGGAGCGGGTGGCACGTATCTATCTTCTTGGTGATGTGGTGGCACAAATTTGTCATCCCTTCTATGCAATTGGAATGGATTAGGTCCCTGCGAATCTGAATTGGCCTTAGGAGCAGATTGTTGCCCTTGGGTACCTGTGGTCTCCTCCTCCTCTTCTTCGTCCTCTACAACAACAACATCATTTGAAAGATTAGAATCAACTTTGTTATCACCTATCTTACCTGTTCTGAGCACGTGAATGGCCTTGGCTTATTGGTTATTTGGATTGATCATGGTTTGGTTTGGCAATTTCCCAGGTTGTCTTTGGGTTATCTCCGTAGCTATTTGGCCTATTTGAACTTCCAATTTGGAGATGGCAGCTTGTGTAGTTTGTTGGAAATTAGATTGGTTGATTGCCATTTGCTTCACTATATCCTCCAATGATGATGATTGTTGTGGCCTTTGGAATAAAGGGGGATTGGCTTGATTTTGTGTATTCCTCCATGAAAAGTTTGGATGATTCCTCCAAACTATATTATAACTTTGAGAGTATGGATCATTTTTTGGACCTTGGTTGTAGGAACTTACCAACTTAGCTTGCTCTTGCACAAATTCTGGATATGCAGCCCCAAGTGGACAAACTATGGTAGCATGATCATGAGTTTCACAGATGCTACACACTTCCTTCGGAGGGTTTCTTGAGTTCAATGCAAGAAGAGCATCTAGCTTTTGTTCTAATTTTGAAATCTACACACTAGAAGCATCATTAGAACCACTAACAACACGTTTACCTCTTGTATCAGTGTGTTGAGTCTCCATTGCTATTTCCTCAAAGAGTTCATACGTTTCTTCGGGAGTCTTGGTTTTATAAGAACCATGACCGAAAAATTGATCCAAAGATCCGGCCAAATCTAGGGTTCTAGATCCGGTCACAAAACCACCCTATCGATCGACACCCACCCCAAAAATAGATAGAGCACGTCAAGGATAGTCGAAACCATACCTGGATCGACGCGAGAGGTTGCCGGAGGCGCCGGAAAGTCACCGGGAAAAATGGAGGATCGGGCCGGAAGTTCCAGTCGAATGCACCGCCTCCAGCCGGTGAGATCAGCTCCGATCTTGGGTGGGAAATGAAGAGGACGACGAGAGAGAGAAAGTGCATGTCGCACGGAGGAGAGAGAAGCCAGGAGAGAGAGAGAGAGAGAGAGAAGACGAGATCTGATTGGCTGAGGGGTATTTAACAGTTTTCAAAATGACCTTTATGTCCTTTTTAAGAGTTACTAATCCGAATCAAACGTGCCGCACGTCCCCGAACTCGTTTCGACGTGCCGGACGCAATGGCACAACTTGTTTCGAAACATTCCGTCCCGAAAATAACGTTGACCAAAATGCGCTAATTATTTAATTCATATTTAATTCAAATAAATTCCTTTTAATTCATTTTAATTTCCCAAATTAACCAACTTACTTATTTTATTTATTTTCTTTAATTTTTGGTCAGGGGTGTCACACTTGAAGTGTGAAATTTCTTTTTGATTTCGGATCGAGCCCAAAACTTGGGCAACATCATAATATGGTGGGAGGAGTCATTTAGTGAGTTGTGAGTGAAATCCAATCGCTATAACTATGCAATGCACTAACCACTCCATTTACGGTACGAAGTTCGTACGAACTTGAAGTGTCCAATTTCTTTGACCAATTGATTTCGGATTGAGCCCAAAACTTGGTCAACATCGTAATATGTTGGGAGAAGTCATTTGGTGAGTTTTGAGTGAAATCCAATCACTAGAACTATGCAACCCTACAACCACTCATGAAAGGTACGAACTTCGTACGAACTTGATGTGTCCAATTTCTTTGACTAATAGATTTTAGATTGAGCCCAAAACTTGGGCAACATCAAAATATGGTGGGAGGAGTCATTTGGTGAGTTTTGAATGAAATAAAATCACTAGAATTACGCAATCCCACAACCACTCCATCAAAGGTACGAACATCGTACGAACTTGAAGTATCCAATTTCTTTGACCAATTCATTTCGATTCAAGCCCGAAACATGGGCAACATCATAATATGGTGGGAGGAGTCATTTGGTGAGTTTTGAGGGAAATCCAATTACTAGAACTATGCAAATCACCAACCACTCCATTTACGGAACGAACTTTAAGTGTCCAATTTCTTTGACCAATTGATTTCAGATCGAGTAAAAAACTTGGACAACATCATAATATGGTGGGAGGAGTCATTTGGTGTGTTTTGAGTGAAATCCAATGACTAGAACTATGCAGTGCAACAACCACTCCATTCAAGGTACGAACTGGAAGTGTACAAAACATGGGCAGCATCGTAATATGGTGGGAGGAGTCATTTGGTGAGTTTGGAGAGAAATCCAATCACTAGAACTATTGAATCCTACAACCACTCCATGTACGGTACGAACTTTGTACGAACTTGAAATGTCCAATTTCTTTGACTAAAAGATTTTAGATCGAGCCCAAAACTTGGGCAACATCAAAATATAGTAGGAGGATTCATTTGGTGAGTTTTGAATGACGTAAAATCACTAGAATTATGCAATCCCACAACCACTTCATTAAAGGTACGAACTTGAATTATCAAATTTCTTTGACCAATTGATTTCGGATCGAGCAAAAAACTTGGGCAACTTCATAATATGGTGGGAGGAGTTATTTCGTGAGTTTTGAGTAAAATCCAATCACTAGAACTATGGAATCCTACAACCACTCCATGTAGGGTACGAACGTCGTACGAACTTGAAGTGTCCAATTTCTTTGACCAATTGATTTTGGATCGAGCAAAAATCTTGGGCAACATCATAATATGGTGGGAGGAGTCATTTGGTGAGTTTTAAGTGAAATCCAATCGCAAGAACTATGCAGTGCAACAACCACTCCATTTGCGGTATGAACTTGAAGTTTGCAATCTCTTTGACCAATTGATTTCGGATCGAGCACAAAACATGGGCAGCATCGTAATATGGTGGGAGGAGTCATTTGGTGTGTTTTTAGGGAAATTCAACCACAAGAACTATGCAATGCTACAACCACTCCATTTACGGTACGAACTTCGCACTAACTTGAAGTGTCTAATGTCTTTGACCAATTGATTGCGGATCGAGCAAAAAACTTAGCCAACATCATAATCTGGT
The DNA here is from genome assembly GCA_024362665.1 of Prunus padus. Classification (NCBI taxonomy): domain Eukaryota; kingdom Viridiplantae; phylum Streptophyta; class Magnoliopsida; order Rosales; family Rosaceae; genus Prunus; species Prunus padus. The sequence continues at coordinate 24,534,858 of JANFAM010000012.1, forward strand.
GGGAGGAGTCATTTGGTGAGTTTTTAGTGAAATTCAATCACTAGAAGTATGCAATGCACCAAACACTCCATTTACCGTACGAACTTCGTACGAACTTGAAGTGTCCAATTTCTTTGACCAATTGATTTCGAATCGAGCCCAAAACTTGGGCAACAACATAATACAGTGGGAGGACTCATTTGGTGAGTTTTGAGTGAAATCCAATCTCTAGAACTATGCAATCCTACAACCACTCCATGAAAAGTACAAACATCTTACGAACTTGAAGAATCCAATTTCTTTGACCAATTGATTTCGTATTGGACCGAAATCTTGGGCAATAACATAATATGGTGGGTGGATTCATTTGGTGGGGTTTGAGTGAAATCCAATCAGTAGAACTATGCAATCCTACAACTACTCCATTTGTGGTACGAAATTGAAGTGTCCAATTTCTTTGACCAATTGATTTCGGATCGATCCCAAAACTTGGGCAACATCATAATATGGTGGGAGTAGTCATTTGGTGGGTTTTCAGTGAAATCCAATCACTAGAATGTTGCAATCCTACAACCACAACGTGTACAGTACGAACTTCGTACGAACCTGAATTGTCCAATTTCTGTGACCAATTGATTTCGGATCGAGCAAAAAACTTGGGCAACATCATAATATGGTGGGAGGAGTCATTTGGGGAGTTTTCAATGAAATCCAATCACTAGAACTTTGCAATGCACAAACCACTCCTTTTATGGTACGAGCTTCGTGAAAACCTGAAGTGTCCAATTTCTTTGACCAATTGATTTCAGATCGAGCCAAAAATTTGGGCAACATCATAACATTGTGGGAGGAGTCATTTGGGGAGTTTTGAGTGAAATTCAATTGCTAGAACTATGCAATGCACCAACCAATCCATTTACGGTAAGAACTTCGTACAAATTTGAAATGTCCAATTTCTTTGGCCAATTGATTTCGGATGGAGCCCAAAACTTGGGCAACATCATAATATGGTGGGAGGAGTCATGTGGTGAGTTTTGAGTGAAATTCAATCACTAGAACTATGCAATCCTACAACCACTCCACGTACAGTATGAACTTCGTACGAACTTGAAGTGTCCATTTTCTTTGACTTATTGATTTTGGGTTGAGCCAAAAATTTGGGCAATAACATAATATGGTGGGAGGTGTCGTTTGGTTGATTTTGAGTGAAATCCTATCACTAGAACTATGCAATGCACCAACCACTCCATTTACGGTTCGAACTTCGTACGAACTTGAAGTGTCTGATTTCTTTGACCAATTGATTTCATATCGAACCCAAAACTTAGGCAACATCATAATATGGAGGGAGGACTCATTTGCCGAGTTTTTAGCGAAATCCAATCACTAGAACTTTGCAATCCTTCAAACACTTCATGAAAGGTACGAACTGGAATTATCCAATTTCTTTGACCAATTAATTTCGGATTGAGACCAAAACTTGGGCAACATCATAATATAGTGGGAGGAGTCATTTGGTGAGTTTTGAATGAAATCCAGTCACTAGAACTATGCAGTCCTACAACCACTATGAAATTTACGAACTTCGTACGAACTTGAAGTATCTAATTTCTTTAACCAATTGATTTCAGATCTAGCCCAAATCTTGGGCAACATCATAATATGGTGGATGGAGTCTTTTATGTTTGTCATTCGGTTAATTGAGCTTTAGGTAGCAATGGGGGCCCAAATGTGCAAAATAGTCCAAAAACCTGCAGACGTACTTGGATTGGCCCAAATGACATGTGGTTGGAAAGATGATATTCTAAACTTGAAGATGGATGACTCAATGTCATTATTTCTGATCGGTGCATAATTACATATCATTTTGTACCCTTCTAACTTATGATTTGGTTATGTTTTTGAGTTAAACTTGTGCTTTTAATCTATTTTGTGTTTGTTTCAGTGTAATAAGTTTGAGACTCATTTAATGCATTTTGGAGTCAAGTTAGCTCAAAACGGTGTCTGCAGATCAGTCAACTTCACGAATTGGACTCTACTTGCTCAAGAAGAACCAGATAATGAGCCATATGTCATTGGAAAGATACGGAAGTCTATTTTCTGGATCATTTTACGGTTCGTGATTCCGAGTCCTCTAAAGGAAGTTATACAAGTTTTGGCAGCTTAAGGTCAAAATCGGCAGGATCTGCGTTACTGGGCCAAAAATGACTTTTGAAGGCCTTCCTGAATTTTCCTTGAGTTGGGCTGCATATGCTTGGAAAGATAAGACAAAGAGCTTCAAGATCCATATTTTTGCAGATTTTTTAGAGTGAAGGAACAAGCCCAAATCGAGCCCACAAGCTGACTGCAATGCATTGTCATGCATGAGCTAATCATTTTAGTGGTGAATTGAGTGGTGTAAGTTGGTGAAGTGAGTGTGATTAATAAATTCAATTGTATAATCAGATTTATACTTCCCCTAGGCCTATAAATAGTGAGTTCTCCAAACATGTAAACACACCCCAAGGGGGGGAGCTCTCAAACATCTCTCTAGAGCTCCTCTCCCTTCTCTCCCTCAAATTCTCTTAGTTTTCTTTTTAGTTCTCAATTGTTTCCTTTAAGTTTTTCTTAGTTGTAATTTATTTTCCATTGTAATGTAATTTATTTTCTTAAGTTTTCAAGTTTAATTAGTTTTCAAGTTTCAATTATAGTTCTTGTTCTTATTCATTATGCTTATAAGTTAATATGCTTGTTTGAATGATTGATCACCATTAAAACTTGTATGTTAGCTATCTTGGTTTGAATTAAGAGTAGACACCATGCATTAATTCAAATTGAACTATGAATAGGAAGAGTATGTATGGACATTCGACAATAGGGATTAGATACATACTTGGTTGTTTAAAACATTCTTCTATGCTTAATGGATTTCTAATGCTTAATTTAGGTTCGACAATAAGGATCTAATTAGGGAATTAGGAATACAAGGTTAGGACCAAACACCATGGCTTAATCATATTTTAGCTAGAATCAATCCGTGAATCTAAATTGAACTTGGTTACTAATTAGCTTGGGTTAATTTCTTTTCTTTCTTTCTTGTTTTACTTATTTTCTTTTCATTTCTATTTTGTGCAGGGAATCAAATTGAATCAATCTATCATCAATCCTCGTGGGATCGACCTCGTACTTACACAAGCTATACTATCCAATGCCTCGTGCACTTGCGAGTTAACAATTTCCTTAAGGGAAGCCCAATTCGTGAGCCCATGAAGTTCCTTGGTCATGATGAGCTGTACATGTGATGTGATTTCTGGTGGGATTCTTGGTGAGTTGCATGTGGGAGCATGGGTGAGGCGCAAAGCCAGAAAAGTATCCATGAGCTACATGTGGGAGCATGGGTCATGTGGGATTTGCAATAGCGAAAAGAGAAGAGAATTGATTGTTAATTCTGATTCACCCATCCCTGTGCCTATATATATACAAAGGTCTGAGAACTCATTTTGATTCATTCATTCCATAACACACATCCTTCACTCCATCCTCCACACTCCCATAATTCCAGAAACACATTTAGAAATCACCCTCAAACACTCCAGAAATCAACCCAACACTCTAAACAGCCTCAAATCACCAAAACTGTCCCTACAACCCTTCCTATTATTTCCCTACGAATTTCCTCTTTCTCAACCATCACCACTCCTCCAAACTCATTCCAAATCACCTCCTTAACCTTCATACATCCTTCTAGACGTGGGGAAGTGGTGCGTTGAATATAAGCACACAAATTAAACCCTCTTTTTATCAATTGTAGTATGGAATGTAAGTAGGGATCGTTCTAGGCCGGGGATTAGGAGGGAGCTAAATCACTTGAGATCTGACTCAAAAACTTAAAACAAAATTTAAAACACTAAATTAGACTCAAAGAATGCAAAACTATACTTGAAAACACCAAAACAAACCAAAAGACTCAAATCAACAAACGAACACTCAAAACTGCCTAAAAACCACTTTCTGGGCAGTTTTGAACACTAAGGAAGAATTTGGACGAAAATATGTTATAACTTAACTTAAGACACTTAAAAACACAAACTAAACCACTTTTTAACTAATATGACACTTCAAAATAAAGGGGGGATTGGTTTTGACGAATTTGGAAACAAAGAAAACAGATTGTAATTAAAACAGATTGTAAAACGAGTTTGGATGAAACTATGGATGGAAGGTTAGCTAGAGGGTTCTTCTCCACACATGACATACTTGCACATAAACCAATTTTCAGTTGTTCTTTCGATAAATCATGAAACTCAACACCCCAGGTTAATTAGGTCCGCTTAAATTAACCTTCAAGTTCTCCTTAAGTTATTAAATTGGATGGGAAAGCGCATACAACAATTCAACATATTCTTCAAAAGTCCTTTACGTGAAAAGCACAATAAAGATACAATCAAAGATCATTAAGCAATATGAGAACTATAAGTATTGACGAGGCATTCGTACTATGATGAGCATGAGACTCCTGCCAAGAATTCATTTAACGCGATCGTTTATAAGCGACCTCCACTACTTGTGAATATAAGATTGTAACTATTAGGTGAAACTCCCTTATACTCTAGCATCATATTCATGCATGAAAACTAAGCGTGCACTCTTAATAAACATACACGAATAAGTTATCAATCAAGCAGTCAAACGAATTGAATTCACAACTTATGAAATCACAACTAAAGGTAATCAATTCATATTGCAAGTATGTACATGGTTTCGAACCACCCCTAACTAAGAGGGGTTTAGTTCCTCATACTCACAACACAGAGATTATTGAATTGAAACATTGAAAATAAAAGAAAGAAAACACCTAAACGTTCCAGCAATCCTCAATTGAATGGCAAGCACATTCAAGGCACTCCTCCTTCCTCTTTGCTGCGTGTTGGGCTAGCAGATGGTGGTAGCAAGGTAGTTCCCAGGACAGCTCCAAGCTCCTCTCTCCTTTGCAAGTAGCTCTCTGCTCTCTTTGTGGAATCTGGATGGGTGTGTGAGTAGTGGTGGTTATGGATGATGTAGAATGGTGGAAAAGTGTCTAGGATGGGAGTATGGCATGGCTAGGAAGGTTTAGGGTCAGAAAAATATGGAGATTGGTGAAGGATGGTGACTGCAGAGAATGGGTGAAGTTTTCTGGTGTGAATGATGAGAGAATGGTTGAGTCCCCTCTCTCTCTTTTTGCAACTCAATGTGTATCTGAATCCCCCTCATGTGTGTCTCTCTATCCCCCTTATAGTGCCAAATTCGTCCTCCCTTTGACTGGTGTAAAGCAGCCCACCAGAAATCATGGAAACTGCTCCTTGATTTGTGCAAACAGGTTTCCTCCAATTAAGCATGCCTTGTTTTACTCCTTGAGACTTCCCTAGCTGAAATGCCTCCCTAATTTGCTCAACATGTTAGGTCCAAAGTCAGGTACTGCTTATGTGAGGCACATGGCTCAAAGGAGATGTGGAACCCAAGGCTCATAAGCTGGCAGCTGCACATTAAATGCCTCCTGAGCATGGTTTAGTGTTTAACGGGCTGAGGACTCCAGATTTCTCCAATTGGGCTGAAATTTGGATATGTTATTCTAGACACCCATGTAAACAACTTCCATGAAGAATATTTTCTCATCCGATCTGTGTAGGTTACTGAAATGAGGCCTGCAAGATGAGCTACGAAACTGGACTGACAGGGAGTGTGGGCCAAATTGGGTTTGTCCTTAAGCTCAATTTCCTCTCATCCCAATCATGTCATAACATGCTTGAATTGCATGCATTCTGCTCCCTTCCTATCTTTAAATCTTCAATTTCGTCCATTCCTTTGGCTCCAAGCATATGATATCCATTCCAAGCTCAATTGTGCTCTAAAAGGCTCCAAAATGCATTACTTTGCATACTAAACCCTTAAAACCTGAAAACACATAAAACTAGCTTAAAGGACTACTTTAACTAAGAAAACACAATGTAAACGCACAAAAACAAGCCATCTAAGTTGCATAATTATGCTCCTATCAGGAAGCTCTTGGAGAAGCATTAGGAGTGGAGAAGCTCTTGGAGAACCATTGGACACCACAAGAACTTCAGAAAAGGGTTTTTCTACTCTTGTTGCATTCTCATTTCTGTTTAAGTTTCTTTCCCATTATGAGTAGCTAAATCCATAACTAGGGCTTCGATGTAACCTAACATGAATATTCTGGGTTTATAAATTTCAAGTTTCAAGTGTGATTCATGATTCATGTTCTTATTCATTATGCCTACTTGCCTATATGCTAATCTGAATGCCTAGCTACCATTGAGATTTGTGTATTTTGGTTGGAATTAAGAGTAGACACCACATGCCTTAATTCTAATTGAACTATGAATAAGATGAGTATGTATGGACATTTGCCAATTGGGATTCGATACATGCTTGGTTTTTTAAAACATTCTTCTATGCTTAATGGATTTCTAATGCTTGATTTAAGCGACAATAAGGGCTTAATTAGGGAATTGAAAATACAAGGTTAGGATCAAACACCATGGCTTAATCCTACTTTAGCTAGAATCAATCTTTGAATCTGAATTATACTTGTCACTTGAAGTTGAATCCTTATAACCTAGAATTGGATTGTTATGGTGAATCGAATGCCCTAGTCTCCAAATCTGTTTCCAACCTCAAAACCACTCTTTGATACACTTGTTTACTTGTTCTTAATTGCAATTTCGTTTTGCTTCATTTGTTTTCACAAAAATCAATCACTCTCACTTTAAAATCTGTTTTAGACTTAACTTCTTGTTTCTTGAATTAGGTAATCTAAGTACATAACTAATTTTCACTTCTCAGCCCTCGTGGGTACGACCTCGTACTTGTCTTGCTATACTACTAATTGGCCCGTACACTTGCAAGTTAACAAAGGCACCACTACAACTACTCCATGTACAGTATGAACTTCGTACGAACATGAGATGTCCCTTTTCTTTGACCAATTGATTTCGGATCGAGCCCAAAACTTGGGCAACACGATAATATGGTGGGAGGAGTCATTTCGTGAGTTATGAGTGAAATCCAGTCACTAGAACTATGCAATCCTTCAACCACTCCATGAAAAGTACAACATTCGTACGAACTTGAAGTATCCAATTTCTTTAACCAAATGATTTCAGATCGAGCCCAAATCTTGAGCAACATCATAATATGGTGGGAGGAGTCATTTGGTGAGTTTTGAGTGAAATCTAATCACTAGAACAACGCAATTCTACAACCTCTCCATCAACAGTATGAACTTCGTACGAACATGAATTTTCCATTTTCTTTGACCAATTGATTTCGGATCGAGCAACAAACATGGGCGACAAAATAATATGGTGGGAGGAGTCATTTGGTGAGTTTTGAGTGAAATCTAATCAATAGAACTATGCAATACACCAACCACTCCATTTATGGTACGAACTTGAAGTATCTAATTTCTGTGACCAATTGATTTCAGATCGAGCCTAAAACTTGGGCAACATCATAATATGGTGGGAGGAGTCATTTGGTGAGTTTTGAGTGAAATCCAATCACTAGAACGATGCAATCCTAAAACCACTCCCTGTACAGTACGAACTTCGTACGAACATGAAGTGTCCCTTTTCTTTGGCCAATTGATTTCAGACCGACCCCAAAAGTTGGGCAACATGATATGGTGGGAGGAGTCATTTGGTGGGTTTTAAGTGAAATCCAATCACTAGAACTATGCAATCCTTCAACCACTCCCTGTAAGGTACAAACTTCGTACGTACTTGAAGTATCCAATTTCTTTGACCAATTGATTTCGGATCGAGCCCAAAACTTGGGCAATATCATAATGTGGTGGGAGGAGTCATTTGGTGACTTTTGAGTGAAATCCAGTCACTAGAACAATGAAGTCCTACAACCACTTCATGAAATGTACGAACTTCGTACCAACGTGTAGTATCCAATTTCTTTAACCAATTGATTTCGGATCGAGCCCAAATCTTGGGCAACATCTTAATATGGAGGGCGGAGTCATTTGCTGAGTTTTGGGTGAAATCCAGTCACTAGAACTATGTAGTCCTACAACCACTCCATGAATTGTACGAACTTCGTACAAACTTCAAGTATCCAATTTCTTTAACCAATTGATTTTGGATCGTGCCCAAATCCTGTGCAACATTATAATATGGTGGGAGGAGTCATTCGGGGAGTTTTGAGTGAAATCCAGTCACTAGAACTATGTAGTCCTACAACCACTCCATGAAATGTACGAACTTCGTACCAACTTGAAGTATCCAATTTCATTAACCAATTGATTTTGGATCGAGCCCAAATCTTGGGCAACATCATAATATAGTAGTCGAAGTCATTCTGGGACTTTTGAGTGAAATCCAATCACTAGAACGATGCGTTGCTACAACCACTCCGTGTATAATACGAACTTCGTACGAACATGAAGTGTGCCATTTCTTCGACCAATTGATTTCGCATCGAGCCCAAAACTTGGGCAACATCATAATATGGTGGGTGGAGTCATTTGGTGAGTTTTGTGCGAATTCCAATCAATAGAACTATGAAATGCACCAACCACTCCATTTACGGAACGAACTTCGTACGAACTTGACATGTCCAATTTCTTTGACGAATAGATTTCGGATCGTGTCCAAAACTTGGGCAACATTATAATATGGTGGGATGAGTCATTTGGTTAGTTTAAAGTGAATTCCAATCCCTAGAACTATACGATCCTACAACCACTCCAAGAAAGGTACGAACTTCGTACAAACTTCAAGTATCCAATTTCTTTGACCAATAGATTCCGGATCGAGCCCAAAACTTGGGGAACATTAAAATATGGTGGGTCTTGAGTGAAATCCAATCACTAGAACTACGCAACGCACCAACCACTCCATTTACGGCACGAACTTTGTACGAACTTGAAATATCCAATTTCTTTGACCAATTGATTTCATATCGAGCCCAAAACTTGGGCAACATCATAATATGGTGGGAGGAGTTATTTGGTGAGTTTTGAGTGAAATCCAATCACCAGAACTATACAATCCTACAACAACTCCATGAAAGGTTCGAACATGAAGTATCCAATTTCTTTGACTAATTGATTTCGAATCGAGCCCAAAACTTGGGCATCATCATAATGTGGTGGGAGGAGTCAATTGGTGAGTTTTGAGTGAAATCCAATCACTAGAACTATGCAATGCACCAAACACTCCATTTTCGGTACGAACATCGTACGAACTTCAAGTATCCAATTTCTTTGACCAATTGATTTCGGATCATGCCCAAAACTTGGGCAACAACATAATATGGTGGAAGGAGTCATTTGGTGGGTTTTGGGTGCAATCCAAACACTAGAACGATGCAATCCTAAAACCACTCCGTGTAAAGTACGAACTACGTAGGAACATGAAGTTCCCTTTTCTTTGACAAATTGATTTCGGATCGAGCCCAACACTTGGGCAATATCATAATATGGTGGGAGGAGTCATTTGGTGAGTTTTGAGTAAAATCCAATCACTAGAACGATGCGATCCTACAACCACTTCGTCTACAGTACGAACTTCGTACGAACATGAAGTGTCCCCTTTCCTTGACCAATTGATTTCGGATCGAGCCCAAAACTTGGGCAACATCATAATGTGGTGGGAGGAGTGATTTGGTGAATTTTGATTGAAATCCAGTCACTAGAACTACGAAATTCTACAACCACTCCATGAAATGTACGAATTCATACCAACTTGAAGTATCCAATTTCTTTAACCAATTGATTTCGGATCCAAACCAAATCTTGGGCAACATCATGATATGGTGGGCGAAGTCCTTACTAAGTTTTGTGCGAAATCCAATCACTAGAACTATGAAGTCCTACAACCACTCTATGAATTGTACGAACTTCGTACCAACTTGAAGTATCCAATTTCTTTAACCAATTGATTTCGGATAAAGCCCAAATCCCGGGCAACATCATAATATGGTGGGAGGAGTCATTTGGGGAGTTTTGAGTCAAATCCGGTCACCAGAACTATGTAGTCCTACAACCACTCCATGAAATGTACGAACTTCGTTCCATCTTGAAGTATCCAATTTCTTTAACCAATTGATTTCGTATCGAGCTCAAATCTTGGGCAGCATGATAATATGGTAGGCAGAGTCATTGTGGGAGTTTTGAGTGAAATCCAATCACCAGAACGATGCGATCCTACAACCACTCCGTGTATAATATGAAATTCGTACTAACTTGATGTGTCTAATTTCTTTAAAGAATTGATTCCGAATCGAGCCCAAAACTTGGGCAACATTAAAATAGCAGGGTTTTGAGAGAAATCCATTCACTAGAACTACGCAACGCACCAACCACTCCATTTACGGTGCAAACTTCGTAGGAACTTGTAGTATCCAATTTCTTTGACCGATTGATTTCAAATCGAGCCCAAAACTTGGGAAACATCATAATATGGTCGGATGAGTTATTTCGTGAGTTTTGAGTGAAATCAAATCACCGGAACTATGTAATCCTACAACCACTCCGTGAAAGGTACGAACTTGAAGTATCGAATTTCTTCGACCAATGGATTTCGAATCGAGCCCAAAACTTGGGAAACACCAGAATATGGTCGGAGGAGTCAATTGGTGAGTTTTTAGTGAAATCCAATCACTAGAACTATGCAATGCACCAACCACTCCATTTTCGGTACGAACTTCGTACGAACTTGAAGTATCCAATTTCTTTGACCAATTGATTTCGGATCATGCCCAAAACTTGGGCAACTACATAATATGGTGGAAGGAGTCATTTGGTGGCTTTTGGGTGAAATCCAATCACTAGAACGATGCAATCCTAAAACCACTCCGTGTACTGTACGAGCTTTGTAGGAACATGAAGTGTCCCTTTTCTTTGACAAATTGATTTCGAATCGAGCCCAACACTTGGGCAACATCATAATATGGTGGGAGGAGTCACTTGTTGAGTTTTGAGTTAAATCCAATCACTAGAATGATACAATCCTACAACCACTTCTTGTATAGTACGAACTTCGTACGAACATGAAGTGTCCCCTTTCTTTGACCAATTGATTTCGGATCGAGCCCAAAACTTGGGCAACATCATAATATGGTGGGAGGAGTGATTTGTTGAATTTTGATTGAAATCCAGTCACTAGAATTACAAAGTCCTACAACCACTCCATGAAATGTACAAACTTCGTACCAACTTGAAGTATCCAAATTCTTTATCCAATTGATTTCGGATCGAGCCCAAATCTTGGGCAACATCATAATATGTAGGGCGGAGTCATTTGTTGAGTTTTGTGTGAAATCCAGTCACTAGAACTATGCAGTCCTACAACCACTCCATGAATTGTACGAATTCGTACCAACTTGAAGTATCCAATTTCTTTAACCAATTGATTTCGGATCAAGCCCAAATCCTGGGCAACATCATAATATGGTGGGAGGACTCATTTGGGGAGTTTTGAGTAAATCCAGTCGCTAGAACTATTTAGTGCTACAACCACTCCATGAAATGTAAAACTTCGTTCCAACTTGAAGTATCCAATTTCTTTAACAAATTGATTTCGGATCGAGCCCAAATCTTGGGCAGCATCATAATATGGTGGGAGTATTGAGTGAAATCCAATCACTAGAACGATGCTATCCTACAACCACTCCGTGTATAATACGAACTTCGTACGAACATGAGGTGTGCCATTTCTCCAACCAATTGATTTCGAATCGAGCCCAAAACTTGGGTAACATCATAATATGCTGGGAGGAGTCATTTGGAGAGTTTTGAGCGAAATCCAATCACTAGAACTATGCAATGCACCAACCACTCCATTTACGGAACGAACTTCGTTCGTACTTGATGTGTCCAATTTCATTGCCGAATTGATTTCGGATTGTGCCCAAAACTTGGGCAACATTATAATATGGTGGGAGGAGTCACTTGGTGAGTTTTAAGTGAATTCCAATCACTAGAACTATGCGATCGTACAACCACTCCATGAAAGCTACGAACTTCGTACGAACTTCAAGTATCCAATTTCTTTGACCAATAGATTTCAGATCGAGCCCAAAACTTGGGCAACATTATAATATGGTGGGAGGAGTCATTTGGTGGGTTTTGAGTGAAATCCAATCACTAGAACTATGCAACACAACAACCACTCCATTTACGGTACGAACTTCGTACGAACTTGAAAGTATCCAATTTCTTTGAGCAATTGATTTCGGATCAAGCCCAAAACTTGGGCAACATCGTAGTATGGTGTGAGGAGTTATTTAGTGAGTTTTGAGTGAAATCAAATCACGAGAACTATGCAATCCTACAACCATTCCGTGAAAGGTACGAACTTGAAATATCCAATTTCTTTGACCAATTGATTTCAAATCGAGCCCAAAACTTGGGCAACATCATAATATGGTGAGAGGAGTTAATTGGTGAGTTTTGAGTGAAATCCAATCACTAGAACTATGCAATGCACCAACCACTCCATTTTTGGTCCGAACTTCGTACGTACTTGAAGTATTCAATTTCTTTGACCAATTGATTTCGGATCGAGCCCAAAACTTGCGCAACAACATAATATGGTGGAAGGAGTCATTTGGGGGGTTTTGGGCGAAATCCAATCACTAGAACGATGCAATCCTAAAACCACTCCGTGTACAGTTCGAACATGAAGTGTCCTTTTTCTTCGGCAAATTGATTTCGGATCGAACCCAAGACTTGGGCAACATCATAATATAGTGGAAGGAATCATTTGGTAAGTTTTGAGTGAAATCCAATCACTAGAACAGTTCAATGCACCGACCACGCCATTTAAGACACCAACTTCGTACGAACTTGAAGTGTCCAATTTCATTGACCAATTGATATCGGATCGAGCCCAAAACTTGGTCAACATCATAACATGATGGGAGGAGTCATTTGGTAAGTTTTGAGTGAAATCCAATCACTAGAACAATGCAATGCACCAACCACGCCATTTACGGCACAAACTTCGTACGATCTTGAAGTGTCCAATTTCTTTGACCAATTGATTTCGGATCGAGCCCAAAACTTGGTCAACAACATAATATAGTGGGAGGAGTCATTGCGTGAGTTTTGAGTGAAATCCCATCACAAGAACTACGCAATGCACCAACCACTCCATTTAAGGTCAGAAATTAGTACGAACTCGAACTGTGCAATTTGATTGACCAATTGATTTCGGATCGAGCCCAAAACTTGGTCAACATCATAATATGTTGGGAGGAGTCATTCAGTAAGTTTTGAGTGAAATCCAATCACTAGAACTATGCAATGCACCGACCACTCCATTTACGGCATGAACTTCGAACAAACTTGAAATGTCCAATTTCTTTGACCAATTGATTTCGGATCGACCCCAAAACTGGGTCAACATCATAATATGGTGGGAGGAGTCATTTCGTGAGTTTTGAGTGAAATCCAATCTCTAGAACTATGCAATGCACCAACAACTCCATTTACGGCATGAACTTCGTACGAACTTGAAGTGTCCAATTTTTTTGTCTAATTGATTTCGGATCGACCCCAAAACTGGGTCAACATCATAATTTTGTGGGAGGAGTCATTTGGTGTGTTCTGAGTGAAATCCAATCACTAGAACTACGCAACGCACCAACCACTCCATTTACGGCACGAACTTCGTATGAACTTGAAGTGTCCAATTTCTTTGACCAATTGACTTCGGATCGAGCCCAAATCTTGGTCAACATCATAATATGGTGGGAAGAGTCATTTGGTGAGTTTTGAGTGAAATCCATTCACTAGATCTACGCAATGCACCAACCACGCCATTTACGGCACGAACTTCGTACGATCTAGTATCTCCAATTTCTTTGACCAATTTATTTCGGATCGAGGCCAAAACTTGGGCACATCATAATATGGTGGGAGGAGTCATTTGGTGAGTTTTGTGTGAAATCCAATCACTAGAACAATGCAATTTACTAACCATTCCATTTACGGCACGAACTTCGTTGGAACTTGAAGTGTCCAATTTCTTTGACCAATTGACTTCGGATCCAGCCCAAAACTTGGGCACGTCATAATATGGTGGGAGGAGTCATTTGGAGAGTTTTGAGTGAAATGCAATCACTAGAACTATGCAATGCACCAACTACTTCATTTACGGTCAGAAATTAGTACGAACTTGAAGTGTCTGATTTCGTTGTCCATTTGATTTCGGATCGAGCCCAAAACTTGGTCAACATCATAATATGGTGGGAGCAATCATTTAGTGAGTTTTGATTGAAATCCAATCACTAGAACTGTGCAATGCACCAACCACGCCATTTACGACACGAATTTCAAATGAACTTGAAGTGTACAATTTCGTTAGCCAATTTATTTCGGATCGAGCCCTAGACTTGGTCTACATCAAAATATGATGGGAGGAGTTATTTGGTAAGTTTTGAGTGAAATCCAATCACTAGAACTATGCAATGCACCAACTACTCCCTTTACGGTCAGAAATTAGTACGAACTTGAGGTGGCCAAATTCGTTGACCAATTGATTTCAGATCGAGCCCAAAACTTGGTCAACAACCTAATATGGTGGGAGGAGTCATTTGGTAAGTTTTGAGTGAAATCCAATCACTGGAACTATGCAATGCACCAACCACACCATTTACGGAACCAACTTCGTACGAACTTGAAGTGGCCAATTTCTATGACCAATTGATTTCGGATCGAGCCCAAAACTTGGTCAGCATCATAATATGGTGGGAGGAGTCATTTCGTGACTTTTGAGTGAAATCCAATCACTAGAACTATGCAATGCACCAACTACTCAATTTACGGTAAGAAATTATTACGAACTTGAAGTGTCCAATTTCGTTGACCAATTTAAATCGGATCGAGCCCAAAACTTGGTCAACATCAAAATATGATGGGAGGAGTCATTTGGTAAGTTTTGAGTTATCCAATCACTGGAACAATGCAATGCACCAACCACGCCATTTACGGCACCACTTCATACGGACATGAAGTGGTCAATTTCTTTGACCGATTGATTTCAGATCGATACCAAAACTTAGTCAACATCATAATATGTTCGGAGGAGTCATTTCGTGAGTTTTGAGTGAAATCAATTCACGAGAACTATGCAATGCACCAACTACTCCATTTACGGTCAGAAATTAGTACGAACTAGAAGTGTCCAATTTCGTTGACCAATTGTTTTCGGATCGAGCCCAAAACTTGGTCAACATCATAGTATGGTGTTAGGAGTCATTTGGTGAGTTTTGAGTTCAACCGAATCACAGGAACTACGCAATGCAAGAAACCACACCATTTACGGCACCAACTTCGTACGAACTTGAAGTGTCCAATTTCTTTGACCAATTGATTTCGGATCGAGCCCAAAACTTGGTCAACATCATAATATGGTGGGAGGAGTAATTTCGTTAGTTTTGAGTGAAATCCAATCACTAGAACTATGCAATGCACCAACTACTCCATTTACGCTCACAAATTAGTACGAACTTGAAATGTCCAATTTCGTTGACCAATTGATTTCGGATCGAGCCCAAAACTTCGTCAACTTCATAATATGGTGGGAGGAGTCATTTGGTAAGTTTTCAGTGAAATCCAATCACTAGAACTATGCAATGCACCAATTATGCCATTTATGACATGAACTTCGTTCGAACTTGAAGTGTCCAATTTCTTTGACCAATTGCCTTCAGATTGAGCCCAGAGCATGGTCAACATCATAATATGCTGCGAGGAGTCATTTGGTGAGTTTTGAGTGAAATCCAATCACTAGAACTATGCAATGCACGAACCACTCCATTTACTGCACAAACTTCGTACGAACTTGAAGTGTCCAATTTCTTTTACTAATTGATTTCAGATCGAGTCCAAGACTTGGTCAACGTCATACTATGGTGGGAGGAGTCACTAGAACAATGTGATGCACCAACTATGCCATTTACGGCACGAACTTCTGTTAACGCGCAAGTGCACGGGCCATTGGATAGTATAGCATGTGTAAGTACGAGGTCGATCCCACGAGGATTGATGATAGATTGATTCAATTTGATTGCCTACACAAAACCGAAATGAAAAGAAAATAAATAAAACAAGAAAGACAAAAAAGAAATTAACTCAAGCAAATTAGTTACCAAGTTCAATTTAGATTCACAGATTGATTCTAGCTAAAGTTTGATTAAGTCATGCTGTCTGGTCCTAACCTTGTATTCCTAATTCCCTAATTAGATCCTTGTTGTCGAACCTAAATTAAGCATTAGAAATCCATTAAGCAAGGAAGAATGTTCTAAACAACCAAGCATGTATCTAATCCCTGTTTTCGAATGTCCATACATACTCTTCCTATTCATAGTTCAATTTGAATTAATGCATGGTGTCTACTCTTAATTCAAACCAAGATAGCTAACATACAAGTTTAAATGGTGATCAATCATTCAAACAAGCATATTACACTTTTAAGCATAATGAATAAGAACAATAACTACAATTGAAACTTGAAAACTTAAGGAAAGAATTTACATTACAATTAAAAATAAATTACAACTAACAAAAACTTAAAGGAAAATTTTTCAAAAGGATTTTGCTACAAGAATTGAGAACTAAAATGAAAACTAAGAGAATTTGAGGGAGAGAAGGGAGAGGAGCTCTAGAGAGATGTTTGAGAGCTCCCCCCCTTGGGGTGTGTTTGAAGATTGGCCAAGCCTCCTATTTATAGGAGAAGGAAAGCATCAAACTCACATGCCAATATTCTTCTTGGTTTATTTAATTCCTTCTTTTCACAACAAGTTGTAAGAATGATCATAGCCACCTCAAGTTCACGTGGGCATCCATCTCCTTTCATCATTTGGCTAGTTCCCACTTGATTCTTTTGCTTTCTTTATTTCTTTACACAACCCACTTCAATTATGACAAATAAACATGCTTCTTCCCCACTATCAACAATAGCACATGCATAGCTAATCATGACCAAGCAATTGCAGTCTACTTTTGGGGTCCTTTTGGGCTTGTTCCTTCATTCTGAAAAATCTGAAAAAATATGGATCTTGAAATTCTTTGAATTATCTTTCCAAGCATATGCAGCCCAGCACAAGGAAAAATCGGAAAGACCTTCAAATGTGATTTTTGGCCCTGTAACGCAGATGCTGCTGATTTTGACCTTAAGCTGCGAAAACTTGTATAACTTTCTCTAGAAGACTCGGAATCATGAACCGTAAAATTCTTCAGAAACTAGACTTCCGCAAATTTCCAATGATGTATGGTTCATTATCTGGTTCTTCCTGAGCAAGTACAGTCCAATCCGTGAAGTTGACTGATCTGCAGACAAAGTTTTAAGCTAACTTGTCTCCAAAATTCATTTAATGAGTCATAAGCTTATTACACTGAAACAAACACAAAATAGATTAAAAGCACAAGTTTAACTCAAAAACATAACCATATCATAAGTTAGAAGGGTACAAAATGATATGTAAATACGCACCGATAAACTTCGTTCGAACTTGAAGTGTCCAATTTCGTTAGCCAATTGATTTTGGATCGAGCCCAAAACTTGGTCATCGTCATAATATGGTGGGAGGAGTCATTTGGTAAGTTTCGATAGAAATCCAACCACCGGAACTATGCAATGCTAAAACCACACCATTTACGGCACCAACTTAGTACGAACTTGAAGTGTCCAATTTCTTTAACCAATTGATTTCGGATCGCGCCCAAACTTGGTCAACATCATAATATGGTGGGAGCAATCATTTGGTTAGTTTTGAGTGAAATCCAATCTCTGGAACTATGCAACGCACAAACCACTCCATTTACGGCACCAACTTCGCACGAACTTGAAATGTCAAATTTCTTTAACCAATTGATTTCGGATCGAGCCCAAAACTTGGTCAACATCATAATATTGTGGGAGGAGTCATTGGTGCGTTTTGATTTAAATACAATCACTAGAACTAGGCAATGCACCAACCACTCCACTTACGGCACTAACTTCGCACGAACTTGAAGTGTCCAATTTCGTTGACCAATTGATTTCGTATCGAGCCCAAAACATGGTCAACGTCATAATATTGTGGGAGTAGTCATTTGGTAAGGTTTGAGTGAAATCCAATCTCTGGAACTATGCAACGTACAAACCACTCCATTTACGCCACCAACTTCGTACGAACTTGAAGTGTCCAATTTCTTTAACCAATTGATTTCGGATCGAGCCCAAAACTTGGTCAACATCATAATATTGTGGGAGGAGTCATTGGTGAGTTTTGATTTA
The DNA here is from genome assembly GCA_024362665.1 of Prunus padus. Taxonomy (NCBI): domain Eukaryota; kingdom Viridiplantae; phylum Streptophyta; class Magnoliopsida; order Rosales; family Rosaceae; genus Prunus; species Prunus padus. The sequence goes on from JANFAM010000012.1 coordinate 24,553,112, forward strand.
AATACAATCACTAGAGCTATGCAATGCTCCAACCACTCCATTTACGGCACTAACTTCGTATGAACTTGAAGTGTTCAATTTCGTTGACCAATTGATTTCGGATCGAGCCCAAAACTTGGTCAACATCATAATATTGAGGGAGGAGTCATATGGTAAATTTTGAGTGAAATCCAATCAGTTGAACTATGCAACCCAAAATCAACTCCATTTACGGCACCAACTTCGTACAAACTTGAAGAGTCCAATTTATTTGACCAATTGATTTCGGATCGAACCCAAAACTTGGTCAACAACATAATATGATGGGAGGAGTCATTTGGTAAGTTTTAGGTGAAATCCAATCACTAGAAAAACACAATGCACCAACCACGCCATTTACGGCACCAACTTCGCATTTAACTTGAAGTGTCCAATTTCGTTGACCAATTGATTTTTGATCGCGCCCAAAACTTGATCAACGCCATAATATCGTTGGAGGAGTCATTTGGTAAGTTTTGAGAGAAATCCAATCACCGAACTATGCAATCCACAAACCACACCATTTGCGGCACCAACTTAGTACGAACTTGAAGTGTCCAATTTCTTTAACCAATTGATTTCTAATTGCGCCCAAACTTGGCCAACATCATAATATGGTGGGAGCAATCATTTGGTTAGTTTTGAGTGAAATACAATCATTAGAACAATGCAATGCACCAACCACGCCATTTACGACATGAACTTCGTACGAACATGAAGTGTCAAATTTCTTTAAGCAATTGATTTCGGATCGAGCCCAAAACTTGGTAAACATCACAACATGGTGGGAGGAGTCATTTGGTGAGTTTTGAGTAAAATCCAATCACTGGAACTACGCAATGTTCCAACCACTCCATTTACGTCACCAACTTAGTACGAACTTGAATTGTCCAATTTCTTTATCCAATTGATTTCGGATCGCGCCCAATCTTGGTCAACATCATAATATGGTGGGAGCAATCATTTGGTTAGTTTTGAGTGAAATCCAATCTCTGGAACTATGCAACGCACAAACCACTCCATTTACGGCACCAACTTCGTACGAACATGAAGTGTCCAATTTCTTTAACCAATTGATTTCGGATCGAGCCCAAAACTTGGTCAACATCATAATATTGTGGGAGGAGTCATTGGTGAGTTTTGATTTAAATACAATCACTAGAACTAGGCAATGCACCAACTACTCCATTTACGGCACTAACTTCGCATTTAACTTGAAGTGTCCAATTTTGTTGACAAATTGATTTCGTATCGAGCCCAAAACTTGGTCAACGTCATAATATTGTTGGAGTAGTCATTTGGTAAGGTTTGAGTGAAATCCAATTTTGGAACTATGCAACGCACAAACCACTCCATTTACGGCACCAACTTCGTATGAACTTGAAGTGTCCAATTTCTTTAACCAATTGATTTCGGATCGAGCCCAAAACTTGGTCAACATCATAATATTGTGGGAGGAGTGATTGATGAGTTTTGATTTAAATACAATGGCTAGAACTATGCAATGCACCAACCACTCCATTTACGGCCGGAACTTCGTACGAACTTGAAGTGTCCAATTTCTTTGACCAATTGATTTCGGATCGAGCCCAAAACTTGGTCAACATCGTAATATGGTGGGAGGAGTCATTTGGTGACTTTTGAGTGAAATCCAATCACAAGAACTATACAATGTAACAGCAACTCCACTTACGGTCAAAAATTAATACGAACTTGAAATGTCCAATTACGTTGACCAATTGATTTCGGATCGAGCCCAAAACATGGTCAACATCATCATATCGTAGGAGGAGTCATTTGGTGAGTTTTGGATGAAATCCAATCACTAGAACTATGCAATGCACCAACCACTCCATTTACGGCAGAACTTCGTACGAACTTGAATTGTCCACTTTCTTTAACCAATTGATTTCGGATCGCGCCCAATCTTGGCCAACATCATAATATGGTGGGAGCAATCATTTGGTTAGTTTTGAGTGAAATCCAATCTCTGGAACTATGCAACGCACAAACCACTCCATTTACGGCACCAACTTCGCATTTAACATGAAGTGTCCAATTTCTTTAACCAATTGATTTCGGATCGAGCCCAAAACTTGGTCAACATCATAATATTGTGGGAGGAGTCATTGGTGAGTTTTGATTTACATACAATCACTAGAACTAGGCAATGCACCAACAACTCCATTTACGGCACTAACTTCGCATTTAACTTGAAGTGTCCAATTTCGTTGACCAATTGATTTCGTATCGAGCCCAAAACTTGGTCAACGTCATAATATTGTGGGAGTCGTCATTCGGTAAGGTTTGAGTGAAATCCAATCTTGGAACTATGCAACGCACAAACCACTCCATTTACGGCAACAACTTCGTACGAACTTGAAGTGTCCAATTTCTTTAACCAATTGATTTCGGATAGAGCCCAAAACTTGGTCAACATCATAATATTGTGGGAGGAGTCATTGGTGAGTTTTGATTTAAATACAATCACTAGAACTAGGCAATGCACCAACCACTCCACTTACGGCACTAACTTCGTACAAACTTGAAGTGTCCAATTTCGTTGACCAATTGATTTCGTATCGAGCCCAAAACATGGTCAACATCACAATATGGTGGGAGGAGTCATTTGGTGAGTTTTGAGTGAAATCCAATCACTGGAACTACGCAATGTTCCAACCATTCCATTTACGACATAAACTTCGCACGAACTTGAAGTGTCCAATTTATTTGACCAATTGATTTCGGATCGAGCCCAAAACTTCGTCAACATCGTATTACGGTGGGAGGAGTCATTTGGTGACTTTTGAATGAAATCCAATCACAAGAACTATACAATGTAACAGCAACTCCACTTACGGTCATATATTAATACGAACTTCAAGAGTCCAATTACGTTGACCAATTGATTTCGGATCGAGCCCAAAACATGGTCAACATCATCATATCGTGGGAGGAGTCATTTGGTGAGTTTTGGGTGAAATCCAATCACTAGAACTATGCAATGCACCAACCACTCCATTTACAGCACGAACTTCGTTCAAACTTGAAGTGTCCAATTTCTTTGACCAATTAATTTCGGATCGCGCCCAAAACTTGGACAAAATCATAATATGGTGGGAGGAATCATTTAGTTCTGAGTGAAATACAATCATTAGAGCAAAGCAATGCACCAACCACGCCATTTACGGCATCAACTTCGTCATTTAATTTTAAGTGTCCAGTTTCCTTGACCAAATGATTTCGGATCGAGCCTGAAACTCGGTCAACTTCATAATATGGTGGGTGGAGTTATTTCGTGACTTTTGAGTAAAATCTAATCACTAGAACTATGCTGTTGATCGGTTCATAATTATATATCATTTTGTACCCTTCTAGCATATGATTTAGTTATGTTTTTGAGTTAAACTTGTGCTTTTAATCTCTTTTATGTTTGTCATTCAGTTAATTGAGCTTTAGGTAGCCATGGGGGCCCAAATATGCAAAATGGTCCAAAAACGTGCAGACTGAGCTAGAAATTTGTTTCAGCCTTAACTCCTTCCTCCGAACTTGGATTGGCCCAAATGATATGTGGTTGGAAAGATGACATTCTAAACTTGAAGATGGACGGCTCAATGTCATCAGTTGATTAAGGGAAGCCCAATTCGTGAGCCCATGAAGTTTCTTGGTCATGATGAGCTATGCATGAGATGTGATTTCTGGTGGGGTTCTCCATTAGCTGCATGTGGGAGCTGCACTAGTCGAAAAGAAGGGAAACTGATTTTCTAATGTATTAGTGTGGTTAGTGGAGGCATTAATCAATTCAGAATTCTCCTTTCATTCTCCTTATAAATACCACCCTCATTCACTCCATAAGACATCATCTCTCACATCCTTCACATCTTTCACATCCTTCAGATCCTTCACACATCCTTCAGACCTCCTCCACACCATCCTCCACACTCCCATAATTCCCCAAACACTCCAGACACACTCCCAACACTCTAAACAGCCTCAAATCACCAAAACTGTCCCTGCAAGCCTGCCTTCCATTTCCCTACGAATTTCCTCTTTCTCAACCATCACCACTCACCCAAACTCATCCCAAATCACCTTCTTAACCTTCATACATTCTTCTAGACGTGGGGAAGTGCTTGGAGAAGTATTAGGCGTGGAGAAGCTCTTGGAGAAGCATTGGACACCACAAGAACTTCAGAAAAGGGTTTTCTATTCTTATTACATTCATTATGCTTTCTCATTTCTGTTTATGTTTCTTTCCCATTATGAGTAGCTAAATCCATTACTAGGGCTTCGATGTAACCTAACATGAATATTCTGGGTTTATAAATTTCAAGTTTCAAGTTTGATTCAAGATTCATGCTCTTATTCATTATGCCTATCTACTTATATGCTAATCTGAATGCCTAGCTACCATTGAGATTTGTGTATTTTGGTTGAAACTAAAGTAGACACCTTATGCTTTTGTTTCAATTGAACTATGAATAAGATGAGTATGTATGGACATTCGTCAATAGGGATTAGATACATGCTTGGTTGTTTAAAACATTCTTCTATGCTTAATGGATTTCTAATGCTTGATTTAAGTTCGACAATAAGGACTTAATTAGGGAATTGGAAATACAAGGTTAGGATCAAACACCATGGCTTAATCATACTTTAGCTAGAATCAATCTTTGAATCTGAATCAGACTTGTCACTTGAATCCTTATAACCTAGAATTGGATTGTTATGGTGAATCGAATGCCCTAGTCTCCAAATCTATTTCCAACCTCAAAACCACTCTTTGATACACTTGTTTACTTTGCCTTTGTTTGCAATTTCGTTTTGTTTCATTTGTTTTCACAAAGTCAATCAATCTCTCTTTTAAATCTGTTTTAGACTTAACTTCTTGTTTCTAGAATTGGGTAATCTAAGTACATAACTAATTTGAACTTCTCAGTCCTTGTGGGTACGACCTCGTACTTGTCTTGCTATACTACTAATTGGCCCGTACACTTGCGAGTTAACAGCTGTGCACCAACTACTCCATTTACGATCAGAAATTAGTACGAACATGAAGTGTCCAATTTCGTTGACCAATTGATTTCGAATCGAGCCCAAAACTTGGACAACATCATAATATGGTGGGAAGAGTCATTCGGTGGGTTTTCAGTGAAATCCAATACGAGAGTTATGCAATGCACCAACCACTCCATTTACGGCACTAACTTCGTATGAACTTGAAGTGTCCAATTTCGTTGACCAACTGATTTCGGATGGAGCCCAAAACTTGGTCAATATCATAATATGGTGGGAGGAGTTATATGGTAAGTTTTGAGTGAAATCCAATCAATTGAACTATGCAACGCAAAAACCACTCCATTTACGGCACCAACTTCGTACGAACTTGAAGTGGCCAATTTCTTTGCCAATTGATTTCGGACCGAGCCCAAATCTTGGTCAACAACATAATATGATGGGAGGAGTCATTTGGTAAGTTTTAGGTGAAATCCAATCACTAGAAAAACACAATGCACCAACCACGCCATTTATGGCACCAACTGCACGAACTTGAAGTGTCCAATTTCTTTGACCAATTGATTTTGGATCGAGCCCAAAACTTGATCAACGTCATAATATGGTGGGAGGAGTCATTTGGTAATTTTTGAGAGAAATCCAATCACCGGAACTATGCAATTCACAAACCACACCATTTACGGCACCAACTTAGTACGAACTTGAAGTGTCCAATTTCATTAATCAATTGATTTCGGATCGCGCCCAAACTTGGTCAACATCATAATATGGTGGGAGCAATCATTTGGTTAGTTTTGGGTGAAATACAATCATTACAACAATGCAATGCACCAACCACGCCATTTAAGGCATGAACTTCGTACGAACATGAAGTGTCAAATTTCTTTAAGCAATTGATTTCGGATCGAGCCCAAAACTTGGTCATAACGTGGTGGGAGGAGTCAGTTGTTGAGTTTTGAGTAAAATCCAATCACTGGAACTACGCAATGCACCAACCACTCTATTTACGGCACGAACTTCGTACGAACTTGAAGTGTCCAATTTCTTTGACCAATTGATTTCGGATCGATCTCAAAACTTGGTCAACATCTTAATATGGTGGGAGTAGTCATTTGGTGACTTTTGAGAGAAATCCAGTCACTAGAACTATGCAATGTAACAGCCACTCCACTTGCGGTCATAAATTAATACGAACTTGAAGTGTCCAATTACGTTGACCAATTGATTTCGGATCGCACCCAAAACATGGTCAACATCATCATATCGTGGGAGGAGTCATTTGGTGAGTTTTGGGTGAAATCTAATCACTAGAACTATGCAATGCACCAACTACTCCATTTACGGCACGAACTTCGTACAAACTTGATGTGTCCAATTTCTTTGACCAATTAATTTCGGATCGCAACCGAAACTTGGTCAGCATTATAATATGGTGGGAGGAATCATTTGGATAGTTCTGAGTGAAATACAATCATTAGAACAATGCAATGCACTTACCACGCCTTTTACGGCACGAACTTCGTACGAACTTGAAGTGTCCAATTTCGTTGACCAATTGATTTTGAATCGCGCCCAAAACTTGGACAGCATCATAATATGGTGGGAACAGTCATTCGGTGAGTTTTGAGTGAAATCCAATCACTAGAGCTATGCAATGCACCAAACACTCCATTTACGGCACTAACTTCGTATGAACTTGAAGTGTCTAATTTCGTTGACCAATTGATTTCAGATCGAGCCCAAAACTTGGTTAACATCATAATAAGCTTGGAGGAGTCATATGGTAAGTTTTGAGTGAAATCCAATCAATTGAACTATGCAACGCAAAAGCCACTCCATTTACGGCACCAACTTCGCATTTAACTTGAAGTGTCCAATTTCTTTGACCAATTGATTTCGGATCGAGCCCAAAACTTGGTCAACATCATAATATGGTGTGGGAAGTCATTTGGTGAGTTTTGAGTGAAATCCAATCACTAGAACTATGCAATGCAACAACCACTCTATTTACGCCACCAACTTCGTATTAACATGAGGTGTCCAATTTCTTTACCCAATTGATATCGGTGCATAATTACATATCATTTTGTACCCTTCTAACTTATGATTTGGTTATGTTTTTGAGTTAAACTTGTGCTTTTAATCTATTTTGTGTTTGTTTCAGTGTAATAAGCTTATGACTCATTAAATGCATTTTGGAGACAAGTTAGCTCAAAACGGTGTCTGCAGATCAGTCAACTTCACGGATTGGACTGTACTTGCTCAAGAAGAACCAGATAATGAACCATACATCATTGAAAAGATACGGAAGTCTATTTTCTGGAGCATTTTGCGGTTCATGATTCCGAGTCTTCTAGAGGAAGTTATGCAAGTTTTGGCAGCTTAAGGTCAAAATCGGCAGGATCTGCGTTACTGGGCCAAAAATAACATTTGAAGGTCTTTCCGATTTTTCCTTGTGCTGGGCTGCATATGCTTGGAAAGATAATTCAAAGAACTTGAAGATCCAATTTTTCCAGATTTTTCAGAATGGAGGAACAAGCCCAAAACGAGCCCAAAAGCAGACTGCAATTGCTTGGTCATGATTAGATATGCATGTGCAATTGTTGATAGTTCTTGGTCATGATTAGCTATGCATGTGCTATTGTTGATAGTGGGGAAGAAGCATGTTTATTTGTCATAATTGAAGTGGGTTGTGTAAAGAAATAAAGAAAGCAAAAGCATCAAGTGGGAACTAGCCAAATGATGAAAGGAGATGGATGCCCATGTGAATTTGAGGTGGCTATGCAACTTGTTGTCAAAAGAAGGAATTAAATAAACCAAGAAGAATATTGGCATGTGAGTTTGATGCTTTCCTTCTCCTATAAATAGGAGACTTGGCTAACCTTCAAACACACCCCAAGGGGGGGAGCTCTCAAACATCTCTCTAGAGCTCCTCTCCCTTCTCTCCCTCAAATTCTCTTAGTTTTCTTTTTAGTTCTCAATTGTTGTAACAAAACCATTTTGCTTTTTAGTTGTAATTTATTTTTCATTGTAATGTAAATTCTTTTCTTAAGTTTTCAAGTTTAATTAGTTTTCAAGTTTAAATTATAGTTCTTTTTCTTATTCATTCTGCTTATAAGTTAATATGCTTGTTTGAATGATTGATCACCATTAAAACTTGTATGTTAGCTATCTTGGTTTGAATTAAGAGTAGACACCATGCATTAATTCGAATTGAACTATGAATAGGAAGAGTATGTATGGACATTCGACATAATGAATGCAACAAGAATAGAAAAACCCTTTTCTGAAGTTCTTGTGGTGTCCAATGCTTCCCAAGAGCTTCTCCACGCTTAATACTTCTCCAAGAACTTCCCCACGTCTAGAAGAATGTATGAAGGTTAAGGAGGTGATTTGGGTTGAGTTTGGGTGAGTGGTGATGGTTGAGAAAGAGGAAATTCGTAGGGAAATGGAAGGTAGGCTTGCAGGGACAGTTTTGGTGATTTGAGGCTATTTGGAGTGTTGGGTTGATGTCCGGAGTGTCTGGGGAATTATGGGAGTGTGGAGGATGGTGTAAAGGATGTGTGTTATGGAATGAATAATAGTGGTATTTATAAGGAGAATTAAAGGAGAATTCTGAATTGATTAATGCCTCCACCAACAACACTCATTTCACCAACCACACTAATGCATTAGAAAATCAGTTTCTCTTCTTTTATGGCTATTACAGCTCCCACATTCAGCTCATGGATACTTTTCTAGCTTTTGTAGCTCCCACATGCAGCTCATGGATACTTTTCTATCTTTTGTAGCTCCCACATGCAACTCATGGATACTTTTTTTGGCTTTTGCAGCTCACCCTATGCTCCCACATGCAACTCATGGGCTCACGAATTGGGCTTCCCTTAAGCAACTGATGACATTGAGCCATCTATCTTCAAGTTTAGAATGTCATCTTTCCAACCACATGTGATTAGAGCCAATCCAAGTTCGGAGGAAGGAGTTAAGGCTGAAACAAATTGCTAACTCAGTCTGCACGTTTTTGGACCATTTTGCACATTTGGGCCCCTTTTTCTACCTAAAGCTCAATTAACTGAATGACAAACATAAAAGAGATTAAAAGCAAAAGTATAACTCAAACACATAACAAAATCATATGCTAGAAGGGTACAAAATGATAAGCAATTATGAACAGATCACGAACTTTGTACGAATTGAAGTCTCCAATTTCTTTGCCCAAACCTTGGTCAACATCGTTATATGGAGGGAGGATTCATTTGGTGGGTTTTTGGTGAAATCCAATCCCTAGAACTATGCAATTCACCAACCACGCCATTTACGGCAAGAACTTCGTACGAACTTGAAGTGCCCAATTTCTTTAACCAATTGATTTCGAATAGAGCCCAAAACTTGGGCAACATCATAATATGGTACTGGAGTCATTTGGTGAGTTTTGAGTGAAATCCAATCACTGGAACTATGAAATACACCAGCCACGCAATTTACAGCACCAACTTCGCATTTAACTTGAAGTGTCCAATTTCGTTGCCCAATTTGATTTCGGATCGCGCCCAAAACTTGGTCAACATTTACAGCACCAACTACTCCATTTACGGCACGAACTTCGTACAAACTTGGTGTGTCCAATTTCTTTGACCAATTAATTTCGGATCGCAACCGAAACTTGGTCAGCATTATAATATGGTGGGAGGAATCATTTGGATAGTTTTGAGTGAAATCCAATCACTAGAACTATGCAATGCACCAACCACTCCATTTACAGCTCGAACTTCGTATGAACTTGAAGTGTCCAATTTCTTTAACCAATTGATTTCGGATCGAGCCCAAACTTTGGTAAACATCATACCACGGTGGGAGGAGTCATTTCATGTGTTCAGGCTGAAATCCAACCACTAGAACTATGCAATGCACCAAGCACTCCATTTGCAGCACGAACTTCGTTCGAACTTGAAGTGTCCAATTTCTTTGACCAATTGACTTCGGATCGAGCCCAAAACTTGGTCCACATCATAATATGATGGGAGGAGTCATTTGGTAAGTTTTGTGTGAAATCCAATCACTAGAACTATGCAATGCATTAACCATGCCATTTACGGCACCAACTTCGTATGAACTTGAATTCTCCAATTTCTTTGACCAATTGATTTCGGATTGAGCCCAAAACTTGGTAAACATGATAATATGGTGGGAGGAGTCATTTTGTGAGTTTTGAGTGAAATCAAATCACTTGAACTTTGCAAAGCAACAGCCACTACGCTTACGGTCATAAATTAATACGAACTTTAAGTGTCCAATTACGTTGACCAATTGATTTCGGATCGAGCCCAAAACTTGGTCAACATCATAATGTGGTGAGAGGAGTCATTTTATGAGTTTTGAGTGAAATCCAATCACTAGAACTATGCAATGCACCAACCACTCCATTTACGCCACCAACTTCGCACGAATATGAAGTGTCCAATTTCTTTAACCAATTGATTTCGGATCGAGCCCAAAACTTGGACAACATCATAATGTGGTGGCAGGAGTCATTTGGTGAGTTTTGAGTGAAATCCAATCACTAGAACTATGCAATGCACCAACCACGCCATTTATGGCACCAACTTCGTACGAACTTGAAGTGTACAATTTCGTTGACCAATTGATTTCGGATCGCGCCCAAAACTTGGTCAACATCATAATATATTGGGAGGAGTGATTTGATGAGTTTTGATTTAAATCAAATCACTAGAACTATGCAATGCACCAACCACTCCATTTGCGGCACGGACTTTGTACGAACTTGAACTGTCCAATTTCATTGACCAATTGATTTCGGATCGAGCCCAAAACAAGGTCAACATCATAATGTGGTGGGAGGAGTCATTTGGTGAGTTTTGAGTGAAATCCAATCTCCAGAACAATGCAATGCACTTACCACTCCATTTACGGTCTGAAAGTAATATGAACTTGAAGTGTCCAATTTCGTTGACCAATTGATTTCGGATAGAGCCCAAAACTTGGTCAATATCATAATATGGTGGGAGGAGTCATTTGGTGAGTTTTGAGTGAAATCCAATCACAAGAACTATGCAATGTACCAACCACTCCATTTACGGTCAGAAATTAATACGAACTTGAATTGTCCAATTTCGTAAACTAATTGATTTCGGATCGAGCCAAAAACTTGGTCAACATCATAATATGGTGGGAGGAGTCATTTGGTGGGTTTTGATTTAAATCCAATCACTAGACCTATGATTGGAGGAGTCATGTAGTGAGTTTTGAGTGAAATCCAATCACTAGATCTATGCAATGCACTAACCACTCCATTTACGGCACGAACTTCATACGAACTTGAAGTGTCAAATTTCTTTAATCAATAGAACTATGCAAATGCACCACCCACTACATTTACGATCAAAAATTAATACGAACTTGAAGTGTTCAATTTCGTAGACTAATTGATTACTTATGAAGCCCAAAGTTTGGTCAACATCATAATATAGTGGGAGGACTCATTTGGTGAATTTTGAGTGAAATCCAATCAATAGAACTACCCAAATACACTAACCACTCCATTTACGGTCAAAAATTAATAATAACTTGAAGTGTCCAATTTCATAGACTAATTGATTTCGGATCGAGCCAAAAACTTGGTCAACATCATAATATGGTGGGAGGAGTCATTTGGTAAGTTTTGATTTAAATCCAATCACTAGATCTATGCAATGCACCAACCACTCCATTTACGGCACGAACTACATACGAACTTAAAGTGTCCAATTTCGTTGACCAATTGATTTCAGATTGAGCCCAAAACTTGGTCAACGACATAATATGATTGGAGGAGTCATGTGGTGAATTTTGAGTGAAATCCAAACACTAGATCTATGCAACGCACTAACCACTCCATTTACGGCACGAACTTCGTACGAACTTGAAGTGTCAAATTTCTTTGACCAATGGATTTCAGATTTAGCCCCAAACTTGGTTAACATCATAATCTGGTGAAATCCAATCATTTGGTGAGTTTTGAGTGAAATCCAATCACTCGAACTACGGCAGTCACTTGAAGTGTCCAATTTCTTAGACCAATTGATTTCGGATCAAACCCAAAACTTGGTCAACATCATAATATGGTGGTAGGAGTCGTTTGGTGAGTTTTTAGTGAAATCAAATCACTCGAACTATGCAATGGACAAACAACTTCATTTTCGCCACGAACTTCGTATGAACTTGAATTGTCCAATTTCGTTGACCAATTGATTTCTGATCGAGCCCAAAACTTAGTCAACATCATAATATGGTGGGAGGAGTTATTTGGTGAGTTTTGAGTGAAATTCAATCACTCGATCTATGCAATGCAACAACGACTCCATTTACGGCACGAACTTCGTGCTTGAAGTGTTCAATTTCGTTGACCAATTGATTTCGGATCTAGCCCAAAACCAGGTCAACATCATAATATTGTGGGAGGAGTCATTTGGTGAGTTTTGATTTAAATCCAATCACTAGAACTATGCAATGCACCAACCACTCCATTTGCGGCACGAACTTCGCATTTAACTTGTAGTGTCCAATTTCCTTGACCAATTGATTTCGGATCGAGCCCAAAACTTGGGCAACATCATAATATGGTGGGAGGAGTCATTTGGTGAGTTTTGATTTAAATCCAATCACTAGAACTATGCAATGCATCAACCACTCCATTTGCGGCACGAACTTCGTACGAACTTGAAGTGTCCGTTTTCGTTGACCAATTGATTTCAGATCGAGCCCAAAACTTGGTCAACATCATAATATGGTGGGAGGCGTCATTTGGTGAGTTTTGAGTGAAATCCAATCGCTAGATCTATGCAATTGTTAACTCGCAAGTGCACGGGCCATTGGATAGTATAACATGTGTAAGTACGAGGTCGATCCCATGAGGATTGATGATAGATTGATTCAATTTGATTCCTTGCTCAAAACAAATATAGAAACAAAGTTTAAAGATTATTGCAAAGAGTACATGAAATGAAAACATAAAGTTTAAACAAACAAAGAAGAAAAACACTAAAACAGGTTTTGGTTTTGAAAACTGTTTTAGAACACTAGGGAACAATCCAATTCTAAGTATGAAGCAATCAAGTTAACAAGTTCAATTCAAATTCACAGATTGATTCTAGCTAAAGTATGATTAAGCCATGGTGTCTGGTCCTAACCTTGTATTCCTAATTCCCTAATTAGATCCTTGTTGTCGAATCTAAATTAAGCTTTAGAAATCCATTAAGCATAGAAGAATGTTTTAAACAACCAAGCATGTATCTAATCCCTGTTGTCGAATGTCCATACATACTCTTCCTATTCATAGTTCAATTTGAATTAAGGCATATGGTGTCTACTCTTAATTCAAACCAAGATAGCTAACATACAAGTTTTAATGGTGTACAAGCATTCAAACAAGCATATTATGCACAATGAATAAGAACAAGAACTAAAATTTAAACTTGGAAACCAATCAAACTTCAAAAACTTCAAATCATCATGGTGTTTATTGAAACAAAGTAGAACTAAGGAAATACAAGAAGAAAAATAAAAGGCAAAGGGAGGAGAAGAAGATAGGGACAGCATGCTGGAGATGGAAAAACTGCATCCCCATGGCTGCTAGGAGGCCAAAGCCTCCCAGCTGCTGCCCTCTCTCTTCTCTCCCTCTCTTTGTGTACTGTTAAGTGTAAATGATGGATATGAATTTTATAACCCCTAATCTCTTTGGAGACTCTCTATTTATAGGTACAAGAGTTAGGTGATATCAGATTTTACAATTAAGTTTACCAACCACACCTACCTCACCTAACACACCAATGCAATTGAAAATAATTCCTCTTCTCTTTATGCATGTGGTTGCAAATTCCCATGCTCCCACATGCAACTCACACATGCTCCCACATGCAGCTCACACATGCTCCCACATGCAGCTCACACGCTTCCACATGCAGCTCACACATGCTCCCACATGCAGCTCATGGACAGCTCATCCTCTAGCAACTTCATGGGCTCACGAATTGGTCTTCCCTTAAGCAAATGATGTGTTTGAGTCCTCCATCCTGAAGTTCAGAATGTTATCTTTCCAACCACATGTCATTTGGGCCAATCCAAGGTCGGAGAAGAAAGTTAAGGCTGACATAAATTGCTAACTCGTTTGGCAGCACAGACACAATACCTCCTGAGCATGGTTCAATGTTTGGAAGGCAACAGACTCCAGATTTATCCAATGGGGCTGAATTTTGGATATGTTGTAGTAGACACCCATTGGACCAACTTCCAAGCAGAATGTTGCCTCATCCGAGCTGTATAGGTTGCTGCAACAAGGCCTGCAATGTGACCTACGAAACTGGACTGACAAGGAAGTGTTTCCCAAATTGGCTTTGTCTTTGAGCTCTTCTTCCATTCATCCAAATCAGGCCTTATCATGCTTGAATTGCATTTATTATGCTCTCTTGCTCTTTTGACCTACAAAACACATAAAGAGAGGTAAATGAATTAAAATGCTAAGAAACTAAACAAAAAGACTAAGTGAATAAGGCATATATGAAATTATGAGCATAACAACAATGCATCAACAACTCCATTTACGGCACGAACTTCATAGGAACTTGAAGTGTCCAATTGATTTCGGATCGAGCCCAAAACTTGGTCAACATCATAATATTGTGGGAGGAGCCATTTGGCGAGTTTTGAATGACATCCAATCACTAGATCTATGCAATGCATCAACCACTCCATTTACGGCACGAACGTCGTACGAACTTGAAGTGTCCAATTTCATTTAAAAATTAATTTCGGATCAAGCCCAAAAGTTGGTCAACATCATAATATGGTGGGAGGAGTCATTTGGTGAGTTTAGAGTGAAATCCAATCACTAGATCTATTCAATGCACCAACCACTCCTTTTACGGCACGAACTTCGTACAAACTTGAGGTGTCCAATTTCGTTGACCAATTGATTTCGAATCGAGCCCAAAACTTCGTCAACATCATAATATGGTGGCAGGAGTCATGTGGTGAGCTTTGAGTGAAATCCACCCACTAGACCTATGCAATGCACCAACCATTCCATTTACAAGCACGAACTTTGTACGAACTTGAAGTGTCCAATTTTGTTGACCAATTGATTACGGATCAAGGCCACAACTTGGTCAACATCATAATATGGTGGGAGATGTCATTTGGTGAGTTTTGAGTGAAATCCAATCACTAGATCTATTCAATGCACCAACCAATCCATTTACGGCACGAACTTTACGAACTTGAAGTGTCAATTTCGTTGACCAATTGATTTCGGATCGAGCCCAAAACATAGGCAACATCATAATATGGTGGGAGGCGTCATTTGGTGAGTTTTCAATGAAATCCAATCACTAGATCTATGCAATGCATCAACCACTCCATTTACGGTGTTGTCCAAGTTTTGGGCTCGATCCGAAATCAATTGGTCAACGAAATAGGACCCTTCAAGTTCGTACGAAGTTCGTGCCGAAAATGGGGTGGTTGGTGCATTGCGTAGTTCTAGAGATTGGATTTCACTCAAAACTCACCAAATGACTCCTCCCACCATAATATGATGTTGACCAAGTTTTGGGCTCGATCCAAAATCAATTGGTCAACGAAATTGGACACTTCAAGTTCAGACACTTTTGACAGTAAATGGAGTGGTTGGTGGATTGCATATTTCGAGTGATTGGATTTCACTCAAAACTCACCAATTGACTCCTCACACCATATTACGATGTTGACCAAGTTTAGGGCTCGATCTGAAATCAATTGGTCAACGAAATTGGACCCTTCATGTTAAATGCGAAGTTGGTGCCGTTAATGGAGTGGTTGGTGAATTGCATAGATCTAGTGATTGGATTTCAATCAAAACTCACCAAATGTCTCCTCCCACCATATTATGATGTTGACCAAGTTTTGGGCCCGTTCGAAATCAATTGGTTAAAGAAATTGGACACTTCATGTTCGCACGAAGTTTGTGGCGTAAATGGAGTGGTTGGTGCACTGCATAGTTCTAGTGATTGGATTTCACTCAAAACTCACCGATTGACTCCCCACCATATTATGTTGTTGCCAAGTTTTGGATCAATCCGAATTCAATTGCTCAAAGAAATTGGACACTTCAAGTTCTTACGGTTCGTGCCGTAAATGGCGTGGTTGGTGCATTGCATAGTTCTATTGATTGGATTTCACTGAAAACTCACCAAATGACTACTTCCATCGAATTATGATGTTGACAAAGTTTTGGGCTCGATCCGAAATCAATTGGTCAAAGAAATTGAACATTTCAAGTTCGTACGAAGTTGGTGCCGTAAATGGAGTGGTTTGTGCGTTGCATAGTTACAGTGATTGGATTTCACTCAAAACTTACCAAATGACTCCTCCCACAATATTATGACGTTGACCATGTTTTGGGCTCGATCCAAAATGGATTGGTCAACGAAATTGGACACTACATGTTTGTACGAAGTTTGTGCCGTAAATGGACTGGTTGGTGCATTGCAGAGCTCTAGTGATTGGATTTCGCTCAAAACTCACCAAATGACTCCTCCCACAATATTATGACGTTGTCCAAGTTTTGGGCTCGATTCGAAATCAATTGGTCAACGTAATTGGACACTTCAAGTTCGTATTAATTTATGACCGTAAGTGGAGCGGCTGTTGAATTGCATAGTTCTTGAAATTGGATTTCACTCAAAACTCAACAAATGACTCCTCCCACCATCTGATGATGTCGTCCAAGTTTTGGGTTTGATTCGAAATCAATTGGTCAAAGAAATAGGACACATCAAGTTCGAACGAAGTTGGTGCTGTAAATGGAGTGGTTGGTGCATTGCATAGTTTAAGTGATTGGATTTCACTCAAAACTTACCAAATGACTCCTCCCACAATATTATGACGTTGAACAAGTTTTGGGCTCGATCCGAAATCAATTGGTCAGCGAAATTGACACTTCAAGTTTGTACCAATTTCTGATCGTAAATGGAGTAGTTCGTGCGCTGCACAGTTCAGGATCGATCTGATATCATTCGTACGAAGTTGGTGTCGTAAATGGAATGGTTGGTGCATTGTATTTTTCTAATGATTGTATTTCACTCAAAACTAACCAAATGATTCCTCCCACCATATTATGATGGTTACCAAGTTTGTACGAAGTTCGTGCCGTAAATGGAGTGGTTGGTGCATTGCATAGTTCTAGTGATTGGATTTCACCCAAAACTCACCAAATGACTCCTCCCATGATATGATGATGTTGATCAAGTTTTAGGCTCGATCCGTAATCAATTGGTCAGCGCAATTGGACACTTCAAGTTCGTATTAATTTATGACCGTAAGTGGAGTGGTTGGTGCATTGCATAGTTCTTGTGGTTGGACTTCACTGAAAACTCATCAAATGACTCCTCCCACCATATTATGATGTTGACCAAGTTTTGGGCTCGATCTAAAATCAATTGGTTAAAGAAATTGGACACTTCATGTTCGTACCATATTAATTTATGACCGTAAGTGGAGTGGTTGGTGCATTGCATAGTTCTTGTGGTTGGACTTCACTGAAAACTCATCAAATGACTCCTCCCACCAGAATATGATGTTGACCAAGTTTTGGGCTCGATCCGAAATCAATTGGTCAAAAAATTGCACACTTCAAGTACGTACGAAGGTCGTGCTGTTAATGGAGTGGTTCGTGCATTGCGTAGTTCTAGTGATTGAATTTCACTCAAAACAAACCAAATGACACCTCCCACCATATTATGATGTTTACCAAGTTTTGGGGGCGATTCGAAATCAATTGGTCAATGAAATTGGACACTTCAAGTTCGTACGAAATTCGTGCCGTAAATGGCGTGGTTGGTGCAATGCATCGTTCATCATATTATGATGTTGACCAAGTTTTGGGCTCGATCCGATATCAATTGGTTAACGAAATTGGACACTTCAAGTTCGTACTAATTTCTGACCATAAATGGAGTAGTTGGTGCATTGCATAGTTCTGGTGATTGAATTTCACTCAAAACTCACGAAATAACTCCTCCCACTATATTATGATGTTGACTAAGTTTTGGGCTCGATCCGAACTCAATTGGTCAAAGAAAGTGGACACTTCAAGTTCATACGAAGTTCGTGTCGTAAATGGCGTGGTTCTTGCATTGCATTGTTCTAGTGATTGGATTTCACATAAAACTGACCAAATGACTCCTCCCACCATATTATGCTGTTGTCCAAGTTTTGGGCTCGATCCGAAATCAATTGGTCAACGAAATTAGACACTTAAAGTTCATACTAACTTCTGACCGTAAAATGGAGTAGTTGGTGCATTGCATAGTTCTAGTGATTGGATTTGACTCAAAACCCACGAAATGACTGCTCCCACCATATTATGATGGTTACCAAGTTTTGGGCTCGTCGGAACCCACGAAATGACTGCTCCCACCATATTATGATGGTTACCAAGTTTTGGGCTCGATCCGAAGTCAATTGGTCAAATAAATTGGACACTTCAAGTTCGCACGAAGTTGGTGCCATAAGTGGCGTGGTTGGTGCATTGAAGTTCTCGTGACTGGATTTCACTCAAAACTTACCAAATGAGTCCTCCCATCATATTATGATGTTGACCAAGTTTTGGGCTCGATCCGAAATCAATTTGTCAACGAAATTGGACACTTCAACTTCGTACGAACTTGGTGTCATAAATGGCGTGGTCGGTGCATTGCATTGTTCGGGTGATTGGATTTCACTCGAAACTTACCAAATGACTCCTCCCATCATATTATGATGTTGACCATGTTTTAGGCTCGATCCGAAATCAATTGGTCAAAGAAATTGGGCAATTCAAGTACGTACGAAGTTGGTGCCGTAAATGGAGTGGTTGGTGCATTTCGAAGTTCTAGTGATTGGATTTCACTCAAAACTCAAAAATTGACCCCTCCCACCATATTATGATGTTGACCAAGTTTTGGGCTCGATCCTAAATCAATTGGTCAAAAAATTGCACACTTCAAGTACGTACGAAGGTCGTGCCGTAAATCTTGTTGCATTGCATAGTTCCAGGGATTGTATTTCACTCAAAACTGACCAAATGACTCCTCCCACCATATTATGCTGTTGTCCAAGTTTTGGGCTCGATCCAAAATAAATTGGTCTACGAAATTAGACACTTCTAGTTCGTTCGAAGTTGGTGCCATAAGTGACGTGGTTGGTGCATTGCATTGTTCTAGTGATTTGATTTCAATCAAAACTTACCAAATGAGTCCTTCGATCATATTATGATGTTGACCAAGTTTTGGGCTCGATCCGAAATCAATTGGTCAAAGAAATTGGACACTTCAAGTTCGTACGAAGGTCGTGCCGTTAATGGAGTGGTTGGTGCATTGCGTGGTTCTAGTGATTGGATTTCACTCAAAACTCAAATATTGACTCCTCCCACCATGTTATGATGTTTACCAAGTTTTGGGCTCGATCCGAAATCAATTGGTCGAAAAATTGCACACTTCAAGTTCGTACGATGTTAGTGCCGTAAATGGAGTTGTTGGTGCATTGCATTACTCTAGCGATTGGATTTCACTCAACACTTACTAAATTACTCCTCCAATCTTATTATGATGGTGAACAAGTTTTGGGCAAGATCCGAAATCAATTGGTCAAAAAATTGCACACTTCAAGTTCGTACGAAGGTCGTGCCGTAAATGGAGTGGTTGGTGCATTGCATAGTTCCAGGGATTCTATTTCACTCAAAACTGACCAAATGACTCCTCCCACCATATTATGCTGTTGTCCAAGTTTTGGGCTCGATCCGAAATCAATTGGTCAACGAAATTTGACACTTAAAGTTCATACTAATTTCTGACCGTAAATGGACTAGTTGGTGCATTGCATAGTTCTAGTGATTGGATTTCACTCAAAACTCACGAAATGACTCCTCCCAACATATTATGCTGTTGTCCAAGTTTTGGGCTCCATCCGAAATCAATTGGTCAACGAAATTAGACACTTCAAGTTCGTTCGAAGTTGGTGCTATAAGTGGAGTGGTTGGTGCATTGCATTGTTCTAGTGATTTGATTTCACTCAAAACTTACCAAATGAGTCCTTCCATCATATTATGATGTTGACCTAGTTTTGGGCTGATCCGAAATCAATTGGTCAAACAAATTGGACACTTCAAGTTGGTACGAAGTTTGTGCCGTAAATGGCGTGGTTGGTGTTTTGCATTGTTCTAGTGATTGGAGTTCACTAAAAACTTAACAAATGACTCCACCCATCATATTATGAAGTTGACTGAGTTTTGGGCTCGATCCAAAATTAATTGGTCAAAGAAATTGGACACTTCAAGTTCATACGAAGTTGGTACCGTAAATGGAGTGGTTGGTGCATTGCATAGTTCTAGTGATTGTATTTCACTCAATTGGGCTCGATCCGAAATCAATTGGTCAAAGAAATTGGACACTTCATGTTCGCACGAAGTCTGACCCGTAAATGGCGTGGTTGGTGCTTTGCATTGTTCTAGTGATTGGATTTCCCTAAAAACTTTACAAACGACTCCTCCCATCATATTATGAAGTTGACAGAGTTTTGGGCTCCATCCAAAATAAATTGGTCAAAGAAATTGGACACTTCAAGTTCGTGACGAAGTTGGTGCCATAGGTGGCGTGGTTGGTGCATTGCATTGTTTTAGAGATTGGATTTCACTCAAAACTTACCAAATGAGTCCTCCCATCATATTATGATGTTGACCAGGTTTTGGGCTCGATCCGAAATCAATTGGTCAAAGAAATTGGACACTTCAAATTCATACGAAGTTTGTGCCGTAAATGGCGTGGTTGGTGCTTTGCATAGTTCCAGTGATTGTATTTCACTAAAAACTTAACAAATGACTCCTCCCATCATATTGTGATGTTGACCATGTTTTGGGCTCGATCCGAAATCAATTGGTCAACGAAATTGGACACTTCAAGTTCGTACTAATTTCCGACCGTAAATGGAGTTGTTGGATTTCAACCAAAACTCACGAACTGAATCCTCCAAAAATATTATAATTTTGACCAAGTTTTGGGATCGATCCGAAATCCATTGGTCAAATAAATTGGACACTTCAAGTTCGTACGAAGTTGGTGCCGTAAATGGCGTGGTTGGTGCATTGCATTGTTCTAGTGATTGGATTTCAGCCAAAACTTACCAAATGCCTCCTCCCATCATATTATGATGTTGTCCTAGTTTTGGGCTCGATTTGAAATCAATTGGTCAACGAAATTGGACACTTCAAGTTCGTACGACGTTGGTGTAGTAAATGGCGTGGTTGGTACATTGCATTGTTCTAGTGATTGGATTTCACTCCAAACTTACCAAATGACTCCTCCCATAATATTATGTTTTGACCAAGTTTTGAGCTCGATCCGAAATCAATTGGTCAAAGAAATTGGACACTTCCAGTTCGTACGAAGTTCGTGCCATAAATGGAGTGGTTGGTACATTGCATTGTTCTAGTGATTGGATTTCACTCAAAACTCACGAACTGGATCCTTCCACCATATTATAATGTTGATCAAGTTTTGGGCTCGATCCGAAATCAATTGGTCAAAGAAATTGAAGACTTCAAGTTCCTGGTTTTGGGCTCGATCCGAAGTCAATTGGTCAACGAAATTAGACACTTCAAGTTCGTACGACGTTGGTGCAGTAAATGGCGTCGTTCGTGCATTGCATTTTTCTAGTGATTGGATTTCACTCAAAACTTACCAAATGAGTCCTCCCATCATATTATGATGTTGACCAAGTTTTGGGCTCGATCCGAAATCAATTGGTCAATGAAATTTGACACTTCAACTTCGTACGACGTTGGTGCAATAAATGGCGTGGTTGGTGCATTGCATTGTTCTAGTGATTGGATTTCTCTCAAAACTTACCAAAAGATTCCTCCCACGAAATTATGTTGTTGACCAAGTTTTGGGCTCAATCCGAAATCAATTGTTCAAAGAAATTGCACACTTCAAGTTCGTACGAAGTTTGTGCCGTAAATGGCATGGTTGGTGCATTGCATTGTTCTAGTGATTGGATTTCCCTCAAAACTTACCAAATAACTCCTCCCATCATATTATGAAGTTGACCAAGTTTTTGGCTCGATCCGAAATCAATTGGTCAAAGAAATTGGACACTTCAAGTTTGTACGAAGTTGGTGCCGTAAGTGGCGTGGTTGGTGCATTGCATTGTTCTAGTGATTGGATTTCACTCAAAACTGACCAAATTACTCCTCCCACTATATTATGATGCTTTCCAAGTTTTAGGCTCGATTCGAAATCAAATTAGTCAATGAAATCGGACACTTCAAGTTCGTACTAATTTCTGAAAATAAATGGAGTAGTTGGTGCATTGCATAATTCTAGTGATTGGATTTCACTCAAAACTCACGAAATGACTCCTCCCACGATATTATGATGTTGACCAAGTTTTGGGCGCCATCCGAAATGAATTGTTCAAAGAAATTGGACACTTCAAGTTCATACGAAGTTGATGCCGTAAATGGCGAGGTTGAAACTTACCAAATGACTCCTCCCATCATATTATGATGTTCACCAAGTTTTGGGCTCGATCCGAAGTAAATTGGTAAAAGAAATTGGACACTTTAAGTTCGTACGAAGTTCGTTCCGTAAATGGAGTGGTTGGTGCATTGCATAGTTCTAGTGTTTGTTTTTCAATCAAAACTCACGAATTGACTGCTCCCACCATATTATCATGTTGACCAAGTTTTGGGCTCGATCCGAAATCAATTGGTCAAAGAAATTGGACACTTCAAGTTCGTGCCGACAATGGATTGGTTGGTGCATTGCCTAGTTCTAGTGATCGGATTTCACTCAAAACTCATGAAATGACTCCTCCCACCATATTATGATGTGCCCAAGTTTTGGGCTCGATCTGAAATTAATTGGTCAAAGAAATTGGACACTTCAAGTTCGTGCCGTAAATGGCGTGGTTGGTGCATTACATAGTTCTATTGATTGGATTTCACCCAGAACACACAAAATGACTCGTCCCACCATATTATGATGTTGACCAAGTCCTGGTCTCGATCCGAAGTCAAATGGTCAAAGAAATTGGGCACTTCAAGTCGTACGAAGGTCGTGCCGTAAATGGAGTGGTTAGGGCATTGGATAGTTCTAGTGATAGGATTTAACTGAAAACTCGCCAAATGACTCCTCTCACCATATTATGATGTTGACAAAGTCTTGGGATCGATCCAATATAAATTGGTCAAAGAAATTGGACACTTTAAGTTCGTACGAATTTCGTGCCGTAAATGGCGTGCTTGGTGCATTGCATAGTTCTATTGATTGGATTTCACTCAAAACACACCAAATGACTCTTCCCACCATATTATGATGTTGACCAGGACTTGGGCTCGATCCGTAGTCAATTGGTCAAAGAAATTGGGCACTTCAAGTTCGAACGAAGTTTGTGACATAAATGGAGTGGTTGGTGCATTGCATAGTTCTAATGATTGGATTTCACTCAAAACTCACCAAATGACTCCACCCACCATATTATGATGTTGACCAAGTTTGGGCTCGATCGAAAATCAATTGCTCAACGTAATTGGACACTTCAAGTTTGTACGAAGTTCCTGGCGTAAATGGAGTGGTTGGAGCATTGCGTAGTTCTAGTGATTGGATTTCACTAAAAACTCACCAAATGACTCCTCCCACCATATTATGATGTTGACTAGGGCTCATCATTTGGCCTGCGGGCTCATGGGCCGATGGGGGCCCGCCTGGCCCGGCCCGTTTTGGGCTTTGGGATGGCCCGGCCCGCAATGGGATGGCCCGGCCCGCAATGGGATGGCCCGGCCCGCAATGGGCTGGGCTATGCTTGGGCTTGGATGTCTGAAGCCCAGCCCAGCCCATAGGCCCGGCCCGATTAAGCCCAAGAAAGCCCCGCCCGTCCTGCCCACAAAAGCCCGACCTGTTAGGCCCGCATACATATATAATTATTTATAAATAAGTGTTTAGGATTTGTGGTTTGATGTGAATTTTGTCTCTGGAAAAAAAAAAGCTTGTGCATCAAAGTTAAGTAGCTTTGGAAGATGAAAACATACCCCCTATTGATAATTAGCATTTGGTTACATTCAAGCGTTAGAATTATATTACTTGTTTGAAAACGTAGTGTTTGTTTCCACTGAATTCTACTCATTTTGTATCCATTTTTGACATTTCGTTGGCTTTGTGTTCTTAATTTTTCCGTGCTAAATCCAACCATATAAAGAACACAAAATTTGGATAAACGGTTGAAAAGTTATCGGTAAAAAACTGAACAGATGTCGAAACTGAAAAATTCTGCCTAAAACATGATAAACTGGTGATAGAGTGGCGAAACAGTGGCGATACAATGGTGATAAACGGGTGATAAAAAAGGCTGTTTGTGTTTATTTTGGGTTTTTTGTTTTGTTTTGTTTCATTTCTTTTACTTCTCTTTACTCATTCCTAGTTTATAATTGAATGTTTAGCACATTAATTTGTATTAATTATTAATACAACAATTATATATATCAAGAATAAGATGAACATCATATCATATCACCAAATATAATCGAGCTTTTCTTGAATCCATCACCAAGTATTTTCACATTTATTCATACCATCCGTTTTTAAAAAATATTTAATTATGTTTCTTTCTCCTCTTCTTCTTCTTCTTTTTGAATGAAGTAGGCCCATTTCAGCCCGGCCCGGCCCGATGGGCTTTCTCAAGCCCAGGTCATGGGTAGCCCATGGACTTTGATTTTCCTATAAAAACCCAGCCCTACCCGGCCCGTTATTTTCTCTCTCCTCCTTAAAGCCCTGCCCGGCCTGGCCCATTGACGAGCCCTGATGTTGACAAAGTTTTAGGCTCGATCCGAAATCAATTGGTGAAAGAAATTAGACACTTCAAGTTCGTACGAAGTTTGTTCCGTAAATGGAGTGGTTGGTGCACTGCGTAGTTCTAGAGATATGATTTCACTCAAAACTCACCAAATGACTCCTCCCACCAAATTATGATGTTTACCAAGTTTTGGGCTCGATCCGAAATAAATTGATCAAAGAAATTGGACACTTCAAGTTTGTACGAAATTCGTGCCGTAAATGGAGTGGTTGGTGAATTGCATAGTTCCAGTCATTGGATTTCACTCAAAACTTACCAAATGACTCCTCCCACCATATTATGACGTTGGCCAAGTTTTGGGCTTGATCCGAAATCAATTGGTCAACGAAATTGGACAGTTGAAGTTCGTACTAATTTCGGACTGTAAATGGAGTAGTTGGTGCATTGCATAGTTCTAGTGATTGGATTTCACTCAAAACTCACGAAATGACTCCGCCCACCATATTATGATGTTGACCAAGTTTTGGGCTCGATCCGAAATCAATTGGTCAAAGAAATTGGACACTTCAAGTTTGTAGGAAGTTCATGCCGTAAATGGAGTGGTTGGGATAGTTCCAATAATTGGATTTTAGTTAAAACTCCCCAAATGACTCCTCCCACCATATTTTGATGTTGCCCATGTTTTGGGCTCGATCCGAAATCAATTGGTCAAAGAAATTGGACACTTCAAGTTCGTAGGAAGTTCGTGCCGTGAATGGAGTGGTTGGTGCATTGCATAGTTCTGGTGATTGGATTTCACTCCAAACTCACCAAACAACTCCTCCCACCATATTATGTTGTTGACCCAGTTTTGGGCTCGATCCGAAATCTATTGGTCAAAGAAATTGGACACTTCAAGTTCGAACGAAGTTCGTGCCGTAAAAGGAGTGGTTGGTGCATTGCATAGTTCCAGTGATTGGATTGAACTCAAAACTCACCAAATGACTCCTCCCACCATACTATGATGTTGCCCAAGTTTTGGGCTCGATCCGAAATCAATTGGTCAAAGAAATTGGACACTTCAAGTTCATACGAAGTTCGTGCCATAAACGGCGTGGTTGGTGCATTGCATAGTTCTAGTGATTGGATTTCACTCAAAACTCACCAAATGACTCCTCGCACCATATGATGATGTTGATCAAGTTTTGGGCTCGATCCGAAGTCAATTGATCATAGAAATTGGACACTTAAAGTTTGAACGAAGTTCGTGCCGTAAATGGAGTGGCTGGTGCATTTCGTAGTTCTAGTGATTGGATTTCACTCAAAACTCACCAAATGACTCCTCCCATCATATTATGATGTTGACCAAGTTTTGGGCTCGATCCAATGTCAATTGGTCAAAGAAATTGGACACTTCAAGTTTGTACGAAGTTGGTGCCGTAAGTGGCGTGGTTGGTGCATTGCATCGTTCTAGTGATTGGATAATAGGTCCCGTCCCAAATTCCACTTTGGAATCCAAGCCATACTCTGTGCGTGTCTGACACCTAGCAGGTGCTGAGCACGATTAACCTAATTGCCCTTTTTGACCAAAACTGAAAGAAATCTTTTTTAACGTTCGACTTCTGCTGAAAATTCGGCAGAGTGTCCCCTGTAAAATGGACAATTCCCCATTTATTCCACCTGTAAAACAAACAGTTTAATATTCTCAAGTGTTCAGCATGCAAAAGTTATAAACACACTTAACTAAAAGCAATTTGTCTGAATGGCATACGGCCTTACGAACGACCCGGTCCACAAACTTCTCAACAATTCAATCTTCGATTATCAACCATGGAAAACATCAATTCTCAATTTAACAATTCGACAACAAAGTCATCATTTTATGCCATCTTATATTATCCCAACAAGAATCCCAATCATTGTCATTAAATGAAGAAATCAGATAATTAGAATTCATCAACAACCAAGACATATAATTCAACAATCAATCGGGCCTTGAGCCCGCACATAAATCCAGATTGAAATCAATTAAGATGTTAAGTAGATCTCAACTCAACTCCAACACAACTTACATAATATCCTCTTTCGTGGCTGCACCTAGATTAATCTAGGCTGCCTACGTACCCTCCTTGAGGGATCAAGCCACACGTAGCTCTTCCTACTGAAACATGTACCAATTGTATATTATACACTCTTCAAAAACCCAACCATAAAATCTAGAATCCTTATTTACCCTGATTTCAACAAGTTATATAGTTGATTATCTTACAGGAAATTACATACTTATCTATTCAATTAATTTATAACTATCCAACGCAACAATCGAGATAACCAACCCTTTACCGAGAAAGCCATACCTGCAACCATTTGCACATTGCATGCATTCTATATTGCCAGCCAAGGGGTATATCATTAATCCGAAGGCAACTAGGGAAGGGAAGCGGCTAACCACCTGTGTAGATAAATCAGGCGGTGGTTAGGGATCCTGAGCCACCTGTGCAGAAAAATTGAGCAGGTGGCAAATAATATCATCCCGACTGTACCAATGTATCCATTTCACCTAGCAGGACTCGTGGATATAAACTCATCCTGAGAACGCTAATAATCTGTCAATTTCAATATAAACCGTCAATTCCATTTCCTCGCAAGATTCGGCGACACAAAGTCAACCCGAGCCGCGTCCTCGCAGAACTTAGGAGACATATAGTCAACCCAAGCCGCGTCCTCGCAAGACTCAGGGGACATATAGTCAAACCTGAGCCGCGTCCTCGCTCCTCACGGTTCGGGCGTCCCCGAGACACGTGGGGCGTAATGTCACAATAATACAAAATAATAAATAATTCTGCTAATAATAATAATAAATAACTCTTACAAATCCTATACTTAGATATTAGTAAATAAAACCCCAAATCCTTTATGATATTCCAAAAACAACCGTACCGACTTTATATAAACCGAAAACCAATGCTTGGAAAATAAAGATCAATTAATTAAAATCACATGCTTGGAAAATAAACCCATAAACTCTTATCTATTTCAAAACATACAATTCACAACATTCACAAGTCTTAGAGCCTTTCTCAAGTTTAAAAAAGTTTACTAGAGACCCGAAACTCAAAAGCAATAAAGTCCCAAAAAGTCAACCCGGGACCTCGTGGGGTTCATGACCTCAAAGGTTCCAATTTCCTAGGACACATGTCCCAAAACTTTGGTCTCGATCGGACGGTCGAATTGCTCACAATGGCACGATCGGACTATTTGATGGTTTTCCGTAACCCTAACCCTAGGATTGGCATTTTCGGAGTATCCGGGACTCCGATTCACGATCCGTCGAATCCTACACGATCCTAAAAATACAAGGAACGACATACTAAGAATTGGAACCGATCCAACGGTCCAAACACACTGAACCCGGATAACGCGCAATAGGCGTAACTCCGTTCTACTGTCACACGAACTCCAAAATGAAATCCGAGCACGCCTACGTGCTCGTGACGACATAAGGATAATTTAGGAATAAAGATTGACAGCTAAAAGTGTGTCTACGCGTGGGAACACGCGCTGGCAGTTTCGGTAGTTCAAAAAGCGATAATTTCATCACTCGAACAAACTCCAAACCAAGAGCTGTCCTTCCACCTACAACAAGTTCTCGACCTCCCGAACACTTTCTTCAACTACGGGAAAGTCCATTTCGGACCGTAAGTGAGTCAAAACTAAAACTCAAAACCGGCTGAAAACTTAATTCGAATGTTGGGTTACCTACGCTACGAATTTGGGTTACCTACGCTACGAAAACTTAATTCGAATTTCGGACCCTAAGTGGTTCAACACCTACCCAACAGGTAGCTAGAGCATGAAAAATAGGTGAGCATTACCTTAATCGTCCGATTTGGTGGCCGGAGGAGGGAGAATGTGCTCCTGAAAGTTCGTGTGAAAACCGGCCGGATTTCGCGAAAATCCGGAGACTGGAGCGGCTGTTCGTGGCGGGGGTGGCTTGGGCTTGGGCGGCGGAGGTGCCACGGACCGATTGGAGGTGGTCCGATGAGGTGTGGTGGCGCGAGGCGGTGGTTATGGTGGTGAGAAGGTGGAGCTGCGGGAAGAAAAAAAACAAGGGGAAGGGGGTATCGCACGCAGGGAGAGAGAGAGGTTTCTGTTTTTAAAATGTTTTGACATGCGAAATTACCTTTTTGCCCCTAGCACATTTTTAACCCTATAATCTTTTATATAACTCCGATTCGAGACCACAATATACCCACGAACTCGTATCAACGACCCCGACGTAACGGTGTGGCTCACTTCCCCTTCAATTTATTTTCTTTATTTAGTCAACACAACATAATTATTTAGTTTTGCAGCGTATCACGATCCAACTTCCCATTTTTAGTGTCATGTTCGTACGAAGTTGGTGCCATAAATGAAGTTGTTGGTGCATTGCATAGTTCTAGTGATTGGATTTCACTCAAAACTCACGAAATGACTCCTCTCACCATATTATGATGTTGACCAAGTTTTGGGCTCAATCCGAAATCAATTGGTGAAAGAAATTGGACACTTCAAGTTCGTAAGAAGTTCGTGCCGTAAATGGAGTGGTTGGTGCATTGCATAGTTCCAGTAAATGAATTTCACTCAAAACTTACCAAATGACTCCTGCCAACATATTATGATGTTGACCAAGTTTTGGGCTCGATCCGAAATCAATTGGTCAATCAAATTGGACAGTTCAAGTTCGTACTAATTTCTGACCGTAAATGGAGTAGTTGGTGCATTGCATTGTTCTAGTGATTGGATTTCACTCAAACCTCACGAAATGACTCCGCCCACCATATTATGATGTTGTCCAAGTTTTGGGCTCCATACGAAATCAATTGGTCAAAGAAATTGAACACTTCAAGTTCGTACGAAGTTAGTGACGTAAATGGTGTGGTTGGTGCATTGCATTGTTCTAGTGATTGGATTTCACTCAAAACATACCAAATGACACCTCCCATCATATTATGATGTTGACCACATTTTGGGCTCGATCCGAAATCAATTGGTCGAAGAAATTGGACTATTCAAGTTCGTACAAAGTTGGTACCATAAATTGCGTGGCTGCTGCATTGCCTAGTTCTAGAGATTGGATTTCACTCAAAACTCACGAAGGGAATCCTCCCACCATATTATGATGTTGACCAAGTTTTGGGCTCGATCCGAAGTCAATTGGTCAAAGAAATTGGACACTTCAAGTTCGTATGAAGTTCGTGACGTAAATGCAGTGGTTGGTGCATTGCATATTACAAGGGATGGGATTTCACTCAAAACTTACCAAATTACTCCTCGCACCATATTATGATGTTGTCCAAGTTTTGGGCTCGATCCCAAATCAATTGGTCAACGAAATTGGACACTTTAAGTTCGTACTAATCTCTGACCGTAAATGGAGTAGTTGGTGCACTGCATAGTTCTAGTGATTGGATTTCACTCAAAACTCACAAAATGACTCCTCCCACCAAATATGATGTTGACCAAGTTTTGGGCTCTATCCGAAATCAATTGGTCAAAGAAATTGGACACTTCAAGTTCGTACGAAGTTGGTGCCGTAAATGGCGTGGTTGGTGCATTGCAAAGTTCCAGTGATTGGATTTCTCTCAAAACTTACCAAATGACTCCTCCCACCATATTATGATGTTGACCAAGTTTTGGGCTTGATCTGAATTCAATGGTCAAAGAAAAGGGAAACTTCATGTTCGTACGAAAGTCGTACTGTACACGGAGTGGTTGTAGTATTGCATTGTTCTAGTGATTAGATTTCACTCCAAACTCACCAAATGACTCCTCCAACAATATTATGATGTTGCCGAAGTTTTGGCCTCGATCCGAAATCAATTGGTCAAAGAAAAGGGACACTTCATGTTCGTACGAAGTTCGTATTGTACACGAAGTGGTTGTAGGATTGCATCGTTCTTGTGATTGGATTTCACTCTAAACTCAACAAATGACTCCTCCCACAATATTATGATGTTGCCCAAGTTTTGGGCTTGATCTTAAATCAATTGGTCAAATAAATTGGACACTTCAAGTTCGTACCGTAAATGGAGTGGTTGGTGCATTGCATAGTTCTAGTGATTGGATTTCACTCTAAACCCACCAAATGACTCCTCCCACCAAACTCCCAGAATGACTCCGCCTACCATATTATGATGTTGCCCAAGATTTGTGCTCGTTCCGAAATCAATTGGTTAAAGAAATTGGATACTTCAAGTTGGTACGAAGTTCGTACATTTCATGGAGTGGTTGTAGGACTACATATAGTTCTAGTGATTGGATTTCACTCAAAATGCCCCAAATGACTCCTCCCACCATATTATGATGTTGCCCAGGATTTGGGCTCGATCCAAAATCAATTGGTTAAAGAAATTGGATACTTCAAGTTGGTACGAAGTTCGTACAATTCATGGAGTGGTTGTAGGACTTCATAGTTCTAGTGACTTGATTTCACACAAAACTCAGCAAATGACTCCGCTCACCATATTATGATGTTGCCCAAGATTTCGGCTCAATCGAAATCAATTGGTTAAAGAAATTGGATACTTCAAGTTAGTACAAAGTTCGTACATTTCGTGGAGTGATTGTAGGACTTCATAGTTCTAGTGACTAGATTTCACTCAAAACTCACCAAATGACTCCTCCCACCATTTTATGATGTTCCCCAAGTTTTGGGCTCGATACGAAATCAATTGGTCAAAGAAATTGGATACTTCAAGTACGTACGAAGTTTGTACCTTTCAGGGAGTGATTGAAGGATTGCATAGTTCTAGTGAATGGATTTCATTTAAAACCCACCAAATGTCTCCTCCCACCATAATATGATGTTGCCCAAGTTTTGGGGTCGATCTGAAATCAATTGGTCAAAGAAATTGGACACTTCAAGTTAGTACGAAGTTCGTACCATAAATGGAGTGGTTGGTGTATTGCATAGTTCTAGTGATTGGATTTTACTCAAAATTCACCAAATGACTCCTCCCACCTTATTAATTTGTCGCCCATGTTTGGTGCTCGATCCGAAATCAATTGGTCAAAGAAAAGGGACAATTCATGTTAAATGCGAAGTTCATACTGTTGATGGAGTGGTTGTATCGCGTTGTTCTAGTGATTAGATTTCACTCAAAACTCACCAAATGACTCCTCCCACCATATTATCATGTTGCTCAAGATTTGGGCTCGATCCGAAATCATTTGGTTAAAGAAATTGGATACTTCAAGTTCGTACGAATGTCGTACTTTTCATGGAGTGGTTGAAGGATTGCATAGTTCTAGTGACTGGATTTCACTCATAACTCACCAAATGACTCCTCCCACCATATTATCATGTTGCCCAAGTTTTGGGCTCGATCCGAAATCAATTGGCCAAAGAAAATGGACACCTCATGTTCGTACGAAGTTCGTATTGAACATGGAGTTGTTGTAGTGGTGCATTTGTTAACTCGGAAGTGTACGAGCCAATTAGTAGTATAGCAAGACGAGTACGAGGTCGTACCCACGAGGACTGAGAAGTTAAAATTAGTTATGTACTTAGATTACCTAAGTCAAGGGCATTCCATTCACCATAACAATCCAATTCTAGGTTATAAGGATTCAAGTGACAAGTCTAATTCAGATTCAAAGATTGATTCTAGCTAAAGTATGATTAAGTCATGGTGTTTGATCCTAACCTTGTATTTCCAATTCCCTAATTAAGCCCTTATTGTCGAAATTAAATCAAGCATTAGAAATCCATTAAGCATAGAAGAATGTTTTAAACAACCAAGCATGTATCTAATCCCTATTGGCGAATGTCCATACATACTCATCTTATTCATAGTTCAATTAGAATTAAGGCATGTGGTGTCTACAATTCCAACCAAAATACAGAAATCTCAATGGTAGCTAGGCATTCAGATTAGCATATAGGCAAGTAGGCATAATGAAGAAGAACATGAATCACACTTGAAACTAGAAATTTATAAACCTAGAATATTCATGTTAGGTTACATCGAAGCCCTAGTTATGGATTTAGCTACTCATGATAGGAAAGAAACTTAAACAGAAATGAGAATGCAACAAGAGTAGAAAAACCCTTTTCTGAAGTTCTTGTGGTGTCCAATGGTTCTCCAAGAGCTTCTCCACGCCTAATGCTTTTCCAAGAGCTTCCCCACCTCTAGAAGGATGTATGAAGGTTAAGGAGGAGATTTGGGATGAGTTTGGAGGACTGGTGATGGTTGAGAAAGAGGAAATTCTTCGGTTAATGGAAGGAAGGGTTGTTGTTAACTTGCAAGTGCACGGGCCATTGGATAGTATAGCATGTGTAGGTACGAGGTCGATCCCACGAGGATTGATGATAGATTGATTCAATTTGATTCCCTGCACAAAACAGAAATGAAAATAAAATAAATAAAACAAGAAAGAAAGAAAAGAAATTAACTCAAGCAAATTAGTTACCAAGTTCAATTTAAATTCACAGATTGATTCTAGCTAAAGTATGATTAAGCCATGGTGTCTGGTCCTAACCTTGTATTCCTAATTCCCTAATTAGATCCTTGTTGTCGAACCTAAATTAAGCATTAGAAATCCATTAAGCAAAGAAGAATGTTTTAAACAACCAAGCATGTATCTAATCCCTGTTGTCGAATGTCCATACATACTCTTCCTATTCATAGTTCAATTTGAATTAATGCATGGTGTCTACTCTAAATTCAAACCAAGATAGCTAACATCAAGTTTTAATGGTGATCAATCATTCAAACAAGCATATTAACTTATAAGCATAATGAATAAGAACAAGAACTATAATTGAAACTTGAAAATATAAACTAATTAAACTTGAAAACTTAAGAAAAGAATTTACATTACAATGAAAAATAAATTACAACTAAGAAAAACTTAAAGGAAAATTTAGCAAAAGGATTTTGTTACAACAATTGAGAACTAAAAAGGAAAACTAAGAGAATTTGAGGGAGAGAAGGAAGAGGAGCTCTAGAGAGATGTTTGAGGGCTCCCCCCCTTGGGGTGTGTTTACAAGCTTGGAGAAACTCACAATTTATAGGCCTAGGGGAAGTAAAAATCTGAATTAAGTATTGCTTCTACCTACAAAACTCACTTCACCAACTTACAACACTTAATTCACCAACTTTACCTAACACACAATTGCATTTGAAAACAATTCCTCTTGTCTTTAAGCTTAGTGTTGCAGCTCCCACTTCATCTTCTTTTACTTCATTTGGTTGCTGTAAAGCTCCACTCCAATTATAAGTATTGAATATGCTTCACCAAACTTTCCCACAATCAATAACATTTCATCATGCATATGTCATGCTTGACAATGCATTGCAGTCTTCTTTTGGGCTCGTTTTGGGCTTGTTTCTCAATTCTGAAAAATCAGGAAAAATATGGATCTTGAAGCACTTTGAATTATCTTTCCAAGCATATGCAGCCCAGCTTAAGGAAAAATCGGAAAGACCTTCAAATGTGATTTTTGGCCCAGTAACGCAGATGCTGCCGATTTTGACCTTAAGCTGCCAAAACTTGTATAACTTTCTCTAGAAGACTCGGAATCATGAACCGTAAAATTCTTCAGAAACTAGACTTCCGTATCTTTCCAATGATGTATAGTTCATTATCTGGTTCTTCCTCAGAAAGTACAGTCCAATCCGTGAAGTTACAGACACCGTTTTGAGCTAACTTGTCTCCAAAATGCATTTAATGAGTCATAAGCTTATTACACTGAAACAAACACAAAATAGATTAAAAGCACAAGTTTAACTCAAAAACATAACCAAATCATAAGTTAGAAGGGTACAAAATGATACGTAATTATGCACCGATCAGTTGTAGGGACAGTTTTGGTGATTTGAGGCTGTTTAGAGTGTTGGGTTGATTTCTAGAGTGTTTGAGGTTGTGGGAATCTTTGAGGGTGATTTCTGAATGTGTTTGGGGAATTATGGGAGTGTGGAGGATGGAGTGAAAGATGTGTGTTATGGAATGAATGAATCAAAATGAGTTCTCAGACCTCTCTATATATAGGCACAAGGGATGGGTGAATCAGAATTAACAATCAATTCTCTTCTCTTTTGGCTATTGCAGATCCCACGTGACCCATGCTCCCACATGCAGCTCATGGATACTTTTCTGGCTTTGCGCCTCACCCATGCTCCCACATGCAACTCACCAAGAATCCCACCAGAAATCACATCACATGCACAGCTCATCATGACCAACCAACTTCATGGGCTCACGAATTGGGCTTCCCTTAAGCAACTGATGACATTGAGCCATCCATCTTCAAGTTTCGAATGTCAACTTCATGGGCTCACCAAGCAACTGATGACATTGGGCCAATCCAAGTTCGGAGGAAGGAGTTAAGGCTGAAACAAATTGCTAACTCCGTCTGCACGTTTTTGGACTATTTTGCACATTTGGGCCCCATTGCTCCCTAAAGCTCAACTAACTGAATGACAAACATAAAAGAGATTAAAAGCACAAGTTTAACTCAATAACATAACTAAATCATATGCAAGAAGGGTACAAAATGATATACAATTATGAACCGATCATGCATCGTTCTAGAGATTGGATTTCACTCAAAACTCACCAAATGACTCCTCCCACCATATTATGATGTTGCCCAAGATTTGGGCTCGATCTGAAATCAATTGGTTAAAGAAATCGGATACTTCAAGTTCGTACGAAGTTCGTAAATTTCATAGAGTGGTTGTAGGACTGTATAGTTCCAGTGACTGGATTTCATTCAAAACTCACCAAATGACTCCTCCCACTATATTACGATGTTGCCCAAGTTTTGGTCTCGAACGGAAATTAATTGGTCAAACAAATTGGTTACTTCAAGTTCGTACAATTCATGGAGTGTTTGTAGGATTGCAAAGTTCTAGTGATTAGATTTCACTCAAAACTCAGCAAATGAGTCCTCCCATCATATTATGATGTTGCCTAAGTTTTGGGCTCGATATGAAATCAATTGGTCAAAGAAATTATACACTTCATGTTCGTACCGTAAATGGAGTGGTCGGTGCATTGCATAGTTCTAGTGATTGGATTTCACTCAAAACCCACCAAATGACACCTCCCACCATATTATGTTGTTGCCCAAGTTTTGGGCTCGACCCAAAATCAATTGGTCAA
Source organism: Prunus padus (assembly GCA_024362665.1). Lineage (NCBI taxonomy): Eukaryota > Viridiplantae > Streptophyta > Magnoliopsida > Rosales > Rosaceae > Prunus > Prunus padus. The sequence continues at coordinate 24,589,133 of JANFAM010000012.1, forward strand.
GAAAAGGGACATTTCATGTTCGTACGAAGTTCATACTGTACACGGAGTGGTTGTAGGATTACATAGTTCTAGTGATTGGATTTCTCTCAAAACTAACCACATGACTCCTCCCACCATATTATGATGTTGCCCAAGTTTTGGGCTCCATCCGAAATCAATTGGCCAAAGAAATTGGACATTTCAAGTTTGCACGAAGTTCGTACCGTAAAAGGATTGGTTGGTGCATTGCATAGTTCTAGCGATTGAATTTCACTCAAAACTCCTCAAATGACTCCTCCCACCATATTATGTTGTTGCCCAAATTTTTTGCTCGATCCGAAATCAATTGGTCAAAAAATTGGACACTTCAGTCTGCATTTAAGCTCAGATCGTAAATGGAGTGGTTAGTGCATTGCAAAGTTATAGTGATTGGATTTCATTCAAAATGTCCCAAATGACTCCTCCCACCATATTATGAAGTTGCCCAAGTCTTGGGATCCATCCAAAATCAATTGGTCAAAGAAATTGGACACTTGAAGTTCGTACGAAGTTCGTATCGTAAATGAAGTGGTTGGTGTATTGCATAGTTCTAGTGATTGGATTTCACTCAAAACTCAACAAATGACTCCTTTCACCATATTATGTTGTTGCCCAATCTTGGGCTGGTTCCGAAATCAATTGGTCAAAGAAATTGGACACTTCAAGTTCGTACGAAGTTTGTACCATAAATGGAGTGGTTGGATTTCAATCGAAACTCACCAAATGACACCTCCCACACCATATTATGATGTTGCCCAAGTTTTTTGCTCGATCCGAAATCAATTGGTCAAAGAAATTGGACACTTCATGTTCGTATGAAGTTCGTACTGTAAATAGAGTGGTTGGTGCTTTACATAGTTCTAGTGATTGGATTTCATTCAAAACTCACCAAATGACTCCTCCCAACATACTATGATGTTGCCCAAGTCTTGGGCTCGATCCGAAATCAATTGGTCAAATAAATTGGATACTTCAAGTTCTTATGAAGTTTGTGCCTTTCATGGAGTGGATGTACGATTGCATAGTTCTAGTTATTGGATTTCACTCAAAACAAACCAAATGACTTCTCCAACCATATTACGATGTTGCCCAAGTTTTGGGCCCATTCCGAAATCAATTGGTCAAAGAAATTGGACACTTAAACTTCGTACGAAGTTCGTACGGTACACGGAGTGGTTGTAGGATCGCATAGCATAATATTGCCCAAGTTTTTTGCTAGATCCGAAACCAATTGGTCAAAGAAATTGGACACTTCAAGTTCGTACGAAGTTTGCACCGTAAATGGAGTGGTTGGTGCATTGCATAGTTCTAGTGATTGGATTTCACTCAAAACTCACCAAATGACTCCTCCCACCATATTACGGTGTTGCCCAAGGTTTGGGATCGATTCAAAATCAATTGGTCAAAGAAATTGCAAACTTCAAGTTCGTACCGTAAATGAAGTGGTTGGTGTATTGCATAGTTCTAAATTTCACTCAAAACTCACCAAATGAATCCCCCCCACCATATTATGATGTTGCCCAAGTTTTTTGCTCGTACAGTAAATGGAGTGGTAGGTGGATTGCGTTGTTCTAGTGATTGGATTTGATTAAAAAATCATCAAATGACTCCTCCCACCATTTTATGATGTTGCCCAACTCTTGGGCTCGATCTGAAATCGATTGGTCAAATAAATTGGACACTTCAAGTTCATACGAAGTTTGTACCTTTCACGGAGTGGTTGTCGGATTGCATAGTTCTAGTGATCGGATTTCACTCAAAACTCACCAAATGACTACTCCCACCATATTATGATGTTGCCCAAGTTTTGTGCTCGATCTGAAATCAATTGGTCGAAGAAATTGGATACTTCAAGTTAAATGCGAAATTGCACCTTTCATGGAGTGGTTGTAAGATTGCATAGTTCTAGTGATTGGATTTCACCCAAAACTCACCGAATGACTCCTCCCACCTTTTTATGATGTTGCCCAAGATTTTTACTCGATCCGAAATTTATTGGTCAAAGAAATTGCACACTTCAAGTTCGTACGGTAAATGGAGTAGTTGATGCGTTGCATAGTTCTAGTGATTGGATTTCACTCAAAACTCACCAAATGACTCCTCCCACCATATTATGATGTTGCCCAAGTTGTGGGCCCGATCCGAAATCAATTGGTCAAAGAAATTGGAAACTTCCACTTCGTACCGTAAATGGAGTGGTTGGTGCATTGCGTAGTTCTAGATATTGTATTTCACTCAAAACTCACCAAATGACTACTCCCACCGTATTATGTTGTTACCTAAGTTTTGGGCTCGATCTGAAATCAATTGGCCAAAGAAATTGGATACTTCAAGTTCGTACGAAATTCGTACCTTTCATGGAGCGATTGTAGGATTGCATAATTCTGGTGATTGAATTTCCCTCAAAACTCACCAAATGACTACTCCCACCATATTATGAGGTTGCCCAAGTTTTTTGCTTGATTCGAAATCAATTGGTCAAGGAAATTGGAAACTTCCACTTCGTATCGTAAATGAAGTGGTCGGTGCATTGCATAGTTCTAGATATTGGATTTCACTCAAAACTCAACAAATGACTCCTCCCACCATATTTTGAAATCCAACCACTTGGATTTGCCCCATTGGTAGGGGTTAATAACCATGGTCAAACTATTCTTTTTGGTTGTGGGTTCTTGAGCAATGAGACCACTGAGTCTTTTCTTTGGTTGTTTGAGCAATTTAAGAAAGCTATGCCTGCTGGTCCATCTAAAATAATTATTACAGATCGGGATCCAACCATGGGAAATGCTATTTCACAAGATTTTTCAGGTGTGTTTCATAGATATTGCATTTGGCACATTTTGGATAAGTTTTCTCGAAAGATAAACACTTGCATTTACAAGGACGAAAATAGAGAACTTCAAAGTTGTGTGTGGGAATCAAACACAAAGGAAGAATTTGAGTCAAAGTGGATGGATGTGGTCCACAAAGGTAAACTAAATGATGATGAGTGTCTATCTTCAATCTATAGAATACGTTCAAGATGGGTGCTAGCATATGTTAAAGATATTTTTTCAACAGGAATGTCAAGTAGCCAACAAGTAGAGGGTGTTCATGCATTTTGCAAGCTATATATTTCAAAATGAAATTCTTTAATGGATTTCATACTACGGTTGAATAGGGCGCTTGCCCAGCAACTTTATGAAGAGATAATTGCTGATCATGTTGATATCAATGAGCAGCCTATGTTGAAATCTACATTGATAATGGTAGCTTCAAGTTGAAGGTGCGAGAAGTCAAGGTTGACAAAGTTGCAGACTATGCTTCATGTATATGTAAGAAATTTGAATTTGAAGGAATCTTATGCAGGCATGTGTTGGCATACATGAAAATGAAAAAAAATTGAGTATTTGTCAAATAAATATATATTAAAGAGGTGGACAAGAGCCACAAAATATGACATAGTTGTCGAAGAGGGTGGAAGGGAAATAACTGAATGTGGTGATAATTCATTATTAATGAGGCAAAAAAGATTGTCTAAACTTGCTTTTGCCCAAGGTTTTTGCTCGATCCAAAATCAATTGCTCAAATAAATTGGATACTTCAAGTTAAATGCGGTAAATGGAGTGGTTGGTGCATAGCATAGTTCTAGAGATTGGATTTCACTCAAAACTCACCAAATAAATCCTCCCACCATATTATGATGTTACCCAGGTTTTAGGTTCGATCCGAAATCAATTGGTCGCAGAAATTCGATACTTCAAGTTCATACGAAGTTCGTACCTTTCATGGGTTTGTGCATTGCATAGTTCTAGTGATTGGATTTCACTAAAAACTCACCAAATCACTCCTCCCACCATATTATGATGTTGCCCAAGTTTTGTGCTCGATCCGAAATCAATTGGTCAAAGAAAAGGCTCACTTCATGTTCGTACGAAGTTCGTATTGTACACGGAGTGGTTGTAGGACTGCATCGTTCTAGTGATTGGATCGTTCTAGTGATGTTGCCAAAGTTTTGGTCTCGATTCGAAATCAATTGGTCAAAGAAATTGAGCACTTCAAGTTCGTACGAAGTTCGTGGCGCAAATGGAGTGGATGTTGCATTGCATAGTTTTAGTGATTGAATTTCAATCAAAACTCACCAAATGACTCCTCCCACCGTATTATGATGTTGACCATGTTTTCGGTTCGATCCTAAATCAATTGGTCAAAGAATTGGACACTTAAAGTTCATACGAAGTTCGTGTCGTAAATGGAGTGGTTGGTACATTGCGTAGTTCAAGAGATTGGATTTCACTCAAAACTCACCAAATGACTCCTCCCACCTTATTATGATGTTGCCCAAGGTTTTTGCTCGATCCGAAATCAATTGGTCAAATAAATTGGATACTTCAAGTTCGTACGGCAATGTTTAAACCGCTCCATTTACGGTACGAACATCGTACGAACTTGAAGTGCCCAATTTCTTTGACAAATTGATTTCGGATCAAGCCCAAGACTTGGGCAACAACATAATACGGTGGGAGGTGTCATTTGGTGAGTTTCGAGTGAAATCCAATCACTTGAACTATGCAATCCTACAACCACTCCTTGAAAGGTACGAACTTCGTACGAACTTGAAGTATCCAATTTCTTTGACCAATTGATTTCGGATCGAGCCCAAAACTTGGGCAACAACATAATATGGTGGTAGGAGTCATTTGGTGAGTTTTAAGTGAAATCCAATCACTAGAACTATGCAATACTACAACCACTCCAAGAAAGGTACGAAATTCGTACGAACTTGAAATATCCAATTTCATTGACCAATTGATTTCGAATCCAGCCCAAAACTTGGGCAACTTCATAGTATGGTGCGAGGAGTCATTTGCTGAGTTTTGAGTGAAATCCAAGTACTAGAACTATGCAATCCTGCAACCACTCCATGAAAGGTATCCAATTTATTTCAGATCGAGCCCAAAACTTTGGCAACATCATAATATGTTGGGAGGAGTCATTTGGCGAGTTTTGAGTGAAATCCAATCACTAGAACTATGCAATGCACCAACCACTACATTTACTGTACGAACTTGAAGTGTACAATTTCTTTGACCAATTGATTTCTTATCGAACCCAAAATTTGGGCAACAACATAATATGGTGGGAGGAGTCATTGGGTGAGTTTTGATTGAAATCCAATCACTAGAACTATGCAATGCGCACACCACTCCATTTACAGGACGAACATCGCATTTAATTTGAAGTGTCCAATTTCTTGGACCAATTGATTTCGGATCGAGCCCAAAACTTGGGCAACATCATAATATGGTGGGATGAGTCATTTGGTGAGTTTTGAGTGAAATCAAAACTCTAGAACTGTGCAATCCTACAACCACTCCATGAAAGGCACGAACTTCGTGCGAACATGAAGTATCCAATTTCTTTGACCAATTGATTTTGGATCGAGCCCAAAACTTCGGCAACAACATAATATGGTGGGAGGAGTCATTTGTTGAGTTTTGAGTGAAATCCAATCACTAGAACTATACAATGCACCAACCACTCCATTTACGGTACGAACATGAAGTGTCCAATTTTTTTGACCATTTGAATTTGTATCGGGCCCAAATCTTGGCCAACACCATAATATGTTAGGAGGAGTCATTTGGTGAGTTTTGAGTGAAATCCAATCACTAGAACTACACAATGCACCAACTACTCCATTTACGGTACGAACACGAAGTGTCCAATTTTTTTGACCAATTGATTTCGGATTGAGCCCAAAACTTGGGCAACAACATAATATGGTGGGAGGAGTCATTCGGTGAGTTTTGAATGCAATCCAAATACTAGAACAATGCAATGCACCAACCACTCCATGTACGGTACGAACTTCGTAGTATGGTGGGAGGAGTCATTTGGTGAGTTTTGATTGAAATCCAACACTAGAACTATGCAATGCACTAACCACTCCATTTACGGTACGAACTTCGTACGAACACGAAGTGTCCAATTTCTTTGACCAATTGATTTCGGATTGAGCCCAAAACTTGGGCAACAACATGATATGGTGGGAGGACTCATTTGGTGAGTTTTGAGTGAAATCCAATCACTAGAAAGGTGCAATTGTACAACCACTCCGTGTACAGTACAAACTTCGTATGAAAATGAAGTGCCCTTTTCTTTGACCAATTGAGGTCGGATCGAGTTCAAAACTTGGGCAACATCATAATATGGTGGGAGGAGTCATCTGGTGAGTTTTGTGTGAAATCCAATCACTAGAATTATGCAATTCAACAACCACACCATTTATAGAACGAACTTCGTACGAACTTATAGTGTCGAATTGGTTTGACCAATTGATTTCAGATCGAGCCCAAAACTTGGGCAACATCATAATATGGTGGGAGGAGTCATTTGGGGAGTTTTAAGTGAAATCCAATCACTAGAACTATGCAATCCTATAACCATTCCCGGAAAGGTACGAACTTCGTACGAACTTGAAGAATCCAATTCCTTTGACCAATTGATTTCGGATCGAGCCCAAAACATGGGCAACATCATAATATGTTGGGAGGAGTCATTTGGCTTGTTTTGAGTGAAATACAATCACTAGAACTATGCAGTGCACCAACCACTCCATTTAATGTCCGAACTTGAAGTGTACAATTTCTTTGACCAATTGATTTCGGATCGAACCCAAAACTTGGGCAACATCACAATATTGTGGGACGAGTCATTTGGTGAGTTTTGAGTGAAATACAATCACTAGAACTATGCAATGCGCCGACCACTCCATTTACGGTACGAACTTGAAGTGTCCAATTTCTTTGACGAATTGATTTCGAATCGAGCCCAAAACTACACAATCCAATCACTAGAACTACACAATCCAACAGCCACTCCATGAAATGTATGAACTTCGTCCGAACTTGAAGTATCCGATTTCTTTGACCAATTGATTTCGGATCGAGCCCAGAACTTTGGCAACATCATAATATGGTGGGAGGAGTCATTTGGTGGGTTAAAAGTGAAATCCAATCACTCAAACTATGCAATCCAATTTCTTTAACCAATTGATTTCGAATCGAGACCAAAACTTGGGCAACAACATAATATGGTGGGAGGAGTCATTTGGTGAGTTTTTTGTGAAATCCAATCACTAGAACTACGCAATGCACCAACCACTCCATTTACGGTACGAACTTGAAGTGTCCAATTTCTTTGACCAATTGATTTCGGATCGAGCCCAATTCTTGGGCAATATCATAATATGGTGGGAGGAGTCATTTGGGGAGTTTTTACAGAAATCCAATCACTAGAACAAGCAATGCACCAACCATTCCATTTACGGTACGAACTTTGTACGAACTTGAAGTATCCAATTTATTTGACCAATTCATTTCGGATCGAGCCCAAGACTTGGGTAACATCATAATATTTTGGGAGGAGTCATTTGGAGAGTTTTAAGTGAAATCCAATCACTAGAACTGTGCAATGCACCAACCACTACATTTACGGTACGAACTTCGTACAAACTTGAAGTGTCCAATTTCTTTGACCAATTGATTTTGGATCGAGCAAAATACTTGGGCAACAACATAATATGGTAAAGAGTCATTTGGTGACGTTTGAGTGAATTCCAATCACTGGAACTATGCAATGCACCAACCACTCCATTTACGGTACGAACTTGAAGTGTCCTTTTTCTTTAACAATTGATTTCGAATCGAGCCTAAAACTTGGGCAACATCATAATATGGTGGGAGGAGTCATTTGGTGAGTTTTGAGTGAAATTCAATCTCTAGAACTATGCAATCCGACAACCACTACTTGGAAGGTACGAACTTGAAGTGTCCAGTTTCTTTGACCAATCGATTTCAGATAGATCGCAAAACTTGGGCAACAGCATAATATGGTAAAGAGTCATTTGGTGACGTTTGAGTGAAATCCAATCACTAGAACTAGGCAATGCACCAACCACTCCATTTACGGTACGAACTTGAAATGTCCAATTTCTTTTACCAATTGATTTAGGATCGTGCAAAAAACTTGGGCAATATCATAATATGGTGGGAGGAGTCATTTGGTGACTTTTGAGTGAAATCCAATCACTAGAGCTATGCAATGCACGAACCATTCCATTTACGGTACGAACTTCGTACGAACTTGAAGTGTGCAATCTCGTGGACCAATTGATTTAGCATCGTGCCCAAAACTTGGGCAACATCATAATATGGTGGGAGGAGTCATTTGGTGAGTTTTGAGTGAAATCCAATGACTAGAACTATGCAATGCACCAACCACTACATTTATGGTACGAACTTCGTACGAACTTGAATTGTCCAATTTCTTTGACCAATTTATTTCGGATCGAGCAAAAAACTTGGGCAACATCTTAATATGGTGGGAGGAGTCATTTGGTGGGTTTTGAGTGAAATCCAATCTCTAGAACTATGCAATCCTACAACCACTCCATGAAAGGCACGAACTTCGTACGAACTTCAAGTATCCAATTTCTTTGACCAATTGATTTCATATCGGGCCCAAATCTTAGGCAACACCATAATATGGTGCGAGGAGTCATTTGGTGAGTTTTGAGTGAAATCCAATGACTAGAACAATGCAATCCTACAACCACTCCGTGTATAGTATGAACTTCGTACGTATTTGAAGTGTCCCTTTTCTTTGACCAATTGATTTCGGATCGAGTTCAAAACTTGGGCAACATCATAATATGGTTGGAGGAGTCATTTTATGAGTTTTGAGTGAAATCCAATCACTAAAACTATGCAATGCACCAACCACTCAATTTACAGAACGAACTTCGTCCAAACTTACCAATTGATTTCGGATCGAGCCCAAAACTTGGGCAACATCATATTATGGTGGGAGGAGTCATTTGGTGAGTTTCAAGTGAAATCCAATTACTAGAACTATGCAATGCCCCAACCAGTCCATTTGCGGTACGAACTTCGTACGAACTTGAAGTGTCCAATTTCTTTGACCAAATTATTTTTGATCGAGCCCAAAACTTGGGCAACATCATAATATGGTGGGAGGAGTCATTTGGTGGGTTTTGAGTGAAATCCAATCTCTAGATGACAGAACCCGACCTAGATTCCACCCCGGAACCCGAGCCAGACCCTGCTGGTTTGCCCAACATCAACCCATGTCGGGCCCACAAACTAAACAAGTTCCCTCTTCCCGAAATTTACAAAGAAGGGGGCCAAGACTTCTGCTGAAAATTGGGCAGAGTCTCCCCTGAAATATGAACAATCCCAAAACTTCAACCTGTGTAACAGATACCAGAAAAGAATTATCCCAACAGCCAGCATTCTCACAAATACAAAACAGTCCTCCAGCCTTCAAATACAACCCGAAAGGGCGACACAAAGCATTCTAAGAATTTCAAATCAAACAGCAGAATTTAAAGTTTACAGAATAGGGAGAAGAATCCTACAGTCTAATCGATGCTCGAGAAGAGAAGCGCACAGCCGAACAGTGTCGAAGCAACGACTTTGGCCTGGGGGCGCAAAACAGAAAGAGTGTGAGGTTACAAAAAGAAGGTTTTACATACTTAAATCAAAGTACTAACCCCACCGTTTACAACAATGCGAACCATGCATATGAAACCGTTTATATACTTGATTGATTTGAAAACCATACTATCTCAAAGTACGTGAAAGTAACCCAGCTCAAAACCCTTTTTCCGAACAAACCAACCTTTTACCTTTCCCGAGGCATAACCTCCCAAATCACGAACCCAAGTAGGTATATAAAAACATAGACATGAGAACTTGAAGAACTTAAGCACGAAAATATAATTAAATCATCATATACCAAAACAACATTAAAATACCAAAGACCTCATTCATGCCGAGAAAACCAAATCCCACAACAATACAGAACTCAATTGTATTTCAAAGCATTTATATAAATATATATATTAATGATCGGGATTTACAATCAAATAAGTAAAACATATCAAGTACTGCAATCGATTCACGTAAACAGTTTCCCAAACTTCCCCACTCTCACAACCACGTGCTCACAAGCACGACAAGCGAGGAACGATCCTCACTAAAAGAAATATGAATACGAAGGTACTAACACACGCGTATAGGTATAGTATAACCTCAACACCAAACACAAGTACCAGGGGAAAACAATCCAACAGGGGATCATTTGATTGGACACAGGTACAACCTCTTCGAGACCCCGTGCCCAGGGTTGAGCCATCCAAATGGGACTAAACTCACAGGTCTATATGGTAGAAACTTCCAAACCATACCTCCGAAACATGTCCTACGTGCGCAGACTACCTCGTTAAGGGTCTACAGCTACACCCAGTTAAGGTATGCATCGGATCGAACCGTATCCTAGTTTCCGTATCAAAACAATCGCCACCCGATAATCAATATAAGAACAGGGGAAGTACATAACCAGGTGCTAACTGCACACAAATCAATCGCCACGCAATAACCAGTATATATACATATATATAACCAATCACTTTACAATTCCCAAAACATCATACACCAAGATATATACAAGTCCATCAGTCAACTAACCAATATATATTCTCAAAATCAGGACATCACCGTCCAAACATATATTTTCATATTTAAAATAGTCACAAGGGTCAAATGACCGCATAACAGACCTTAATCAATTCGAATGTCACATTTCCTTTAAAACCATATTCAAAACCCAATCAATGCTCAAGCCAAGCATATCAATTCAAAACCCGAATAAAACGTAAGTCGCAATGATAGACATCATAAAATATAGCCATGAAGGCTCCAATACTTAAACCGGAAACCCGAAGTTCATAAACGTAATTATTAAATAAATTCCATTCAAAACCATGAATCTTCAAATCCAAGATTCAAAATAAATATCCAAAGTATATATAACCAAAGTTTAGTTCATCGTTTCTTAAACCATTAATATACATTTTCTGAAAACCTTTATTCAACGTATAAGTATTATTCGTAAAGTATATATATATATACCCGCCAAAACCGAGTATGAAATTGCATGGACGATACCAACGTCCCCTTAAACCCAAGTACATAATTAAAACATAATATAACAAATCTTTAAATATAATATCCAAGAAAATCATTAGATTCCCATTTATGTATAATAATTCATTAAATCTATATTTTATAAAGTATAATGATTTCAAGCTTAAAATAGCTCAATTATATAATCCAATTTCCATACGAAAACCACCGGCGTTCACCACGTCCCGTTCAATACCCAAAGGTATAAATAATGATAAAGTATAGCCATCGTGGCCCCACATACAAATCCGTAAACCCAAATCAAGCATTATGTAATTACCCAAACCTTAAATAATATTTAATTATTAATTTGTTGAGGGAAAAGACAAAATTGCCCCGATAATATTTTAATGAGTTTAAAATTAATTTTTATCGTGGGGGCAAAATTGTAATTTGCCATGTCAGATTTTTTAAAAACCTCACCTCTCTCCTCTCTCCCTGCGACATTCCCCTCCCCCACCCTTCGTTTTTTCCATCATCTGAAATCAGCCACCACAGACCACCATAACCCACCGGACCAAACCTAAAGGGACCGGCATCACCCTAGCAGCTCAGCCCAACCTTGCCCCGCCACCAACCGCTCTGGTGTTGCCGGAATTTGCCTTTTTTGGCAGATTTTCTGTCAAAACTTTGACAGCTGATTTCTCCCTCCTCCGGCCACCAATTGGGACGAGTAAGACACCCGAGCGCAGATTGACCCGCAGGAGGGACCTTCGAAAGGTCCAGCTAGCACGGACCAGGAGTGAGTGGACTTTTATTTTATAAACGAGTTTTATGCAATAACTGTTTTATTAAAAGTTTATTATGGATTTAATTATTTCCAAATAATATCTTTAAGTTGCATAATAGAATTTAATTGATTTTCTGGAATATTCATTTATGATTTCTATTCCGAGCAAATATTGATTTCTTGAAATGAACTTTATGATTTACGGGTTTAAGCTTGAAATTGATCTCAATTGTTTATTTGAAATATTTGTTATGAATATTGTTCCGAGCATGGAATTGAATTGGAAAATGGTATTTATGTTTAATATTGTGAAAGTTGAATGGCTCGGAAAGGTGAGGATTTGTTTTATATATATGAATGATTTATGAAAGGTTTTAAACCACCTTCGGTACCCTAGATGTTGCCTTGGAATGAATGTTGCCTTCGGAAAGGTTATGTTGCTTACGGATTATATAAATATTGATATTGGTGATTACCCGGTCTACGGACCTATTGTTGCCTTCGGTTTAAGTCTGCGCGCATGACTATACGCCCCACGAGTCTCGGGGACGCCTGAACCGTGAGGAGCGAGGACGCGGCTCAGGCTGACTAAGTGTCCCCTGAGTTCAGCGAGGACGCGGCTCAGGCTGACTAAGTGTCCCCTGAGTTCAGCGAGGACGCGGCTTAGGTTGACTATGTGTCTCCTAAGTTTTGCGAGGACATGGCTCGGACCGACTTTGTGTCACCGAGTCTTACGAGGATATGGAATTGACGGTTAAATATTGGAATTGACGAAATATTGGAAAATGGTACGCTTAGGTGGAAATTGAAAAGTCTATTCGGAAATTCTTATTTTAAATTGTTTTTTATTGAATTAAATTGGTTTCTGTTACTAAATGAGAATTCCTGATTTCGAGAAGTTTATATAAATATGTATTATACATGCTTATCTTTCTGGTACGATTATATCTATAATTGTTTTCTAAATGTTTTAACAAGGGGGTTAGTATGTTTTTATGCTATTTTGTAAAACTTTCTTTTTGTCCACTCACCCTTTTCAAATGTTTTGCGCCCTGTGCAGTGGCGTGCACTAGGAGACCACCACAGGGCAGAATTCCTGCTCCGCTAGTTCCTCACTCGATGTAGGACATCGTTTGTAAACAAACTGTATTTTCTTTGTAACTCTGAGTTAGTGGCTCTGATGAATTGCCCTAGGATGTAAATTAACTGTTTGAATGTTTGGTGAAGCATGCTGGCAGTTGGGTTGATTTATTGTGTACTTGTTTGACAGGTGAAGTTTTTGGAAGTGATCAAATTACAGGGGAGACTCCGTCGAATTTTTCAGTAGAAGTCGAACCTTGAATTTCTTTGAAACTGTAGTAGATGGGCAATTAGTTCATTTGTGCCCGGCATCTACCAAGTGTCGGACACGCACAAGGTTCGGCTCGGATTCCAAAGTGGAATTTGGGTCAGGTCCTGTCACATTAAACTCAAATGCTAGTTCTTTTAGTATTTTTCAACCAAAGTCAAACAAGATTTAAACATTCTTCACATTCAAGATTTAAAACAATTATTAAATCTCCTTTCATGCATTTCATGTTCGTTTGAAAACAAAGTCCACTCACCGTTGGTCCTACGCTGCATAACCCTAAAAGGGTCCCGCCTGCTGCTTAGGAGAGTCAAAGTACCTAAAGCGATAGATACGAGGATTGGATTAGTACCGTGAACCGAACGAGAACCTCAAACTTAAATCCTACCAAAACTCGACTTAATGTGCACGTACGTCGTACAAAAGATTCTAAGGTCAAACTACCTCTTTTAACCAGTGGGAACGCCCTGGAAGACTCATGGTAAATTGGGCAACATCATAATTTGGTGGGAGGAGTCATTTGGTGAGTTTTTAGTGAAATCCAATCACTAGAACTATGCAATGCACCGACCACACCGTTTACAGTACAAACTTCGGACGAACATGAAGTGTCCAATTTCTTTGACCAATTGATTTTGGATCGAGCAAAAAACTTGGGTAACATCAAAATATGGTGGGACGAGTCCTTTGGGGAGTTTTGAGTGAAAGCCAATTACTAGAACTACGCAATGCACCAACCACTCCATTTACGGTCTGAACTTGAAGTGTCCAATTTGTTTGACCAATTGATTTCGATTGATCCCAAAACTTGGGCGACATCATAATATGATAGGGGGAGTCATTTGGTGAGTTTTGAGTGAAATCCAATCACTAGAACTATGCAATGCACCAACCACTCCATTTACGGAACGAACTTCGTATGAACTTGAAGTATCCAATTTCGTATCGGGCCCAAATCTCGGGAAACATCACAATATGGTGGGGGGAGTCATATGGTGAGTTTTGAGTGAAATCCAATCACTAGAATGATACAATCCTACAACCACTCCGTGTACAGTATGAACTTCGTACGAACATGAAGTGTCCCTTTTCTTTGACCAATTGATTTTGGATCGAGGAAAAAACTTGGGCAACATCATAATTAGGTGGGATGAGTCATTTCGTAAGTTTTGAGTGAAATCCAATCACTAGAACTATGCAATGCAACAACCACTCCATTTACGGTACGAACTTGAAGTGTCCAATTTCTTTGACCAATTGATTTTGGATCAAGCCCAAAACTTGGGCAACAACATAACGTGGTGGGTGGACTCATTTCGTGAGTTTTGAATGAACTCCAATCTCTAGAACTATGCAATCCTACAACCACCCCATGAAAGGTACGAACTTCATACGAACTTGAAGTGTCCAATTTCTTTTACCAATTGATTTCGTATCGGGCCCAAATCTCGGGCAACATCATAATATGGTGGGAGAAGTCATTTGGTTTGTTTTGAGCGAAATCCAATCACTAGAATGATGCAATCCTACAACCACTCCGTGTACAGTCATTTAACTTCGCATTTAACATGAGTCATTTGGTGGGAGGAGTCATTTGGTGAGTTTTGAGTGAAATCCAATCACTAGAACTATGCAATGCAACAACAACTCCATTTGCGGTACGAACTTCGTATGAACTTGAAGTGTCCAATTTCTTTGACCAATTGATTTCGGATCGAGCCCAAAACTTGGGCAACAACATAATATGGTTGGAGGACTCATTTTGTGAATTTTGAATGAAATCCAGTCCCTAGAACTATGCAATCCTACAACCACTCCAAGCTTACGTACTTCGTACGAACTTGAAGTGTCCAATTTCTTTGACCAATTGATTTCAGATCAAGTAATAAATTTGGGCAACATCATAATATCGTGGGAGGAGTCATTTGGTGAGTTTTGAGTGAAATCCGTACTATGCAGTGCACCAACCACTCCATTTATGGTATGAACTTCGTACGAACTTGAAGTGTGCAATTTCTTTGGCCAATTGATTTCGGATCGAGGCCAAAACATGGGCAACATCGTAATATGCTGGAAGGAGTTATTTGGTGAGTTTTTAGTGAAATCCAATCACTAGAATTATCCAATCCTACGACCACTCCATTTACGGTACTAACTCTGAACGAACTTGAAGTGTCCAATTTCTTTGAACAATTCATTTCGGATGGAGCAAAAAAACATGGGCAACAACATAATATGGGGGGAGGAGTCATTTGGTGAGTTTTGAAGGAAATCCAATCACTATAACTATGCAATGCACGAACCATTCCATTTACGATACGAACTTCGTACGAACTTGAAGTGTCCAATTTCTTTGACCAATTCATTTCGGATCAAGCCCAAAACTTGGGCAACGAAATAATATGGCGGGAGGACTCATTTGGTGGGTTTTGAGTGACATAAAGTCTCTAGAACTATGCAATCCCACAACAACGCCATGAAAGGTACGAACTTCGTACGAACTTGAACGATGCAATCCACTCCGTGTACCGTACAGACTACGTACGAACATGAAGTGTCCATTTTCTTTAACCAATTGATTTTGGATCGAGTCCAAAACTTAGGCAACAACATAATATGGTGGGAGGAGTCATTTGGTGAGTTTTGAGTGAAATCCAATCACTAGAACAATGCAATCCTACAACCACTCCGTGTACAGGACGAACTTCGTACAAACAAGATGTGTCCCTTTTCTTTGACCAATTGATTTCAGATCGAGCCCAAAACTTGGGCAATATCATAATATAGTGGAAGGAGTCATTTGGTGTGTTTTGAGTGAAATGCAATCGCTAGAACTATGCAATCCACCAAATACTCCACGAAAGGTACGAACATCGTACAAACTTCAAGTGTACAATTTCTTTGACCAATTGAAATCGGATCGAGCCCAAAACTTGGGCAACATCATAATATGGGGGAAGGAGTCATTTGCTGAGTTTTTAGTGAAATCCAATTACTAGAACTATGCAATGCACTAACCACTCCATTACGGTACGAACTTGAAGTGCCCAATTTCTTTGACCAATTGATTTCGGATCGAGCGCAAAACTTGGGCAACATCATAGTACGGTGGGAGGAGTCATTTGCAGAGTTTTGAGTGAAATCCAATCACTAGAACTATGCAATGCACCAACCACTCCATTACGGTACGAAATTCGTATGAACTTGAAGTGTCCAATTTCTTTGACCAATTGATTTAGGATCGAGCCCACAACTTGAGCAACATAATAATATGGTGGAAGGAGTCATTTGGTGAGTTTTGAGTGAAATCCAGTCACTAGAACTGTGCAACGCACCAAGCACTCCATTTCAGGTACAAACTTTGCACAAACTTGAAGTTTCCAATTTCTTTGACCAATTGATTTCGGATTGGGCCCAAAACTTGGGCAACATCATAATATGGTAGGAGGAATCATTTGGTGAGTTTTGTGTGAAATCCAATCACTAGAACTATGCAATGCACCAACCACGCCATTTACGGCACCAACTTCGTACGAACTTGAAGTGTCCAATTTCTTTGAACAATTGAATTCGGATCGAGCCCAAAAGTTGGTCAACATCATAATATGGTGGGATGAGTCATTTGGTGAGTTTTGAGTGAAATCCAATCACTGGAACTATGCAATGCACCGACCACTCCTTTTACGGTACGAACTTCGTACGAACTTGAAGTGTACAATTTCTTTGACCAATTGATTTCGGATCGGGCCGAAAACTTGGACAACATCATAATATGGTGGGAGGAGTCATTTGGTGAGTTTTGAGTGAAATCCAATCACTAGAAATATGCAATGCACCAACCACTCCATTACGGTACGAAATTCGTAAGAACATGAAGTGTCCAATTTCTTTGACCAATTGATTTCGGATTGAGCCCAAAACTTGGACAACAACATAATATGGTGGGAGGAGTCATTTAGTGAGTTTTCAGTGAAGACCAATCACCAGAATGATGCAATCCTACAACCACTCCGTGTACAGTACGAACTTCGTACGAACATGAAGTGTCCCTTTTCTTTGACCAATTGATTTCGGATCAAGCCCAAAACTTAGGAAACATCATAATATGATGGGAGGAGTCATTTGGTGAGTTTTTAGTGAAATCAAATCACTAGAACGATGCAATCCTACAACCATTCCATGTACCATACGAACTTTGTACGAACATGAAGTGTCCCTTTTCTTTGACCAATTGATTTCAGATCGAACCCACAACTTGGGCAACATCATAATATGGTGGGAGGAGTCATTTGGTGAGTTTTGAGTGAAATCCAATCACTAGAAATATGCAATGTACCAACCACTCCATTACGGTACGAAATTCGTACGAACTTGAAGTGTTCAATTTCTTTGACCAATTAATTTTGGATCGATCCCAAAACTTGGGCAACAACAAAATATGGTGGGAGGAGTCATTTGGTGAGTTTTCAGTGAAATCCAATCACTAGAACTATGCAATGCACAAGGCAGTACATTTACGGTACGAACTTCGTTCGAACTTAATGTGTCCAATTTCTTTGACCAATTGATTTAGGATTGAGCCCACAACTTGGGTGTTAACTCGCAAGTGCATGAGGCGTTGGGTAGTATAGCATGTGTAAGTACGAGGTTGATCCCACGAGGATTGATGATAGATTGATTCAATTTGATTCCCTGCACAAAATAGAAAACCAAAAGAAAATAAATACAACAAGAAAGAAAGAAAAGAAATTAACTCAAGCAAATTAGTTACCAAGTTCAATTTAGATTCACAGATTGATTCTAGCTAAAGTATGATTACGCCATGGTGTCTGGTCCTAACCTTGTATTCCTATTTCCCTAATTAGATCCTTGTTGTCGAACCTAAATTAATCATTAGAAATCCATTAAGCAAAGAAGAATGATTTAAACAACCAAGCATGTATCTAATCCCTGTTGTCGAATGTCCATACATACTCTTCCTATTCATAGTTCAATTTGAATTAATGCATGGTGTCTACTCTTAATTCAAACCAAGATAGCTAACATACAAGTTTTAATGGTGATCAATCATTCAAACAAGCATATTAACTTATAAGCATAATGATTAAGAACAAGAACTATAATTGAAACTTGAAAACTAATTAAACTTGAATTCTTAAGAAAAGAATTTACATTACAATGAAAAATAAATTACAACTAAGAGAACCTTAAAGGAAAATTTAGCAAAAGGATTTTGTTACAACAATTGAGAACTAAAAAGGAAAACTAAGAGAATTTGAGGGAGAGAAGGGAGAGGAGCTCTAGAGAGATGTTTGAGAGGTCCCCCCCTTGGGGTGTGTTTACAAGCTTGGAGAAACTCACTATTTATAGGCCTAGGGGAAGTGAAAATCTGAATTAAGTATTGCTTCTACCTACAAAACTCACTTCACCAACTTACAACACTTAATTCACCAACTTTACCTAACACACACACTAC
The DNA here is from genome assembly GCA_024362665.1 of Prunus padus. Lineage (NCBI taxonomy): Eukaryota > Viridiplantae > Streptophyta > Magnoliopsida > Rosales > Rosaceae > Prunus > Prunus padus. The sequence goes on from JANFAM010000012.1 coordinate 24,607,735, forward strand.
GAAAAAAAAGGCCTTTAGCGACATACAAATTCCGTCACAAAAAGACAAAAAGGCGTCGTAAATAACTATTAGCGACGGTATTGCGACGTTTTTTGTCGCGTCGCATTAAAAGGCGTCGCAAATGATTTGAGACCTTTATACAACGCTTCGGGCCCGTCGTAATAACGTATTGCGTCGAACTTGCGACGGTTAAAAATTGTCGCAATAAATTGAGCGTCGGATTTAAAACGCGATTTTACGACACTAGTTACGATGCGATCTCGTGTCGCAACTAAAGTAATTGCGACGGTGCCGTTCTGTCGCTAATATTTATACGACAAAGGAAATGCCTATTTGGCGACAGTGTATGCGACGGTGGCACGCGTCGTTAAAAATGATTTAACGACCGTATGTAGTGTCGCAATAAATATGCGACGCAATTTTAATAAATTCAATTTATGCAATTTTAATAAATTCAATTTATTGAATTTAATATTTTGCTGAGCTTGCTTCAACGCAAAAAATTTAATTTGAAACACCAATGATAGTCTTAATTGACATATAAACTGTGATTTTTAATTAGAATTGACTATAAAAACTTATAAAATGGTGTTATATCTTGATCAAAGCAAAAATAACTTCATTCATGTACCTGAAAGTACCATATTTTGGATTAACACAAAAAAAACTAATAATTATAGAATCTCAAATCTCAAGTCACATGTAAACAATACCATCTCTAGATATAAAACAAAATATTAGGGATTCAAAAGTACTAAAATTAATAGAGTTCAAACTTGAAGGAGTCATCATTATCTTGTATTTCATCTTCACCCCTAACTTGAAAATAGTGACAAACATAAATAAATGAATGGAAAAAATATATATTTTAATTTTATTTCAAAGATATTTATCTAACCTTTTAATGAAACAATTGCTTCTATGCCTCCAAGTCTAAATTAGGATGCAGCTCGCTATTAACACTAAGTCTTCGTTGATGCATACTTGAGGCATCTGGAATCTATTGAGGACATCAAATATAAAATATTTCAAAGTTAACTAAGATTAAATTTTAACAGTATTTATTCTTTAATAAGAGAAAGACATTAAATATAATGTACCTAGCCGCTTCCGCTTTCTTCTGGGGTGGTTTGGAAACCAACATGAGTCATCACTTGACTGAGTTGTGAGCTGACTTCATTTAACTTGGATTGGAGATCATCTATTTTTGACTGGTATTGTTTCTCTAGCTCCTCTCTCATCCTATTCTCATTATTGTCAGAATTTGAATTTTGACCAAACACTTGAGATGGAGTTACACCAGCCCCATACATGCGAACACGCCCATGTGCATCAGTTCCCATCACTTTAGTAAATATCTCCTCTCTAAATGACTCATCTTGTTCATCTTCTTCCCTTTCTTCCAAACATTGGTTGAATTTATTCTACAAAATCACAATTGCATAATTGGTTCATTTGGCTAAAAGATAAAATTTCAAAACAACTCTATATTCAAACTTACAATAATATCAAGACTGTCCTCATCAAAAACTTCATCTTCATCATTTTTCTTCTTCTTTGTTCGTGTTTTGATAAACATGCTCAGACGATCAGTCTTCTCTCCTTTCTCTTTCATCTATGTAAGAAAAGAAATTTGTTCTCGTTAAATATATATCTAAAAAGAAGACCAATGAACAATCTGCTACACACCCATAGTACAAATTCTAAATCTTCTATTAGCATTATTTGCCAGCCATTCAAGATATATGCTTGAACAAAAAGGATTAGCTAATAACAATACCTATATGGTCAATGACTATAGAAAGAATCATTAGCACATAACCAAAAAAATTAATACAAAATTCGACAACAGAAATCAGTAGAAAGCCAACCACATTTATGATCAATCTAGTGTTCTTACCACATTTCTCAACTGAGCAAATGATGTGCGACCAGTCCTATGCGGAGCACCTCCTTGTGCACGATTGACCTTATTCATCTCGGAACATTCCTACAAGATGGTTTTATCAATGATAATTCATCTTTCCTACAAACATAAACTATAAACTTATTAAATATTTACTTTTACTTCTGGAAGACCCCAATATTTTACTAGTGTCTTCCACTGCTCTGTGACAACCCGAGGAGGAGTGATGGCTAAGCGTTGTTCATCAGTGTCATATTTATCATACCATTTTTGCTTCAGTCGGCACTTCCAATCCCTCCATCTATTACCAACTACCTTCAGGCAATGGAATCTATATGCCTCAGGGACATCTGTATTATCCTACAATTATAACATTTTAATTATCAATCAAATTGAATACACATATATTATCACAAATTAGAAGGTTTTGTAAGTATAGATTACTGTGATATCCTTCCAAATGTCGTCTAATATATCATCAGGCATGTCATTCCTTAGCAATTGAGGCTTCAGGGCGTGCATGATTCCTCACATAACGTTTAAGTGTTAATAGATACCTGCAACAAACAAATTAAAACACTATTTAGGATTTAAAAATAATTAAATTTATATATAGCAGAATTTAAATTAGAATATTACATACCTCTCAATGGGATACATCCATCGAAATTGGATAGCTCCAGCAACCAATGCTTCGTCGGGTAGATGTATAGGCAAGTGTTCCATTACATTAAAGAATGATAGTGGAAAGATCTTCTCCAAATGACAAATTATATGCACAATTCGGTCTTTAATATTTTCTAAATCAGACAGCATGTTGACTTTGGAGCACAACTGTCTGAAGAAATTGGCCAATTCAATTAATACTTCAACTACATTCTTAGGCAAAGTTCTACGTGCTGCTATAGGAAGTAATTGTTGCATTAAAATGTGACTGTCATGACTCTTAAGACCCCATATACTTCGCTCTTTTAAATGTACACGCCGAGAAATATTTGAGGCATAAAACTTCACTCCCTTCAATACCTTAAGGAACATATATTTATTGTCCTTATTCATAGTAAAGCATGCAGGAGCTAAGTATGCTTTCTTAGAACCCCGTTGTTGAGGGTGTAATGGTTTCCTAATGCCCATTTCTTCTAAATCACGTCGGGCTTTTAAATTATCCTTCGTTTTTCCAGCAACACCCAATAAAGTCCAGAGTATATTATCACAAAAATTTTTCTCAATGTGCATGACATCGAGATTGTGACGAATCAAATTATGCTCCCAATATGGTAACTCAAAAAATATACTTTTCTTTTTCCAAAAACATCCATTATTGATATTCTGATCTTCATCTCTTTTCCTTTTTCGAAGGTCTTCCTACTCTGTAAGTACATCCTGCAATTGTCTTCTTACATCAGTTCCAGAAAATTTAGTGGGAGCAAGTCCCCATTCTCGCGTGCCATCAAAAGATACTCTATCTTTACGAAATTTATGATCTCTAGGTAAAAACCGACGATGACCCATATAGCAATACTTTCCTCCATGTTTCAACCAACGAGATCTGGTTTGAATGTTGCAACAAGGACATGCTTTCTCTCCTCTAGTTCTCCAACCCGATAAGTTCCCATAAGCAGGGAAGTCATTGATAGTCCAGAACAATGCAGCATGTAGTTTAAACATTTGATTAGTAGAAGCATCATAAGTAAGTATACCTTCATGCCACAATTCTTTTAGCTCATCGATTAGCGGCTGTAGAAATACATCAATCTTATTACCGGGTCCTTTAGGGCCATCAATGAGAACAGATAAAATAAAGAAAGGTTGCTTCATGCACATCCATGGTGGCAAATTGTATGGAATTAGAACAACAGGCCATGTACTGTGATTTATGGACATTGTTCTAAACGGATTGAAACCATCTGAAGCTAAACCAAGCCTAACATTACGGCTGTCACTAGCAAAATATGGATTCTTCTCATCAAATGTTTTCCATGCAGCTGTATTGGCTGGATGCCTTAGCACACCATCATTAGTACGTTCCTATGTATGCCATTTCATAAGCGACGCTGTTTTAGAAGACATAAAAAGTCTTTGTAATCTTCGCTTTAGTGGGAAATATCTTGCTTGTTTAGCTGGTATTTTTCTATCCAAATTCTGAATATTTCCAGACTCACCTTCCAACTGTTCATATCTAGATTCTTGGCAAATGTCACATTTTTCAAGTTTCTCATCCTCATCTTTGAATAACATACAATTGTTAGGACATACATCCCATGTCTTGTATGTGAAATCCAATTCAACAGTTATTTTTTGAGCCTCATAATAGGAGTCTGGTAGTTCTACTCCATTAGGGAAAGCTTCTTTTAGAAAACTCAACAACATTGTCACTGAGTTGTCCGTCCATCCACAAACTACTGTCATATGTAATAACCGAACAATGAAAGACAGTTTTGTGAACTTTTCGCATCCTGGATACAAAGGACGTTCTGCATCTTGTAACAATTTCAAATATCTTCTAGTTTCATCATTTGGCCCCATAGCATTTGGTCCCTCAGCATTTGGCCCTTCACCATTTGGTCCCTCACCATTCGGCCCCTCACCATTTGGTCCCTCACTATTTGGCCCCTCAACATTTGGTCCCTCACCAATCGGCCCTCGCCATTTGGTCCCTCACCAATCGGCCCCTCGCCATTTGGTCCTTCACCATTCAGCCCATCACTATGTTCATTTTCTATTGGTATATCATTCTCGAAAATAGAATATCCATTTGGATGCCCAAATGCGTCATGTATCATTCCAATCATATCATCACCAACAATCGAATCAAAAGTGACGTTAGTATCTTGGTTTGCATATAATGATAGCTGCGGTTCCCCATGTTGAGTCCAATTTTTGTACTTGGACATAAACCCATCCCATATTATATGCCCTCTTACTACATCCCTTGTGAACAAATAACGATTGTGACATTTCTTTCATGGACAATAAATCCTTATATCATCCATATTTTTAGAAAATGCAAAATCCAAAAAATTCTCAACTCCAATGAGATATTGCGTAGATGTTCGATCTCGTATATCTATCCAACTCTTGTCCATTCTTTTCTATTTGTTATCCAAGAAGAAAGAAGAAATAATACCTACCAATCAATACTAGAAAATAATATTTGTAGAAACATAAAGTTGTGGGAGATAGGCAATCTGACCTTCTAAAATTTAAGCTTTTTATATCAATGTAAACCACAGCTATCGTTCTCACGAACAATTCTTTATTGAAATCTCTGAATCTGCAATAAGAAAGACAAATTGGGATGATTCTAATTGTCGTCTCATAAAAAAAAAATCATGAATACTAATTGTAATAATAAAAACAACCTTAACAACCCCAAAGTGCTTTAGTTCCAAATGAAACTAGTTCTAATTTTCAATTTTTTCAAAGAAATACCATAATGGTGTGAATTCTTTTTTCACCAACTTAACAGCATTTGTAAAAACGAAATGAAAATTATTCTTTCTTTTAATTTATTTAATTTTCTCTTGTTACTGTACAAAAAGAGTGAAGCCGGGTAGCTTCCAATTTCCCTTTTCAATTAGGAAAGGGAGGAGATTCCCAAGTCCACTTGGCTGAACAATAAACACTACATGTGAAGGGATATTGTGTGCCTTATTTTTGATATTTTTCTTTCTCTGTTTTTTATTCTCTCTCTCTCTTACATGCACCCTCTATCACCCTCCCAACTGGCATTTTTTATTCATTCACATACATAGCTCAATGGGAATAAGAGACTCAGGACAAAACAAGTTTAAGATTTCAATCGAATTCAATTTCTTTTATATAACTGTGGACCAAACAAATCAAGTTCCCAACTCCAACCCTGTTTACAATATTAATACGCCAACTCCAAACCAAATTGTGGTCAAATTCAAAGACTCATTACTACGATAAATCCTAGCCTATTCACACAATTACAAACATAGAAAATTTGGGGCTAAGTTTCATGGTAGTTTCGTGTAAAAGAACAGGGAAACCAAATTCCATACAATACAACAACAAAATATTATCAGTAGGACTAAATAAAATCAATGATTAATCATATGAACACCAAATACTCAAATAACAGTTTTATTTTATTTTTTGTAAAGAGGAGATTCAGTAAAAGCCAAACAATAGAGGGCTAAAAGCAAGGCATGATACAATCCCAAAGACAATAGAAAATCCATAAACCAAATAGGAAAAGGGAGCAAAACGAAGCAATTCTATAAACCATGATTGGAAAAAACCATAAAACTAATATAAAAAAAAACACAACTTGAGCACAAAAAAACAAGGGGAATGAGTATCAGAGGCATGAAATATAACACAAGCTCTCAGTGCTTCTCCAAAACAAGGACCCACCAATCCCGAGTAATGACTTAGCTTTAACAAACTTGTCTAATTCAAATATGCTTGACTATCTAACAATAGCACTTATGACTTATGCGTGATGCTTCCAAAAAAATCCACACCAAATACATACTTGGATAAGGGGAGGAAAGTTTCCCAAAATCTGAAGTCGTTGATAAGTTAGAATCGCCTCTTTGAATTGACTGAAAACCTAGAAATTTTGCAGCAATACATGAAATTCAAAACACAAATAAATTAGAGAAGCCTAATAGAGAGATTGATAGAGGAAGGGAGAAATAGAGAATGATGAAGAGAGAGAAACCAACCAATTTTTGTAGTGATCTCTGGCGTTTTTGGGTATCAATTTAGGGCTAAGAGTAATCAGAAGCATAAGGGTATTGATTTGGGGCTATCCCAATCAGAAGATATAGGGTTTTTTTATTTCATACGGGAAACTGAAGGGCTCCTTAAAATTTTGAGTTTTAACGCTTTGTCTCCCATCCTATGAGGATATATACGACGGAAATCAAGTAACATCGCAAATCTAACACTTCCAAACCTATTTGCGATGTGAGATGCGACGTTACTAATTAAGGTGTCGCAACTATATTGGCGCGAATCATCCGCGCATAAAATTACAAGTATTTGCGAGGGCCGCGTCGACCGTCGCAAATATTCATCGCAAATGGGCATTTTTCTTGTAGTGACAATTGCATTTGAAAACAATTCCTCTTGTCTTTAAGCTTAGTGTTGCAGCTCCCACTTCATCTTCTTTTACTTCATTTGGCTGCTGCAAAACTTCACTCCAATTATAAGTATTGAATATGCTTCACCAAACTTTCCCACAATCAATAACATTTCATCATGCATATGTCATGCTTGACAATGCATTGCAGTCTTCTTTTGAGCTCGTTTTGGGCTTGTTTCTTAATTCTGAAAAATCTGGAAAAATATGGATCTTGAAGCACTTTGAATTATCTTTTCAAGCATAAGCAGCCCAGCTCAAGGAAAAATCGGAAAGACCTTCAAATGTGATTTTTAACCCAGTAACGCAGATCCTGCCGATTTTGACCTTAAGCTGCCAAAACTTGCATAACTTCCTCTAGAGGACTCGGAATCATGAACCATAAAATGCTCCAGAAAATAGACTTCCGTATCTTTCCAATGATGTATGGCTCATTATCTGGTTCTTCTTGAGCAAGTACAGTCCAATCCGTGAAGTTGACTGATCTGCATACACCGTTTTGAGCTAACTTGTCTCCAAAATGCATTTAATGAGTCTTAAGCTTATTATACTGAAACAAACACAAAATAGATTAAAAGCACAAGTTTAACTCAAAAACATAACCAAATCATAAGTTAGAAGGGTACAACATGATATGTAATTATGCACCGATCATATGGTGGGAGGAGTCATTTAGTGTGTTTTGAGTAAAATTCAATCACTAGAACTATGCAATCCACCAACCACTCCTTGAAAGGTACGAACTTCATACAAACTTGAAGTATCCAATTTCTGCGACCAATTGATTTAGGATCGAGCCCAAAACTTGGGCAACATCATAATGTGGTGGGAGGATTCAATTGGGGGGTTTTGAGTGAAATCCAATCACTAGAACTATGCAATGCACCAACCACTCCATTTACGGTACGAACTTCGTACGAACTTCGTACGAACTTCGTACGAACTTGAAGTGTCCAATTTCTTTGACCAATTGATTTCGGATCGAGCCCAAAACTTGGGCAACCTCATAATATGGTGGGAGGAGTCCTTTGGTGGGTTTTCAGTGAAATCCAATCACTAGAACGATGCAATCCTACAACCACTCCGTGTACAGTACGAACTTTGTACGAACATGAAGTGTCCATTTTCTTTGACCAATTGATTTTGGATCGAGCCCAAAACTTGGGCAACATCATGATGTGGTGGGCGGATTCATTTGGTGAGTTTTGAGTGAAATCCAATCACTAGAACTATGCAATGCACCAACCACTCCATTTACAGTACGAACTTCGTACGAACTTTAAGTGTCCAATTGTTAACTCGCAATTGTATGGGCCAAATATTAGTATAGCAAGACAAGTACGAGGTCGTACCCACGAGGACTGAGAAGTTCAAATTAGTTACGTGCTTAGATTACCCAATTCGAGAAAACAGAAAGTTAAGTCTAAAACAGAATTGAAAACGAGAGTGATTGATTTTTTTGAAAACAAATGAAGCAAAACGAAATTGCAAACAAAACCAAATTATACAAGTGCATCAAAGAGTGGTTTTTGTGGTTGGAAAACAGATTTGGAGACTAGGGCATTCGATTCACCATAACAATCCAATTCTAGGTTATAAGGATTCAAGTGACAAATCTAATTCAGATTCAAAGATTGGTTCTAGCTAAAGTATGATTAAGCCATGGTGTTTGATCCTAACCTTGTATTTCCAATTCCCTAATTAAGTCCTTATTGTCGAACTTAAATCAAGCATTAGAAATCCATTAAGCATAGAAGAATGTTTTAAACAACCACGCATGCATCTAATCCCTATTGGCGAATGTCCATACATACTCATCTTATTCATAGTTCAATTGAAACAAAAGCATAAGGTGTCTACTTCAATTTCAATCAAAATACACAAATCTCAATGGTAGCTAGGCATTCAGATTAGCATATAAGTAGGTAGGCGTAATGAATAAGAGCATGAATCTTGAATCAAACTTGAAACTTGAAATTTATAAACCCAGAATATTCATGTTAGGTTACATCAAAGCCCTAGTTATGGATTTAGCTACTTATAATGGGAAAGAAACTTAAACATAAATGAGGAAACATAATGAATGCAACAAGAGTAGAAAAACCCTTTTATGAAGTTCTTGTGGTGTCCAATGCTTCTCCAAGTGCTTCCCCACATCTAGAAGGATGTATGAAGGTTAAGGAGATTATTTGGGATGAGTTTGGGTGAGTGGTGATGGATGAGAAAGAGGAAATTCGTAGGAAAATGTAAGGAAGGCTTGCAGGGACTGTTTTGGTGATTTGGGGCTGTTTGGAGTGTTAGGTTGATTGGTGGAGTGTTTGGGGTTGTGGGAGTGTTTGAGAGTGATTTCTGAATGTGTTTGGGGAATGATGGGAGTGTGGAGCATGGAATGAAGGATGGATCAGTTGTTGGAGTGTGACTCGCAGGATGTATATGGAATGAAGGATAAAGTGAAAGTGTTCTCCTCTCTTCAGCTGATGCCCTCTTTTATAGAGTGTTTAAGTCTTCCATTCGTTCTCCCCTTTGGCTTCTGAAGCATACCTCTTTCAACTACCTCATTAAATGCTATGTAACTGCCATGCATTTGGTGGAATTTGGTTAGGTGCAGAACATCCCTTAAAATGCATGGATTGCATTGAATGTCTCTTATTGTCCTCTTCATTATTTCTTGCCATTAATACTCCAGTTGAGTTGAAAATAACAATTTAGCTTACCTAACATTGTTACCAGCAACAAACAACTTCATTGGATCACGAATTGGGCTTCTATTCCTCATATAACGACTTTGAGCCCTTCATCTTGGAGTCCAGAATGTCATCTTTCCAACCACATATCATTTGGCCCAATCCAAGTTCGGATAAAGATGTTAAGGCTGAAACGAATTGCTAACTCAGTCTGCACGTTTTTGCACCATTTTGCACCTTTTCCTATCCAAAGCCACCATTGCTATCTAAAGCTCAATTAACTGAATGACAAACACAATAGAGATTAAAAGCAAAAGTTCAACTCAAAAACATAACTAAATCATATGCTAGAAGGGTACAAAATGATATACAATTATACACTGATCACTAATTTCTTTGACCAATTGATTTCGGATCGAGCAAAAGACTTGGGCAACATCATTATATGGTGGGAGGAGTCATTTGGTGAGTTTTGAGTGAAATCCAATCACTAGAACTATGTAATGCACCAACCACTCCATTTCCGGTACAAACTTCGCACGAACTTTAAGTGTCCAATTTCTTTGACCAATTGATTTTGGATCGAGCAAAAGACTTGGGCAACATCATAATATGGTGGGACGAGTCATTTGGGGACTTTTCAGTGAAATCCAATCACTAATACTATGCGAGTTTTGAGTGAAATCCAATCGTTAGAACTATCACTACTACAAAAAAGTTAATAGACAACGGTTTTTAGCCGTTGTAGAAAGTCTTGTAAAACCGTTGAGGTTAGAAGTGTCGTCTTTTCTACCTATTTATGACAACGGTCAAAAACCGTTGTAATATGTCACTTTCAACAACGGTTTTTAAGAAAAACCGTTGTAAATTCTCATATATAAAACAAGTATACAAGAGTGACTGTTGTAATATATCTCTTTCAACAACGGTTTTCAAAGATAACCGTTGTAAAAGTGCACTTTCAACAACGGTTTTTCTGAATAACCGTTGTAGTAAGAGTAATACTACAACGGTTATTGAGCAAAACCGTTGTAGTATGGTTCTTTCCACAACGGTTTTACTCAATAACCGTTGTAGTAAGTTCACCTTCAACAACAATTTTGCTCAATAACTATTGTAGTAAGTTGATTTCCATGACGGTTTGAATGGTTAACCATTGTAGTTAAGAAGGTGGTGACCGTTGTAAAAATGATATTCCTTTAGTATTGTATATAATTTTTGCATTCTAAAAGTAACGAATATAGGCAAAACAATGATGTATTCACATTTCAATATGAAAAATATTCAAATCATACAATTCCAAAATTGAATCAATTACAACAATTTGAGGTCTACAGGCAATCTAAAGCTTTGAATTTTGTACATACATCCCAAAAGCTACCCACCACTGACAATCTAAAACTTTGTACATTCTATGTGAAAATTCTACCATTCACCAAATGACAATCAAAGTGATTGCCACGTAATCATATAATCCACGTTTGCTGGGCATCAAAGTTGCTTGGAATTTCCCCAGTTAGCTTTGTTAAAGCTGAGGTCTCTGCACAAATCAATAACAAATGCATTTCATATATGCTACCCTAGAGGAAACCATTATTGAAATTAACAATAGTAATAAAATCACTCCAGGAAATAAGGTAAGTGTAAAATCTATGCCAGGATATGCTTTTGTGTATGCCTACATGTGTGATTATGCTGATTACTTAAAAATAGGGCATGTTCTCCTTGTACATACAGAAACATACGGCCCACTCCAACATCCTCAAAGTCATTCAATAATCCTTGAGTTATTAGAATTGCATCTAGAAAGAAGATAATTTATCTGAAGACAGTAAAGAAACAAGGACAACGACATTTGTACTAACAAAGTTTTCAAATTCGTCAGGTACCCAAGATATGGAGGTAGCTGTCCAACAATATTGCAACTTTTCAACATCCTGTAACAGAAGCACTAAAATTTTGAGTTTGCAAAAGACTTATGCTACATATAGAAATTGTGTGTCATGGAACCATTAACTCACAGTGTCTTCATGCCTTTCATGTTCTCAAGTGGAGGAAAGCGTGCTTGTGCCCACTCAAGTCGGTAATTTTCCTGCATGTTAAAATCAAGCAATGAACATAGATTACAGAATTGCTAATTTGTTTTGTATTTATAAATAGATACAAAATCAAAATCTATACTAACAAGTTAAGTTTGTCAAAAGAGAAATGTCGAAAGGAATTGGCCCATCAAACCACTAGCCTAAATCATTATGTTTGAACAAGTCATAACATTTGAATTAGTGATAATATTCAGAATCAAGTAGCAGCAAAGATAACAAAAAAAAACTCACATTTTATCAAGATTTGTCCAGTTATGAATAAAATCAGTATCTGCCCGAGAAAAGTGACTGTCACCCACATTGCCAATGGTCAATTCCAATGTTTGTCATACAAAAAATCCGGAAATGGCACAAATATTCAAATGCAGAATCGCTTACCTTAGCAACGTTTCTCCAAATAAAAGAAAGTGAGATTGTTAGATTATAACAATATTGTTGAGCATGTAGGTCTAAGACTACCTTCATGATGTATGTCCAAGGCTTTGTACTACTCTAAGACTACCTTCATGACGTGGTCATGTAGGTCAACTACATTTTGATTCAGTTTTCCTATGAAAACAATAGCACATAACAAATTAAATACGCAATTGCAGAAATAAAAGAGAAAAAATTGTTCTATAAGAAAAACACTAGAAGAATGATGCTGCACGCTTCTTCAATTGGTAAAAAGGCCACCCTTATCGAAGCCTCAAAGGCAACTTGAGCATCTCAAAGTTGAAGTAGAAATTTGTATACTTTAAATAAGACAAAAGTCAGACTCACCAAGATCTGGTGCTTCTGAAGACATTGCAAAGCTACAACACAAAAAGAAAAACTCAAGATTCAAAATAGATCCTATCTCTTCAAAGAAGCTAAATATAAACTTACACATAATTATTGATTAGTTCTAAGACATGATTAACAACCAATATAAACTTACATAAGAAATAACAAATGGATCATTTATCCTATATTAGATGGGGACTTACCATCAAAATAATCCACTGTGGTGTTTTTCTTCCTTTCCTATTCATTTTCGCATTCAACACTTTAATGACACTTCACCAACAAAGAGAATGACGAGTTAATAGATAAAATAATTTCATAAAACTTTCAATTGAATTTGAATTAAATAAAAATAACTTGGACAAACATACGCGTTTACAACTTGTTTCCATTCCTCATCAATCATGATCCTATTTAGGGGATCCATGAAATAAATGGTGTCTTTGTCCACATTAACAATAGTCAACATCCAATGATTTATGCCGAACTAGATAGACGCATAGACTATTAGATATGAAAATTTCTGGATTTGGCATCTGAATTCTATCCTTAAGGTTTCCAGTCCTCAAGAATAATGAGCATAGTGTTAAAAAACATGCAAAGGGAAATAAACTGAACACAGAGATCGCAAGGGAAAATATGACAAGGATTTTGTTCTTTAAGAAGAGGAAGCTGGAATTAATTTTCGATAGCATGCATTGGTTTCAGCATGTTAAGGATGCTTTTTGTTACAGTTATTCTCCTTAGCTCCTTAACAAAATGCAATGAAAAAAAAATTGACTATGTTGGTATTTCTTAATCACTGATTTAAAGAATTTCCTTTAAGTTGTAGGCTACAATTAGCAGTTAAATATCACTACATTCCCTTTCAAGAGTGAAATTTAATGTTAGTTCAACATCAGATGGAATATCAACATGCTCTAACCCAATCTCTCATGCTTCCCAAGAAACTCGATAAATCACTAGAAAGAACGGAGAAAAGTAGTAAAACTACCAAATTTGAGAAGTACTACAGTTAAGACATCATCGTCAAAATTTTATAAAGGACAACCAAGACCATTGTGGCATTCTATAACAGTTGCAATCAAAATTCAAAGTTTCAGACAAGAAAATCCTTCAAGTGAATTTGCAGAATGAAACACTTACCAAAACAACAAACTTCCTATGTGAAAATTTCAATATCCCACCAATCACAATTTCAAAATGCCAACAATCCAAAACAGAGAAATGGAGGTATAGAGATACGAACTGGGTGAGTCAACACAACAAAAGGCATGCTGGCAATAGTTTGGCTAACAGCAAGCCAGAGAACACCATAATTATTTTATTTCTAAGTATTTAGATAAACCTCTTAGATAGCATATTTAGTTACTTAATAAAAGAATCATTTGAAGAAAAGACAAGTTCAAAGTAAGAAAGGGAAGGCAAAGTTCATAAGGTTCATAAGGCCAAATGAAAGATCTTTCAACTGTCAATATGCAATACTCTTTGTCACAAAGACAAAACTATCATATCATGCGCACTTTCAACATGTCATTGCCACCTTAATATATTAAAATACTGCATTGTGAGATTATAATGTTTATGAACATTTGGAAACATAACCAATGGGCCATAGGGGAGGGAGACAAAAGAAAAGAGGCTGCAATATTCTCTGTCCCTCTAGGTCTGGCCGGGTATGTACTACGTAGAGTGATTCATTCCAATATCTCACATTTCTTGGTTTGATGACTTAGATTTGGAACCAAGATGATTTGCACAAGAAGCCAAAAACATTACTCAATCTCTCTTTTTAATTGTTCAAATTACCCATAGCTTCTCTAATTTCTATTATATTAGGCCTAATTTTATTCATCCTCATTCAAATCAAGAACATATGTAGCTTTTTAAATAAATAAAAATTAATTAATTGAATAGAGCACGCAATTTAGCAGAAAATGTCATACAAAAAAAGGGGAAATGGCACAAATATTCAAATGCAGAAAAAGAGATCAAAACTGAATTCAAGGTTTGAAGACTATACCTCGGTTTGAATGCAAAGCAAAAGTGATATCAACTCTCAACTTAAAGGCTGCAAATACTCGTCAGTTTTGGAGGTCAAGTCCAAAGTTTAGGCTGTGGTGCCACATCACCCATGTCCGCTGCAGCACATGGAGAAAATGATAAGACTCTGTAACTTTATTTTCTTTTTCTGAAAGTGTCTAATGTCTTTTTGATATGTGGATTGAGTTTTGTGGGGAATGAGAAAGGGGCATGAGACTGAGAAAGGGGACTGACCAGAGTTCTTATGAAAGAAAACCACTCCAGAAATCTTACCTATCAAACCTTCAGAGTGAGCACCACAGCTGCAGAGGGCAAGGGAGATGGAAAGGCTAAGCATCTGCAGAGGAAACAAAGAAAGATGGTTAACACCCAAATCATAACAGTGTCGAAATAAATTGAAACCCTAATTTTTTTTTCTTTACCTTTGTTGATTGAGGTAGAGCAACAGCAAGCAAACACCCAAATGGTTAGATCTAAACCCAAATCAGTAACCCTAAAATTATTTTCCAGACCTTTGTGACTGAACTAGAAGGAGGGAGGAGAGAGAAAGAGACAGGAAAGGGAGGAGAGAGAGAGAGAGAGAGAGAGAGAGCGTGGAGAGAGGGAGATGCGAGAGAGAATGAGAACGGTTGCAACGAATATTGAGAAAAAATATTGGGGCTTAAGAGAGATAGAAGAGATAATGAGAACTATCGGGGCTTAAGAAAATTTTTGAGTCACTATTCACTCCGTGTTTTTTTTAAAGCTTCAATTACAACGGTTGCAACGAAAACCGTTATGGAAAGTTGTGAGATAAAATCAAAAAACCACATATCCTATACCACAACGCTTAAAAACCCCTTTTAATAACG
The DNA here is from genome assembly GCA_024362665.1 of Prunus padus. Classification (NCBI taxonomy): domain Eukaryota; kingdom Viridiplantae; phylum Streptophyta; class Magnoliopsida; order Rosales; family Rosaceae; genus Prunus; species Prunus padus. The sequence continues at coordinate 24,623,202 of JANFAM010000012.1, forward strand.
GTTATGGCATAACCGCTGTGGAAGAAACAACTACAACGGTTTTGGAGCCAACCGTTGTGGATTCAGCGTTGTTAATTCTCATATTTGTAGTAGTGTATGCAATCTACAACTACTCCATGAAAGGTACGAACTTCGTATGAACTTGAAGTAACCAATTTCTTTGACCAATTGATTTCGGATTGAGCCCAAAACTTGGGCAACATCATAATATGGTGGGAGTAGTCATTCGGTGAGTTTTGAGTGAAATCTAATTACTATAACTATGCAATGCACCAACAACTTTGTTTACGGTACGAACTTCGTACAAACCTGAAGTGTCCAATTTCTTTGACCAATTGATTTAGATTGAGCAAAAGACTTGGACAACATCATCATATGGTGGGAGGAGTCATTTGGTGAGTTTTGAATGAAATCCAATCACTAGAACTATGTAATGCACCAACCACTCCATTTATAGTACAAACTTCATACGAACATGAAGTGTCCAATTTCTTTGACCAATTGATTTCGGATCGAGCCCAAGACTTGGGCAACAACATAATATGGTGAAAGGAGTCATTTGGTGAGTTTTGAGTGAAATTCAATCAATAGAACTATGCAATGCACCAACCACTCCATTTACGGTACGAACTTGAGTGTCCAAATTTCTAGACCAATTGATTTCGGATCAAGCAAAAAACTTGGGCAACCTCATAATATGGTGAGAGGAGTCATTTGGTGAGTTTTGAATGAAATCACCGGAACGATGCAATCCTACAACCACTCCGTGTATAGTACGAACATGAAGTGTCCCTTTTCTTTCGCCAATTCATTTCGGATCGAACTTCGTACGAACTTGAAGTTTGCAAATTTCTTTGACCAATTGATTTCGGATCTAGCCCAAGACTTGGGTAACAGCGTAATATGCTTTGAGGAGTCATTTGGTGAGGTTGGAGTGAAATCCAATCACTAGAACTATGCAATCCTGCAACAACTCCATGAAAGGTACAAACTTCGTACAAACTTGAAGTATCCAATTTATTTGACCAATTGATTTCGGATCGAGCCCAAGACTTGGGCAGCATCATAATATGTTGGGAGGAGTCATTTGGTGAGTTTTGAATGAAATCCAATCAATTGAACTATGTAATGCACCAACCACTCCATTTACAATACAAACTTCATACGAACATGAAGTGTCCAATTTCTTTGACTAATTGATTTCGGATCGAGCAAAAAACTTGGGCAACATCATAATATGATGGGATGTGTCATTTGGTGAGTTTCGATTGAAATCCAATCACTAGAACTATGCAATGCACCAACCGGATGGATCCCAAAACTTGAGCAACATCATAATATGGTGGGATGAGTAATTTGGAGATTTCTGAATGAAATCCAATCACTAGAACTTTGCAATGCACTAACCACTTCATTTACGGTACGAGCTTCGTACGAACCTGAAGTGTCCAATTTCTTTGACCAATTGATTTCAGATCGAGCTAAAAATTTGGGCAACAACATAATATGGTGGGAAGGGTCATTTGGGGAGTTTTGACTGATATTCAATCTCTAGAACTATGCAATGCACCAACCAATCCATTTACGGTACGAACTCCGTACAAAGTTGAAATGTCCAATTTCTTTGGCCAATTGATTTCGGATGGAGCCCAAAACTTGGGCAACATCATAATATAGTGGGAGGAGTCAAGTGGTGAGTTTTGAGTGAAATCCAATCACTAGAACTATGCAATCCTACAACCACTCAGTGTATAGTAAGAACTTCGTATGAACATGAAGTGTCCCTTTTCTTTGACCGATTGATTTTGGGTCGAGCCCAAAACTTGGGCAACAACATAATATGGTGGGAGGATTCATTTGGTGAGTTTTGAGTGAAATCCAATCACTAGAATTTGCAATGCACCAACTACTCCATTAACGGTACGAACTTCGTAAGAACTTGAAGTGTCCAATTTCTTTGACCAATTGATTTCTAATCTAGCAAAAAACTTGGGCAACATCATAATATGGTGGGAGGAGGCATTTGGTGAGTTTTGAGTGAAATCCAATCACTAGAACTATGCAATGCACCAACGACACCATTTACGATACGAACTTCGTAAGAACTTGAAGTATCCAATTTCTTTGACCAATTGATTTCGTATCGGTCCCAAATCTTGGGCAGCATCAAAATATGGTGGGAGGAGTGATTTGGTGAGTTTTGAGTGAAATCCAATCACTAGAACTATGAAACGTACCAACAATTACATTTCCGGTACGAACTTGAAGTGTGCAATTTCTTTGACCAATTGATTTCGGTTCGAGGCCAAAACATGGGCAACTTCGTAATATGGTGGGAGGAGTCGTTTGGTGAGTTTCGAGAGAAATCCAATCACTAGAACTATGAAATCATACAACCACTCCATGGAAGGTACGAACTTTGAACGAACTAGAAGTATCCAATTTATTTGACCAATTGATTTCGGATTAATGTGGTGGGAGGAGTCATTTGGTGAGTTTTGAGTGAAATCCAATCACTTGAACTATGCAATGCACCAACCACTCCATTTACGGTACGAACTTTGTACGAACTTGAAATGTGCAATTTCTTTGACCAATTGATTTTGGATCGAGGCCAAAACTTGGGCAACAACATAATATGGTCGGAGGACACATTTTGTTAGTTTTGAGTAAAATCCAATCTCTAGATCTTTGCAATCCTACAACCACTCCTTGAAAGGTATGAACTTCGTACGAACTTGAAGTATCCAATTTCTAGGACCAATTGATTTCGGATCAAGCCCAACACATGGGCAACAACAGGATATGGTGGGAGGACTCCTTTGGTGATTTTTTAGTGAAATCCAATCTCTAGAACTATGAAATCCTACAACCACTCCATGAAAATGTACGAACTTGAACTATCCAATTTCTTTGACCAATTTATTTCGTATCGGGCCCAAAACTTGGGCAACATCATAATATCGTGGGAGGAGTCATTTGGTGAGTTTTGAGTGAAATCCAATCACTAGAACGATGCAATCCTACAACCACTCTGTGTACGGTACGAACTTCGTACAAGCATGAAGTGTCCTATGTCTTTGATCAATTGATTTCGGATCAAGCCCAAGTGTCCTATGTCTTTGGGCAACATCATAATATGGTGGGAGGAGTCATTTGGTGAGTTTTGGGTCAAATCCAATCTCTACAACTATGCAAACCTACAATTACTCCATGAATGGTACGAATTTTGTAAGAACTTGAAGTGTCCAATTTCTTTGACCAATTCATTTCGCATCGAGCAAAAAACTTGGGCAACATCATAATATGATGGGAGGAGTCATTTGGTGAGTTTCGAGTGAAATCCAATCACTAGAACTATGCAATGCACCAACCACTCCGTGTACGGTACAAACTTAAATGCGAACTTGAAGTGTCCAATTTCTTTGACCAATTTATTTCTGATCGAGAAAAAAACTTGGGCAACATCATAATATGGTGGGAGGAGTCATTTGGTGAGTTTTGTGTGAAATCCAATCACAAGAACTAAGCAATGCACCAACCACTCCATTTACGGTACGAACTTGAAGGATCCGATTTCTTTGACCAATTAATTTCGGATTGTGCCCAAATCTTGGGCAACATCATAATATTGTGGGGGGGGAGTCATTTGGAGAGTTTTGAGTGAAATCCAATCACTAGAACTATGTAATACATCAACCTCTACATTTACTGTACGAATTTCGTACAAACATGAAGTGTCCAATTTCAGATCTAGCCCAAAACTTGGACAACAACATAATATGGTGCGAGGTCTCATTTGGTGAGTTTTGAGTGAAATCAAATCACTAGAACTATGCAATGCACCAACCACTCCATTTACCGTACAAACGTTGTATGAACTTGAAGTGTCCAATTTCATTGACCAATTGAGTTCGGATCGAGCCCAAAACATGGGCAACAACTTAATATGGTGGGAGAAGTCATTTGGTGAGTTTTGAGTGAAATCCAATGTCTAGAACTATGGAATCCTACAACCACTCTACGAAAGGTACGAACTTTGTATGAATGTGAAGTATCCAATGTCATTGACCAATTGATTTCGGATCGAGCCCAAAACTTGGGCAACATCATAATATGGTGGGAGGAGTCATTTGATGAGTTTGGAGTGAAATCCAATCACTAGAACTATGCAATGCACCAACCACTCTATTTTCGGAATGAACTTGTTAACTCGCAAGTGCACGAGGCGTTGGGTAGTATAGCATGTGTAAGTACGAGGTCGATCCCACGAGGATTGATGATAGATTGATTCAATTTGATTCCCTGCACAAAATAGAAATGAAAAGAAAATAAATACAACAAGAAAGAAAGAAAAGAAATTAACTCAAGCAAATTAGTTACCAAGTTCAATTTAGATTCACAGATTGATTAAGCCATGGTGTCTAGTCATACCCTTGTATTCCTAATTACCTAATTAGATCCTTGTTGTCGAACCTAAATTAAGCATTAGAAATCCATTAAGCAAAGAAGAATGTTTTAAACAACCAAACATGTATCTAATCCCTGTTGTCGAATGTCCATACATACTCTTCCTATTCATAGTTCAATTTGAATTAATGCATGGTGTCTACTCTTAATTCAAACCAAGATAGCTAACATACAAGTTTTAATGGTGATCAATCATTCAAACAAGCATATTAACTTATAAGCATAATGAATAAGAACAAGAACTATAATTGAAACTTGAAAACTAATTAAACTTGAAAACTAAAGAAAAGAAATTACATTACAATGAAAAATAAATTACAACTCAGAAAAACTTAAAGGAAAATTTAGCAAAAGGATTTTGTTACAACAATTGAGAACTAAAAAGGAAAACTAAGAGAATTTGAGGGAGAGAAGGGAGAGGAGCTCTAGAGAGATGTTTGAGAGCTCCTCCCCTTGGGGTGTGTTTACAAGCTTGGAGAAACTCACTATTTATAGGCCTAGGGGAAGTGAAAATCTGAATTAAGTATTGCTTCTACCTACAAAACTCACTTCACCAACTTACAACACTTAATTCACCAATTTTACCTAACACACAATTGCATTTGAAAACAATTCCTCTTGTCTTTAAGCTTAGTGTTGCAGCTCCCACTTCATCTTCTTTTACTTCATTTGGCTACTGCAACTCCACTCCAATTATAAGTATTGAATATGCTTCACCAAACTTTCCCACAATCAATAACATTTCATCACGCATATGTCATGCTTGACAATGCATTGCAGTCTTCTTTTGGGCTCGCTTTGGGCTTGTTTCTCAATTCTGAAAAATCTGGAAAAATATGGATCTTGAAGTTCTTTGAATTATCTTTCCAAGAATATGCAGCCCAGCTCAAGGAAAAATCGGAAAGACCTTCAAATGTGATTTTTGGCCCAGTAACGCAGATGCTGCCAATTTTGACCTTAAGCTGCCAAAACTTGTATAACTTTCTCTAGAAGACTCGAAATCATGAACCGTAAAATTCTTTAGAAACTAGACTTCCGCATCTTTTCAATGATGTATGGTTCATTATCTGGTTCTTCCTGAGCAAGTACAGTCCAATCCTTGAAGTTGACTGATCTGCAGACACCGTTTTGAGCTAACTTGTCTCCAAAATGCATTTAATGAGTCATAAGCTTATTACACTGAAACAAACACAAAATAGATTAAAAGTACAAGTTTAACTCAAAAACATAACCAAATCATAAGTTAGAAGGGTACAAAATGATATGTAATTATGCACCGATCAGAACTTCGTACGAACATGTTGTTTACGGTACGAACTTCGTATGAACTTGAAGTGTCCAATTTCTTTGACCAATTGATTCCGGATCGAGCTCAAAACTTGGGCAACATCATAATATGGTGGGAGGAGTCATTTGGTGAGTTTTGAGTGAATCCAATCACTAGAACTATGCAATGCACCAACCACTCCATTTACGGTTGTTAACTCGCAAGTGCACGAGGCGTTGGATAGTATAGCATGTGTAACTACGAGGTCGATCCCACGAGGATTGATGATAGATTGATTCAATTTGATTCCCTGCACAAACAGAAATGAAAAGAAAATAAATAAAACAAGAAAGAAAGAAAGAAAATAAATTAACTCAAGCCAATTAGTTACCAAGTTCAATTTAGATTCACAAATTGATTCTAGCTAAAGTATGATTAAGCCATGGTGTCTGGTCCTAACCTTGTATTCCTAATTCCCTAATTAGATCCTTGTTGTCGAACCTAAATTAAGCATTAGAAATCCATTAAGCAAAGAAGAATGTTTTAAACAACCAAGCATTTATCTAATCCCTGTTGTCGAATGTCCATACATACTCTTCCTATTCATAGTTCAATTTGAATTAATGCATGGTGTCTACTCTTAATTCAAACCAAGATAGCTAACATACAAGTTTTAATGGTGATCAATCATTCAAACAAGCATATTAACTTATAAGCATATTAACTATAATTGAAACTTGAAAACTAATTAAATTTGAATTCTTAAGAAAAGAATTTACATTACAATGAAAAATAAATTACAACTAAGAAAAACTTAAAGGAAAATTTAGCAAAAGGATTTTGCTACAACAATCGAGAACTAAAAAGAAAACTAAGAGAATTTGAGGGAGAGAAGGGAGAGGAGCTCTAGAGAGATGTTTGAGAGCTCCCCCTTGGGTTGTGTTTACAAGCTTGGAGAAACTCACTATTTATAGGCCTAGGGGAAGTGAAAATCTGAATTATGTATTGCTTCTACCTACAAAACTCACTTCACCAACTTACAACACTTAATTCACCAACTTTACCTAACACACAATTGCATTTGAAAACAATTCCTCTTGTCTTTAAACTTAGTGTTGCAGCTCCCACTTCATCTTCTTTTACTTCATTTGGCTGCTGCAATACTCCACTCCAATTATAACTATTGAATATTCTTCACCAAACTTTCCCACAATCAATAACATTTCATCATGCATATGTCATGCTTGACAATGCATTGCAGTCTTCTTTTGGGCTCGTTTTGGGCTCGTTTTAGGCTTGTTTCTCAATTCTGAAAAATCTGGAAAAATATAGATCTTGAAGCACTTTGAATTATATTTTCAAGCATATGCAGCCCAGCTCAAGGAAAAATCGGAAAGACCTTCAAATGTGATTTTTGGCCCAGTAACGCAGATCCTGCCGATTTTAACCATAAGCTGCCAATACTTGCATAACTTCCTCTAGAGGACTCGGAATCATAAACCGTAAAATGCTCCAGAAAATAGACTTCCGTATCTTTCCAATGATGTATGGCTCATTATCTGGTTCTTCTTGAGCAAGTACAGTCCAATCCGTGAAGTTGACTGATCTGCAGACACCGTTTTGAGCTAACTTGTCTCCAAAATAAATTTAATGAGTCTTAAGCTTATTATACTGAAACAAACACAAAATAGATTAAAAGCATAAGTTTAACTCAAAAACATAACCAAATCATAAGTTAGAAGGGTACAAAATGATATGTAATTATGCACGGATCAACGGTACGAATTTCGTACGAACTTTAAGTGTCCAATTTCTTTGACCAATTGAGTTCGGATCGAGCAAAAGACTTGGGCCACACCATTATATGGTGGGAGGAGTCATTTGGTGAGTTTTGAGTGAAATCCAATCACTAGAACTATTCAATGCACCAACCACTCTATTTCCGGTACGAACTTCGTACAAACTTGAAGTGTGCAATTTCTTTGACCAATTGATTTTGGTTAGAGGCCAAATCTTGGGCAAGATCATAATATGGTGGGAGGAGTCATTCGGTGAGTTTTGAGTGGAATGCAATCCTACAACGACTCCGTGAAAGGTACGAACTTCGTACGAACTAGGACATACGAACTTCGTACGAACTTGAAGTGTCCAATTTATTTGACCAATTGATTTCAGATCGAGCAAATACTTGGGAAACATCTTAATATGGTGGGAGGAGTCATGTGGTAAGTTTTGACAGAAATCCAATCACTATAACTATGCAATGCACCAACTACTCCATTAACGGTACGAACTTGAAGTGTCCAATTTTTTTGACCAATTGATTTCGGATGCAGCCCCAAACTTGGGCAACAGCATAATATGGTGGGAGGAGTCATTTGGTGAGTTTTGAGTGAAATCCAATCACTAGAACTATGCAATGCACCAGCCGCTCCATTTACGGGGCGAACTTCGTACGAAATTGAAGTGTCCCTTTTCTTTGACCAATTGATTCCGGATCTAGCAAAAAACTTGGGCAACATTACAATATGGTGGGAGGAGTCATTTGGTGAGTTTTGAGTGAAGTCTAATCACTAGAACTATGTAATGCACCAACCACTCCATTTACGGTCCGAACATCGTACGAACTTGAAGTGTCCAATTTCTTTTACCTTGATTTTAGATCAAGCAAAAAACATGGGCACATCATAATACGGTCGGAGTAGTCTTTGGTGAGTTTTGAGTGAAACGCTATCACCAGAACAATGCAATGCACCAACCACTCCATTTACAGTACAAACATCGTACGAACTTGAAGTGCCCAATTTCTTTGACCAATTGATTTTGGATCAGGCCCAAAACTTAGGCAACATCATAATATGGTGGGAGGAGTCATTTGGTGGGTTTTGAGTGACATCCAATCACTTGAACAAAGCAATCCTACAACCACTCCATGAAAGTTACGAACTTCGTACGAACTTGAAGTATCCAATTTCTTTGACCAATTGACTTCGGATCGATCCCAAAACTTGGGCAACATCATAATACGGTGCGAACTTCGTACGAAATTGAAGTGTCCCTTTTCTTTGACCAATTGATTTCGGATTGAGCAGAAAACTTGGGCAACACCATAATACGGTCCGAACATCGTAAGAACTTGAAGTGTCCAATTTCTTTGACCAATTGACTTCGGATTGAGCCCAAAAACTTGGGCAACATCATAATATGGTGGGAGGAGTCATTTGGTTAGTTTTGAGTGAAATCCAATCACTAGAACTATTCAATGCACAAACCACTCCGTTTACAGTACGAACATCGTACGAACTTGAAGTGCCCAATTTCTTTGATCAATTGATTTCTGATAGAGCCCAAGACTTAGGCAACAACATAATACGGTGGGAGGAGTCATTTCGTGAGTTTTTAGTGAAATCCAATCACTTGAACAATGCAATCCTACAACTACTCCATGAAAGTTATGAACTTCGTACGAACTTGAAGTATCAATTTCTTTGACCAATTGACTTCGGATCCATCCCAAAACTTGGACAACATCATAATATGGTGGGAGGAATTGGTGAGTTTTGAGTGAAATCCAAATGCTAGAACTATGCAACGCACCAACCACTCCATTTACGGTACAAACTTGAAGTATCCAATTTCTTTGACCAATTAACTTTGGATCCATCCCAAAACTCGGGCAACATCATAATATGGTGGGAGGAATTGGTGAGTTTTGAGTGAAATCCAATCACTAGAACTATGTAATGCACCAACCATTCCATTTGCGGTCCGAACATCTTACGAAATTGAAGTGTCCCTTTTCTTTCACCAATTGATTTCGGATCAAGCAAACAACTTGGGCCACATTACAATATGGTGGGAGGAGTCATTTGGTGAGTTTAGAGTAAAATCCAATCACTAGAACTATGCAATGCACCAACCGCTCCATTTACGGTCCGAACATCGTACAAACTTGAAATATCCAATATATCGTTGAGCAATTGACTTCGGATCGATCTCAAAACTTGGGCAACATCGTAATATGGTGGGAGGAGTGATTTGGTGAGTTTTACGTGTAATCCAATCACTAGAACTATACAATGCACCATCCACTCCATTTATGGTACGAACTTCGTACTAACTTTAAGTGTCCAATTTCTTTCACCAATTGACTTCGGATTGATCCCAAAACTTGGGCAACAACACAATATGGTGGGAGGAGTCATTTGATGAGTTTTGAGTGAAATCTAATCACTAGAACTATGTAATGCCCCAACCACTCCATTTGCGGTCCGAACATCGTATGAACTTGAAGTATCCAATTTCTTTGACCAATTGATTTCGGATCGAGCCCAGGACTTGGGCAACAACATAATACGGTGGGAGGAGTCATTTGGTGAGTTTTGAGTGAAATCCAATCACTAGAACTATGCAATCCTAGAACCACTCCAAGAAAGGTACGAACTTCGTACGATCTTGAAGTATCCAATTTCTTTGACCAATTCACTTCGGATCGATCCCAAAACTTGGAAAACGTCATAATATGGTGGGAGGAGTCATTTGGTGAGTTTTGAGTGAAATCTTATCACTAGAACCATGTAATGCACCAACAACTCCATTTACGGTACGAACTTCGTACAAACTTGAAGTATCCAATTTCTTTGACCAATTGACTTCGGATTGATCCCAATACTTGGGCAACATCATAATATGGTTGGAGGAGTCATTTGGTGAGTTTTGAGTGACATCCAATCACTAGAACTATGCAATGCACCAACCACTCCATTTGCGGTACGAACTTCGTACGAACTTTAAGTATCCAATTTCTTTGACCAATTGACTTCGGATTGAGCACAAAACTTGGGCAACATCATAATATTGTGGGAGGAGTCATTTGGTGAGTTTTTAGTGACATCCAATCACTAGAACTATGCAATGCACCAACCACTCCATTTGCGGTACGAATTTCGTACGAACTTTAAGTGTCCAATTTCTTTGACCAATTGATTTCGGATCGAGCAAAAGACTTGGTCCACACCATTATATGGGGGGAGGAGTCATTTGGTGAGTTTTGAGTGAAATCCAATCACCATAACTGTGCAATCCTACAACCACTTCATGAATGGTACAAACTTGAAGTATCCAATTTATTTGACCAATTGAATTTTGATCGAGCCCAAGACTTGCGGAGCATCATAATACGGTGGGAGGAGTCATTTGGTGAGTTTTGAGTGAAATCCGAACGCTAGAACTGTGCAACGTACCAAGCCCTTGATTTACAGTACGAACTTCGTACGAACTTGAAGTGTCCCATTTCTTTGACCAATTGATTTTGGATCGACCCCAAGACTTAGGCAACATCATAATATGGTGGGAGGAGTTATTTGGGGAGGTTGGAGTGAAATTCAATCCCTGGAGCTATGCAATGCACCAACCACTCCATTTACGGTCTGAACGTCGTACGAACTTGAGGTGTCTAATTTCTTTGACCAATTGACTTCAGATCGAGCCCAAAACTTATGCAACATCATAAAATGGTGTGACACTATGCCAAATTTCACTTTCAGCAACACTACATGGGCATCGGTAAATAGGAAAATCGATGTTATTAGTAAATTAGGCATCAATTTCATAAATAACGATACTAAACATATACAAAGACATCAGCACGAATTTTTGACTTTTTATGACGATGCCATTATTCCACTTTAACATAATCTGTCATAACCACGGATGCCTAAAGTGATTAGTATTTTTTTTTTAAGAGGGATATTTTTTGGTAACATCCCTCCGATGCCTAAAGTGGAGTCAACCCTAAGCCAAAAATTTTACGCTCTCCCTCTCAAACTCTCCGCCCGAAACTTCATCTCCCTCTCAAACTCTCCCCTAAAAAATTATTCTCCCTCTCAAACTCTCCCCAAAAATTCATCTCATCTCGCACAATCGTTTTTAATCTTTTCCTTCTCTCGTCTGTGGTAGCTTGCATCACTCTCTCTCTCTCTCTCTCTCTCTCTCTCTCTCTCTCTCGAGATTGCACCGAGGAAGACACACTACGGCACGCACTCTTTTAGATCTGAAGCCAACAAACCCCAAAAAACCTTAGCTCCATGGAAGATCTGGTGAGCATTTTCTCTGCTGAACTCTCCGATTTTCTCTGCTGCTCTCTCCGATTTTCTCTTTCTTTCATTTTGTATGGTTTTTGTTTGGATATGGGGGTTGTTTTAAGTTCTTGAGGGATCTGAGTGTTCTGTAATTTCTTGTTCATGGTCGAATAGTGGGGTTTATGGGTTATGGGTTGTGGTTGGATAATGCAAATGAGGGTTCTTTCTTTGTGGGTTTTGTGTTCAGCATGCTTCACTGTGAAGTGAATTTTGGGTGATTATGTTATTGGGGTTTATAGTTGTGTTTGGGCTTGAGATTTTGTTCTTGATGATTGGTTCTTGGTTATGGATTTGGAATGTTGGATTTTGTGCTTTCATTTGGTCAATTTTGTTCTTCAAGCATTGTCTGATGCCAAACTTGAACTTTGTTCGTTCTGGGCTTGGCTTCTGTGACGTTTCAGTGGGTTCTGGTGTGGACACTCCTCGTGGTGAACTCATCAATGTGAGTCTTTCCAATATATTTTGAAATAAAAATACAAACTTTTTTGTTGGGTTTTCCTCTAATTGTGCTTAATTGCTTCAATTTTACTTGAACATGGAAAACTAAAATTGGTTTTGTTTTTTTATTGTCGTATAATTGCGGAATATGAAGTTTTGCTAGTTGTTAATGGATATCAAATACAATGACCATCAAGAAAATGTTAAAGCTGTGTTATCTCATATCATATGTGATCAAAAAAACATTTGGAAAGAAAGATACAAGTCAAGTTGATTGTGTTTCAGTAAATTAAATCCAGCACATTTGTCAAAACTTGGTTTCGAATACTCCTGTGTACAGCAGAGCTTCTGATACGAGTTTCATATATGTGAATGTGTTGTGCTATTTTAACTATAACATGATTGTGTTGTGTTGCTGCTTCTAAGTTTTGATGTTTTACTAAATGTGCTAATTTTAGATGTCGCAACAGAATGATTGCGTTTGACATTTGGGCGCTGGGCTACTAAAAATCTGCTGGATCCACAAAGAATGGCCGAGACTCAAATCCTAAGTTTCTTGTAGTGAAGAAATTCGGTGTAAAGGTGAGAAATAGTAAGGAAAATGACAGAGAGAGAGAGAGAGAGAGAGGCAAACTTCAAGGACCCTTGTTTGTTTCTTTTGAGTAGTAAGGTATGACCCCTTGATATATATATATATATATATATATATATATATATATATATATATATATATATACACACACACATATAGCCAGTAGCATTAAACATGAAGACTTGGTCTTTGTTTTTTCTTCTTCTTTCTGCTTTTCAATTCATTTCTTTATATGTGTTTTTATATGATCCTCAATTCAAGTTGCAGGAAAGCCAAGAGAGGATATTTGGATGTAAGGCATTCCCTTTTGTTTTTCAGTTTGGTTTTTTATCCTAAGAAAGGCAGATGCCCATATCAGATTCACAACAAAATGGAATAATTTTGCTGGATATATTGATTCATGTAAGAATTTGTTTCTCCCAATTGTCAACTAAATTATCAGTCCCCATTTATGTAAAATTGTATAGAAATGATTTAATAAGTCAGTCGAGTTATTGTTAACTAATTCGTGCACAAATGACTTCCATGCTTTTGATTTATCTTGAGTGGGTATGTATGGATTGCTTGTTCTATATTTGTTTTATCAAGCTAGAACAATCTTCTTGGATCCCAAAATTTGCAAGAATCTGTAATATGATATTCCCTATGCTCTTTCTTACTTTGTATAGGCTTATTTCCAATTGTTGGATGAACAATTCTTGTATAGGCTTTTGTTCAAGTTATTAAAGTAGTTATTTTTTATGCCTTTGGCTGAAATGAAGTGGTATCTAAATGGCAGATTAGAACCGAAGCAGAAATCTTTGAGTTGGGTAATACTTATATTGTGAATATAATGAATGAGGTTGGGTAATACTGACATAGCCATTAGAAATCAAAGCTGATTGTGGATTATCAAACTTTGAATTTGCTGAGTGAGGGGTTTTATATATGACTTCTCCACAGCATATACCCTATTACAAAGGTCTGTGTCTTTGGGTGAAAAAATTGCATGTAAATTACATTCTATTGGTAGTTCGTAATATTTTTTAAAAATTTGAATTTAAGTATTAGCTAGAAAACAACCCTTATGATTGCGTTTGACACACTTTCTTCTCTACATGTTTCTTGTTAAGTTTATATTCTCATTCTGTCACATCACAGATTCAGGGTTTTGGTTCAAAGTAAAGCATTGTACTTAGTGAGAATTGAGTATGCCATGCATTTTATATGCATTGATTTTTAGGTGTGGTTTTCATAGAGTTCTCAAGTCTCTCGATTTTCTAATGGCAGCAGTGTTATTTAGAACAGATGTATGTAGGTAGGTAATCAATTGTGTGCAACGAAATAAACAAATGCTCAAAATGTTAGGTTCATTGACAATTCATGTGCTGCTTTATATCTAATATGGTATCTAGCTGGATGGATCCAACTTCAACTGCATTACATGGATGATATAATCAATCACGGTCACTTGTAGGCTGTAAATAATGCATTGTTATATCTCTATTGACACCTTGTGCATCTTTGCTTGAGAAAACTAAACCTTACAGATCTCTTCTTTCCTCGTGGTGGCATTGGTTATGCACAAAATCATGAAGGTCCAGCTGTTTTTGTGATGCTTAATAAGGCTTTAGAAATTGCACAGCCCGAAAAAAAAGTAATTGAAGAGAGGAATATAAGAATTCTGATTGCACATATGCATGTTGTGAAGGTAACAATTTGTCAAACCTCTCGTTTTCTAAAATCATGAACTGGTATCTATAAAAATATCACTCATTAAAGTTCTTGAACTGTATTCAAGAACAGAAACTTTTTGTTCAAATTGAATTCCTTGTATATAGAAAATGAATCTTAATCTATTGCCACCTAAGGTCGATGAGAATCAGAACAACTATGGTCTTTTCATCTGTGACACCATATTTATATGTTTAGACAACTAGTTTTAAACAACTAGTGGGGACTTAAAGGTTCCAAAATTGGTTAGTAACTTGTTACATAGTTTGGAAGATCTTGAGATTTCAAGGAAGAACAAATCTACCCCAACATTGTTAGCTTACCTTTAAAAAAAAAAATTCATTGACCCTTTCATCCAACCTTGTATCCATTAGTACGTTTACTCAATGACCCTTATGTTGATGGTGTGCAACAGACTTTTGATTGGGATTCTGGAAAAACATACATCTATCATTGTTAAGTCTATGTCTACCCCCTAGCTACAAATTCTTGGTAATCGGTTCTTGGTAATCAATAAAACGTTATGCATTTTATGTTTTTGCATTATTTTTCGTTTCTCTGTCATTTTTTTGTCACATCAATTTGTTACCTTGTGTTTTGTGCCCCTATGTTCTAGCTTGTAATAAATCCTATGATAATCTTTCATAGGAGACAAATCTCCATTACTACCATCAAAGGTCCAAGATGTTGGAGGAAGCATATATCAACTACAAGTGGAAAAGCCATGGGCAACAACTTAGGAAGAAGCATTCTCCCTTCATTTTACATGTATTTTTGTTGCTATAGTATTTTGCTTATAGACAAGTATGGATCATATGTGGGGTTGGAAAATTTGTGATTTATTGTAGTGTTGGATATATATTTGATGTATGGATATATTTAAATTTATTTAGGTTTTTGATGTGCAATGGACAACATTACATTACATTGTTCATAACAAATTCAGTTTTCCGTAATCAATCAAGTTAAAAGATTATAATCATCGATGCCTAAAACCGAAAGTAGCATAAGCATTTATATAACAACTGATGCCTAAAAGTAGAAATATCGTCAACATTATATAACAATCAATGCTATTGGAGGCTTTTCACGTCCGAAAAATCTAAAAAGTGATGACATATAACATAATTTGCATCGGAATTATTGGTTGCTGCGATGTCGTAATCGATAATACGCATCAGTACAGGATAACTCAATGTTGCTGTAATACACATTTAGCATCCTACGTTTTGTAATTACTGATGCAATTTCAGGTTTAGGCATCAGAAGTCAACCTTTTTTTTGGCATTCGGAAATCTTTTAGCATCGGAGTTTATAAATATGCGATGTCTTAACTATATATAGGCAACGGATAATATCCGTTGCCTATTGTACAACAATAGGCAACAGCTACCAATACCACGGAATTTACAGACTTTAGGCAACGGATTTTCTCCGTTGCTAAAAGTCAAATTTGGCATAGTGTGAGGAGTCATTTGGTGAGTTTTAAGTGAAATCCAACAACTAGAACTATGCAATCCGACAACCACTCCACGAAAGGTACGAACTTGAAGTATCCAATTTATTTGACCAACTGATTTCGGATCGAGCCCAAGACTTGGGCAACAACATAATACGGTGGGAGGAGTTATATGGTGATTTTTGAGTGAACTCCAATCACTAGAACTATGCAGTGCACCAACCACTCCATTTCCGGTACGAACTTCGTACGAACTGGAAATGTCCAATTTCTCTGACCAATTGATTTTGGATTGAGCCCAAAACTTGGGAAACATCGTAATATGGTGGGAGGATTTATGTGATGAATTTTTTATTGAAATCCAAGCACTAGAACTGTGCAATCCTACAACCACTCTGTGTAACGTACGAACTTCGAACGAACTTGAAGTGTCCAATTTCTTTGGCCAATTTATTTCGGATGGAGACCAAAACTTGGGCAACATCATAATACGGTGGGAGGAGTCAGTTGATGAGTTTTCAGTGAAATCCAAGCACTAGAACTATGCAATCCTACAACTAGCCCGTGTACGGTACGAACATCGTACGAACTTGAAGTGTCCAATTTCTTTGAACAATAGATTTCGGATCATTCAAAAACTTGGGCAACATCATAATATGGTGGGAGGAGTCAATTGGTGAGTTTCGAGTGAAATCCAATCACTAGAACTATGCAAGGCACCAACCACTCCATTTACGGTACGAACTTCGTACGAACTTGAAGTGTCCAATTTCTTTGACCAATTGATTTCAGATGGAGCCCAAAACTTGGGCAACATCATAATATTGTGGGAGGACTGATTTGGTGAGTTTTGAGTGAAATAAAATCGCTTGAACTATGCTATCCTACAACCACTCCATGAAAGGTACGAACTTGAAGTATCCAATTTTTTTGACAAATTTATTTCGGATCGAGCCCAAAACTTGGGTACAATCATAATATGGTGAGAGGATTTATTTGTTGAGTTTTTAGTGAAATCCACTCTCTAGAACTATGCAATGCACCAACCACTCCATGAAATGTCCAATTTGAAGTGTCCAATTTCTTTGACCAAATGATTTCGGATCGAGGAAAAAACATGGCCAACATGATAATATGGTGGGAGGAGTCATTTGGTGAGTTTTGAGTAAAATCCAATCACTAGAACTATGCTATGCACCAACCACTCCATTTACGGTATGAAATTCGTACGAACTTGAAGTGTCCAATTTCTTTGACCAATTGATTTCGGATCTAGCCCAAAACTTGGGCAACATCATAATATGGTGGGAGGAGTCATTTGGTGAGTTTTGAGTCAGATCCAATCACTAGAACTTCGCAATTCTACAACCACTCCATGAAACGTACGAACTTGAAGTATCCAATTTCTTTGACCAATTCATTTCGGATCGAGCCCAAAACTTGGGTAACATCATAATATGGTGGAAGGATTTATTTGTTGAGTTTTCAATGCAATCCAATCTCTAGAACTATGCAATGCACCAACCACTCCATGTACGGTACGAACTTCGTACGAACTTGAAGTGTCCAATTTCTTTGACTAATTGATTTCAGATCGAGCAAAAAACTTGGGCAACATCATAATATGGTGGGAGGAGTCATTTGGTGAGTTTTGAGTGAAATCCTATCACTAGAACTATGCAATCCTACAACCACTCCGTATATAGTACGAACTTCGTGCGAACATGAAGTGTACCTTTTCTTTGACCAATTCATTTCGAATCAAGCCCGAAACTTGGGCAACGTCATAATATGGTGGGAGCAGTGAGTTGGAGAGTTTTGCGTGAAATCCAATCACTAGAAATATGCAATGCTGACAGGACCCGAACCAGATTTAGCCCTGAAACCCGACCCGGATCCTGTTTAAGTTCCGACATCATCGTGATGCCGGGCCCACATACTAAAAGAAACCCTCTTCCCGAGACAAACCGTTAAAGGGGTCAAGACTTCTGCCGAAAAACGGGCAGAGTCTCCCCAGAAATACAAACGAACCCAAAAGTTCCAACCTGTTCAAAAACAAAAGAATAGTATAACCAACTGCCAGCATGCAATAAATATATAACAGGCCTCCGGCCAACAAGTTCGACCCTAATGGGCAATAACAGGACAACTAAGAGCATTCAAGTTTAACAGCGGAAATTCAAAGTTAAGATAAGGGACACGAAGTCCTACAATTAAGTCAACGCTCGAGAAGAGAAGCACTCGGCCGGACAGTATCGAAGCACGACTACGGCCTGGGGGGGCGCAAAACAGAAAGAGTGTGAGTGGACAAAAACAAAGTTTTACATACTTAAATCAGTGTACTAACCCCACCGTTTCAAAACAATGCAAACCATGCATATGAAATCATTTATAGAAGTAGTCCTTCAAAACCCAATAATTACAATGAAATAACACAAAAGTCATATCAGTACTGTTTCCCATTCTTCCCCACACTCGAACAACCACGTGCTCACAAGCACGACAAGCAAGGAAGGATCCTCACTAAAGGAAAATACGAATACGAAAGTACTAACATATACATATAGACTAACACATGCGTATAGGTATAATATGACCTCGACACCAAATACAAGTACCAGGGGAAACAATCCAACAGGGGATTGTTTAACTGGACACCGAGACAGCATTCACGATGTTCTCATGCCCAGGATAACTGGACATCAGACGGCATCGTAATGGCCTCGTGCCTAGGGTCAAGCGGTCCAATTGGGACTAAGCTCCCCGGCCTGCATGGCAGAATCCTCCATATCCATACGTCCGAAATAAGTCATACGCGCAGACTACCCAATCAAGGGTCTACGGCTACACCCCGTTAAGGTATACACTGGATCAAACCATACTCAAGTAATCGTAACATAAGAACAGGGAGAGGTACATAACAAAGTGCCAACTGCACTCAAATCAATCGCTACACGATATTCAATATACATATTTAACCACATGTACCCGAACCCCAAAATATTACACACTAGGACATATATAAGTCCAACAATCCAATAACATCATATATATTCAAGATAAGGACATCACCGTCCCAAACATACAATACTATAGTTAAAATAGACATAAACGTCAAATGATGGTGTAAAAATCCATAAACCATTAAAATGTCATAATCCTTTGAAGATGCATATTCAAAAGCGTACTTCAAATTCAAGTCAAACCCCAAGTAAAACATAATAGAATAGGTACTATCCCTTTAAAAATATAAAGACCGAACCCGAGGACGTATTACTCAAAATATACATATATATATATATATATATATATATATATATATACAAAACATAATTATCCTTTAAAATACAATAACTCAAACTCAAGCATTTGAAATTCCACGTATAACTCCATATCCCTTAAATTCATACTTTAAAACAACATAAATAGTGATTCATTAAAATATAATTGAAAGTCCAATCCTCGTATACATATATGTCCCAAAACTCCATATCAAAGTAGATATACATATATATTCAAAGTAGATATATATATATATATATATTCAAAGTAGATATATATATATATATATATATATATATTCAAAGTAGATATATATATATATATATATATATTCAAAGTAGATATATATATATATATATACATATATATATATAATCGAAATCTAAGTAATTATAATTCATAAGGTTTAAACATCAAAACCGAATACGTAATCAACCGGACTATACTAACGTCCAAATCTTACACGCCCAAATACTCAATTCAAAGTATAGGTATAAGTTTCTCAAAAAGATATAAAGTATAACCCACGACATTAAGCCCGTAACAATAAAATATTAAAGTCCTGAAACCCAACAAAACCATAAACTCAATTATTAAATATAATTCATAAGGAAAATCCATCAAATTCCACGCACTCCATTGTACATAAATACTACGGGCTTGGCTAGTCCCAAAATCAATACTTAAAGATAAGCATATTAATAAAATATAGCCAACAAGGCACCACAAACAAACCGACAACCAAATCATATATAACACTCAAATATCAATTCAATCATAATAAACCCATAAAGGTCAAGTCAAGATTTAAAACAATATTTAAATCTCATTTATATGCATCACATTCAATTCTTAAAATCATGTTCGTTTGAAAACAAAGTCCACTCACCGTTGGTCACACGCTGCCCAACCTGAAAGGGTTCCTCTCGAGATCACGAAGAGCTTGAGAACCTAATTCAAGAATACGAGGTTAAGATTAACAACCGGACCAGCGATAACCTTAAAAGTCAACCCCTAACCAAACCCGACTCAAGGGTACCATTACGTCGTCACGAGGAATTCTAAGGTCAACGATGTTCGTTAGGAGGCGAGGCGACCTCGGGAGACGCTCGATCAACCAGGTCAAACTTTACCGAATAGGTCAAAGCCGGGCCCGTGGGTCCCATGACCTCCAAACTTAGATCCAAAAGCTCCTATAGGTTCACTACGGCTTAGAGAACACGTCCTGAAAAGTTTGGTCTCGATCGGACAGTCGAGATTGCTCCGCACATCGATCGGACGATTGTTTAATTCAAACTTGAAGTCATTGATCCGAGCATCCGGGACCCCGAATCACGATCCATCAAATCCTATGTTCCTAGAAATACAGGGAACAACATCACGTGTCAGTTCGATCCAACGGTCCGAACACATCGAACCCAAGCAACGCATAATAGGCATACATTGGTTCGAGGTCCAACGTCGAATCGAATCTGAACATGCGTACGCGCTCACGGCGACACGAGGATCGCATTGGGAGAAAGAACCGCCACCACACAGCCGCCACGTGCATAACACGGGCCGACAGCGCGTGGTGGGTGTGGTGAGCGATTCCGACCAACGACGAAACTTCAAATCGGGCAACACCACCTATACCAAACCGAAACTAGGGGCGGAGGAGGCTCGGGGTTCACGACCACCATTGGCAATACCAAACAGCCACCGGCTATTTGAAACGAGAGGAGGCCCGGGGTGAGAGAGAGAGAGAGAAGGCGATAGGGCTGACTTGGCCCATTAAAAATTTTCTTTGTTTTTATCTAATTTTTTCAATTATTAAAATATTCCACTTTATCACTTGGAAACAAAATTAATAGTCACGCACGTCCCGAACTTATTTCGACGAGCGGACACAACGGCGCGATCCGTTTCCCCAAATTGTCGTCCGAAAATTAAGTTGACCAAAATGCCCCTTTAATTATTAAATTCCAATTTAATTTCCAATTAATCCTATTTATTTCTTTTAATTCTTTTTTAAATTCTTTATTTATTTAACTCAATTAATTTATTCATTTTCTATTAATTTTTGGGTCGTCGTCACAAATGCACCAACCACTCCATTTACGGTACCAACATCGACGAACTTGAAGTGTCCAATTTCTTTGACCAATTGATTTTGGATCGAGCAAAAAACTTGGGCAACATCATAATATGGTGGGAGAGTCATTTGGTGAGTTTTGAGGGAAATCCAATCACTTAAACTATGCAATGCACCAACCAACCACTCCATTTACGGTACAATTTCTTTAAACCGTTGATTTTGGATTGAGCCCAAAACTTGGGCAACATGATATTAAGGTGGGAGGAGTCATTTGGTGAGTTTTGAGTGAAATCCAATCACTAGAATTATGCAATCCTACAACCACTCCATGAAAAGTACGAGACTTTCTACGAACTTAAAGTATCCAATTTCATTGACCAATTGACTTCTGATCAAGCCCAAAACTTGGGCAACATCATAATGTGGTGGGAGGAGTCATTTGGTGAGTTTGATTGAAATCCAATCAATAGAGCAGTGCAATCCTACAACCACTCCGTGTACGGTACGAACTTCGTACGAACAAGAAGTGTCCCTTTTCTTTTACCAATTGATTTTGGATCGACACTGAAACTTGAGCAAAATCACAATATGGTGGGAGGAGACATTTGGTGAGTATTGAGTGAAATCGAATCACTAAAACTATGCAATGCACCAACCACACCATTTCACAGATGAACTTGAAATGTCCAATTTCTTTGACCAATTCAATTCGAATCGATCCCAAAACTTAGGGCAACATAATATGGTGGGAGGAGTCGTTTGGTAAGTTTTGAGTGAAATCCAATCACTAGAACTATGCGATCCTACAACCACCCCATGAAAGGTACGAACTTGAAGTATCCAATTTCTTTGACCAATTGATTTCGGACAGAGCGCAAAACTTGGACAACATAATAATATGGTGCGATGAGTCATTTGGTGAGTTTTGATTGAAATCCAATCAATAGAATAGTGCAATCCTACAACCACTCCATGTACAAACTGAACATGAAGTGTCCCTTTTCTTTACCAATTGATTTCGGTCGGAGCCCAAAACTTGGGCAACACCACAATATGGTGGGAGGAGTCATTTGGTGAGTATTGAGTGAAATCGAATCACTAAACTATGCAATGCACCAACCACACCATTTACATTATGAACTTGAAGTGTCCAATTTCTTTGACCAATTGATTTCGGATCGATCTCAAAACTTGGTCAACATCGTAATATGGTGGGAAGAGTCATTTCGTGAGTTTTGAGTGAAATCCAATCACTAGAACTATGCAAACCTACAACCACTCCATGAAAGGTACGAACTTGAAGTATTTAATGTCTTTGACCCATTGATTTCGGATAGAGCCCAAAACTTGGGCAACATCATAATATGGTGCGAGGAGTCATTTGGTGAGTTTTGAGTGAAATCCAATCTATAGAACAGTGCAATCCTACGACCACTCCGTGTATAGTACGAACTTCGTACGAACATGAAGTGCCCCTTTTATTTGACTAATTGATTTCGGATCGAGCCCATAACTTGGGCAACATGACAATATGGTGGGAGTAGTCATTTGGTGATTTTTGAGTGAAATCCAATCAATAGAAATTTTCAATCCTACAACCACATCGTGAAAGGTCGATTGCATTTCGAACTTAAGTATCCAATTTCTTTAACCCATTGATTTCGGATCGAGCCCAAAACTTGGGAACATCATAATATGGTGGGAGGAGTCATTTGGTGAGTTTTGAGTGAAATCCAATCAATAGAGCAGTGCAATCCTACAACCACTCCGTGTACGATCTGAACTTCGTGACTGAACATGAAGTGTCCCTTTTCTTTTACCAATTGATTTCGGATTGACAGACCAATTCAATTCCACTCGGAACTCGAGCTAGACCTGCTGGTTTGCCCGACATCAACCCATTTCGGCCCACAAACTAAACAAGTTCCCTCTTCCCGAAATTTACAAAGAAAGAGGCCAAGACTTCTGCTGAAAATCGAGTAGAGTCTCACAGTATGAACAATCCCAAAATTAACAACTGCTAAAACACAACGAGATAGAAATATCCAATGTCAGCGTGCTACAGATAAACAAAACAGGCCTCTGGCCTTCAAATTCAACCCTAAAGGGCGACACAAAGCATTATAAGAGTTTCAAATCAACAGCGTAATTTAAAGTTTACGAGAATAGGGCAAAGAAGTCCATCTAGTCGATGCTTGGGAAGAGAAGCGCCTGACACAGTGTCGAAGCAACGACTATGGCACAGGGCGCAAAGCGAAAAGAGTGTGAGTGGACAAAAACAAGGTTTTACATACTTAAATCAAAGTACTAACCCCACCGTTTAAGGTATGCACCAGATCGAACCATACCAAATCCAGGTAATCGTATCAAGAACAGGGGAAGGTACATAACAAAGGTGCCAACAACACTCACATCAATCATCACGCGATAATCAATATATATATAATCATTCACAATGTACCCAATCCCAAACATCGTACACTAGGACATATACAAGTCCATCAGTCCAACTAACCCATATAAATACTCAAAGTCGAGGACATCACCGTCCAAAACATATATTTCTATACTCAAAATAATCACAAGGGTCAAATGACCGCATAACAGACCTTACTCAATTCAAATGTCACATTTCCTTTAAAACCATAATCAAAACCCAACTTAAACCAAAGTCAATAAACATCAATATAGTTACATAAGGGACCTCACGTCCGGAGCAGGGCATTCAACCCAAAGGTATATAATTAAAGTATCAAGAATTCATTTGTAAACACATGCCGTTAAACCAAACGTATAATCCAAAATAAGTGGTTAAGTTATAAATACAACTTCTTACAGTATAACTTAATAGTATACATATAAATTTCCAAGATATAATAATATGAATTCCCCAAAGTATAGAATATACATATATATGTACGTCCCAAAACTCCATATCAAAGTAGATATATATATATATATATATATATATATATATATATATATATATATATATAGTATAAAGACCCCAAGGTCAAAATAACCCAATTAATAATCCAAAATCCAATACCAAAACCACCAGGACGTCACTCGTCCCATTCAATACTCAAAAGTATTCAAATCATAAAATATAACCACTCAAGGCCCCACATACCAATTGTAAACCCAAACCATGCATAAACTCTCAATCAAATCCTTTTAATATATTTTAAACCATTATCAAATTGAAGATTTAAAACTTGTTAACTCGCAAGTGCACGAGCGTTGGGTAGTATAGCATGTGTAAAGTCAGGTCGATCACGAGGATTGATGATAGATTGATTCAATTTGATTCCTGCACAAAACAGAAATGAAAGAAAATAAATACAACAAGAAAGAAAGAAAAGAAATTAACTCAAAGCAAATTAGTTACCAAGTTCAATTTAGATTCACGATTGATTCTAGCTAAAGTATGATTAAGCCATGGTGTCTGGTCCTAACCTTGTATTCCTAATTCCCTAATTAGATCCTTGTTGTCGAACCTAAATTAAGCATTAGAAATCCATTAAGCAAAGAAGAATGTTTTAAACAACCAAGCATGTATCTAATCCCCGTTGTCGAATGTCCATACATACTCTTCCTATTCATAGTTCAATTTGAATTAATGCATATGGTGTCTACTCTTAATTCAAACCAAGATAGCTAACATACAAGTTTTAATGGTGATCAATCATTCAAACAAGCATATTAACTTATAAGCATAATGAATAAGAACAAGAACTATAATTGAAACTTGAAAACTAATTAAACTTGAAAACTTAAGAAAAGAATTTACATTACAATGAAAAATAAATTACAACTAAGAAAAACTTAAAGGAAAATTTGCAAAGGATTTTGTTACAACAATTGAGAACTAAAAGGAAAACTAAGAGAATTTGAGGAGAGAAGGGAGAGGAGCTCTAGAGAGATGTTTGAGAGCTCCCCCTTGGGGTGTGTTTGAAGGTTAGCCAAGCCTCCTATTTATAGGAGAAGGAAAGCATCAAACTCACATGCCAATATTCTTCTTGGTTTATTTAATTCCTTCTTTTGACAACAAGTTGTAAGAATGATCATAGCCACCTCAAGTTCACATGGGCATCCATCTCCTTTCATCATTTGGCTGGATTCCACTTGATTCTTTTGCTTTCTTTATTTCTTTACACAACCCACTTCAATTATGACAAATAAACATGCTTCTTCCCCAATATCAACAATAGCACATGCATAGCTAATCATGACCAAGCAATTGCAGTCTGCTTTGGGCTCGTTTGGGCTTGTTCCTCCATTCTGAAAAATCTTGAAAAATATGGATCTTGAAGTTCTTTGAATTATCTTTTCAAGCATATGCAGCCCAGCACAAGGAAAAATCGGAAAGACCTTCAAATGTGATTTTTGGCCCAGTAACACAGATTCTCCGGAACTCCAATCCACAATCCATCAGTTCTTACACGATCCTAAAAATACGGGGAACAACATACTAAGAATTGGAACCAATATGACGGTCCAAACACATCGAACCAGGATAACGCTGCAATAGGCGTAAATTCGTTCATTGTCATACGAACTCAAATTGAAATCCGAGCACACCTACGCGCTCATGATGACGTGAGGATAATTTAGGAATGGAAATGTCCAATAAAACGTAGGCTCCACGTGTGGGAACACGCCGCATATTCGTGGGTGTCTAAGCGATAATTTGGCGTGGATCAACTCAAACCTAGAGCCATCATTCCACCTACATATACTACTCGATGAGTGGAACAACTTATTCAACTACGGGAACTTCTCAAGCGGACTGCAAGTGGCCGAAAAATTCAATCTCAAAACCAGCCAAAACTTAGGTTATAGATCCGATCACTTAGGCTCAAAACCGATCAACAATACCTACATAAACAGATAGAGCCGAAGAGTAGATGAATTTTATACCTCACTGTAAGCGGAAATGGTGGCGGAGTTGCGCTTAAAAACGTCGGAAACTTGAAGAACCACCAAACTTTCAGTCGCTCCAGTTTAAAATCGGTGGGCTTTTGAGCAGGGAAAGTGGGTAGGCTAGGTAGAGGACGAAGAGGCAGAACATTTTGGGATTGGTATCACCCAAAACGGACATCAGACGAAGGAGAAATCGTCAATCAAAGTGAAGGGAGAAGAAATGAGGAGAGATGGGAAGAAGAAGAAGAAGTTGCGACCATGTGGCGATTTTATTGTAGCAGTACTGTAGCCTCTACAGTAAACTCAGAAATTTCGTTTTTTATTTTTATTTTTTATTTCTTTTCTAAACCGTTACGCGTTCGTTACAACTTAGAATTGGGCGTTCCGCATAACCACGAACTTGAAGTGTCCAATTTCTTTGACCAAATGATTTCGAATCGAGCCCAAAACTTGGGCAACATCATAAAATGATGGGAGGATTATTTTCCTGAGTTTTGAGTGAAATCCAATCACTAGAACTAGGTAATCCTACAGCTACTGCACCAAAGGTACGAACTTGAAGTATCCAATTTCTTTGACCCATTCATTTCGGATTGAACCCAAAACTTGGGCAACATCATAATACGGTGGGAGGAGTCATTTGGTTAGTTTTCAGTGAAATCCAATCTCTAGAACTATGCAATCCTACAACCACTCCAAGAAATGTACTACCTTCGTATTAACTTGAAGTGTCCAATTTCTTTGACCAATTGATTTCGGACCGAGCCCAAAACTTGTGGAACATCATAATGTGGTGGGAGGAGTCATTTGGAGAGTCTTGAGTGAAACCCAATCACTAGAACTATGCAATGCACCAGTCACTCCATTTACGGTACGAACTTCGTATGAACTTGAAGTGTCCAATTTCTTTGACCAATTGATTTCGGATTAAGCCCAAAACTTGGGCAACATCATAATATCGTGGGAGGAGTCATTTGGTTAGTTTTCAGTGAAATCCAATCTCTAGAACTATGCAATCCTACAACCACTCCAAGAAATGTACTACCTTCATATGAACTTGAAGTGTCCAATTTCTTTGACCAATTAATTTCGGATCGAGCAAAACACTTGGGCAGCATCATTATATGGTGGGAGGAGTCATTTGGTGAGTTTTGAGTGAAATCCAATCACTAGAACTATGCAATGTGCCAACCACTCCATTTACGGTACGAACTTTGTACGAACTTCAAGTGTCCCATTCTTTTGACCAATTGATTTCGGATCGAGCCCAAAACTTGGGCAACATCATAATGTGGTGGGAGGACTCATTTGGGGAGTTTTGACTGAAATCCAATTACTAGAACTGTACAATCCTACCACCACTCCATGAAAGGTACGAACTTCGTACGAACTTGAAGTATCCAATTTCTTTGACCAATTGATTTCGTATCGTTCCCAAAACTTGGGCAACCTCATAATATGGTGGAAGGAGTCATTTTGTATGTTTTGTGTGAAATCCAATCGCTAGAACTATGCAATTCACCAACCACTCCATTTACGGTACGAACTTCGTAGGTACTTGAAGTATCCAATCTTTTTGACCAATTGATTTCGCACTGTAATATGGTGGGAGGAATCCTTTGGTGAGTTTTGAGTGAAATCCAATCATTAGAACTATGCAATCCAACAACCACTGCAAGAAAAGTACGGCCTTCGTACGAACTTCAAGTGTCCAATTTCTTTGACTAATTGATTTCGGATTGAGCAAAATACTTGGGCAGCATCATAATAGGGGAGGAATCATTTGGTGAGTTTTGTGTGAAATCCAATCACTAGAACTATGCAAT
Organism: Prunus padus; assembly: GCA_024362665.1. Classification (NCBI taxonomy): domain Eukaryota; kingdom Viridiplantae; phylum Streptophyta; class Magnoliopsida; order Rosales; family Rosaceae; genus Prunus; species Prunus padus. The sequence continues at coordinate 24,651,392 of JANFAM010000012.1, forward strand.
GTACCAACCACTCCATTTACGGTACGAACCTGAAGTGTCCAATTTCTTTGACCCATTGATTTCGAATCGAACCCAAAACTTGGGCAACATCATAATATGGTGGGAGGAGTTATTTGGGGAGTTTTGAGTGGAATCCAATAGCTAGAACTATGCAATGTACCAACCACTCCATTTACGGTACGAACCTAAAGGGTCCAATTTCTTTGATCAATTGATTTCAAATCGAGCCCAAAACTTGGACAACATCATAATGTGGTAGGAGGACATTTGCTGAGTTTTGAGTGAAATCCAATCAATAGAACAAAGCAATCCAACAACCACTCCATGAAAGGTACGAACTTAGTACGAACTTGATGTATCCAATTTCTTTGTCCAAATGATTTCGGATCGAAACCAAAACTTGGGCAACATCATAATATGGTTGGAGGAGTCATTAGGTAAGTTTTGAGTGAAATCCAAGCACTAGAACTATGCAATGCACCAACCACTCCATTTATGGTACAACTTCGTATGAAGTTGAAGTGTCCAATTTCTTTGACCAATTGATTTCGAATCAAGCCCAAACCTTGTGCAACATCATAATCTGGTGGGAGGAATAATTTGGTGAGTTTGGAGTCAAATCCAATCACTAGAACTATGCAATGCACCAACCTCACCATTTGCGGTACGGACTTTGATTGAACTTGAAGTGTCCAATTTCTTTGACCAATTGATTTCGGATCGAGCCCAAAACATGGGCAACATCATAATATGGTGGGATGAGTCATTTGGTGAGTTTTCAGTGAAATAGAATACCTACAACTATGCAATGCACCAACCACTCCATTTATGGTGGGAGGACTCAATTGGTGAGTTTCGAGTGAAATTCAGTTACTAGAACTATGCAATCCTACAACCACTCCTTGAAAGGTACGAACTTCGTATGAACTTAAAGTGTCCAATTTCTTTGACCCATTGATTTCGGATCAAGCCCAAATTTTGGGCAACATCATAATATGATGGTATAGTCATTTGGTGAGTTCTGAGTGAAATCCAATCAACAGAACGATGCAATCGTACAACCATTCCGTGTACAGAACGAACTTCATACGAACATGAAGTGTTCCTTTTCTTTGACCAATTGGTTTCGGATCGAGCCCAAGACTTGGGCAACATCATAATATGGTGGGATGAGTCATTTAGTGAGTTATGAGTGAAATCCAATCACTAGAGATATGCAATTCAACAACTACTCCATGTACAGGACGAACTTCTTACGAATTTGAAGTGTTTGAACAATTGATTTTGGATCTAGCAAAAACCTGGGCAACATCACTAAAACTTTGCAATCCTACAACAACTTCGTGAAAGGTACGAACGTCGTACGAACTTGAAGTATCCAATTTCTTTGACCAATTGATCTCGGATCGAGACCAAATCTTGGCAATATCATAATATGGTGGGAGGAGTCATTTGGTGAGTTTTGAGCGAAATCCAATCAATAGAATGATGCAGTCGTACAACCACCCCGTATACAGTACGAACATGAAGTGTCCCTTTTCTTTGACCAATTGATTTCGGATCGAGCTCAAAACTTGGGCAACATCATAATATGGTGGGGGGGGGAGTGATTTGGTGAGTTTTGAGAGAAATACAATCAATAGAACTTTGCAATCGTAAAACCTCTCCCTGAAAGGTACGAACTTTGTACGAACTTAAAGTGTCGAATTTCTTTGACCAATTGATTTTGGATCGAGCCCAAATCTTGGTCAACATAATAATATGATGGTATGGTCATTTGGTGTGTTTTGAGTGAAATCCAATCAACAAATTAACAGAACGATGCAATTCTACAACCACTCCGTGTACAGCACGAACTTCGTACGAACAAGAGGTGTCCCTTTTCTTTGATCAATTGATTTCGGATCGAGCCGAAAACATGGGCAACATCATAATATGGTGGGAGGAGTCATTTTGTGTGTGTTGAGAGAAATGCAATCATTAGAACAATGCAATCCTACAACCAATCCGTGTATAGTACGAACTTCGTGCGAACATGAAGTGTCCGTTTTCTGTGACCAATTGATTTCGGATCGAGCCCAAACCTTAGGCAACATCATAATATACTGGGAGGGCTCATCTAGTGAGTTTTGAGTGAAATCCAATCCCTAGAACAATGCAATCCTACAACCACTCCGTGTACAGTACGAACTTCATACGAACCTCAAGTGTCTCTTTTCTTTAAACAATTGATTTCGAATCGAGCCCAAAACTTGGGCAACATCATAATATGGTGGGCTGAATCATTTGGTGAGTTTTGAGTGAAATCCAATCACTAGAACTGTGCAATCCTACAACAACTTCGTGAAAGGTATGAACTTCGTACGAACTTGAAGTATCCAATTTCTATGACCAATTGAATTCGGATCGTGCCCAAAACTTGGGCAACATTATAATATGGTGGGAGGTGTCATTTGGTGAATTTTGAGTGAAATCCAATCACTAGAACTATGCAATCCTACAACCACTCCCTCAATGGTACGAATTGCATATGAACTTGAAGTGTCCAATTTCTATGACCAATTGATTTCGGATCGAGCCCAAAACTTGGGCAACATCATAATATGGTGGGACGAGTCATTTGTTGAGTTTTGAGTGAAATCCAATCACTAGAACGATGCAATCCTACAACCACTCTGTGTACAGTACGAACTTTGAACGAACCTCAAATGTCTCTTTTCTTTGACCAATTGATTTCTGATCAAGCCCAAAACATGGCCAACATCATAATATGGTGGGAGGAGTCATTTGGTCAGTTTTGAGTGATATCCAATCACTAGAACTATGGATTCCTACAACCACTCCGTGAAAGGTACGAACTTCGTACGAAGTTGAAGTATCCAATTTCTATGACCAATTGATTTTGGATCGAGCCCAAAACTTGTGCAACATCTTAATATCGTGGGACGAGTCATTTGGTGGGTTTTGAGTGAAATCCAATCACTAGAACTATGCAATCCTACAACCACTCCGTGTACAATACGAACTTCGTATAAACATGAAGTGTCCCTTTTCTTTCACCAATTGATTTCGGATAGAGCCCAAAACATGGGCAACATCATAATATGGATGGAGGGGTCACTTCTTGAGTTTTGAGTGAAATGTAATCACTAGAACAATGCAATCCTACAACCAATCCAAGTACAGCACGAACTTCGTACCAACATAAAGTGTAACTGAAGTATCCTACACCCACTCCATGAAAAGTACGAACCTGAAGTATCCAATTTCTTTGACAAAATGATTTCGTATGGGGCCTAAATCTTGGGCAACATCATAATATGGTGGGAGGAGTCATTTGGAGAGTTTTGAGTGAAATCCAGTCACTAGAACTATCCCATCCTACAACCACTCCATTTACGGTACGAAGTTGAAGTGTCCAATTTCTTTGACCAACTGATTTCGGATCGAGCAAAAAACTTGGGCGACATGATAATATGGTGCGAGGAGTCTTTGGTGAGTTTTGAATGAAATCCAATCACTAGAACTATGCAATGCACCAACCACTCCATTTACGTTACGAACTTCGTACGAAGTTGAAGTGTCCAATGTCTTTGACCAATTGATTTCGAATCGAGCAAAAAACTTGGGCAACATCATAATATGGTAGTAGGAGTCATTTGGTGAGTTTTGAGTGAAATCCAATCACTAGAACTATGTAATGCACCAACCACTCTATTTACGTTACGAACTTCGTACGAACATGAAGTGTCCAATTTCTTTGACCAATCGATTTCGGATCGAGCCCAAAACTTGGGCAACGTCATAATATGGTGGGAGGAATCATTTGGTGAGTTTTGAGTGAAATCCATTGACTAGAACTTTGCAATCCTACAAAAACTTCGAGAAAGGTACGAACTTCGAACGAACCTGAAGTGTCTCATTTCTTTGAACAATTGATTTCGGATCGAGCCCAAAACTTGGGCAACATTATAATACGGTGGGCGGAGTGATTTGTTGAATTTTGAGTGAAATCCAATAACTAGAACAATGCAATCCTACAACCACTCCGTGTACAGTACGAACTTCATACGAACCTCAAGTGTCTCTTTTCTTTAACCAATTGATTTCGGATCGAGCCCAAAACTTGGGCAACTTCAGATTATGGTGGGACCAATCATTTGGTGAGTTTTGAGTGAAATCCAATCACTAGATCTGTGCAATCCTGCAATAACTCTGTGAAAGGTACGAACTTCGTACGAACTCGAAGTATCCAATCACTAGAACTACGCAATGCACCAACAACTCCACTTACGGAATGAACTTCGTACGAAATTGAAGTGTCCAATTTCTTTGACCAATTGATTTAAGATCGAGCCCAAAACTTGGGCAACATTATAATATGGTGGGAGGAGTCATTTGGTGAGTTTTGAGTGAAATCCAATCACTAGAACTATGCAATCCTACAACCACTCCGTGTACAATACGAACTTCGTATGAACATGAAGTGTCCCTTTTCTTTAACCAATTGATTTCGGATAGAGCCCAAAACATGGGCAACATCATACTATGGATGGAGGAGTCACTTCTTGAGTTTTGAGTGAAATGCAATCACTAGAACAATGCAATCCTACAACCAATCCATGTACAGCACGAACTTCATACCAACATAAAGTGTCCCTTTTCTTTGACCAATTGATTTTGGTTCGAGCCCAAAACTTGGGCAACATCATAATATGGTGGGAGGAGTCATTTCGTGTGTTTTCAGTGAAATCCAATAACTAGAACTATGCAATCCTACGACCACTGCATTTACGGTACGAACTTCGTACGAACTTGAAGTGTACAATTTCTTTGACCAATTAATTTCGGATCGAGGCCAAAACTTAGGCAACGTCGTAATATGGTGGGAGGACTCGTTTGAAGAGTTTTGAGATAAATCCAATCACTAGAACTATGCAATCCTACACCCACTCCATGAAAAGTACGAACCTGAAGTATCCAATTTCTTTGACAAATTGATTTCGTATGGGGCCCAAATCTTGGGCAACAACATAATATGGTGTGAGGAGTCATTTGGAGAGTTTTGAGTGAAATCCAGTCACTAGAACTTTGCCATCCTACAACCACTCCATTTACGGTACGAAGTTGAAGTGTCCAATTTCTTTGACCAATTGATTTCGGATCGAGCAAAAAACTTGGGCGACATGATAATATGGTGCGAGGAGTCTTTTGGTGCGTTTTGAGTGAAATCCAATCACTAGAACTATGCAATGCACCAACCACTCTATTTACGGTACGAACTTCGTACGAACATCAAGTGTCCAATTTCTTTGACCAATTGATTTTGGGTCGAGCCCAAAACTTGGGCAACATCATAATATGATGGGAGGAGTCATTTCGTGAGTTTTGAGTGAAATGCAATCACTAGAACAATGCAGTCCTACAACGGATGTGTACAACACGAACTTCGTACCAACATGAAGTGTCCATTTTCTTTGACCAATTGATTTCGGATAGAGCCCAAAACTTGGGCAACATCATAATATGGTGGGAGGAATCATTTTGTGAGTTTTGAGTGAAATCCAATCACTAGAACTGTGCAATCCTACAACAACTTCGAGAAAGATAAGAACTTCGAACGAACCTTAAGCGTCTCATTTCTTTGAACAATTTATTTCGGATCGAGCCCAAAACTTGGGCAACATTATATTATGGTTGGCGGAGTGATTTGGTGAATTTTGAGTGAAATCCAATCACTAGAACAATGCAATCCTACAACCAATCCATGTACAGCACGAACTTCATACCAACATAAAGTGTCCCTTTTCTTTAACCAATTGATTTCGGATCGAGCCCAAAACTTGGGCAACATCATAATATCGTGGGGCCAATCATTTGGTGAGTTTTGAGTGAAATCCAATCACCAGATCTGTCCAATTTCTATGACCAATTGATTTCGGATCGAGCCCAAAACTTGGGCAACAACATAATACAGTGGGAGGACTCATTTGGTGAGTTTTGAGTGAAATCCAATCTCTAGAACTTGAAGTATCCAATTTCTTTGACCAATTGATTTCGTATCGGGCCGAAATCTTGGGCAACAACATAATGTGGTGGGTGGATTCATTAGGTGGGTTTTGAGTGAAATCCAATCAGTAGAACTATGCAATCCTACAACCACTCCACTTGCGGTACGAACTTGAAGTGTCCAATTTTTTTGACCAATTGATTTGAAATCGAACAAAAAACTTGGGCGACAACATAATATGGTGGGAGGACTCATTTGGTGAGTTTTGAGTGAAATCCAATATCTAGAACTATTCAATCCTACAACCACTCCATGAAAAGTACGAACTTCGTACGAACTTGAAGTGTCCAATGTCGTTGACCAATTGATTTCGCATCGAGCCCAAGACTTGGGCAACATCATAATATGGTGGGAGTAGTCATTTGGTGAATTTTCAGTGAAATCCAATCACTAGAGCTATGCAATGCACCAACCACTCCATTTACATTATGAACTTCGTACGAACTTGAAGTGTCCAATTTCTTTGACCAATTGATTTCTTATCGAGCAAAAACTTGGGTAACATCATAATATGATGGGAGGACTCATTTGGTGAGTTTTGAATGAAATCCAATTACTAGAACTATGCAATGCACAAACCACTCTATTTACGGTACGAACTTGCACGAACTTGAAGTGTGCAATTTCTTTAACCAATTGATTTCGGATCGAGGCAAAAACTTCGGCAACATTGTAATGTGCTGGGAGGAGTCATATGGTGAGTTTTGAGTGAAATCCAATCACTAGAACTTTGCAATGCACCAACCACTCTATTTACGGTACGAATTTCGTACTAACTTGAAGTGTCCAATTTCTTTGGCCAATTTATTTCGGATCGACCCCAAAACTTGGGCAACAACATAATATGGTGGGTGGATTCATTTGGTGAGTTTAGAGTGAAATCCAGTCTCTTGAACTATTCAATCCTACAACCACTCCATTTATGGTACGAACTTCGTACCAACTTGAAGTATCCAATTTCTTTGACCAATTGATTTCGGATCGAACAAAAAACTTGGGCAACATCATAATATGGTTGGAGGAGTAGTTTGGTGAGTTTTAAATGAAATCCAATCACTAGAACTATCCAATGCATGAACCACTCCATTTACAGTACGAACTTCGTACGAAATTGAAGAATGCAATTTCTTTGACCAATCGATTTCGCATCTAGCCAAAAACGTGGGCAACATCGTAATATGGTGGTTGGCGTCATTTGGTGAGTTTTTAGTGAAATCCAATCACTAGAACTATGCAACGCACCAACCACTCCATTTACTTTACGAACTTCGTACGAACTTGAAGTGTCCAATTTCTTTGACCAATTGATTTCGGATCGAGCAAAAAACTTAGGAAACATAATAATATGGTGGGAGGAGTCATTCGATTAGTTTTTAGTGAAATCCAATCACTAGAACTATCCATTGCAACAACCACTGCATTTACGGTACGCACTTCGTACGAACTTGAAGTGTGCAATTTCTTTGACCAATTGATTTCGGATCGAGTCCAAAACTTGGGCAACATCATATTATGGTGGGAGGAGTCGTTCGGTGAGTTTTGGGTTAAATTCAATCACTAGAACTATGCAATCCTACAACCGCTCCACGAAAGGTATGAACTTCATACCAACTTGAAGTATCCAATTTATTTGACCAATTGATTTCGGATCGAGACCAAAACATTAGCAACAACATAATCCGGTGGGAGGACTCATTTGGTGAGTTTTGAGTGAAATCCAATCTCTTGAACTGTGCAATCCTACTACCACTCCATTTACGGTACAAACTTCGTAAGAACATGAAGTGTCCAATTTGTTTGACGAATTGATTTCGGATCGAACAAAAAACTTGGGCAACGTCGTAATATAGTGCGAGGAGTCATTTGGTGAGTTTCGAATGAAATCCAATTGCTAGAACTATGCAATGCACCAACCACACCATTTACGGGACGAACTTCGTACGAACTTGAAGTGTGCAATTTCTTTGACCAATTGATTTCGGATCGAGGCCAAAGCTTGGGCAACATCGTAATATGGTGGGAGGAGTCGTTTGGTGAGTTTTGAGTTAAATCCAATCACAAGAACTATCCAATGCACAAACCACTCCATTTACGGTACGAACTTCGTACGAACTTTAAGTGTTCAATTTCTTTGACCAATCGATTTCGGATCGAGCAAAAAACTTGGGCAACATAATAATATGGTGGGAGGAGTAATTTGATGAGTTTTTAGGGAAATCCAATCACTAGAACTATCCAATGCACCAACCACTCCATTTATGGTACGCACTTCGTACGAACTTGAAGTGTGCAATTTCTTTGACCAATTTATTTCTGATCGAGTCCAAAACTTGGGCAACATCATATAATGGTTGGAGGATTCTTTTGGTGAGTTTTGAGTTAAATTCAATGACTAGAACTGTGCAATCCTACAACCACTCCATGAAAGGTACGAACTTCGTACGAACTTGAAGTATCCAATTTCTTTGATCAATTGATTTCGGATCGATCCCAAAACTTGGGCAACAACATAATACGGTGGGAGGACTCATTTGGTGAGTTTAGAGTGAAATACAATCTCTTGAACTATTCAATCCTACCGCCACTCTATTTACAGTACGAACTCGTACTTACACATGCTATACTGTCAATCCTCGTGGGATCGACCTCGTACTTACACATGCTATACTATCCAATGGCCCTTGCACTTGCGAGTTAACAAAATTTTGGCGCCGTTGCCGGGGATTGACTGCATAGTTTGGTTCTATTTTCTTTTCCTACTTGGTTTACTTTCCTTTTTCCTTTTCATTTCAGTTTTTATTTCCTAATCCTTTTAATTCCGTTTCAAGTTCTGTGTTTGTTTTAGCAATATAGGATAGCTCAATAAAAAGGGAGAGAAGGCAACTTCAAGGGGGAGTATTTCAATCCTTTCTCTTTTACTTGTATTGTTATTATTTTAGTAATTTAAATTTTCTGTTTCTTTTATAATAATTTTTTTTTAAAAAAAATTTCATATGAGCTAACTTTTGGTAACTCTAGTAAGCAACCTCCGTCTAGGCAGTGTCTAGGAGTTCTTTAGGCGACACCTTCGGTGTCTAAGAAGTTTGGGTTTTAAGCAGACCATTGTGACCCCTCCAACCTTCCTAACCCCCATTTGTGTTTTCTCGAGGCCCTTAACTGGTCATCCTAGAGTTGCTTGTATAATTGAGTGTTTTTAAAAAAAAAATTTTTTTTACAATAATAGTTTAGTTTAAATAAAAATTTAAGTTTGGGTATTGTATTCTTGCTTAAATAATAATTACAAAAATAATAATAATATAAAATAAAATAAAATTGCAATTTGGAACTTCTTTGTTTTCTTTTCTATTTAGTTGTTTTATAGTCTGTGATTTTTATTTATTATTATTTTAATTTTTATGTGGTGTGGTTAGTTAGTTTGTTTCTGAGTGTTAAAATTTTAAAATTTAAAAAAATTACTCTAAATAAGGCTGCATCACTAAAAACTTAAAAACAAAAAAAAAACCAAAAAACCAAAAACCAAAAAACCAAAAACCAAAAAACCAAAAAACCAAAAAAAAAAACAAAAAAAAATACATAAAACTTCTTCTTCTTCTTCTTCATCTTCATCAAAGATCGCATCATCATGACACGCTTCTGATTCCAAAATTGGAACCTTTAGTTTAGCCCTCTGGACGTCATCTTTTGGGTCTTCACGCATGACCTCTTGGGGCCCATCACTTGAGCTCCCAAAGATCGCACTTATGGTTGCACTCTTGGCTTGAGCACCACTTGTCTCGTGCTCTGGTTGCTTGCGCTTAACCGGTCGCCCAATAGACTCCAGATTCATGCGCATGTCTTTAGCGTACAAATCTACCATCGTTGATAGCTGTTTATTCTCTGCCTGCAAACCTTCTAGCTGACGTCGATTAAACTCCACCATCCTTGTCCTCTCCTTTTTCAAGTCCTTTATAATGCCTTGACAATCCTCAACCATATTTTGCGATGCCGCCAACTGAGCCCTTACTAGCTCCAACTCACGGGATTTCGCAATTAGGCGATAACCCACAGTTGCGATAGTGGTCGTGCTTTGTGCGGCCAGTGCCATGGCATCACTCACGATTCAATTGTCACACTTTGCCCCGAGCACTCGTGCATCTCTGGGAGTCACTAAACTCCTTGTGACTCCGAGGGCAACTTCATTGTCCATGAGTATTGTGTCGTTTACTGTCACGGGCCCTCGTGCTGAGCCAAAGTAGGGCATCCACACTGGTGCCGCTCCTTGACTCGACGTCTGAATTGGTTGAGCTAGGTTGAGATCGAGCGAAAATGGGAAAGAAGACGACATTTTCTTTATGCTTTCTTTTTTTTCTCTCTTCTCTCTTCTCTTTCTTTTTCTCTTTTCTCTCTTCTTTTTTTCTTTTCTCTCTTCCGTATGGCTGTAATTTTTATTTTTCCCCCTTAGTTTCCTTTTATAGACATCAAACCCTAGCACCACTCGAGCTCCACAGCCTTCTGGCCACCGTTCCCAATTTGTCGCGACGTGCCCTTTCTGAACGAATGCGTTCAACAAAGTCGTCACGACTTTTCATGGCCCGTAATTTTCGCGCTTGAGCTATGCGGCGCCTCTATGTGTCGACATGTGGCTCTTGCTTCGTTGCCCGAGACAACATATGGACCCCCGTTTCAGAATCCACTTCCCACGTTTAAAATAATAATAATAATAATAATAATAATAATAATAAATCATTTTAAAATTTTAAATTAAAAAAAAATTTTAAAACGTGTGGGCTTCGGAATTCATTGTGGATCAAGTTTCACCGATGGTTTGGGTTTCGAAATTGTGGGCTTTGGGCTTCAAAGTTTTTTGGGTTTCAATTTGCGTAAGCTTGTGTGTTTAGGGCTTACTGTTTCGTTTTATTTTATTTTTATTCGTTTGGTTGTTTTGCAATTTTTATTTTGTCATTATTTTATTTTGTTTTGTATTTTATTTATTGTATTTTGTAATATTTATTTGCTTTAATACCTTTCATTTTTTGTTATGACATTGTTTGTGCCTAATTTTTAAACATTGAGGACAATGTTCATTTCTAAGTTTGGGGGTATTAGAGTTTAGCAAGTAAATTTGGTTTTTCTTAAAATAAAATTTAAAAAAAAAATTCTGTTTTATTTTAGTCTTGCTTTGTTTTTATTTTGAGTCACTTTCCGAACACATATGATGAGATTGTGATAAATGTTTGCATGACTTGAATGAAAATTGGATTCCTTTTTATTAAAAAATAAAAATAATAATAATAAAACTTTTGGCATCGTTCTATCATGATATGTTCGAAACCTTCTTTACACTTGCCATTTGTTTCATAATTTTCCAACTAAAGGATTTGCATGATCCAAAGAATTGTATCAAGCATAAATTAAACTTGTATAACCATATAATGTAAGCTTTTGAGCATTGTCCTTCATTTCATGAATGTTATACACATACTCTTATTTTCTTGTCATCTAAGTTGTTGTTTGATCTCATTATTCATTGATTTGGTTGAACACTTAAAAATCATTCATTCTTATGCAAATTTGATTACATGACATTTGAGAAATGATATTAAGGCCCTCTTTGGATCGTTTGTGCCTTTCAAGCTAACCTTATGCATGCTTAAACATGATTTTCCATTGTTAACCATTTTGAGCCTACATGTAAACCTTTTCTTTCTTTTAACCAATTATATTTCCTCACCTTAGCCTGAAAAACAATTATTTACCTTTCTAAGGAACTCTTGAGCTTTTATTGGGATGTGTTTTTCATACTAAGTTTTGGAAGAGGTGTTACATTTCGAAAAAAATAAAAATAAAAATAAAAATAAAAAAATCACACAATTGGTGAAAGAAAAGAGAAAAGTTGTGATTAAGTGGTGGTTGAATGAAATTTCATTTTTGGGTTTCTTTATTGGCCTCAAAATAAATTGGTGTTTGTTCAATTAAAAGAATGGAGGTATAAAGAGTTTTGATCATGTTAAAAATAAAAAATAAAAAATCCAATCATGATTATTCGAAGTCGTGGAAACAATTGTTTTATGCTCTTACATTGTGAGTTCCTTGAACTTTGTTTTATCCATACCTTTCATTTCTCACTCACCTTACACCCTTGGCTCCATTACAACCTATGATAAAGACCTAAATTGAGCCTAAATGTCATATGATTGAAGTTGAAGTTGAATTTGTGTTTTGTATGATTTTTGAAATTGTGTGAAAATTAAGATTGGAGAATTTGTTGCATTTGGCTATCACACTACTACACTTTGAGCATGTTATGTTTTGAACTTTGCCACATTGTGAATAATGTCTAAAAATGAGCTTTTATTGTTAAAACTTTTGATTCATGTGCATGAGTCATTTCTCTTCAGAAAATGTTCGAAAATATTGTTTTGTATTTGTTTTGTTATGTTTTCTAACTACTTTGTTTTTGTATAGTCAGTAAAACGTTTGTGGGTATCGTATCTGTTAAACCCTCAGGAGACACAACTCCTCCTACTAGGGATGTATAGAGGTTTAAAGGCTTGTTGCATATGCTCAATGCAATCGAGTTACCTGCGAAAGTGGTCTAATTAATTTTATTTATTTATTTATTTTTATCTTTGTTTTCCTTTTGTTTTGCTCGAGTACTAGCAAAATATAGGTTTGGGGATATTTGATCGGTGCATAATTACATATCATTTTGTACCCTTCTAACTTATGATTTGGTTATGTTTTTGAGTTAAACTTGTGCTTTTAATCTATTTTGTGTTTGTTTCAGTATAATAAGCTTAAAACTCATTAAATGCATTTTGGAGACAAGTTAGCTCAAAATGGTGTTTGCAGATCAGTCAACTTCACGGATTGGACTGTATTTGCTCAAGAAGAACCAGATAATGAGCCATACATCATTGGAAAGATACGGAAGTATATTTTCTGGAGCATTTTACGGTTCATGATTCCGAGTCCTTTAGAGGAAGTTATACAAGTTTTGGCAGCTTAAGGTCAAAATCGGCAGGATCTGCGTTACTGGGCCAAAAATGACAATTGAAGGTCTTTCCGATTTTTGCTTGAGCTGGGCTGCATATGCTTGGAAAGATAATTCAAAGAACTTCAAGATCCATATTTTTCCAGATTTTTCAGAATGGAGGAACAAGCCCAAAACGAGCCCAAAAGCAGACTGCAATGCATTGTCATGCATGACATAAAGTTGGTGAATTGAGTGTTGTAAGTTGGTGAAGTGAGTGTTGTAGGTAGAAGCAACACTCAATTCAGAATTTTACTTCCCTTAAGCCTATATATAGTGAGGTTCTCCAAACTTGTAAACACACCCCAAGGGGGGAGCTCTCAAACATCTCTCTAGAGCTCCTCTCCCTTCTCTCCCTCAAATTCTCTTAGTTTTCTTTTTAGTTCTCAATTGTTGTAACAAAATCCTTTTACTAAATTTTCCTTTAAGTTTCTCTTAGTTGTAATTTATTTTTCATTGTAATATAAATTCTTTTCTTAAGTTTTCAAGTTTAATTAGTTTTCAAGTTTCAATTATAGTTCTTGTTCTTATTCATTATGCTTATAAGTTAATATGCTTATTTGAATGATTGATCACCATTAAAACTTGTATGTTAGCTATCTTGGTTTAAATTAAGAGTAGACACCATGCATTAATTCAAATTGGACTATGAATAGGAACAGTATGTATGGACATTCGACAACAGGGATTAGATACATGTTTGGTTGTTTAAAACATTCTTCTTTGCTTAATGGATTTCTAATGCTTAATTTAGATTCGACAACAAGGATCTAGTTAGGGAATTAGGAATATAAGGTTAGGACCAGACACCATGGCTTAATCATACTTTAGCTAGAATCAATCTGTGAATCTAAATTGAACTTGGTAACTAATTTGCTTGAGCTAATTAATTTCTTTTCTTTCTTTCTTGTTGTATTTATTTTATTTTCATTTATATTTTGTGCAGGGAATCAAATTGAATCAATCTATCATCAATCCTCGTGGGATCGACCTCGTACTTACACATGCTATACTATCCAATAGCCCGTGCACTTGTGAGTTAACAAACAACATAATACAGTGGGAGGACTCATTTGGTGAGTTTTGAGTGAAATCCAATCACCAGAACTATCCAATGTACCAACCACTCCATTTACAGTACGAACTTGAAGAATGCAATTTCTTTGACAAATCGATTTTGGATATAGGAAAAAACTTGGGCAACATCATAATATTGTGGGAGGAATCATTTGATGAGTTTTTAGTGAAATCCAATCTCTAAAAATATCCAATGCACCAACCGCTCCATTTACATTACGAACTTCGGACGAACTTGAAGTGTCCAATTTCTTTGACTAATTGATTTCGGATCGAGCAAAAAACATGGGCAACATCATAATGTGGTGGGAGGAGTCATTTTGGGAGTTTTGAATGAAATCCAATTACTAGAACTATGCAATGCGCCAACCACTCCATTTACGTCACGAACTTACTACGAACTCGAAGTGTGCAATTTCTTTGACCAAATGATTTCGGATCGAGGCAAAAGCTTGGGCAACATCGTAATATGGTGGGAGGAGTCATTTGATGAGTTTTTAGTGAAATCCAATCTCTAGAAATATCCAATGCACCAACCGCTCCATTTACTTTACGAACTTCGTACGAATTTGAAGTGTGCAATTTCTTTGACCAAACGATTTCGGATCAAGCAAAAAACTTAGGCAACATAATAATATGGTGGGAGGAGTAATTTGATGAGTCTTTAGTGAAATCCAATCACTAGAACTATCCAAAGCACCAACCACTCCATTTACGGTACGCACTTCATACGAACTTGAAGTGCGTACTGTAAATGGAGTCCAAAACTTGGGCAATATCGTAATATGGTGGGAGGACTCATTTGGTGAGTTTTGAGTGAAATCCAATTACTAGAACTATGCAATCCTGCATCCACTCCATTTACGGTACGAACTTGAAGTGTCTGATTTCTTTGCCCAATTCATTTCGGATGGAGCCCAAGAGTTGGGCAACGTCATAATATGGTGGGTGGAGTCATTTGGGGAGTTTTGAGTGAAATCCAATCACTAGAACTATGCAATGTACCAACCACTCCATTTACGGCACAACTTCGTACAAACTTGAAACGTACAATTTCTTTGACCAATTGATTTCGGATCAAGCAAAAAACTTGGGCAACATCATAATATGGTGGGAGGAGTAATTTCTTGAGTTTTGATTTAAATCCAATCACTAGAACTATGCAATGCACAAACCACTCCATCTACGGTACAAACTTCGTACTAACTTGAAAAGTGCAATTTCTTTGACCTGTTGATTTCGAATCGAGCAAAAAACTTAGCAACATCATAATATGGTGGGAGGAGTCATTTCTTGTTTTTTGAGTGAAATCCAATCACTAGAACTATGCAATCCTACGAACCTGAAGTATCCAATTTATTTGACCTATTGATTTCGAATCGAGCCCAAGAGTTGGGCAACATCATAATATGGTGGGTGGTGTCATTTGGTGAGTTTTGAGTGAAATCCAATCACTAGAACTATGCAATGCACCAACCACTCCATTTACGGCATTTAACTTCGTAAGAACTTGCGTATGCAATTTCTTTGACCAATCGATTTTGGGTTGAGTAAAAAACTTGGGCAACATCATAATATGGTGGGATGGGTAATTTGATGAGTTTATCGTGAAATCCAATCACTAGAACTATCCAATGCACCAACCAATCCATTTACGGTACGAACTTCGTACGAACTTGAATTGTACAGTTTCTTTGACCAATTAACTTCAGATCGAGTTCAGAACTTGTGCAACATCGTAATATGCTGGGAGGAGTCATTTGGTGAGTTTTGAGTGAAATCCAATCACTAGAACTATGCAATCCAACAACCACTCCATTTACGGCACGAAGTTCGTACGAACTTGAAGTGTGCAATTTCTTGGACCAATTGATTTCGGATCGAGGCCAAGACTTGGGCCACATCATAATATGGGTGGAGGAGTTGTTTGGTGAGTTTTGAGTGAAATCCAATAACTATAACTATGCAATCCTACAACCACTCCACGCAAGGTACGAACTTGAAGTATCCTATTTTTTTGACCAATTGTTTTCAGATCGAGCCCAAGACTTGGGCAACATCATAATATACTGGAGAGAGTCATTTGGTGAGTTTTGAGTGAAATCCAATCACTAGAACTATGCAATGCACCAACCACTCCCTTTATAGTACCAACTTCGTACGTACTTGAAGTTTGCAATTTCTTTGACCAATTGATTTCATATCGAGCCCAAAACTTGGGCAACAACATAATATGGTGGGAGGACTAATTTGGTGAGTTTTGACTGAAAGCCAATCACTAGAACTATGCAATGCACCAACCACTACATTTACGATACGAACTTCGTACGAACTTGAAGTGTCCAATTTCGTTGACCAATTGATTTCGGATTGGGCAAAAAACTTAGGCAACATCATAATATGGTGGGAGGAGTCATTTGGTGAGTTTTGAGTGAAATACAATCAGTAGAACTTTGCAATCCAACAACCACTCCATGAAAGGTATGAACTTCGTACAATCATTAAGTGTCTTTTTTCTTTGACCAATTGATTTCGGATCGAGCCCAAAACTTGGGCAACATCATAATATGGTGGGAGGAGTCATTTCATGAGTTTTGAGTGAAATCCAACCACTAGAACTATGCAATCCTACAACTATTCCATGAAAGGTACGAACTTCTTACGAACTTGAAGTATCCAATTTCTTTCACCAATTGATTTCAGATCGAGCCCAAACCATGGGCAACATAATAATATCATGGGAGGAGTCATTTTGTGAGTTTTTACTGAAATCCAATCACTAAAACTTTGTAATGCACCAACCACTCCATTTACGGTACGAACTCTGTACGAACTTGAAGTGTCCAATTTCTTGGACCAATTGATTTCAGATCGAGCCCAAATCTTTGGCAACATCATAATATGGAGGGAGGAGTCATTTGATGAGTTTTAAGTGAAATCCAACCACTAGAACTATGCAATCCTACAACCATTCCATGAAAGGTACGTACTTGAAGTATCCAACTTCTTTGACCAATTGATTTCGGATCGATTCCAAACCTTTGGCATCATCATAATATGGTGGGAGGTGTCATTTTGTGAGTTTTGAGTAAAATCCAATAACTAGAACTACGCAATGCTCCGACCACTACATTTACTGTATGAACTTCGTACGAACTTGAAGTGTCCAATTTCTTTGACCAACTCATTTCAGATCCAGCCCAAAACTTGGTCAACATCGTAATATGGTGGGAGTAGTCATTTGGTGGGTATTACTGAAATCCAATCACTAAAACTTTGTAATGCACCAACCACTCCATTTACGGTACGAACTTCGCATTTAACTTGAAGTGTCGAATTTCTTTGACCAATTGATTTCAGATCGAACCCAAATCATGGGCAACTTCATAATATTGTGGGAGTAGTCATTTGGTGAGGTTTGAGTTAAATCCAATCACTAGAACTTTGCAATCCTGCGGCCACTCCATTAAATGTATGAACTTCGTAAGAACTTGAAGTGTCCAATTTCTTTGACCAATTGATGTCGGATCGAGCCCAAAACTTGGGCAACATCAAAATATGATTGGAGGAGTCACTTGGTGAATTTTGAGTGAAATCCAATCACTAGAACTTAGCAATCCTACAACCACTCCATGAAAGGTGAAACTTCGTAAGAACTTGAAGTGTCCAATTTCTTTGACCAATTGATTTCGGATCGAGCCCAAAACTTGGGCAACATCATAATATGGTGGGAGGAGTCATTTCATGAGTTTTGAGTGATATCCAACCACTAGAACTATTGAATCCTACATCCATTCCATGAAAGGTACGAACTTCTTATGAACTTGAATTATCCAATTTCTTTCACCAATTGATTTGGGATCGAGCCCAAACCTTGGGCAACATCATAATATCGTGGGAGGAGTCATTTTGTGAGTTTTTAGTAAAATCCAATAACTAGAACTACGCAATGCTCCGACCACTACATTTACTGTACGAACTTTAACTGTCCAATTTATTTGACCAACTCATTTCAGATCGAGCCCAAAACTTGGGCCACATCGTAATATGGTGGGAGGAGTCATTTGGTCAGTTTTGCTGAAATCAAATCACTAAAACTTTGTAATGCACCAACCACTCCATTTACGGTACGAACTTCGCACGAACTTGAAGTATCCAATTTCTTTGACCAACTCATTTCAGATCGAGCCCAAAACTTGGGCAACATCGTAATATGGTGGGTGGAGTCATTTGGTCAGTTTTTGCTGAAATCAAATCACTAAAACTTTGTAATGCACCAACCACTCCATTTACGGCACGAACTTCGTACGAACTTGAAGTATCCAATTTCTTTGCCCAACTCATTTCAGATCCAGCCCAAAACTTGGGCAACATTGTAATATGGTGGGAGGAGTCATTTGGTGAGTTTTTACTGAAATCAAAGCGCTAAAACTTTGTAATGCACCAACCACTCCATTTACGGTACGAACTTCGCACGAACTTGAAGTGTCGAATTTCTTTGACCAATTGATTTCAGATCGAACCCAAATCATGGGCAACTTCATAATATTGTGGGAGTAGTCATTTGGTGAGGTTTGAGTTAAATCCAATCACTAGAACTTTGCAATCATGCGGCCACTCCATTAAATGTATGAACTTCGTAAGAACTTGAAGTGTCCAATTTCTTTGACCAATTGATGTCGGATCGAGCCCAAAACTTGGGCAACATCAAAATATGATTGGAGGAGTCACTTGGTGAGTTTTGAGTGAAATCCAATCACTAGAACTTAGCAATCCTACAACCACTCCATGAAAGGTGAAACTTCGTAAGAACTTGAAGTGTCCAATTTCTTTGACCAATTGATTTCGGATCGAGCCCAAAACTTGGGCAACATCATAATATGGTGGGAGGAGTCATTTCATGAGTTTTGAGTGATATCCAACCACTAGAACTATTGAATCCTATATCCATTCCATGAAAGGTACGAACTTCTTATGAACTTGAATTATCCAATTTCTTTCACCAATTGATTTGGGATCGAGCCCAAACCTTGGGCAACATCATAATATCGTGGGAGGAGTCATTTTGTGAGTTTTTAGTAAAATCCAATAACTAGAACTACGCAATGCTCCGACCACTACATTTACTGTACGAACTTTAACTGTCCAATTTATTTGACCAACTCATTTCAGATCGAGCCCAAAACTTGGGCCACATCGTAATATGGTGGGAGGAGTCATTTGGTCAGTTTTTGCTGAAATCAAATCACTAAAACTTTGTAATGCACCAACCACTCCATTTACGGTACGAACTTCGTACGAACTTGAAGTATCCAATTTCTTTGACCAACTCATTTCAGATCGAGCCCAAAACTTGGGCAACATCGTAATATGGTGGGTGGAGTCATTTGGTCAGTTTTTGCTGAAATCAAATCACTAAAACTTTGTAATGCACCAACCACTCCATTTACGGTACGAACTTCGTACGAACTTGAAGTATCCAATTTCTTTGCCCAACTCATTTCAGATCCAGCCCAAAACTTGGGCAACATTGTAATATGGTGGGAGGAGTCATTTGGTGAGTTTTTACTGAAATCAAAGCGCTAAAACTTTGTAATGCACCAACCACTCCATTTACGGTACGAACTTCGTACGAACTTGAAGTGTCGAATTTCTTTGACCAATTGATTTCAGATCGAACCCAAATCATGGGCAACTTCATAATATTGTGGGAGTAGTCATTTGGTGAGGTTTGAGTTAAATCCAATCACTAGAACTTTGCAATCATGCGGCCACTCCATTAAATGTATGAACTTCGTAAGAACTTGAAGTGTCCAATTTCTTTGACCAATTGATGTCGGATCGAGCCCAAAACTTGGGCAACATCAAAATATGATTGGAGGAGTCACTTGGTGAGTTTTGAGTCAAATCCAATCACTAGAACTTAGCAATCCTACAACCACTCCATGAAAGGTGAAACTTCGTAAGAACTTGAAGTGTCCAATTTCTTTGACCAATTGATTTCGGATCGAGCCCAAAACTCGGGCAACATCATAATATGGTGGGAGGAGTCATTTCATGAGTTTTGAGTGATATCCAACCACTAGAACTATTGAATCCTACATCCATTCCATGAAAGGTACGAACTTCTTATGAACTTGAATTATCCAATTTCTTTGACCAATTGATTTGGGATCGAGCCCAAACCTTGGGCAACATCATAATATCGTGGGAGGAGTCATTTTGTGAGTTTTTAGTGAAATCCAATAACTAGAACTACGCAATGCTCCGACCACTACATTTACCGTATTTAACTTTAACTGTCCAATTTATTTGACCAACTCATTTCAGATCGAGCCCAAAACTTGGGCCACATCGTAATATGGTGGGAGGAGTCATTTGGTCAGTTTTTGCTGAAATCAAATCACTAAAACTTTGTAATGCACCAACCACTCCATTTACGGTACGAACTTCGTACGAACTTGAAGTATCCAATGTCTTTGACCAACTCATTTCAGATCGAGCCCAAAACTTGGGCAACATCGTAATATGGTGGGTGGAGTCATTTGGTCAGTTTTGCTGAAATCAAATCACTAAAACTTTGTAATGCACCAACCACTCCATTTACTGCATTTAACTTCGTACGAACTTGAAGTATCCAATTTCTTTGCCCAACTCATTTCAGATCCAGCCCAAAACTTGGGCAACATTGTAATATGGTGGGAGGAGTCATTTGGTGAGTTTTTACTGAAATCAAAGCGCTAAAACTTTGTAATGCACCAACCACTCCATTTACGGTACGAACTTCGTACGAACTTGAAGTGTCGAATTTCTTTGACCAATTGATTTCAGATCGAACCCAAATCATGGGCAACTTCATAATATTGTGGGAGTAGTCATTTGGTGAGGTTTGAGTTAAATCCAATCACTAGAACTTTGCAATCATGCGGCCACTCCATTAAATGTATGAACTTCGTAAGAACTTGAAGTGTCCAATTTCTTTGACCAATTGATGTCGGATCGAGCCCAAAACTTGGGCAACATCAAAATATGATTGGAGGAGTCACTTGGTGAGTTTTGAGTCAAATCCAATCACTAGAACTTAGCAATCCTACAACCACTCCATGAAAGGTGAAACTTCGTAAGAACTTGAAGTGTCCAATTTCTTTGACCAATTGATTTCGGATCGAGCCCAAAACTTGGGCAACATCATAATAGGGTGGGAGGAGTCATTTCATGAGTTTTGAGTGATATCCAACCACTAGAACTATTGAATCCAACATCCATTCCATGAAAGGTACGAACTTCTTACGGACGTGAAGTATCCAATTTCTTTGACCAATTGATTTTGGATCGAGCCCAAACCTTGGGCAGCATCATAATATGGTGGGAGGAGTCATTTTGTGAGTTTTTAGTAAAATCCAATAACTAGAACTACGCAATGCTCCGACCACTACATTTACTGTACGAACTTGAATTGTCCAATTTATTTGACCAACTCATTTCAGATCGAGCCCAAAACTTGGGCCACATCGTAATATGTGGGAGGAGTCATTTGGTGAGTTTTTACTGAAATCCATTGACTAAAACTTTGTAATGCACCAACCATTCCATTTACGGTACGAACTTCGTACGAACTTGAAGTGTCGAATTTCTTTGACCAATTGATTTCAGATCGAGCCCAAATCTTGGGCAACTTCATAATATGGTCGGAACAGTCATTTGGTGAGGTTCGAGTTAAATCCAATCACTAGAACTTTGCAATCCTGCGACCACTCTATGAAATGTATGAACTTCGTAAGAACTTGAAGTGTCCAATTTCTTTGACCAATTGATTTCGGATCGAGCCCAAAACTTGGGCAACATCACAATATGGTGGGAGGAGTCATTTCATGAGTTTTGAGTGAAATCCAACCACTAGAACTATGCAATCCTACAACCATTCCATGAAAGTTACGAACTTCTTACGAACTTGAAGTGTCCAATTTTTTTGACCAATTGATTTCAGATCGAGCCCAAACCTTGGGCAACATCATAATATGGCGGGAGGAGTCATTTTGTGAGTTTTAAGTGAAATCCAATAACTAGAACTACGCAATGCTCCGACCACTACATTTACTGTACGAACTTCATACGAACTCGAAGTGTCCAGTTTCTTCGACCAACTTATTTGGTGAGTTTTTACGGAAATCCAATCACTAAAACTTTGTAATTCACCAACCACTCCATTTACAGTACGAACTTCGTACGAACTTGAAGTGTCCAATTTCTTTGACTAATTGAGTTCAGATCGAGCCGAAATCTCGGGCAACATCATAATATGGTGGGAATAGTCATTTGGTGAGGTTTGAGTGAAATCTGATCACTAGGAATATGCAATGCACCAACCACTACATTTACGGCACCAAGTTCGTACGTACTTGAAATGTGCAATTTCATGGACCAATTAATTTCGGATCGAGCCCAAAACTTGGGCAACAACATAATATGTTAGGAGGACTCATTTGGTGAGTTTTGAGTGAAATCCAATCACTAGAACTATGCAATGCACCAACCACTCCATTTACGGTACGATCTTCGTACGAACTTGAAGTGTCCAATTTCTTTGACCAATTGATTTTAGATCATTCCCAAATCTTGGGCAACATCATAATACGGGGGGAGGAGTCAGTTGATGTGTTTTAAGTGAAATCAAACCACTAGAACTTAGCAATCCTACAACCATTCCATGAAAGGTACGAACTTCTTGTGAACTCGAAGTATCCAATTTCTTTGACCAATTGATTTCGGATCGAGCCCAAACCTTGGGCAACATCACAATATGGTGCGAGGAGTCATTTTGTGAGTTTTGAGTGAAATCCAATTACTAGAACTACGCAATTCTCTGACCACTACATTTACTGTACGAACTTCGTACGAACTTGAAGTGTCCAATTTCTTTGACCAACTCATTTCAGATCAAGCCCAAAACTTGGGCAACATCATAATATGGTGGGAGGAGTCATTTGGTGAGTTTTTACAGAAATCCAATCACTAAAACTTTGCAATGCACCAACCACTCCATTTGCGGTACGAACTTCGTACGAACTTCAAGTGTCCAATATCTTTGACCAATTGATTTCAGATGGAGCCCAAATCATGGGCAACATAATAATATGGTGGGAGGAGTCATTTGATGACTTTTAAGTGAAATACAGCCACTAGAACTATGCAATCCTACAACCATTCCATGAAAGGTACGAACTTCTTACGAACTTGAAGTATCCAATTTCTTTCACCAATTGATTTCGGATTGAGCCCAAACCTTGGGCAACATCATAATATGGTGGGAGTAGTCATTTTTTGTGTTTTGAGTGAAATCTAATAACTAGAACGACGCAATGCTCTGACCACTACAATTACTGTACGAACTTCGTACGAACTAGAAGTGTCCAATTTCTTTGACCAACTCATTTCAGATCGAGCCCAAAACTTGGGCAAAATCGTAATATGGAGGGAGGAGTCGTTTGGTGAGTTTTTACTGAAATCCAATCACTAAAACTTTGTAATGCACCAACCACTCCATTTACGGTACGAACTTTGTACGAACTTGAAGTGTCGAATTTCTTTGACCAATTGATTTCAGATCGAGCCCAAATCTTGGGCAACATCATAATATGGTGGGAATAGTCATTGTTACCTAGCAAGTGCACGAGGCGTTGGGTAGTATAGCATGTGTAAGTACGAGGTCGATCCCACGAGGATTGATGATAGATTGATTCAATTTGATTCCCTGCACAAAACAGAAATGAAAAGAAAATAAATAAAGCAACAAAGAAGAAAGAAAATAAATTAACTCAAGCAAATTAGTTACCAAGTTCGATTTAGATTCAAAGATTGATTCTAGCTAAAGTATGATTAATCCATGGTATCTGGTCCTAACCTTGTATTCCTAATTCCCTAATTAGATCCTTGTTGTCGAACCTAAGCATTAGAAATCCAATAAGCAAAGAAGAATGTTTTAAACAACCAAGCATTTATCTAATCCCTGTTATCGAATGTCCATACATACTCTTACTATTCATAGTTCAATTTGAATTAATGCATGGTGTCTACTCTTAATTCAAACCAAGATAGCTAACATACAAGTTTTAATGTTGATCACTCATTCAAACAAGCATATTAACTTATAAGCATAATGAATAAGAACAAGAACTATAATTGAAACTTGAAAACTAATTAAACTTGAAAACTTAAGAAAAGAATTTACTTTACAATGAAAAATAAATTACAACTAAGAGAAACTGAAAGGAAAATTTAGCAAAAGGATTTTGTTACAACAATTGAGAACTAAAAAGAAAACTAAGAGAATTTGAGGGAGAGAAGGGAGAGGAGCTCTAGAGAGATGTTTGAGAGCTCCCCCTCTTGGGGTGTGTTTACAAGTTTGGAGAACCTCACTATATATAGGCTTAAGGGAAGTAAAATTCTAAATTGAGTATTGCTTCTACCTACAACACTCACTTCACCAACTTACAACACTCAATTCACCAACTTTACCTAACTTGCCCACTAAAAATAATTAGCTCATGCATATGTCATGCATGACAATGCATTGCAGTCTGCTTTTGGGCTCGTTTTGGGCTTGTTCCTCCATTCTGAAAAATCTGGAAAAATATGGATCTTGAAGTGCTTTGAATTATCTTTCCAAGAATATCTAGCACAGCTCAAGGAAAAATCGGAAAGACCTTCAAATGTCATTTTTGGCCCAGTAACGCAGATCCTGCCGATTTTGACCTTAAGCTGCCAAAACTTGTATAACTTCCTCTAGAGGACTCGGAATCATGAACCGTAAGATGCTCCAGAAAACAGACTTTCGTATCTTTCCAATGATGTATGGCTCATTATCTGGTTCTTCTTGAGCAAGTACAGTCCAATCTGTGAAGTTGATTGATCTGCAGACACCTTTTTGAGCTAACTTGTCTCCAAAATGTATTTAATGAGTTTTAAGCTTATTATACTGAAACAAACACAAAATAGATTAAAAGCACAAGTTTAACTCAAAAACATAACCAAATCATAAGTTAGAAGGGTACAAAATGATATGTAATTATGCACCGATCAAATACCCCCAAACCTATATTTTGTTAGTCCTCGAGCAAAACAAAAGGAAAACAAAGATAAAAAATAAATAAATAAATAAAATTAATTAGACCACTTTCGCAGGTAACTCGATTGCATTGAGCATATGCAACAAGCCTTTAAACCTCTAGGCATCTCTCGTAGGAGGAGTTGTGTCTCCTGAGGGTTTAACAAATACGATACCCACAAACGTTTTACTGACTCTACAAAACAAAGTAGTTAGAAAACTTATTAGATTTGTTAGTCCTTAAGCAAAACAACAACAAAAACTCAAAACAATCTTTCCGAAAATTTTCTGAAGAGAAATGACTCATGCACATGACTAAAAAGTTTTAATAATAAAGGCTCATTTTTAGACATTATTCACAATGTGGCAAAGTTCAAAACATAACATGCTCAAAGTGTAGTAGTGTGATATCCAAATGCAACAAATTCTCCAATCTTAGTTTTCACACAATTTCAAAAATCATACAAAGCACAAATTCAACTTCAAATCTCACCAAAGTTGTCCTCTCACAAATGAATCACTCAGAAGAGGGCTACAATGCATCACTCAGTTATAAACATGAGATTAGAGTTAAACCATAAGAGAATTAACTCACAATAGAAAGATGAAGAACTTGCATTATATGATCTCAAGAAGGATGCCAAACACTTAAAAGTAGGAAAATGGATGCAATTCAATCACATGACATTTAGGATCAATTTAGGTCTTTATCATAGGTTGTAATGGGGCCAAGGGTGTAAGGTGAGTGAGAAATGAAAGGTATGGATAACACAAAGTCCAAAGAACTCACAATGTAAGAGCATAAAACAATTGTTTCCAAGACTTCGAATCATCACAATGAGGATTTTATTTTATTTTTTTTAAAAACTCCTTATACCTCCATTTATAAGGACTCACACTCCTTTCTTTTAATTGAACAACCACCAATTTATTTTGAGGCCAATAAAGAAACCCAAAAATGAATTTTCAATCAACCACAATCACAACATTCTCTTTTCTTCCACCAATTGGGTGATTTTTTTTTTTGTATTTTCAATATATAATACCCCTTCCCAAACTTAGCATGAAAAACACATCACAATTAAAGCTCATGAGTTCCTTAGAAAAGGTAAATACTTGTTTTTCAGGCTAAGGCGGGGAAATATAATTGGTTAAATGAAAGAAAAGGTTTACATGTAGGCTCAAAATGGTTAACAATGGAAAAATCATGCTTAAGCATGCATAAGCTTAGCTTGAAAGGCACAAACGATCCAAAGAGGGCCTTAATATCATTTCTTAAATGTCATGTAATTAAATTGAATATGAATGAATGACTTTTAAGTGCTCAACCAATTCAATGAATAATGAGATCAAACAACAACTTAGATGACAAGAAAATAAGAGTATGTGTATAATACTCATGAAATGAAGCACAAGGCTCAAAAGCTTACATTATATGGTTATACAAGTTTAATTTATGCCTGATACAGTTCTTTGGATCATGCAAATCCTTTAATTGGAAAATTATGAAACAAATGGCAAGTGTAAAGAGGGTTTCGAACATATCATGCTAGAACGATGCCAAAAGTTTTAATTTTTTTTTAATTTTCTTTTTTGAAATAAAAAGAAATCCAATTTTCATTTAAGTCATGCAAACATTTATCACAATCTCATAACATGTGTTCGGATAGTGACTCAAAATAAAAACAAAGCAAGACTAAAATAAAACAGAAAAACAAATTTTTTTTTTTTTAATTTTTATTTTAAGAATACGCAATTATACATGCATGGTGTCTACTCTTAATTCAAACCAAGATAGCTAACATACAAGTTTTAATGGTGATCAATCATTCAAACAAGCATATTAACTTATAAGCATAATGAATAAGAACAAGAACTATAATTGAAACTTGAAAACTAATTAAACTTGAAAACTTAAGAAAAGAATTTACATTACAATGAAAAATAAATTACAACTAAGAGAAACTTAAAGGAAAATTTAGCAAAAGGATTTTGTTACAACAATTGAGAATTAAAAAGACAACTAAGAGAATTTGAGGGAGAGAAGGGAGAGGAGCTCTAGAGAGATGTTTGAGAGCTCCCCCCCTTGGGGTGTGCTTACAAGTTTGGAGAACCTCACAATATAGGCTTAAGGGAAGTAAAATTCTGAATTGAGTATTGCTTCTACCTACAACACTCACTTCACCAACTTTACCTAACTTTCCCACTAAAAATAATTAGCTTATGCATATGTCAGGCATGACAATGCATTGCAGTATGCTTTTGGGCTCGTTTTGGGATTGTTCCTCCATTCTGAAAAATCTGGAAAAATATGGATCTTGAAGTTCTTTGAATTATCTTTCCAAGCATATGCAGCCCAGCTCAAGGAAAAATCGGAAAGACCTTCAAATGTCATTTTTGGCCCAGTAACGCAGATCCTGCCGATTTTGACCTTAAGCTGCCAAAACTTGTATAACTTCCTCTAGAGGACTCGGAATCAAGAACCGTAAAATGCTCCAGAAAATAGACTTCCGTATCTTTCCAATGATGTATGGCTCATTATCTGGTTCTTCTTGAGCAAGTACAGTCCAATCCGTGAAGTTGACTGATCTGCAGACAACGTTTTGAGCTAACTTGTCTCCAAAATGCATTTAATGAGTTTTTAAGCTTATTATACTGAAACAAACACAAAATAGATTAAAAGCACAAGTTTAACTCAAAAACATAACCAAATCATAAGTTAGAAGGGTACAAAATGATATGTAATTATGCACCGATCAGTCATTTGGTGAGGTTTGAGTGAAATCCAATCACTAGAAATATGCAATGCACCAACCACTACATTTACGGTACCAACTTCGATGTACTTGAAATGTGCAATTTCATTGACCAATTGATTTCGGATCGAGGCCAAATCTTGGCCAACATCATAATATGGTAGGAATAGTTATTTGGTGAGGTTCGAGTGAAATTAAATCACTAAAACTTTGCAATGCTACAACCACTCCAAGAAAAGTACGATATTCGTAAGAACTTGAAGTGTTCAATTTCTTTGACCAATTGATTTCAGATCGAGCCCAAAACTTGGGAAACATCATAATATGGTGAGAGGAGCCACTTGGTGAGTTTCGAGTGAAATCCAATCACTAGAACTTTGCAATCCTACAACCACTCCATGAAAGGTAGGAGCTTCGTACGAACTTGAAGTGTCCAATTTCTTTGACCAATTGTTTTCAGATCGAGCAAAAACCTTGGGCAACATCGTAATATGGTGGGAGGAGTCACTTGGTGTGGTTTGAGTGAAATCCAATCACTAGAACTTTGTAATGCACCAACCACTCCATTTACGGTACGAACTTCGTATGAACTTGAGGTATCCAATTTCTTTGACCAATTGATTTCGGATCGAGCCCAAAACTTGGGCAACATCATAATATGGTGGGAATAGTCATTGGGGAGTTTTGAGTGAAATCCAATCACTAGAACTTTTCAATCCTACAATCACTCCATGAAATGTACGAACTTCGTAAGAACTTGAAGTGTCCAATTTCTTTGACCAATTGTTTTCGGATGGAGCAAAAACCTTGGACAACATCATAATATGGTGGGAGGAGTCATTTGGTTAGGTTTGAGTGAAATCCAATCACTAGAACTATGCAATGCACCAACCACTACATTTATGGTACGAACTTGAAGTATCCAATTTCTTTGACCAATTCATTTAGGATCGAACCAAAAACTTGGGCAACATCATGATATGGTGGGAGGAGTTGTTTGGTTAGTTTTGAGTGAAATCCAATCACTAGAACTATACAATGCACCAACCACTCCATTTACGATACGAACTTGAAGTATTAAATTTCTTTGATCAATTGATTTCAGATCGAGCCAAAAACTTGGACAACATCATAATATGGTGGGTGGAGTCAGTCGGTGAGGTTTGAGTGAAATCCAATCACTAGAACTATGCAATGCAGCAACCACTCCGATTACGATACGAACATGAAGTGTCCAATTTCTTTGACCAATTGATTTCGAATCGAGCCCAAAACTTGGGCAACATCATAATATGGTGGGGGAGTCATTTGTTGAGTTTTAAGTGAAATCCAATCACTAGAACTATGCAATCCTACAACCACTCCATGAAAAGTACGAACTTCGTATGAACTTGAAGTATCCAATTTCTTTGACCAATTGATTTCGGATCAAGCCAGAACTTGGGAAACATCATAATATGGTGGGAGGAGTCATTTGGTAAATTTTGAATGAAATCGAATCACTAGATCTATGCAGTGCACCAACCAAACCGTTTACTGTACGAACTTGAAGTGTACAATATCTATGACCAATTTATTTCGGATCGAACCCAAAACTTCGGCAACATCATAATATGGTAGGAGGAGTCATTTGGTGAGTTATAAGTGAAATCCAATCACTAGAACTATGCAATCCAACAACCACTCCATGAAAGGTACGAACTTCGTACAACTTGAAGTATCCAATTTGTTTGACCAATTGATTTCAGATCGGTCCCAAATCTTTGGCAACATCATAATATGGTGGGAGTAGTCATTTGGTGAGTTTTGAGTAAAATCCAATCACTAGAACTATGCAGTGCAAAAACCACTCCATTTATCGTATGAAATTGAAGTGTACAATTTCTTTGACCAATTGATTTCGGATCGAGCCCAAAACTTGGGCAACATCATAATATGCTGGGAGTAGTCATTTGGTGAGTTTTGAGTAAAATCCAATCACTAGAACTATGCAGTGCAAAAACCACTCCATTTCTTGTATGAAATTGAAGTGTACAATTTCTTTGACCAATTGATTTCGGATCGAGCCCAAAACTTGGGCAACATCATAATATGCTGGGAGGAGTCATTTGGTGAGTTTTGAGTGAAATCCAATCAAAAGAAATATGCAATGCACCAACCACTACATTTACGGTACGAACTTCGTACGAACTTGAAGTGTCCAATTTCTTTGACCAATTGATTTCGGATCGAGCAAAAAACTTGGGCAACATCGTAATATGGGGTGAGGAATCATTTGGTGAGGTTTGAGTGAAATCTTATCACTAGAACTTTGTAATGCACCAAGCACTCCATTTACGTTACGAACTTCGTACGAACTTGAAGTGTCCAATTTCTTTGACCTTGATTTCGGATCGAGCCCAAAACTTGGGGAACATTATAATATGGTTTGAGGGGGTCATTTGGTGAGTTTTGAGTCACTAGAGCTATGCAATCCAACAACCACTCCATGAAAGGTATAAACTTCGCATTTAACGTGAAGTATACAATTTCTTTCCCCAATTGATTTTGGATCGAGCCCAAAACTTGGGCAACATCATAATATGGTGGGAGGAGTCATTTGGTGAGTTTTGAGTGAAATCCAATCACAAGAACTATGCAATCCTACAACCAGTCCAGGAAAGGTATGAACTTGATTTAACTTGAAGCGTCCAATTTATTTGACCAATTGATTTTGGATCGAGCCCAAAACTTGGGCAACATCATAATATGGTAGGAGGAGTCATTTGGTGAGTTCTAAGTGAAATCCAATCACTAGAACTATGCAATCCAACAACCACTCCATGAAAGGTACGAACTTCGTACAACTTGAAGTATCCAATTTGTTTGACCAATTGATTTCAGATCGGTCCCAAATCTTTGGCAACATCATAATATGGTGGGAGTAGTCATTTGGTGAGTTTTGAGTAAAATCCAATCACTAGAACTATGCAATGCAAAAACCACTCCATTTATGGTATGAAATTGAAGTGTACAATTTCTTTGACCAATTGATTTCGGATCGAGCCCAAAACTTGGGCAACATCATAATATGGTGGGAGGAGTCATTTGGTGAGTTTTGAGTGAAATCCAATCAAAAGAAATATGCAATGCACCAACCACTACATTTACGGTACGAACTTCGCAAACTTGAAGTGTCCAATTTCTTTGACCAATTGATTTCGGATCGAGCAAAAACTTGGGCAACATCGTAATATGGGGTGAGGAATCATTTGGTGAGGTTTGAGTGAAATCTTATCACTAGAACTTTGTAATGCACCAAGCACTCCATTTACGTTACGAACTTCGCACGAACTTGAAGTGTCCAATTTCTTTGACCAATTGATTTCGGATCGAGCCCAAAACTTGGGGAACATTATAATATGGTTTGAGGGGGTCATTTGGTGAGTTTTAAGTGAAATCCAATCACTAGAGCTATGCAATCCAACAACCACTCCATGAAAGGTATAAACTTCGTATGAACGTGAAGTATACAATTTCTTTCCCCAATTGATTTCGGATCGAGCCCAAAACTTGGGCAACATCATAATATGGTGGGAGGAGTCATTTGGTGAGTTTTGAGTGAAATCCAATCACAAGAACTATGCAATCCTACAACCAGTCCAGAAAGGTATGAACTTCGTACGAACTTGAAGCGTCCAATTTATTTGACCAATTGATTTTGGATCGAGCCCAAAACTTGGGCAACATCATAATATGATAGGAGGAGTCATTTGGTGAGTTCTAAGTGAAATCCAATCACTAGAACTATGCAATCCAACAACCACTCCATGAAAGGTACGAACTTCGTACAACTTGAAGTATCCAATTTGTTTGACCAATTGATTTCAGATCGGTCCCAAATCTTTGGCAACATCATAATATGGTGGGAGTAGTCATTTGGTGAGTTTTGAGTAAAATCCAATCACTAGAACTATGCAGTGCAAAAAACCACTCCATTTAATGTATGAAATTGAAGTGTACAATTTCTTTGACCAATTGATTTCGGATCGAGCCCAAAACTTGGGCAACATCATAATATGTTGGGAGGAGTCATTTGGTGAGTTTTGAGTGAAATCCAATCAAAAGAAATATGCAATGCACCAACCACTACATTTACGGTACGAACTTCGTACGAACTTGAAGTGTCCAATTTCTTTGACCAATTGATTTCGGATCGAGCAAAAAACTTGGGCAACATCGTAATATGGGGTGAGGAATCATTTGGTGAGGTTTGAGTGAAATCTTATCACTAGAACTTTGTAATGCACCAAGCACTCCATTTACGTTACGAACTTCGTACGAACTTGAAGTGTCCAATTTCTTTGACCTTGATTTCGGATCGAGCCCAAAACTTGGGGAACATTATAATATGGTTTGAGGGGGTCATTTGGTGAGTTTTGAGTCACTAGAGCTATGCAATCCAACAACCACTCCATGAAAGGTATAAACTTCGTACGAATGTGAAGTATACAATTTCTTTCCCCAATTGATTTCGGATCGAGCCCAAAACTTGGGCAACATCATAATATGGTGGGAGGAGTCATTTGGTGAGTTTTGAGTGAAATCCAATCACAAGAACTATGCAATCCTACAACCAGTCCAGGAAAGGTATGAACTTCGTACGAACTTGAAGCGTCCAATTTATTTGACCAATTGATTTTGGATCGAGCCCAAAACTTGGGCAACATCATAATATGGTTGGAGCAGTCATTTGGTTAGTTTTGAGTGAAATCCAATCACTGGAACTATGCGATCCAACAACCACTCCGATAAAGGTACGAACTTGAAGTATCCAATTTCTTTGACCAATTCATTTCGGATTGAGCCCAAAACTTTTGCAACATCATAATACGGTGGGAGGAGTCATTCGGAGGGTTTTGCGTGAAATCCAATCACTAGAACTATGCAATACACCAACCACTACATTTATGGTACGAACTTCGTACGAACTTGAAATGTCCAATTTCTTTAACCAATTGATTTTGGATCGAGCAAAAAACTCAGGCAACATCGTAATATGGTGGGAGGAGTCATTTGGTGAGGTTTGAGTGAAATCCAATCACTAAAACTATGCAATGCACCAACCACTCCATTTACGGTACGAACTTGAAGTGTCCAATTTCTTCGACCAATTGATTTCGGATCGAGCCCAAATCTTGGGCAACATCATAATATGGTGGGAATAGTAATTTGGTGAGTTTTGAGTGAAATCCAATCACTAGAACTTTGCAATCCTATAATCACTCCATGAAATGTACGAACTTCGTAAGAACTTGAAGTGTCGAATTTCTTTGACCAATTGATTTCGGATGGAACAAAAAACTTGGGCAACATCATAATATGGTGGGAGGAGTCGTTTGGTGAGTTTTGAGTGAAATCCATTCGCTAGAACTATGCAGAGCAAAAAACCACAACATTTACTGTATGAACTTGAAGTGTACAATTTCTTTGACCAATTGATTTCGGATGGAGCAAAAAACTTGGGCAACATCATAATATGGTGGGAGGAGTCGTTTGGTGAGTTTTGAGTGAAATCCATTCGCTAGAACTATGCAGTGCAAAAAACCATAACATTTACTGTATGAACTTGAAGTGTACAGTTTCTTTGACCAATTGATTTCGGATCGAGCCCAAAACTTGGGCAATATCATAATATGGTGGTAGGAGTCATTTGGTGAGTTTTGAGTGAAATCCAATCACTAGAAATATGTAATGCACCAACCACTCCATTTACGGTACGAACTTGAAGTTTCCAATTTCTTGGATCAATTGATTTCGGATCGAGCCCAAAACTTGGGGAACATCATAATATCGTTTGAGGGGTCATTTTGTGAGTTTTGAGTGAAATCCAATCACTAGAGCTATACAATCCAACAACCACTCCATGAAAGGTATAAACTTCGTACGAACGTGAAGTATACAATTTCTTTCACCAACAGATTTCGGATCAAGCCCAAAACTTGGGCAACATCATAATATGGTGGGAGGCATCATTTGGTGAGTTTTGAGAGAAATCCAATCACAAGAACTATGCAATCCTACAACCAGTCCACGAAAGGTACAAACTTAAATGCGAACTTGAAGTGTCCAATTTATTTGACCAATTGATTTCGGATCAAGCCCAAAACTTGGGCAACATCATAATATGGTGGGAGGAGTCGTTTGGTTAGTTTTGTGTGAAATCCAATCACTAGAACTATGCAATCCAACAACCATTCCGATAAAGGTACGAACTTAAATGCAATTTGAAGTATCCGATTTCTTTTACCAATTGATTTCGGATCGAGCCAAAAACTTGGGCAACATCATAATATGATGGGAGGAGTCATTTGGAGAGTTTTGAGTGAAATCCAATCACTGGAACTATGCAATGCACCAACCACTACATTTATAGTACGAACTTAAATCGAACTTGAAGTGTCCAATTTCTTTAACCAATTGATTTCGGATCAAGCAAAAAACTCGGGCAACATCGTAATACGGTGGGAGGAGTCATTTGGTAAGGTTTGAGTGAAATTCAATCACTAAAACTATGCAATGCACCAACCACTCCATTTACGGTACGAACTTGAAGTGTCCAATTTCTTCGACCAATTGATTTCGGATCGAGCCCAAATCTTGGGCAACATCATAATATTTTGGGAATAGTCATTTGGTGAGTTTTGAGTGAAATCCAATCACTAGAACTTTGCAATCCTGCAATCACTCCATGAAATGTACGAACTTCGTAAGAACTTGAAGTGCCCAATTTCTTTGACCAATTGATTTCGGATGGGGCAAAAAACTTGGGAAACATCATAATATGGTGGGAGGAGTCATTTGGTTAGTTTTGAGTGAAATGCAATCACTAGAACTATGCAATGCACCAACCACTCTGTTAACTCGCAAGTGCACGGGCCATTGGATAGTATAGCATGTGTAAGTACGAGGTCGATTGATCGGTGCATAATTACATATCATTTTGTACCCTTCTAACTTATGATTTTGTTATGTTTTTGAGTTAAACTTGTGCTTTTAATCTATTTTGTGTTTGTTTCAGTATAATAAGCTTAAGACTCATTAAATGCATTTCGGAGACAAGTTAGCTCAAAACGGTGTCTGCAGATCAGTCAACTTCACGGATTGGACTATACTTGCTCAAGAAGAACCAGATAATGAGCCATAAATCATTGGAAAGATACGGAAGTCTTTTTTCTGGATCATTTTACGGTTCATGATTCCGAGTCCTCTAGAGGAAGTTATGCAAGTTTTGGCAGCTTAAGGTCAAAATCGGCAGGATCTGCGTTACTGGGCCAAAAATGACATTTGAAGGTCTTTCCGGATTTTTCTTGAGCTGGGCTGCATATGATTGAAAAGATAATTCAATGTTCTTCAAGATCCATATTTTTCCAGATTTTACAGAATGAAGGAACAAGCCCAAAACGAGCCCAAAAGTGAACTGCAATGCATTGTCATGCATGCCATATGCATGAGCTAATTATTTTTAGTGGGGAAGTTAGGTAAAGTTGGCGAAGTGAATGTTGTAGGTAGAAGCAATACTAAATTCAGAATTTTACTTCCCTTAAGCCTATATATAGTGAGGTTCTCCAAACTTGTAAACACACCCCAAGGGGGGGCGCTCTCAAACATCTCTCTAGAGCTCCTCTCCCTTCTCTCCCTCAAATTCTCTTAGTTTTCCTTTTTAGTTCTCAATTGTTGTAACTAAATCCTTTTGCTAAATTTTCCTTTAAGTTTCTCTTAGTTGTAATTTATTTTTCATTGTAATGTAAATTCTTTTCTTAAGTTTTCAAGTTTAATTAGTTTCCAAGTTTCAATTATAGTTCTTGTTCTTATTCATTATGCTTATAAGTTAATATGCTTGTTTGAATGAGTAATCACCATTAAAACTTGTATGTTTGCTATCTTGGTTTGAATTAAGAGTAGACACCATGCATTAATTCAAATTGAACTATGAATAGGAAGAGTATGTATGGACATTCGACAACAGGGATTAGATACATACTTGGTTGTTTAAAACATTCTTCTTTGCTTAATGGATTTCTAATGCTTAATTTAGGTTCGACAACAAGGATCTAATTAGGGAATTAGGAATACAAGGTTAGGACCAGACACCATGGCTTAATCATACTTTAGCTAGAATCAATCTGTGAATCTAAATTGAACTTGGTAACTAATTTGCTTGAGCTAATTAATTTCTTTTCTTTCTTTCTTGTTTTATTTATTTTCTTTTCATTTTTGTTTAGTGCAGGGAATCAAATTGAATCAATCTATCATCAATCCTCGTGGGATCGACCTCGTACCTACACATGCTATACTATCCAATGGCCCGTGCACTTGGGAGTTAACAAAATTTTGGAGAGTTTTGAGTGAAATCCAATCACTGGAACTATGCAATGCACTAACCACTACATTTATGGTACGAACTTCTTACGAAATTGAAGTGTCCAATTTCTTTAACCAATTGATTTCGGATCTAGCAAAAAACTCGGGCATCATCGTAATATGGTGGGAGGAGTCATTCGGTAAGGTTTGAGTGAAGTCCAATCACTAAAACTATGCAATGCACCAACCACTCCATTTACGGTACGAACTTTAAGTGTCCAATTTCTTCGACCAATTGATTTCGGATCAAGCTCAAATCTTGGGCAACATCATAATATTTTGGGAATAGTCATTTGGTGAATTTTGAGTGAAATCCAATCACTAGAACTTTGCAATCCTACAATCACAACATGAAATGTACGAACTTCGTAAGAACTTGAAGTGTCCAATTTCTTTGACCAATTGATTTCGGATGGGGCAAAAAATTTGGGAAACATCATAATATGGTGGGAGGGGATCCCACTAGAACTATGCAATGCACCAACCACTCTGTTAACTCGCAAGTGCACGGGCCATTGGATAGTATAGCATGTGTAAGTACGAGGTCGATCCCACGAGGATTGATGATAGATTGATTCAATTTGATTCCCTGCACAAAACAGAAATGAAATAAAATAAATACAACAAGAAAGAAAGAAAATAAATAACTCAAGGAAATAAGTTACCAAGTTCAATTCAGATTCATAGATTGATTCTAGCTAAAGTATGATTAAGCCATGGTGTCTGATCTAAACCTTATATTTCTAATTCCCAAATTAGATCGTTGTTGTCGAACCTAAATTAAGCATTAGAAATCCAATTAAGCAAAGAAGAATGTTTTAAACAACCAAGCATGTATCTAATCCTTGTTGTCGAATGTCCATACATACTCTTCCTATTCATAGTTCAATTTGAATTAATGCATGGTGTCTACTCTTAATTCAAACCAAGATAGCTAACATACAAGTTTTAATGGTGATCAATCATTCAAACAAGCATATTAACATATAAGCATAATGAATAAGAACAAGAACTATAATTGAAACTTGAAAACTTAAGAAAAGAATTTACATTACAATGAAAAATGAATTACAACTAAGAAAAACTTAAAGGAAAATTTAGCCAAAGGGTTTTGTTACAACAATTGAGAACTAAAAAGGAAAACTAAGAGAATTTGAGGGAGAGAAGGGAGAGGAGCTCTAGAGAGGTGTTTGAGAGCTCCCCCCCTTGGGGTGTGTTTGAAGGTTGGCCAAGCCTCCTATTTATAGGAGAAGGAAAGCATCAAACTCAGCTGCTAATATTCTTCTTGGTTTATTTAGTTCCTTCTTCGGATAACCAGTTGTAAGAATGATCATAGCCACCACAAGTTCACATGGGCATCCATTTCCTTTCATCATTTGGCTAGTTCCCACTTGATGCTTTTGCTTTCTTTATTTCTTTACACAAACCACTTCAATTATGAAAAATAAACATGCTTGTTCCCCACTATCAACAATAGCACATGCATAGCTAATCATGACCAAGCAATTGCAGTCTGCTTTTGGGCTCGTTTTGGGCTTGTTCCTCAATTCTGAAAAATCTGGAAAACTATGGATCTTGAAGTTCTTTGAATTATCTTTCCAAGCATATTCAGCCCAGCTCAAGGAAAAATCGGAAAGACCTTCAAATGTGATTTTTGGCCCAGTAACGCAGATGCTGCCGATTTTGACCTTAAGCTGCCAAAACTTGTATAACTTTCTCTAGAAGACTCGGAATCATGAACCGTAAAATTCTTCAGAAACTAGACTTCCTTATCTTTCCAATGATGTATGGCTAATCATCTGATTCTTCTTGAGCAAGTATAGTCCAATCCGTGAAGTTGACTGATCTGCAGACACCGTTTTGAGCTAACTTGTCTCCAAAATGCATTTAAAGAGTCATAAGCTTATTACACTGAAACAAAAACAAAATAGATTAAAAGCAAAAGTTTAACTCAAAAACATAACCAAATCATAAGTTAGAAGGGTACAAAATGATATGTAATTATGCCCCGATTATGTAACCAAATCATACGAGACGAACTTGAAGTATCCAATTTCTTTGACAAATTGATTTCAGATCGAGCCCAAAACTTGGGCGACATCATAATATGGTGGGTGGAGTCAATCGGTGAGGTTTGAGTGAAATCCAATCAAGAGAACCATGCAATGCACCAACCACTCCATTTACGGTACGAACTTGAAGTGTCCAATTTCTTTGACCAATTGATTTCGAATCGAGCCCAAAACTTGGGCAACATCACAATATGGTGGGGGGGAGTCATTTGATGAGTTTTAAGCGAAATCCAATCACTAGAACTATGCAATCCTACAACCACTCCATGAAAGTTACGAACTTCGTACGAACTTGAAGTATCCAATTTCTTTAACCAATTGATTTCGGATCGAGCCAAAACTTGGGAAACATCATAATATGGTGGGATGAGTCATTTGGTCAATTTTGAGTGAAATCCAATCACTAGATTTATGCAGTGCACCAACCACTCCATTTGTTGTACGAACTTCAACTGTCCAATTTCTTTGACCAATTTATTTCGGATCGAACCGAAAACTTCGACAACATAATTTGGTAGGAGGAGTCATTTGGTGAGTTCTAAGTGAAATCCAATTACTAGAACTATGCAATCCTACAACCACTCCATGAAAGGTACGAACTTCGTACAACATGAAGTATCCAATTTCTTTGACCAATTGATTTCGGATCGGTCCCAAATCTTTGGCAACCTCATAATATGGTGGGAGGAGTAATTTGGTGAGTTTTGAGAGAAATCCAATCACTAGAACTATGCAGTGCAAAAAACCACTCCATTTACTGTATAAACTTGAACTGTACAATTTCTTTGACCAGTTGATTTCGGATCGAGCCCAAAACTTGGGCAACATCATAATATGGTGGAAGGAGTCATTTGGTGAGTTTTGAGTGAAATCCAGTCACTATAACGATGCAATCGTACAACCACTCCGTGTACAGTATGAACTTCGTACAAACATGAAGTTTCCCTTTTCTTTAACCAATTCATTTCGGATCGATTCCAAAACTTGTGCAACATCATAATATGGTGGGAGGAGTCATTTGGTTAGTTCTCAAACATCTCTCTAGAGCTCCTCTCCCTTCTCTCCCTCAAATTCTCTTAGTTTTCTTTTTAGTTCTCAATTGTTGTAGCAAAATCTTTTTGCTAAATTGTCCTTTAAGTTTTTCTTAGTTGTAATTTATTTTTCATTGTAATGTAAATTCTTTTCTTAAGTTTTCAAGTTTCAATTATAGTTCTTGTTCTTATCCATTATGCTTATAAGTTAAATATGCTTGTTTGAATGATT
The DNA here is from genome assembly GCA_024362665.1 of Prunus padus. Taxonomy (NCBI): domain Eukaryota; kingdom Viridiplantae; phylum Streptophyta; class Magnoliopsida; order Rosales; family Rosaceae; genus Prunus; species Prunus padus. The sequence continues at coordinate 24,691,149 of JANFAM010000012.1, forward strand.
GACCACCATTAAAACTTGTATGTTAGCTATCTTGGTTTGAATTAAGAGTAGACACCATGCATTAATTCAAATTGAACTATGAATAGGAAGAGTATGTATGGACATTCGACAGCAGGGATTAGATACATGCTTGGTTGTTTAAAACATTCTTCTTTGCTTAATGGATTTCTAATGCTTAATTTAGGTTTGACAACAAGGATCTAATTAGGGAATTAGGAATACAAGGTTAGGACCAGACACCATGGCTTAATCATACTTTAGCTAGAATCAATCTGTGAATCTAAATTGAACTTGGTAACTAATTTCCTTGAGTTAATTTTCTTTCTTTCTTTCTTGTTTTATTTATTTTCTTTTCATTTCTGTTTTGTGCAGGGAATCAAATTGAATCAATCTATCATCAATCCTCGTGGGATCGACCTCGTACTTGTCTTGCTATACTACTAATTGGCCCGTGCACTTGCGAGTTAACACTATGCAATGCACCAACCACTCCAATTACGGTACGAACTTCATACAAACCTGAAGTGTCCAATTTCTTTGACCAATTGATTTCGGATAGAGCCCAAAACTTGGGCAACATCATAATATGGTGGGACGATTCATTTGGTGAGTTTTGGGTGAAATCCAATCCCTAGATTGTGGGGTCATTTACCCAATTTTGGATAGTCGTTGTGTTTCACCGGTTCAAGTTGTACCAAAGAAATCGGGAGTCACTATGGTGAAGAATGAAGAGAACGAACTTGTGCCTACCCGTATCCAAACAGGTTGGAGAGTTTGCATCGATTATAGGAAGCTCAACGCCACCACAAGGAAAGATCACTTCCCTTTGCCGTTCATTGATCAAATGCTTGAAAGGTTAGCCGGTCATTCTTTTTATTGCTTTCTTGATGGCTATTTGGGATATAATCAAATTGTTGTAGCTCCAAATGACCAAGAAAAGACTACTTTTACTTGTCCATTTGGAACTTTTGCTTATCGACGAATGCCATTTGGTTTATGTAATGCACCAGGAACCTTACAAAGATGCATGGTAAGTATCTTTTCAGATTTCGTTGAGAAGATTATTGAGGTTTTCATGGATGATTTTAGTGTCTTTGGTGACTCCTTTGATGGTTGTTTAACTAATCTCACGTTGATATTAAAATGTTGCATTGAAACTAACCTGGTTTTAAATTGGGAAAAATGTCACTTCATGGTAAAACAAGGCATAGTCTTTGGACATATAGTTTCAGAAAAGGGACTTGAAGTTGATAAATCAAAAATAGATCTTGTATGCCACTTGCCCTCTCCCACTTCGGTGAGAGAGGTTCGTTTTTTCCTTGGACATGCAGGATTCTATAGACGTTTTATCAAAGATTTCTCGAAGATTTCAACACCCTTGTGCTAACTTCTACAAAAAGATGTGCCGTTTGTGTTTGATGACGAATGTGAGAAGGCGTTCAATCACCTCAAAGAATTGTTAACTTCGGCACCTATCATTGTTCCACCAGATTGGAGCCTTCCGTTCAAGCTTATGTGTGATGCTTCAGATTATGCTTTAGGGGCTGTTTTGGGGCAACAGAAGAACAAGAAGCCACACGTCATCTACTACGCATCCCGGACCTTGAATGATGCTCAATTGAATTACTCCACCACCGAAAAAGAACTTCTTGCTGTTGTGTTTGCTTTAGATAAGTTTCGTTCTTATTTACTTGGTACTAAAGTTATAATTTACTCGACCATGCAGCTTTGAAGTACTTGCTCACAAAGAAAGAAGCCAAACCAAGGCTTATTCGCTGGATGCTTCTTCTTCAGGAGTTTGACGTGGAAAGTAGGGACAAAAGAGGATGTGAAAATGTAGTGGCTGACCACTTGAGCCGTTTGGTACATGAAGAAGACCTTCTACCTATTCCAGAGGCATTCCCAGATGAACAATTGCTAACCATTGAGGTAAGTGAGCCATGGTATGCTGATATTGTGAATTATATTGTGTCTAAACAAGTTCCAAGCACCATAACTAGGTGTTAACTCGCAAGTGCACGAGGCGTTGGATAGTATAGCATGGGTAAGTACGAGGTCGATCCCACGAGGATTGATGATAGATTGATTCAATTTGATTCCCTGCACAAAACAGAAATGAAAAGAAAATAAATAAAACAAGAAAGAAAGAAAAGAAAATAACTCAAGCAAATTAGTTACCAAGTTCGATTTAGATTCACAGATTGATTCTAGCTAAAGTATGATTAAGCCATGGTGTCTGGTCCTAACCTTGTATTCCTAATTCCCTAATTAGATCCTTGTTGTCGAACCTAAATTAAGCATTAGAAATCCATTAAGCAAAGAAGAATGTTTTAAACAACCAAGCATGTATCTAATCCCTGTTGTCGAATGTCCATACATACTCTTCCTATTCATAGTTCAATTTGAATTAATGCATGGTGTCTACTCTTAATTCAAACCAAGATAGCTAACATACAAGTTTTAATGGTGATCAATCATTCAAACAAGCATATTAACTTATAAGCATAATGAATAAGAACAAGAACTATAATTGAAACTTGAAAACTAATTAAACTTGAAAACTTAAGAAAAGAATTTACATTACAATGAAAAATAAATTACAACTAAGAGAAACTTAAAGGAAAATTTAGCAAAAGGATTTTGTTACAACAATTAAGAACTAAAAAGAAAACTAAGAGAATTTGAGGGAGAGAAGGGAGAGGAGCTCTAGAGAGATGTTTGAGAGCTCCCCCCCTTGGGGTGTGTTTACAAGTTTGGAGAACCTCACTATATATAGGCTTAAGGGAAGTAAAATTCTGAATTGAGTATTGCTTCTACCTACAACACTCACTTCACCAACTTACAACACTCAATTCACCAACTTTACCTAACTTCCCCACTAAAAATAATTAGCTCATGCATATGTCATGCATGACAATGCATTGCAGTCCGATTTTGGGCTCGTTTTGGGCTTGTTCCTCCATTCTGAAAAATCTGGAAAAATATGGATCTTGAAGTTCTTTGAATTATCTTTCCAAGCGTATGCAGCCCAGCCCAAGAAAAAATCGGAAAGACCTTCAAATGTCATTTTTGGCCCAGTAACGCAGATCCTGCCGATTTTGACCTTAAACTGCCAAAACTTGTATAACTTCCTCTAGAGGACTCGGAATCATGAACCGTAAAATTCTTCAGAAACTAGACTTCCGCATCTTTCCAATGACGCATGGTTCATTATCTGGTTCTTCCTGAGCAAGTACAGTCCAATCCGTGAAGTTGACTGATCTGCAGACACCGTTTTGAGCTAACTTGTCTCCAAAATGCATTTAATGAGTCATAAGCTTATTACACTGAAACAAACACAAAATAGATTAACAGCACAAGTTTAACTCAAAAACATAACCAAATCATAAGTTAGAAGGGTACAAAATGATATGTAATTATGCACCGATCACTAGGCACCAACGTGATAAACTTAAAAAAATGGCACGGTTTTATGTGTGGGATGACCCTTATTTGTGGAAATATTGCCCTGATCAAATTATTCGTAGATGTGTGCATGATTCTGAGTTTAATTCAATCTTAACTTTCTGTCACACTTATGCATGTGAGGGTCACTTTGGTACACAACGCACAGCACTTAAGGTTTTAGAATGTGGATTTTATTGGCCTACTATCTTTAAGGATGCTATAACTTTTTGTATGACTTGTTATCGTTGTCAAAGAACGGCCAATATAGGTGCAAAAGATCAAATGCCACAAACCCCTATCTTTTCTATTGAGATTTTTTATGTTTGGGGTATTGATTTCATGGGTCCATTTCCTTCATCTCATGGTTTCAATTATATTCTACTTGCGGTTGATTATGCATCAAAATGGGTGGAAGCGGAAGCCACCCGTACTAATGATTCCAAAGTGGTTGCAGATTTTGTCAAAACTAACATATTTGCCAGATTTGGAATGCCAAGAGTACTTATCAGTGACGGGGGTTCCCATTTTTGCAATCGAACCATAGAGGCGCTGCTTAAAAAGTATAATGTCACACATAGGGTCTCGACACCCTATCATCCTCAAACAAGTGGGCAAGCCGAGGTGTCTAATCGAGAAATCAAGCAGATTTTGGAGAAGACAGTTGGACCAACTAGGAAAGATTGGAGCTTGCGCTTGAATGATGCATTGTGGGCGTACCGTACAGCCTATAAAACACCAATTGGGATGTCTCCATTTCGGCTCATCTATGGGAAACCGTGCCATCTTCCGGTTGAGTTGGAGCACAGAGCGCATTGGGCAGTCAAAACGTTCAACATGGATGTAGATGCAGCTGGTCTTCATAGGAAGCTTCAATTCAATGAGCTTGAAGAGATTCGGAACGAGGCTTATGAGAACGCTCATATCTATAAGGAGAAAACAAAGGCATTCCATGACAAGATGATTCGTAGCAAGACGTTCTCTATAGGGAAGAAAGTGTTACTTTTCAACTCACGCCTTCAATTATTTCCAGGTAAGTTGCGTTCTAAATGGATTGGTCCTTTTGTTGTTACTAATGTCTTTCCTTATGGTGCAGTCCAAATTCAAAGTTTAAAGACAGGACATGAATTCAAAGTCAATGGACACCGTTTGAAGCCTTACTATGAGTGTTTTGAAGAGAATGTTGTGGAGGATGTACCCCTCCATGCCATAGGACCAAATGGAGCTTAAAAGAAGGTATCGTCTGGCTGGAAGACGTTAAAGCAAGCGCTTCTTGGGAGGCAACCCATTTGTTCAAATAAAGGGACTTTGGAATATCCAGCTCCTACGACCAGATTTGCTCTCTTTTACCCTTCTCTTTATTGTTTTTACTTTGCCATGCTTGTCTTGTTTGCTAACTATCTTTTATTGCTTTCTTGTTTAAGTTTACTTTTGAAACATTGAGGACAATGTTTGGTTTAAGTGTGGGGGGGTAAACAATGTGCTTTTCATGACTTATTTTCGAATTTCCCCACCTATCACTACTAATGTTGTTATTCACTGTTTTAAAGTGTGTGTCATTTAAAAAATATATATATATACCAAAAAGAGTCATTTTTGTTACTTGTTTGTGTCTTAGGGTACCTTCCAACACAATGATGAGGATTTGGTTTTAATTGCATGACTGTTAAAGAAAGTTGTAAACATGGGTGGAAGTTTGATATGCTCTTTGTTTAATACTTAGTTATCGTAATCATTTACAAACTCACATGTAATCACAAAGAAAAAAAAATTAGTTTTTTGTAACATGCTTTAAGGAAGAAACTCAAACTAACGCTACAACCCTGTGAGACTTGAGCCTATTCTTTGTTTGGAGAGTTATTACTCTGGATATTCTTGTTTTCTAAAGTCGTTGCATGATCTCATTACTTCTTTGCTTGGTTGCTACTTAGAATGCATTTTCATCATTTTAAGTTCCAAATACTAGAACTCATGCCCGTTTCATTCAAAGCGTAATATGAAGTGCATAACAAATAACAAGATGAAGTTGTGTAGTTACCACCAGAGCCAAAAAAGCCTTATCATTTGCATATATATTGTAGGTTTAACCCCTTTGAGCCTTATTTAGCCTATTTTCTTTGTTAAGCCTGCATTATCCTTACCTAGCCTAGTATAGGAATATCCATACCCTTGTTCTTAAGGAATAGTGAAGCATGACTTGTTGGGAATTCCTTTTGTTTACGATTTGCAGAAAAACAAGTGTGGGGGAAGGAATTGTTCTTTTGAGTTTGGTGAAAAGAGGAGTTTATGTGTTGTTTCGAAAGAAAAAAAAAACTAGGAATGAGTTCATAAGTGCTGGGTGTTGAAGAAGGGTCCGAAAATTTGAATCTGACCCTAAAGTATAAATCTTCCCCTTGTGTTTAAAGTTTGATGATGCAATCAAAAGTGAATTCTAAGAGTTGATTTCATTACTTTGCTTACTATTTCTTTAAAAACCTTTGTGTACCCTTAACCCTTCTTTGTTAGCCAATACCTTAGCCTCGTTATAACCCTTAGACTTTTATCTTGATTGTTATGTGTTCCGGTGTGTGGAGTTTGAAATTGGTACAAGCATATGGAATCCCTGGTTCTCGCTTCTAAGTAGTAGCATTCCGTTCATGAGATCATATACATGTTGTATTAATAACTCCAGAAAGTGCCTTCTTTGTTATAACATATGTGAGTGCTAGTCTCCATGGTTACATCAATCTTCTCACATATACTTAGTGTAGGGAGTGTAGTCAGAAAATCTGTGTGAAAATAGAGAGTATATCTGGTGAGGAATTGAGGGAATTCTCTAAGGCATGTTACTACATTAAAATGTTGTTTTAAATGATCAAATGCGAGCTAGTGAGTGGTTACTGTGATTGAGTATGAGCTCGAGGGTAAGGAAGGCTAAAATCTATGTGAGTAGTGATTTTTAACTTGTCATGTTTCATTGCAAATCCCTGAGGCAATTGTTGGAAGGTTTAGGTTTTGTTTTGTTTCCTTTGTTTTGCTCGGGGACTAGCAAAAGCTAAGTGTGGGGGAATTTGATAGGAGCATATTTATGCGACTTTTCTATCCTCTTTCTTTGCATTTACTTAGTTAATTTCCATTTATTATGTCAATTTAAGTTATTTTCGGATTTTTGTAGGCCCAATTGGTAAAGATGACAATAAATGACCTAATGGAGCAGTTTGGAGCAGTTTTGGGCTTGGATTGGATAGTATGCTTGGAGAGCAAGTGGGCTGGACGTTTTTGGAGTTTAAAGAGGCCTGGAAGCTAAAAAAAAGGGAATTACCTTCTAGAAACCTGCCAAACAAAACCCTAATCCTTAGGGTTTCTGCTGGCCCTTTTTACCCTAAGTATACTGCATATATAAAGGAGAGATCTACCGCATAAAAGAGGGGGCAGAGGAGAGAAGAAGAAGGAGGTTTGTGCCGTGACCTACATAAGCCAAGGGAGAAGAAGAAGAACAGATCCACCTAGTGCCGCAACCTACCTACCTTCAGATCCAAGTGTGCTGTAACCTACCATCATCCATTCGAGTTTTTAGAGTTCTTTCTTCCCTTGCTCAGTTTCAATGTTTATTTCAGATTGCTTTTCAATTGTTATGAACATGTGTAACTAAATTTCTTGTTAGTTAGAGGTGAATTCGAAGCCATGGACATATGTTTTATATGAATTGATTACTTCCGGTTATGGTTTCATAAAGTATGAATGTGATTTACTTTTATGTTTTAGTGAGAACTTATTCTTGTATGTTTATTAAGGATGCATACTAAGTTTGCATGCAGGGATTTGATGCTAGAATATAAGGGAATTTCACCTAATCGTTATGAACTTATATTCACAAGTGGTAAAAGTCACTAGTCATGATTGAGTTAAGTAAACTCTTGGCAGGAGTATCATGCTTTTCATAGTTACGAATGCTTTGTCGATGCTTATGATTTTCACAGAACTTAATGATCTTTGATACATATCTTTATCATGCTGTTCATATAGGGAACTTGATAAGAATAATTTGATTGTGTCGCTGAGTCCAATTCAATGAACTTAGGAAAATCTGAGAGTTAATTAGTGCATTCACAATTAATTTGGGGCATTGTCATTCATACTTTGTAGAAAGAATAACTGGAGATCGATTTGTATGCATATGTTCCATGTGTGGAGAAGAATCCTCTAGCTATCCCTTCATTCATATTCAATTCACAACTTAGTTGTTTGCTGCTGTCATTATTACTTTAGTCTAAATCGTCCAAATTCCCCCCAATCATTGTTTACCTTAACTTAGTTTTTAGTTTAATAAGTTTAATTTGTGTTGATTAGCATCCCTCCAAATCCCCGGAATAGAACGATCCCTACTTACTCGTACTACGATTGCATAATTCATAGGGTTTAATTTGTGCGTTAGTTATTTCTCATGTCATACAGTACGAACTTCGTACGAACATGAAGTATCCCTTTTCTTTGACCAACTGATTTCGGATTGTGCCAAAAATTTGGGCAACATCATAATATGGAGGGAGGAGTCATTTGGTGAGTTTTGAGTGAAATCCAACACTAGAACTACGCAATGCACCAACCACTCCATTTACGGTACGAACTTCGTATAAACTTGAAGTGTCCAATTTCTTTGACCAATTGATTTCGGATTGAGCCCAAAACTTGGGCAACATCATAATATGGTGGGAGGAGTCATTTGGTGGGTTTTCAGTGAAATCCAATCACTAGAACGATGCAATCCTACAACCACTCCGTGTATAGTACGAACTTCGTACGAACATGAAGTGTCCCTTTTCTTTGACCAATTGATTTCGGATCGAGCCCAAAACTTGGGCAACATCATAAAGTGGTGGGAGGAGTCAATTGGGGGGTTTTGAGTGAAATCCAATCACTAGAACAATGCAGTGCACCAACCACTCCATTTACGGTACGAACTTCATAAGAACTTGAAGTGTCCAATTTCTTTGACCAATAGATTTCGGATCGAGCCCAAAACTTGGGCAACATCATCATATGGTGGGAGGAGTCATTTGGTAAGTTTTGAGTGACATCCAATCACTAGAACTATGCAATGCACCAACCACTCCATTTACAGTACGAACTTTGTACGAACTTGAAGTGTCCCTTTTCTTTGACCAATTAATTTCGAATCGAGCCCAAAACTTGGGCAACATCATATTATGGTGGGAGGAGTCATTTCGTGGGTTTTTAGTGAAATCCAATCACTAGAATGATGCAATCCTACAACCACTCCGTGTACAGTATAAACTTCATACGAACATGGAGTGTCCCTTTTCTTTGACCAATTGATTTCAGATCAAGCCCAAAACTTGGGCAACATCATAATATGGTGGGTGGAGTCATTGGTGAGTTTTGAGTGAAATCCAATCACTAGAACTATGCAATGCACCAAGCACTCCATCTACGGTACGAACTTCGTACGAAATTGAAGTGTCTAATTTCTTTAACCAATTGATTTCGGATCGAGCCCAAAACTTGGGCAACCCCATAATATGGTGGGAGGAGTCATTTGGTGGGTTTTGAGTGAAATCCAATCACAATAACTACGCAATGCACCAACCACTCCATTTACTGTACGAACTTCGTACGAACTTGAAGCGTCCAATTTCTTTGACCAATTGATTTCAAATTGAGCAAAAAACTTGGGCAACATCATAATATGGTGGGAGTAGTCATTTGGTGATTTTTGAGTGAAATCCAATCACTATAACTATGCAATCCACCAACCACTCCGAGTACAGTACGAACTTCGTACGAACATGAATTGTCCTTTTTCTTTGACCAATTGATTTCGGGCCGAGCCCAAAACTTTGGCAACATCATAATTGGTGGGAGGAGTCAGTTGGTGAGTTTTGATTGAAATCCAATCACTAGAACTATGTAATGCAGCAAGCACTCCATTTACGGTACGAAGTTCGTACGAACTTGAAGTGTGCAATTTCTTTGACCAATTGATTTTGGATCGAGCCCAAAACTTGGGCAACATCATAATAAAGTGGGAGGAGTCATTTGGTGGCTTTTCCGTGAAATCCAATAACTAGAACGATGTAATCCAACAACCACTCCGTGTATAGTACGAACTTCGTACGAACATGAAGTGTCCTTTTTCCTTGACCAATTGATTTCGGATCGAGCCCAAAACTTGGGCAACAACGTAATATGGTGGGAGAAGTCATTTGGTGAGTTTTGAGTGAAATCCATTCTCTAGAACAATGTAATGCACTAAGAACTCGATTTACGGTACGAAGTTCGTACGAACTTGAAGTGTGCAGTTTCTTTGACCAATTGATTTTGGATCGAGCAAAAAACTTGGGCAACATCATAATATGGGTGGGAGGAGTCATTTGGTGAGTTTTGATCGGAGCATAATTACATATCATTTTGTACCCTTCTAACTTATGATTTGGTTATGTTTTTGAGTTAAACTTGTGCTTTTAATCTATTTTGTGTTTGTTTCAGTGTAATAAGTTTATGACTCATTAAATGCATTTTGGAGACAAGTTAGCTCAAAACGGTGTCTGCAGATCAGTCAACTTCACGGATTGGACTGTACTTGCTCAGGAAGAACCAGATAATGAACCATATATCATTGGAAATATGCGGAAGTCTAGTTTATGAATAATTTTACGGTTCATGATTCCGATTCTTCTAGAGAAAGTTATACAAGTTTTGGCAACTTAAGGTCAAAATCAGCAGCATCTGCGTTACTGGGCCAAAAATCATATTTGAAGGTCTTTCCGATTTTTCCTTGAGCTGGGCTGCATATGCTTGGAAAGATAATTCAAAGAACTTCAAGATCCATATTTTTCCAGATTTTTCAGAATGGAGGAACAAGCCCAAAACGAGCCCAAAAGTAGACTGCAATAGTTCTTGGTCATGATTAGCTATGCATGTGCTATTGTTGATAGTTCTTGGTCATGATTAGCTATGCATGTGCTATTGTTGATAGTGGGGAAGAAGCATGTTATTTGTCATAATTGAAGTGGGTTGTGTAAAGAAATAAAGAAAGCAAAAGCATCAAGTGGAACTAGCCAAATGATGAAACGAGATGGATGCCCATGTGAACTTGAGGTGGCTATGCAACTTGTTGTCAAAAGAAGGAATTAAATAAACCAAGAAGAATATTGGCATGTGAGTTTGATGCTTTCCTTCTCCTATAAATAGGAGGCTTGGCTAACCTTCAAACACACCCCAAGGGGAGCTCTCAAACACCTCTCTAGAGCTCCTCTCCCTTCTCTGCCTCAAATTCTCTTAGTTTTCCTTTTTAGTTCTCAATTGTTGTACAAAACCGTTTTGCTTCTTAGTTGTAATTTATTTTTCATTGTAATGTAAATTCTTTTCTTAAGTTTTCAAGTTTAATTAGTTTTCAAGTTTCAATTATACTTCTTGTTCTTATTCATTATGCTTATAAGTTAATATGCTTGTTTGAATGATTGATCACCATTAAAACTTGTATGTTAGCTATCTTGGTTTGAATTAAGAGTAGACACCATGCATTAATTCAAATTGAACTACGAATAGGAAGAGTATGTATGGACATTCGACAACAGGGATTAGATACATGCTTGGTTGTTTAAAACATTCTTCTTTGCTTAAATGGATTTCTAATGCTTAATTTAGGTTCGACAACAAGGATCTAATTTGGGAATTAGAAATACAAGGTTAGGACCAGACACCATGGCTTAATCATACTTTAGCTAGAATCAATCTGTGAATCTGAATTGAACTTGGTAACTTATTTCCTTGAGTTATTTATTTTCTTTCTTTCTTGTTGTATTTATTTTATTTTCATTTCTGTTTTGTGCAGGGAATCAAATTGAATCAATCTATCATCAATCCTCGTGGGATCGACCTCGTACTTACACATGCTATACTACCCAATGCCTCGTGCACTTGTGAGTTAACAAAATTTTGGCGCCGTTGCCGGGGATTGACGACATAGTTTGGTTATATTTTCTTTCCCTACTTGTTTTACTTTCCTTTTTCCTTTTCGTTTCAGTTTTTATTTCCTAATCCTTTTAATTCCATTTCAAGTTTTCTGTGTTTGTTTTAGCAATATAGGATAGCTCAATAAAAAGGGAGAGAAGGCAACTTCAATCATAAGGATAGGAAGTATGGAGTAGTGGGAGGAGTAGCGACCTCCAAATGCATCCATGCTCGACCTAATCGCTTCAAGGGGGAGTATTCCAATCCTTTCTCTTTTACTTGTATTGTTATTATTTTTGAAATTTTAATTTTCTGTTTCTTTTATAATAATTTTTTAAAAAATATATTTAAAAGATTTTTCATATGAGCTGACTTTTGGTAACCCCAGTGAGCGTCTCCGTCAATGCAGTGTCTAGGAGTTCTTTAGGAGACGCCTTCGGTGTCTAAGAAGTTTGGGTTTTAAGCGGGACCATTGTGACCCCTCCAACCTTCCGGAACCCCTTGTTGTGTTTTACGAGGCCCTTAGCTGGTCATCCTGGTCGCTTGTATAATTGTGTGTTCTTAAAATAAAATTTTTTTCAATAATAGTTTAGTTTAAATAAAAATTTAAGTTTGGGGATTGTATTCTTGCTTAAATAATAATTACAAAAAATAAAAATATATAAAAATATATAAAAAAAAATTAAATTGCATTTTGGAACTTCTTGGTTTTCTTTTATTTTTAGTTGTTTTCTTAAAAGTTAGTCTCTATTTTTATTTTTTGTATTATTTTTATTTTTATTTTTAGTTTTGTGGTGTGGTTAGTTAGTATTTTTCTAAGTGTTAAAAAAAAAATTCACTTCAAACAAGCCGCATTACACACAAAAAAAACAAAAAACAAAAAATTAAATAAAAATACAAATTAAAAAAAAACTTCTCTTTCTTCTTCTTCTTCTTCTTCTTCTTCTTCTTCATCTTCATCTTCATCAGCATCAGCATCATCATGGCACTCTTCCCGATTCCAAAATTGGAACCTTTAGTTTAGCCCTCTGGACGTCATCTTACGGGTCTTCACGCATGACCTCTTGGGGCCCATCACTTGAGCTCCCAAAGATCGCACTTATGGCTGCACTCTTAGCTTGAGCACCACTTGTTTCGTGCTCTGGTTGCTTGCGCTTACCCGGTCGCCCAATAGACTCCAGCTTCGTGCGCATGTCTTTAGCGTACAAATCTACCATCGTTGATAGCTGTTTATTCTCTGCCTGCAATCCTTCTAGCTGACGTCGATTAAACTCCACCATCCTTGTCCTCTCCTTTTTCAAGTCCTTTATAATGCCTTGACAATCCTCAACCATATTTTGTGATGTCGCCAACTGAGCCCTTACTAGCTCCAACTCACGGGATTTCGCAATTAGGCGATAACCCACAGTTGCGATAGTGGTCGTGCTTTGTGCGGCCAGTGCCATGGCATCACTCACGATTCGATTGTCACATTTTGCCCCGAGCACTCGTGCATCTCTGGGAGTCACTAAACTCCTTGCGACTCCAAGGGCAACTTCGTTGTCCATGAGTATTGTGTCGTTTACTATCACGGGCCCTCGTGCTAAGCCAAAGTAGGGCATCCACACTGGTGCTGCTCCTTGATTCGACGTCTGAATTGGTTGAGCTAGGTTGAGATCGAGCGAAAATGGGAAAGAAGACGACATTTTCTTTCTGCTTTTTTTTTTCTCTCTCTTCTCTCTTCTCTTTCTTTTTCTCTTTTCTCTCTTCTTTTTCTTCTTCTTTTTTCTCTCTTCCGTGTGGCTGTAATTTTTGTTTCTCCCTTAGTTTCCTTTTATAGACGTCAAACCCTAGCACCACTCGAGCTCCACAGCCTTCTGGCTTTCCACCGTTCCCAATTTATCGTGACGTGCCCTTTCTGAACGAACGCGTTCAACAAACGTCTTTCCATGGCGCCCGTAATTTCCGCTTGGGGAAGCGCAAAAGCTCTGCGGCGCCACTATGTGTCGACACGTGACTCTTTCTTCGTTACCCGAGACGACATATGGACCCCCGTTTCAGAATCCACTTCCCACGTAAAAAATTAAAAATTAAAAATTAAAAATTTTAAAAAAAATTTAAATAAATTAAAAAAATTTCAATTTAAATAAATAAAATGTGTGGGCTTCGGATTTCATTGTGGGTCGAGTTTTACCGTGGTTTGGGTTTTGAAATTGTGGGCTTTGGGCTTCAAATTTTTTTTTGGGTTTCAATTTGCATAAGCTTGTGTGTTTAGGGCTTACTGTTTCGTTTTATTTTTTTTAAATTTTTTTTTATTCGTTTGGTTGTTTTGCAATTTTTATTTTGTAATTATTTATTTTGTTTTTGTATTTCAATTATTGTATTGTGTGATATTTATTTGTTTTAATACCTTTCATTTTTTTGTTATGACATTGCTTGTGCCTAATTTTTAAACATTGAGGACAATGTTCATTTCTAAGTTTGGGGGTATTAGAGTTTAGCAAGTAAATTTGGTTTTTCTTAAAAAAAAAATTTTTTAAAAAAATTTCTTGTTTTTCTGTTTTATTTTAGTCTTGCTTTGTTTTTTTTTATTTTGAGTCACTTTCCGAACACATATGATGAGATTGTGATAAATGTTTGCATGACTTAAATGAAAATTGGATTTCTTTTTATTTTAAAAAATATAAAAAATAAAAAATAAAAAAATTCTGGCATCGTTCTAGCATGATATGTTCGAAACCTTCTTTACACTTGCCATTTGTTTCATACACTACTACAAAAATCGAAATAGACGACGGTAATTTACCGTCGTAAATTTACTTTTTCAACCGTCGAGGAATCGACCGACATCTTTTACGCATAAAACCACGACGGTAATATCCCGTCGTCTTTAGATTAATAGACGACGCTTTTACTACAAACCGTCGTCTATTAATCTAAAGACGACGGGTTTTGTGAAATAAATGACGTCTATTATATGTAAAGACGACGGTTTTTAAGAACTGTCGTCTATTATATGAAATATGTCCTCTATTATGAAATAACAGTCGTCTATTATTGTGAAATATGTCGTCTATTATGAAATAACAGTCGTCTATTATATGTAAAGACGACGGTTTTTATAAAAACAATGTCGTCTATTATATGTAAAGAAGACGGTTTTGTGATAGAATTGTCGTCTATTAATGTAAAGACGACGGTTTTGTGATAGAATTGTCAGCTAATTAAGCCTCTATTTTACATTTTACCTTTTACCTTTTTTTTCCTTGCTTCCAATGGTTCTCTACAACGATTTAAGCTAAAAAAACAACAATAATGCTTTGTGAACAATAAATTCAGCTCCAAATAATCTAATGGTTCTCTTCAAGAATAATTTGTTTCATAAAAAGTTGAAGATTCAATAATAATTACATAGTTTACCAATCTTCATTCCTATATATCTATACAAAATATCATATCCATAATATTAAACTATAATTAGAAAAAGAGGGGCTACATATGAAATTCGATCCGAATTTCATCAATTTGTTCTTGTGTGTATGAGTTACCGTTGCCTTCTCGCACTGCAAAACAGGATTAAAAAAAAAGAAACAAGAAACAAAAGCCAGAAGAGGGGAGCATAACTTATTTGGAACAAATTAATTTCAAATAATTTGAGAAACTGAAAACCAGAAGAGGGCAGCTGGAATGACTTGGAGCAACCTGATGGAGAGAGAACTTTTGTTGAGGCCCAAAAAAGTCACAAGAAGCCCAAAGATATTCGAAGCCCAAATGGTGGTCATGCGTTAATCCAAGCTGTATTTTTGGGAATTAATTCATTTAGTGTACATGTCATGCCAAGCTAATAATACATTTTTCCTATGCCAATCACTTGCCAAGCCCACATGAACCCAAGTCATGTGGTTCACGGGCTTGCATGAGGGATTGTGGTGTGGAAGGTTACGGAGGTCCACAAGGCCCACAAGCTCTTGGATAATGGAGACTTTGGGCTAGCTACTTGGGAGCACCAAATTCCAAGCCCGTTACTTAGAGTTCTCCAATGTGGGTGAGCAAATGAGATATTCTTCAAGCATCTTCCTATTACCCGTTGGAAACAAGCCTTTTCCAGCACTCTTTATTACCCACTGAAATAATCCAATTCCGACACCTCCTTTTACCCATAGGAAATAGCCATTCCCCAATTCCTAGCTTTACTTGCTGGAAAATAGCATGCCCCAATGCCCCATTTTAACCATTGGAAATCAACTAGTTCCAGCACTTCCATTTACCTATTGGAAATAAAGGAACACCCTCACCCTCTATAAATTGGCCTTCATGGCTCAAGCACATGGCAATGAAAACCAGAGCCATCAAACCCCTCCTCTCATGCGGCTACTGCAAGCATTTCCAGTAGCCATCCATCTCTTGGTTGCTTAAGCACCTAGCAACCAACGTTCGTACCTCCCTTCAATTCCGCAAGCTTTCCAAGCCATCCTAGCCATAGCCTTTAAGCCTCAAGTTATTCCTTCCTCCTCATGCCTTTCCAAGCTTTTCCTCCATAGCCTTCAAGCCTCAAGCTTTTCCTTACATCTTCCCAAAGCCTCACCAAGCAATACATCAAGCTTTCCCACCATAGCCATGGCTTCAAACCAACACCCAAACTCAAGCATATCAAACACCAAGCCAAGCACATGCATTCTCATTTGCTAAACTTGTGGGTCTTTAGCTCCCACACTCCAAGCTCTCATGCCAAGCTATATAATCTCAGTTTAACATCATGAAGTCGTCTTCAACCATCCAAAAGCATGACCAAGCATTCGTCAAGCTGCTGGAAATCTACTTAAGCCACCCATCCTTCAACTCTCTCTCTCTCTCTCTCTCTCTCTCTCTCTCTCTCTCAAAAGCTCCATCCCAGATCTGAAACACCCATCCTCTCAAGCTAAAACCATAGTCATTACCTTTTGGTAAGAGAAATGCAGCAGACAAGCTTTTCATCAACTGCAGGAAACACAGAAAATCTCAAGCCTTAATCATTTCCTCATGCTCGTTTCCTCTTATCTCCCACACTCCAAGCTCTCATGCCAAGCCTAGTAGTATCTTGATTCACCAAAGCAAGCTCTCTCATGCCAAGCCCATGCAACATCATTGCACCATCTCAAACTCTTCGTCAAGCTGCCGGAAACGCACAAAACGTGTGGCATTTGGAAGAAGAACAAAGTACTCCACAGGACTTGCTTCTCTCTCGGGGTGCTTTGGGCCTAGTCCTCGCTAACTCAGAAAAGGGGCAATTTCATCCGTTCGCTCTTACGACAGCCCAGGCCCTATTCGTCAAGTCTTTGGAACGAAAAGACCCCAACAACTTTAAGGTCAGAATATGAGTTGAAGAAAGATAGCGAAATGTTATATATATAGGGTTTAGGGAAAATTCGAAAAATTACAATTTGCGGTCAAATTTTTCAAAAGACCGCGTTTTTAAAGACGACGGAAAGTAAAATCAAAACGTCGTATAAATTAAAATATACACGACGGTTTTTAAATAATACGGACGTTATAAACATATACTACGTCAGTTAAATAAGAAAAACTTCGGAGAAATAGAAATTTGGGTTAAACAAGAAACTAAATATACAATCCTACTTGAGAACTCAGTTGTTGTTGTACACCCAACCGAAGTTCTTAGATGGGTTGGGTGTAAAAACACAACTGAGTTCGCAAGAAAGACATTCTTGCATGAGAGGTGAGAATTGAGATATGCAGAACGTTAGGAATAAAAAATCCAATTTAAACGAATTATTTAGAATTGGAAAACTAAAAGTGACATTATTAAGACTTGGAAACCGAAAAGGGCCTTTATTTCGACTTGGAAACCTAAAAGCCGCCGTTTCAGTCCCCAATTTGGCAGATAAAGCGTGTCGATTCAGTTCGAAAGTTTCGAGATTGAAACCTACAACGACGGTATTTATGTTTACCGTCGTCGTTGTACTGACGTTTATTTGGACTTTTGTTGTCGCGCTTGTTTTAAAAAACAACGACGGTATAATTAATATAAACGACGTGAAAATGATTTACAACGGCGATATAATTAATAGAACTGTCGTATTATCTGAAAAACCACGTCGTTATATTATATTATAACGACGTGGTAACGATTTACCACCTCCTTTTATTTATAAGAACTGTCGTAGTCTAATGTCTAATACGGCGTAAAATAATCAAAGACAGACGTGGTTAATTAACTTTACATGTCGGTAATTATAAAATTAGGGTCGTATTAAATAGCTCTTGATACGTATGTTAATAACAGTCTTCTATTATATTTAAAGACATTAGTTTTCATGAAAAAATGTCGTCTATTATATATAAAGACGACAATTTTTATGAAAGAAATGTCGTCTATTATATATAAAAAAGACGGTTTTGTAATAGAATTGTCGTCTATTAATGTAAAAACGACGGTTTTTTTGAAAGAACTGTCGTTTATTATATCCAAAGATTTAGTAATTTTACATTTTATCTTTTTTTTTTGCTTCCAATGGTTCTCTACAACGATTTTTTTCTTGCTAAAAAAACAACCATAATGCTATGTGAACAATAAATATACTCAAGAATAATTTGTTTCATAAAACTTGAAGATTCAATAATAATTACATACAAAATATTTACCAATCTTCATTCCTATATATCCATACAAAATATCATATCCATAATACTAAACCAATCTTCATTCGATCCGAATTTCATCAATTTGTTCTTGTGTTTATGAGTTATCGTTGCCTTCTTGCACCGCAAAACCAAGATAAAAAAAAGCAAGTTATAGTTAGAGATAACAGGATTTAATAAAAAGAAACAAGAAACAAAAGACGAGAAGAGGGGAGCATAACTTATTTGGATTTCCTCGACTTGGATATAAACGACGGAAAGTAAAATTAAACCGTCGTATAAATTATAATATAAACGACGGTTTTTAAATAATAGGGACGTTATAAATATATACTATGTCAGTTAGTTACAAAACCGACGTCTTAAATAAAAATAACTACAGAAAAATAGAAATTTGTGTTAAACAAGAAACTAAATATGCAATCTTTCTGGGGAACTCAGTTGTTGTTTTACACCAAACCGAAGTTCTTAGATTGGTTTGGTGTAAAAACACAACTGAGTTCCAAAGAGAGACATCATGCATTACTGAAACCATTCAGAGATGTGAGAATTGAGACTGAACGTTTGGAAAAAAAACTCCAATTTAAAGGAAATATTTAGAATTGGAAAACTAAAAGTGACTTTATTAAGACTTGGAAACCGAAAAGGGCCTTTATTTCGACTTGGAAACCTAAAAGCCGCTGTTTCAGTCTTCAATTTCGCAGATAAAGCGTGACGTTTCAGTTCGAAAGCTTCGAATTTGAAACATACAACGACGGTATTTATTTTTTCCGTCATCATTGAACTGACGTTTATTTCGACTTTTGTTGTCGCGCTTGTTTTAAATAACAACGACGGTATAATTAATATAAACGACGTTAAAATGATTTACAACGGCGATATAATTTATAGAACTGTCGTATTATCTAAAAAACCACGACGTTATATTATATTATGACGACGTGGTAACTATTTACCACCACCTTTTATTTATAAGTACTGTCGTAATCTAATGTATAATACGGCGTAAAATAATAAAAGAGAGACGTGGTTAATTAACTTTACATGTCGGTAATTATTAAATTATGGTCGTATTAAATAGTACTTGATACGTCTCTAATAATACAATTACCGTCGTGTTCATTGGATGTTCAAAACAGCGGTATTATATGTAAAACGTCGTCTATAATTACTACGTCGGTATATTTACATATACCGTCGTTGTTTATTTGTTGTCTTTTTTCTGGTCGAAATGGCATGTTTAATAAGACGACGCTTTTAAAGTTTTATGCGTCGTGTTTTAAAAATGCCCAAATGAATTTCCAATTTTTAGGTGTTTTAGTTTCTGATCCACGTCGGTTTTTATATTACCGTCGTCATTTAAAATTTAACGACGGTATTTATTTTGTCCGTCGTCGTTTTACCGACGTCTATTTCGATTTTTGTAGTAGTGATAATTTTCCAATTAAAGGATTTACATGATCCAAAGAATTGTATCAAGCATAAATTAAACTTGTATAACCATATAATGTGAGCTTTTGAGCCTTCTCCTTCATTTCATGAGTGTTATACACATACTCTTATTTTCTTGTCATCTAAGTTGTAGTTTGATCTCATTATTCATTGATTTGGTTGAACACTTAAAAATCATTCATTCTTATGCAAATTTGATTACATGACATTTGAGAAATGATATTAAGGCCCTCTTTGGATCGTTTGTGCCTTTCAAGCTAACCTTATGCATGCTTAAGCATGATTTTCCATTGTTAACCACTTTGAGCCTACATGTAAACCTTTTCTTTCTTTTAACCAATTATATTTCCTCACCTTAGCTTGAAAAACAATTATTTACCTTTCTAAGGAACTCTTGAGCTTTTATTGGGATGTGTTTTTCATACTAAGTTTTGGAAGAGGTGTTACATTTCGAAAAAAAATCACACAATTGGTGAAAGAAAAGAGAAAAGTTGTGATTAAGTGGTGGTTGAATGAAATTTCATTTTTGGGTTTCTTTATTGGCCTCAAAATAAATTGGTGTTTGTTCAATTAAAAGAATGGAGGTATAAGGAGTTTTGATCATGTAAAATAAAAAAATAAAAAATCCAATCATGATTATTCGAAGTCGTGGAAACAATTGTTTTATGCTCTTACATTGTGAGTTCCTTGGACTTTGTTTTATCCATACCTTTCATTTCTTACTCACCTTACACCTTTGGCCCCATTACAACCTATGTTAAAGACCTAAATTGATCTTAAATGTCATGTGGTTGAATTGCATTCATTTTGCTACTTTTAAGTGTTTGGCATCCTTCTTGAGATCATATTAATGCAAGTTCTTCATCTTTTCAAGTTTAGTCCCTTATGGTTTAACTCTAATCTCATGTTTATAACTGAGTGATGCATTGTAGCCCTCTTCTGAGTGATTCATTTGTGAGAGGACAACTTTGGTGAGATTTGAAGTGGAATTTGTGCTTTGTATGATTTTTGAAATTGTGTGAAAACTAAGATTGAAGAATTTGTTGCATTTGGCTATCACACTGCTACACTTTGAGCATGTTATGTTTTGAACTTTGCCACATTGTGAATAATGTCTAAAAATGAGCTTTTATTGTTAAAACTTTTCAGTCATGTGCATGAGTCATTTTTCTTCAGAAAATGTTCGGAAGTATTTGTTTTTGTTTTGTTTTTGTTTTCTAACTACTTTGTTTTTGTAAAGTCAGTAAAACGTTTGTGGGAATCGTATCTGTTAAACCCTCAGGAGACACAACTCCTCCTACTAGGGATGCCTAGAGGTTTAAAGGCTTGTTGCATATGCTCAATGCAATTGAGTTACCTGCGAAAGTGGTCTAATTAATTTTTTATTTATTTTTATCTTTGTTTTCCTTTTGTTTTGCTCGAGGACTAGTAAAATATAGGTTTGGGGGTATTTGATCAGAGCATAATTACATATCATTTTGTATCCTTCTAACTTATGATTTGGTTATGTTTTTGAGTTAAACTTGTGCTTTTAATCTATTTTGTGTTTGTTTCAGTGTAATAAGCTTATGACTCATTAAATGCATTTTAGAGACAAGTTAGCTCAAAACGGTGTCTGCAGATCAGTCAACTTCACGGATTGGACTGTACTTGCTCAGGAAGAACCAGATAATGAACCATACATCATTGGAAATATGCGGAAGTCTAGTTTCTGAAGAATTTTACGGTTCATGATTCCGAGTCTTCTTGAGAAAGTTATACAAGTTTTGGCAGCTTAAGGTCAAAATCGGCAGCATCTGCGTTACGGGGCCAAAAATCACATTTGAAGGTCTTTCCGATTTTTCCTTGAGCTGGGCTGCATATTCTTGGAAAGATAATTCAAAGAACTTCAAGATCCATATTTTTCCAGATTTTTCAGAATGGAGGAACAAGCCCAAAACGAGCCCAAAAACAGACTGCAATAGTTCTTGGTCATGATTAGCTATGCATGTGCTATTGTTGATAGTTTTTGGTCATGATTAGCTATGCATGTGCTATTGTTGATAGTGGGGAAGAAGCATGTTATTTGTCATAATTGAAGTGGGTTGTGTAAAGAAATAAAGAAAGCAAAAGCATCAAGTGGGAACTAGCCAAATGATGAAAGGAGATGGATGCCCATGTGAACTTGAGGTGGCTATGCAACTTGTTGTCAAAAGAAGGAATTAAATAAACCAAGAAGAATATTGGCATGTGAGTTTGATGCTTTCCTTCTCCTATAAATAGGAGGCTTGGCTAACCTTCAAACACACCCCAAGGGGGGGAGCTCTCAAACACCTCTCTAGAGCTCCTCTCCCTTCTCTCCCTCAAATTCTCTTAGTTTTCCTTTTTAGTTCTCAATTGTTGTACAAAACTATTTTGCTTCTTAGTTGTAATTTATTTTTCATTGTAATGTAAATTCTTTTCTTAAGTTTTCAAGTTTCAATTATAGTTCTTGTTCTTATTCATTATGCTTATAAGTTAATATGCTTGTTTGAATGATTGATCACCATTAAAACTTGTATGTTAGCTATATTGGTTTGAATTAAGAGTAGACACCATGCATTAATTCAAATTGAACTATGAATAGGAAGAGTATGTATGGACATTCGACAACAGGGATTAGATACATGCTTGGTTGTTTAAAACATTCTTCTTTGCTTAATGGATTTCTAATGCTTAATTTAGGTTCGACAACAAGGATCTAATTAGGGAATTAGGAATACAAGGTTAGGACCAGACACCATGGCTTAATCATACTTTAGCTAGAATCAATCTGTGAATCTAAATTGAACTTGGTAGCTAATTTGCTTGAGTTAATTAATTTCTTTTCTTTCTTTCTTGTTTTATTTATTTTCTTTTCATTTCTGTTTTGTGCAGAGAATCAAATTGAATCAATCTATCATCAATCCTCGTGGGATCGACCTCGTACTTACACATGCTATACTACCCAACGCCTCGTGCACTTGCGAGTTAACAAGTTTTGAGTGGAATCCAATCACTAGAACTATGCAATCCACCAACCACTCCATGAAAGGTACGAACTTTGTACGAACTTGAAGTATTCAATTTCTGCGACCAATTGATTTAGGATCGAGCCCAAAACTTGGGCAACATCATAATGTGTTGGGAGGAGTCAATTGGGGGGTTTTGAGTGAAATCCAATCACTAGAACTATGTAATGCACCAACCACTACATTTACGGTGCGAACTTCCTACGAACTTGAAGTGTCCCATTTCTTTGACCAATGGATTTCGGATCAATTTGGTGAGTTTTGAGTGAAATCCAATCACAAAAACGATGCAATCCTACAACCACTGTTGTGAATTTTAGACAACCTGCAAAATGGAGATTATAAAGATTAGTCTAAACACAAATTATACTCGCAAGTGCACAAGGTCAATCGTAATTTAGTATGGCAAATACGAGGTCATTCCCACGAGGACTGAGTTCAACTTCCAATTAGTCTAACCTAATTTACTTCACAAAATACTTTAACTAATCTAATTATATAAACAAGAAATTAAACACGTAGCATACTCACGTAAACACAAAAGGGGTTTTTAAGAGAATGATTTAATAAACTAACACAACGAAATTAAACGACAAAACAAGTAGAAAGTCACGTAACACAAAGATGAGAAATTCAAATTGATAAAAGCACTAGGACAATGAATTCACCACTAGTAATCCAATCTAGCCTCTTATTCACCTACCTATTAATTATCCGATCGACGTTGCCGCTTAGTTTTCCTTTTTCATGAATTACCTATGGTATTTAGGCTAACTCGTATATTCCTACATGCAATTCGCCTATGGTATTTAGGTCAAATATCAACACATAGAAACTCATTAAGATCAGTGAAAACCTCCAACAAGCATGTAAACCCTAGGAGTATGGTAATTACCCTAGACGAATTACAAATCTTAATCACAAGAAGCAAGTCTCAAATTAAGTATGGTATTTACTCTAATTTGCATCCGATTAACTCAATTAAAAGTCTAGATGGTGATCAAACATCAAGATAATCAACCAAGTTATTAAGCACAGTGATTAAGAATCCAACATCAAACGGCAATCAATAGATAGGTAAAATAAGAAAACTAGATTATCATACTAGGGCTACATCATGCCCTAGCAAAGGAAAATTAGTTACACATAGTCATATAATTCGGCATAAGCAAAAACATGAGGAAGAAATAATAAAACTTAGCCAATTGCGGTACTCTTCCAGCGTCTTCAATTTCTCCAAATCTTGCGTAACCCTCAATGAGTTGTTTTCTAACGCTTAAATAAAGCACCACAATCCTATTCCTACCCTAGCTGGGCTTTTACAGCAGCCCAAAAATAAAGAAAAACCTAATTAAAACATAAATCCAAAATGGGTAAATAATTGACTCCTTTTCCAACTTTGACTAGGATAACACGTCAGTTTCTTTGCACGCACGTTTGGGGTCGTTCCTCCTTCAAGAAAATTCGGAAAAAATATGAGAATTTTAGATCTTTTTCTTATCTTTCCAACCATATATCGCAGGACCTGAGCAAAAATCGGAAAGTCCTTCAAATTGCCTTTTTCGCACAGTACCTCAAATCTGACGGGATTGCACTTTAAGTTGACTTAACTTCAAAGACTGCTCTCATTGGCTGCTCCAAAAATTCTAGAAAAATTCCACAATTGTCTTCAGGGTCTTAGCTTCAATCTCCAACTGGCCTTGCACAAAAACTCCACCAAAAAGTCGTATTTTAGTAGAAAACCAATTAACTGTTCCGGAAATATGAAAATGGAGAAAATAAAGTAATAAGTCCTTTTTAAATCCAATTCTCCTACAAAAACTAAGTATAAAGAGTACATAAATGTAGAAATTTATGGACTTATCAACCACTCCGTGTACTGTACGAACATGAAGGACCTTTTCTTTGACCAATTGATTTCGGATCGAGACCAAAACTTGGGCAACATCATAATATGGTGGGAGGAATCATTTGGTAAGTTTTGAGTGAAATCCAATCACTAGAACTATGTAATGCACCAACCACTCCATTTACGGTACGAACTTCGTTCGAACTTGAAGTGTTCAATTTCTTTGACCAATTGATTTCGGATCGACCACAAAACTTGGGCAACATCATATTGTGGGAGGAGTCATTTGGTGGGTTATCAGTGAAATCCAATCACTAGAACGATGCAATCCTATAACCACTCCGTGTACAGTATGAACTTCGTACGAACATGATAATATGGTGGGAGGAGTCATTTGGTAAATTCACCTTGCACTTTATTTACGGTTCGAACTTCGTACGAACTTTAACTGTCCAATTTCTTTGACCAATTGATTTCGGATCGAGCAAAAGACTTGGGCAACATCATAATATGGTGGCGGAGTCATTTGGTGAGTTTTGAGTGAAATCCAATCACTAGAATATGCAATTCTACAACCACTCCTTGAAAGGTTTGAACTTGAAGTATCCAATTTCTTTGACCAATTGATTTCGGATTGAGCCCAAGACTTGGGCAACATCATAATACGGTGGGAGGAGTCATTTGGTGAATTTTGAGTGAAATCCAAACACTAGAACTATGCAATTCACCAACCACTCCATTTACGGTACGAACTTGAAGTTTCCAATTTCTTTGACCAATTGATTTCGGATCGAGCACAAAACTTATGCAACTTCATAATATAGAGGGAGGAGTCATTTGGTGAGTTTTGAGTGAAATCCAATCGTTAGAAATATGCAATCCTACAACCACTCCAATCGTTAGACTTGGGTAACATCATAATATGGTGGGCGTAGTCATTTGGTGAGTTTCGAGTGGAACATCATAATATGGTTGGAGGAGTCATTCAGTGAGTTTTGAGTGAAATCAAATCACTAGAACTTTGCAATCCTACAACCACTCCATGAAAGGTACGAACTTCATAAGAACTTGAAGTATCCAATTTCTTTGACCAATTGATTTAGGATCGAGCCCAAAACTTGGGCAACATCATATATGGTGGGAGGAGTCATTTGGTGAGTTTTGAGTGAAATCCATTCACTAGAACGATGCTATGCAGCTATCACACTTTTTATGGTACGAACTTGAAATACCAATTTATTTGACCGATTGATTTCGGATCGAGCCCAAGACTTGGGCAACAACATAATACGGTGGGATGAGTCATTTGGTGAGTATTGAGTGAATTCCAATCACTAGAACTATGCAATCCTACAACCACTCCATGAAAAGTATGAACTTCGTACGAACTTGATGTATCCAATTTATTTGACCAATTGATTTCGGATCGAGCCCAGGACTTGGGCAACATCATAATACGGTGGGATGAGTCATTTGGTGAGTATTGAGTGAAATCCAATCACTAGAACTATGCAATCCTACAACCACTCCATGAAAGGTACGAACTACGTACGAACTTGAAGTATCCAATTTAAACGACCAATTGATTTTGGACCGAGCCCAAGACTTGGGCAACATCATAATATGGTGGGAGGAGTCATTTGGTGAGTTTTGATTGAAATCCATTAAGCAAAGAAGAATGTTTTAAACAACCAAGCATGTATCTAATCCCTGTTGTCGAATGTCCATACATACTCTTCCTATTCATAGTTCAATTTGAATTAATGCATGATGTCTACTCTTAATTCAAACCAAGATAGCTAACATACAAGTTTTAATGGTGATCAATCATTCAAACAAGCATATTAACTTATAAGCATAATGAATAAAAACAAGAACTATAATTGAAACTTGAAAACTTAAGAAAAGAATTTACATTACAATGAAAAGTAAATTACAACTAAGAAAAACTTAAAGGAAAATTTAGCAAAAGGATTTTGTTACAACAATTGAGAACTAAAAAGGAAAACTATGAGAATTTGAGGGAGAGAAGGGAGAGGAGCTCTAGAGAGATGTTTGAGAGCTCCCCCCCTTGGGGTGTGTTTGAAGGTTAGCCAAGTCTCCTATTTATAGGAGAAGGAAAGCATCAAACTCACATGCCAATATTCTTCTTGGTTTATTTAATTCCTTCTTTTGACAACAAGTTGCATAGCCACCTCAAGTTTACATGGGCATCCATCTCCTTTCATCATTTGGCTAGTTCCCACTTGATGCTTTTGCTTTCTTTATTTCTTTACACAACTCACTTCAATTATGACAAATAAACATGCTTCTTCCCCACTATCAACAATAGCACATGCATAGCTAATCATAACCAAGAACTATCAACAATAGCACATGCATAACTAATCATGACCAAGCAATTGCAGTATGCTTTTGGGATCGTTTTGGGCTTGTTCCTCCATTCTGAAAAATCTGGGAAAATATGGATCTTGAAGTTCTTTGAATTATCTTTCCAAGCATATGCAGCCCAGCTCAAGGAAAAATCGGAAAGACCTTCCAATGTGTTTTTTGGCCCAGTAACGCAGATGCTGCCGATTTTGACCATAAGCTGCCAAAACTTGCATAACTTTCTCTAGAAGACTCGGAATCATGAACCGTAAAATCCTTCAGAAACTAGACTTCCGCATCTTTCCAATGATGTATGGTTCATTATCTGGTTCTTCTTGACTCATAAGTTAGAAGGGTACAAAATGATATGTAATTATGCACCGATCACCTACACCCACTCCATGAAAGACACGAACTTCGTAAGAACTTGAAGTATCCAATTTATTTGACCAATTGATTTCGGATCAAGCCCAAGACTTAGGGAACATCATAATATGTTGCGAGGAGTCATTTGGTGAGTTTTGAATGAAATCCAATCACTAGAACTATGTAATGCACCAACCAGATTTACAGTACGAACTTCATACGAACATGAAGTGTCCAATTTCTTTGACCAATTGATTTCGGATATAGCAAAAAACTTGGGCAACATTATAATATGGCGGGAGGTGTAATTTGGTGAGTTTCGATTGAAATCCAACCACTCCATTTACGGTACGAACTTCGTACGAACTTGAAGTGTCCAATTTCTTAGAGTGAAATCCAATCAATAGAACTACGCAATGCACCAACCACTCCATTTACGGTACGAACTTGAGTGTCCAATTTTCTTGTCCAATTGATTTCAGATCAAGCAAAAAACTTGGGCAACCTCATAATAGGGTCGGAGGAGTCATTTGGTGAGTTTTGAGTGAAATGCAATCACTAGAACTATGCAATACACCAACCACTTCATTTACGGTACGAACTTCGTACGAAATTGAAGTTTGCAAATTTCTTTGACCAATTGATTTCGGATCTAGCCCAAAACTTGGGTAACTGCGTAATTTGGTGGGAGGAGTCATTTGGTGGGGTTGGAGTGAAATCCAATCACTAGAACTATGCAATCCTACAGCCACTTCATGAAAAGGTACGAACTTAGTACGAACTTGAACTATCCAATTTATTTAACCAATCGAGCCCAAGACTTGGGCAGCATCATAATATGTTGGGAGGAGTCATTTGGTGAGTTTTGAATGAAATCCAATCACTAGAACTATGTAATGCACCAGCCACTCCTTTTACAGTACGAACTTCATACAAACATGAAGTGTCCAATTTCTTTGACCAATTGATTTTGGATCGAGCAAAAAACTTGGGCAACATCATAATACGGTAGGATGTGTCATCTGGTGAGTTTTGAGTGAAATTCAATCTCTAGAACTATGCAATGCTCCAACCAATCCGTTTACGGTACGAAGTTCATACAAACTTGAAATGTCCAATTTCTTTGGCCAATTGATTTTGGATGGAGCCCAAAACTTGGGCAACATCATAATATGGTGGGAGGAGTCATTTGGGGAGTTTTGAATGAAATCCAATCACTAGAACTTTGCAATGCACTAACCACTCCATTTACTGTACGAGCTTCGTACGAACCTGAATTGTCCAATTTCTTTGACCAAATTGATTTCGGATCGAGCAAAAAATTTGGGCAACAACATAATATGGTGGGAGGAGTCATTTGGTGAGTTTTGAGTGAAATTCAATCTTTAGAACTACGCAATGCTCCAACCAATCCATTTACGGTACGAACTTCGTACAAACTTGAAGTGTCCAATTTCTTTGACCAATTGATTTCGGAACCAGCCAAAGATTGGGCAACAACATAATATGGTGAAAGGAGTCATTTGGTGAGTTTTGAGTGAAATCCAATCACTAGAACTATGCAATACACCAACCACTTCATTTACAGTACGAACTTCAAGTGTCCAATTTCTTTCACCAATTGATTTTGGATGGATCCCAAAACTTGGGCAACATCATAATATGGTGGGAGGAGTCATTTGGGGAGTTTTGAATGAAATCCAATCACTAGAACTTTGCAATGTACTAACCACTCCATTTACGGTGCGAGCTTCGTGCAGGTGCTCGAAGTGTCCAATTTCTTTGACCAATTGATTTCGAATCGAGGAAAAAATTTGGGCAACAACATAATATGGTGGGAGGAGTCATTTGGGGAGTTTTGAGTGAAATTCAATCTCTAGAACTATGCAATGCTCCAACCAATCCATTTACGGTACGGACTTTGTGCAAACTTGAAATGTCCAATTGCAAATTTGAAATGTCCAATTTCTTTGGCCAATTGATTTCGGATGGAGCCCAAAACTTGGGCAACATCATAATATGGTGGGAGGAGTCATGTGGTGAGTTTTAGGTGAAATCCGATCACTAGAACTATGCAATCCTACAACCACTCTGTGTACAGTAGGAACTTCGAACGAACATGAAGTGTCCCTTTTCTTCGACCAATTGATTTTGGGTCGAGCCCAAACTTGGCCAACAACATAATATGGTGGGAGGTGTCATTTGGTGGGTTTTGATTGAAATCCAATCACTAGAACTATGCAATGCACCAACCACTCCATTTACGGTTCGAACTTCGTATGAACTTGAAATGTCTAATTTCTTTGACCAATTGATTTCATATCAAGCCCAAAACTTAGGCAACATCATAATATGGTGGGAGGACTCATTTGCTGAGTTTCGAGTGAAATCCAATCACTAGAACTTTGCAATCCTTCAACACTCCATGAAAGCTACGAACTTCGTACGAACTTGAAGTATCCAATTTCTTTGACCAATTTATTTTGGATCGAGACAAAAACTTGGGCAACATTGTAATATAGTGGGAGGAGTCAATTGGTGAGTTTTGAATGAAATCCAGTCACTAGAACTATGCAGTCCTACAACCACTCTATGAAATTTATGAACTTCCTACGAACTTGAAGTATCCAATTTCTTTAACCAATTGATTACAGATCGAGCCCAAATCTTGGGCAACATCATAATATGGTGGGTGGAGTCGTTTGGTGCGTTTTGAGTGAAATCCAATCTCTAGAACGATGCATGATCGGTTCATAATTGGATATCATTTTGTACCCTTCTTGCATATGATTTAGTTATGTTTTTGAGTTAAACTTGTGCTTTTAATCTCTTTTAGTTATGTCATTTAGTTATGTCTTTCAGTTAAATGAGCTTTAGGTAGCAATGGGGGCCCAAATGTGCAAAATAGTCTAAAAACGTGCAGACGGAGTTAGCAATTTGTTTCAGCCTTAACTCCTTCCTGCGAACTTGGATTGGTCCAAATGACATGTGGTTGGAAAGATGACATTCTAAACTTGAAGACGGATGGCTCAATGTCATCAGTTGCTTAAGGGAAGCCCAATTCGTGTGCCCATGAAGTTGCTTGGTCATGATGAGCTGTGCATGTGATGTGATTTCTGGTGGAATTCTTGGTGAGTTGCTTGTGGGAGCATGGTTGAGGCGCAAAGCCAGAAAAGCATCCATGAGCTGCATGTGGGATCTGCAATACCCAAAAGAGAAGAGAATTGATTGTTAATTCTGATTCACCCATCCCTTGTGCCTATATATAGAGAGGTCTGAGAACTCATTTTGATTCATTCATTCCATAACACACATCCTTCACTCCATCCTCCACACTCCCATAATTCCCCAAACACATTCAGAAATCACCCTCAAACACTCCAGAAATCAACCCAACACTCTAAACAGCCTCAAATCACCAAAACTGTCCCTGCAACCCTTCCTTCCATTTCCCTACGAATTTCATCTTTCTCAACCATCACCACTCCTCCAAACTCATCCCAAATCACCTCCTTAACCTTCATACATCCTTCTAGATGTGGGGAAGCTCTTGGAGAAGCATTAGGCGTGGAGAAGCTCTTGGAGAACCATTGGACACTACAAGAACTTCAGAAAAGGGTTTTTCTACTCTTGTTGCATTCGCATTTCTGTTTAAGTTTCTTTCCCATTATGAGTAGCTAAATCCATAACTAGGGCTTCGATGTAAATTTCATGAATATTCTGGGTTTATAAATTTCAAGTTTCAAGTGTGATTCATGATTAATGTTCTTATTCATTATGCCTACTTGACTATATGCTAATCTGAATGCCTAGCTACCATTGAGATTTGTGTATTTTGGTTGGAATTAAGAGTAGACACCACATGCCTTAATTCTAATTGAACTATGAATAAGATGAGTATGTATGGACATTCGCCAATAGGGATTAGATACATGCTTGGTTGTTTAAAACATTCTTCTATGCTTAATGGATTTCTAATGCTTGATTTAAGTTCGACAATAAGGGCTTAATTAGGGAATTGGAAATACAAGGTTAGGATCAAACACCATGGCTTAATCATACTTTAGCTAGAATCAATCTTTGAATATGAATTAGACTTGTCACTTGAATCCTTATAACCTAGAATTGGATTGTTATGGTGAATCAAATGCCCTAGTCTCCAAATCTGTTTCAAACCTCAAAACCACTCTTCGATACACTTGTTTACTTGTTTTTAATTGCAATTTCGTTTTGCTTCATTTGTTTTCACAAAAATCAATCACTCTCACTTGAAAATCTGTTTTAGACTTAACTTCTTGTTTCTTGAATTAGGTAATCTAAGTACATAACTAATTTTAACTTCTCAGTCCTCGTGGGTACAACCTCGTACTTGTCTTGCTATACTACTAATTGGCCCGTGCACTTGCGAGTTAACAAATGCACCACTACAACTTGGGAAACACGATAATATGGTGGGAGGAGTCATTTGGTGAGTTATGAGTGAAATCCAGTCACTAAAAGTACGACATTCGTACGAACTTGAAGTATCCAATTTCTTTAACCAAATGATTTCGGATCGAGCCCAAATCTTGAGCAACATCACAATATGGTGGGAGGAGTCATTTGGTGAGTTTTGAGTGAAATATAATCACTAGAACAACGAAATCCTACAACCACTCCATCAACAGTGTGAACTTCGTACGAACATGAATTGTCTCTTTTCTTTGACCAATTGATTTCGGATCGAGCACCAAACATGGGCGACAAAATAATATGGTGGGAGGAGTCATTTGGTGAGTTTTGAGTGAAATCTAATCACTAGAACTATGCAATGCACCAACCACTCCATTTATGGTACGAACTTGAAGTGTCCAATTTCTTTGACCAATTGATTTCGGATTGAGCCCAAAACTTTGGCAACATCATAATATGGTGGGAGGAGTCATTTGGCGAGTTTCGAGTGAAATCCAATCACTAGAACGATGCAATCCTACAACCACTCCCTGTACAGTACGAACTTCGTACAAACATGAAGTGTCCATTTTCTTTGGCCAATTGATTTCAGACCGAGCCCAAAAGTTGGGTAACATGATATGGTGGGAGGAGTCATTTGGTGGGTTTTAAGTGAAATCCAATCACTAGAGCTATGCAATCCTTCACCCACTCCCTGAAAGGTACAAACTTCGTACGTACTTGAAGTATCCAATTTCTTTGACCAATTGATTTCGGATCGAGCCCAAAACTTGGGCAACATCATAATACGGTGGGAGGAGTCATTTGGTGAGTTTTGAGTGAAATCCAGTCACTAGAACTATGTAGTCCCACAACCACTCCATGAAATGTACAAACTTCGTACCAACTTGAAGTATCCAATTTCTTTAACCAATTGATTTCGGATCGAGCCCAAATAATATGGTAGGAGGAGTCATTCTGGGACTTTTGAGTGAAATTCAATCACTAGAACAATGCAATGCACCAACCACTCCATTTACGGAACGAACCTCGTACGAACTTGATGTGTCCAATTTCTTTGACGAATTGATTTCGGATCGTGCCCAAAACTTGGGCAACATTATAATATGGTGGGAGGAGTCATTTGGGGAGTTTTGAGTTAAATCCAATCACTAGAACGATGCAATCCTACAACCACTTCTTGTACAGTACGAACTTCGTACGAACATGAAGTGTCCCCTTTCTTTGACCAATTGATTTCGGATTGAGCCCAAAACTTGGGCAACATCATAATTTGGTGGGAGGAGTGATTTGGTGAATTTTGATTGAAATCCAGTCACTAGAACTACGAAGTCGTACAACCGCTCCATGAAATGTATGAACTTCGTACCAACTTGAAGTATCCAATTTCTTTAACCAATTGATTTCGGATCGAGCCCAAATCTTGGGCAACATCATAATATGATGGGAGGAATCATTTGGTGGGTTTTGAGTGAATTCCAATCACTAGAACAACATAACGCACCAACCACTCCATTTACGGTACGAACTTCATACGTACTTGAAGTGTCCAATTTCTTTGACCAATTGAGTTCGGATTGAGCCCAAAACTTGGGCAACAACATAATATGGTGGAAGGAGTCATTTGGTGGGTCTTGGGTGAAATCCAATCAGTAGAACGATGTAATCCTAAAACAACTCCGTGTACAGTATGAACTTCGTAGGAACATCAAGTGTCCCTTTTCTTTGACAAATTCATTTCGGATCGAGCCCAAAACTTGAGCAACAGCATAATATGGTGGGAGGAGTCATTTGGTGAGTTTTGAGTTAAATCCAATCACCAGAATGATGCAATCCTACAACCACTTCGTGTACAGTACAAACTTCGTACGAACATGAAGTGTCCCCTTTCTTTGACCAATTGATTTCGGATCGAGCCCAACACTTGGGCAACATCATAATGTGGTGGGAGGAGGCATTTGGTGAATTTTTATTGAAATCCAGTCACCAGAACTACGAAGTCCTACAACCACTCCATGAAATGTACAAACTTTGTACACACTTGAAGTATCCAATTTCTTTGACCAATTGATTTCGGATCGAGCCCAAAACTTGGGCAACATCATAATGTGGTGGGAGGAGTCATTTGGTGAATTTTGATTGAAATCCAGTCACTAGTACTACGAAGTCCTACAACCACTCCGTGAAATGTACGAACTTTGTACCAACTTGAAGTAATATGGTGGGAGGAGTCATTTGGTGAGTTTTGAGAGAAATCCAATCACTAGAATGATGCAATGCACCAACCACTCCATTTATAGTACGAACTTCGTATGAACTTCAAGTGTCACTACCCAACTCCTCTAGCACGATATTGTCCGCTTTGGGCCCCCCCCTCTGGCCCTCACGGTTTTGTTTCTGGGAACTCTGGGCAACTTCCTAGTGGGTCACCCATCCTGGGATTGCTCTAGCCCCAACTCGCTTAACTTCGAAGTTCCAAAGAATCCGCAGCCAGTGAGCTCCCAAAAGGCCTCGTTCTAGGAAGATACATGCCCACACATATAAGCACTTCACCTTTCCCTCCCCGAGCGACGTGGGATTGCTCACCGTTCTTGCTTCCTCAAGCTCACGGATCTTACAATCCACCCCCATGGGGCACAGCGTCCTCGCTGGCACACTTCTGGTCGGGGTCCAGCTCTGATACCATTATGTCACGACCCGACTCCTCTAGCACGATATTGTCTGCTCTGGGCCCCCGCTCTCTGTCCCTCACGGTTTTGTTTCTGGGAACTCAAGAGCAACTTTCCAGTGGGTCACCCATCCTGGGATTGATCTAGCCCCAACTCACTTAATTTCGGTGTTACAAAGAATCCAAAGCCAGTGAGCTCCCAAAAGGCCTCGTACTAGGAAGATACGTGCCCACAGGTATAAGCACTTCACCTTTCCCTCTCCGAGCGATGTGGGATTGCTCACCGTTCTTGCTTCCTCAAGCTCACGGGTCTTACATCAAGTGTCCAATTTCTTTGACCAATTGATTTCGGATCGAGCTCAAAACTTGAGCAACATCATAATATGGTGGGAGGAGTCATTTGGTCATTTTTGAGTGAAATCCAATCACTAGAACTATGCGATCCTTCAACCACTCCATGAAAGGTACGAACTTCGTACGAACTTGAAGTATCCAATTTCTTTGACTGATTGATTTCAGATGGAGCACAAAACTTGCGCAACATCAAAAAATGGTGGGAGGAGTCATTGGGCGAGTTCTCAGTGAAATCCAATTACTAGAACGATGCAATCCTACAACCACTCCCTGATTGGTACGAACTTCAAGTATCCAATTTCTTTGACCAATTGATTTCGGATCGAGCCCAAAACTTGGACAACATCATAATATGGTGGGATGAGTCATTTGGTGAGTTTTGAGGGAAATCCAATCACAAGAACAATGCAATCCAACATCCACACCGTGTACAGTACGAACTTCGTACAAACCTCAGGTGTCTCTTTTCTTTGACCATCTGATTTAGGATCGAGCTCAAAACTTGAGCAATATCATAATATGGTGGAATTAGTCATTTAGTGAGTTTTGAGTGAAATCCAATCTCTAGTACAATCCTACAACCACTACATGGAAGGTACGAACATCGTACGAACTTCAAGTATCCAATTTCTTTGACCAATTCAGCAACAACATAATACGGTGGGAGGAGTCATTTGGTGGGTTTTGAGAGAAATCCAATTACTAAAACTTTGCAATGCACCAACCACTCCATTTACGGTACGAACTTCGTACGAAATTGAAGTGTCCCTTTTCTTTGACCAATTGATTTCGGATCGAGCAAAAAACTTGGGCAACAATACAATATGGTGGGAGGAGTCATTTGGTGAGTTTAGAGTGAAATCAAATCACTAGAACTAAGCAATGCACCAACCACTCCATTTACAGTCCGAACATCGTACGAACTTTAAGTATCCAATATCTTTGACCAATTGACTTCGGATCGATCCCAAAACTTGGGTCACATCATAATATGGTGGGAGGAGTCATTTGGTGAGTTTTGAGTGAAATCCAATCCCTAGAACTATGCAATGCACCAACCACTCCATTTACGATATGAACTTCGTACTAACTTTAAGTATCCAATTTCTTTCACCAATTGACTTCGGATTGATCCCAAAACTTGGGCAACAACATAATATGGGGGGAAGAGTCATTTGGTCAGTTTTGAGTGAAATCTAATCCCTAGAACTATGCAATGCACCAACCACTCCATTTACGGTACGAACATCGTACGAACTTGAAGTGCCCAATTCTTTATCCAATTGATTTTGGATCGAGCCCAACACTTGCGCAACATCATAATACGGTGGGCGGAGTCATTTTGTGGGTTTTGAGTGAAATCCAATCACTAGAACTATGCAATGCACAATCCACTCCATTTACAGTACGAACATCGTACGAACTTGAAGTGTCCAATTTCTTTGACCAATTGACTTCGGATCGAGCCCAAAACCTTGGCAACATCATAATATGGTGGGAGCAGTCATTTGGTGAGTTTTGAGTGAAATTCAATCACTTAAACTATGCAATCCTACAACCACTCCTTGAAAGCTACAAACTTCGTACGAACTTGAAGTATCCAATTTCTTTGATCAATTGACTTCGGATCGATCCCAAACCGCGGGAAACATCATAACATGGTGGGAGGAGTCATTTGGTGGGTTTTGAGTGAAATCCAATCACTAAAACTGTGCAATGCACCAACCACACCATTTACGGTACGAACTTCGTACGAAATTGAAGTGTCCCTTTTGTTTGACCAATTGTTTTCGGATCTAGCAAAAAACTTGGGCAACATTACAATATGGTACGACGAGTCATTTGGTGAGTTTAGAGTGAAATCAAATCACTAGAACTGTGCAATGCACCAACCACTTCAATTACGTTCCGAACATCGTACGAACTTGAAGTACCCAATGTCTTTGACCAATTGACTTCGGATGAATCCCAAAACTTGGGCAACATCATAATATGGTGGGAGGAGTCATTTGGTGAGTTTTGAGTGAAATCCAATTACTAGAACTATGCAATGCACCAACCACTCCATTTACGGTACGAACATCGTACGAACTTGAAGTGCCCAATTTCATTGACGAATTGATTTCGGATCGAGCCCAAAACTTGGGCAACATCATAATACTGTGGGAGGAGTCATTTGGTGAGTTTTGAGTGAAATCCAATCACTAGAACGATGCAATCCTACAACCATTCCGTGTATAGTACGAACTTTGTAGGAAAATGAAGTATCCCTTTTCTTTGACCAATTGATTTCAGATCGAGACCAAAACTTGGGCAACATCATAATGTGGTGGGAGGAGCCATTTGGTGAGTTTTGAGGGAAATCCAATCACTTGAATTATGCAATACACCAAGCACTCCATTTACGGTAAGAACTTGAATTGTCCAAGTTCTTGACCAATTGATTTCGGATCGAGCAAAAGAGTTGGGCAACATCATAATATGGTGGGACGAGTCATTTGGGGAGTTTTCAGTGAAATGCAATCACTAGAACTATGCGAGTTTTGAGTGAAATCCAATCGCTAGAACAATGCAATCTACAACTACTCCATGAAAGTTATGAACTTCGTTCGAACTTGAAGTATCCAATTTTTATGACCAATTGATTTCAGATCGAGCCCAATACTTGGGCAACATCATAATATGGGGGGAGTATTCATTTGGTGAGTTTTGAGTGAAATCCAATATCTAGAACTATGCAATTCACCAACCACTCCATTTACGGTATGAACTTGAAGTTTCCAATTTCTTTGACCAATTGATTTCGGATCGAGCCCAAAACTTGGGCAACATCATAATATGGAGGGAGTAGTCATTTGGTGAGTTTTTAGTGGAATCCAATCACTAGAACTATGTAATGCACCAACCATTCCATTTACGATACGAACTTGAAGTGTCCAATTCTTTGACCAATTGATTTCGGATCGAGCAAAAACCTCGGGCAACATCATAATAAGGTGGGAGGAGTCGTTTGGTGAGTTTTGAGTGAAATCCAATCACTAGAACTATGCAATGCACCAACCATTCCATTTACGGTACGAACTTTGTACGAACTTTAAGTGTCCAATTGTTAACTCGCAATTGTACTGGCCAATTAGTAGTATAGCAAAACGAGTACGAGGTCGTACCCACGAGGACTGAGAAGTGCAAATTAGTTACGTGCTTAGATTACCCAATTCGAGAAAATAGAATGTTAAGTCTAAAACATAATTGAAAACGAGAGTGATTGATTTTTGTGAAAACAAATGAAGTAAAATGAAATTGCAAACAAAACCAAAGTAAACAAGTGTATCAAAGAGTAGTTTTTGAAGTTGGAAAACAGATTTGGAGACTAGGGCATTCGATTCACCATAACAATCCAATTCTAGGTTATAAGGATTCAAGTGACAAATCTAATTCAGATTCAAAGATTGGTTGTAGCTAAAGTGTGATTAAGCCATGGTGTTTGATCCTAACCATGTATTTCCAATTCCCTAATTAAGTCCTTATTGTCGAACTTAAATCAAGCATTAGAAATCCATTAAGCATAGAAGAATGTTTTAAACAACCAAGCATGCATCTAATCCCTATTGGCGAATGTCCATACATACTCATCTTATTCATAGTTCAATTGAAACAAAAGCATAATATTCATGTTAGGTTACATCAAAGCCCTAGTTATGGATTTAGCTACTCAAAATGGGAAAGAAACTTAAACACAAATGAGGAAACATAATGAATGCAACAAGAGTAGAAAAACCCTTTTCTGAAGTTCTTGTGGTGTCCAATGCTTCTCCAAGAGCTTCCCCACATCTAGAAGGATGTATGAAGGTTAAGGAGATGATTTGGGATGAGTTTGGGTGAGTTGTAATGGATGAGAAAGAGGAAATTCGTAGGAAAATGTAAGGAAGGCTTGCAGGGACTGTTTTGGTGATTTGGGGCTGTTTGGAGTGTTGGGTTGATTGGTGGAGTGTTTTTGGTTGTGGGAGTGTTTGAGAGTGATTTCTGAATGTGTTTGTGGAATGATGGGAGTGTAGAGCATGGAATGAAGGATGGATCAGTTGTTGGAGTGTGACTCGCAGGATGTATATGGAATGAAGGATAAAATGAAAGTGTTCTCCTCTCTTCAGCTGATGCCCTCTTTTATAGAGTGTTTAAGTCTTCCATTCGTTCTCCCCCTTGGCTTCTGAAGCATACCTCTTTCAACTACCTCATTAAATACTATGTAACTGCCATGCATTTGGTGGAATTTGGTTAGGTGCAGAACATCCCTTAAAATGCATGGATTGCATTGAATGTCTCTTATTGTCCTCTTCATTATGTCTGCCCTTTAATACTCCACTTGAGTTGAAAACAACAATTTAGCTGACCTAACTTTGTTACCAGCAACAAACAACTTCATTGGATCACGAATTGGGCTTCCATTACTCATATAACGACTTTGAGCCCTTCATCTTGGAGTCCAGAATGTCATCTTTCCAACCACATATCATTTGGCCCAATCCAAGTTCGGATAAATATGTTAAGGCTGAAACGAATTGCAAACTCAGTCTGCACGTTTTTACACCATTCTGCACCTTTTCCTATCCAAAGCCACCATTGCTACCTAAACTCAATTAACTGAATGACAAACACAATAGAGATTAAAAGCACAAGTTTAACTAAAAAAATAACTAAATCATATGATAGAAGGGTACAAAATGATATACAATTATGCACTGATCACTAATTTCTTTGACCAATTGATTTCGGATCGAGCAAAAGACTTGGGCAATACCATTATATGGTGGGAGGAGTCATTTGGTGAGTTTTGAATGAAATCCAATCACTAGAACTATGCGAGTTTTGAGTGAAATCCAATCGCGAGAACTATGCAATCTACAACCACTCCATGATAGGTACGAACTTCGTACAAATTGAAGTATCCAATTTCTATGACCAATTGATTTCAGATCGAGACCAAAACTTGGGCAACATCATAATATGGTGGAAGTATTCATTTGATAAGTTTTGAGTGAAATCCAATATCTAGAACTATGCCATTCACCAACCACTCCATTTACGGTGCGAACTTGAAGTTTCCAATTTCTTTGACCAATTGATTTCGGATCGAGTCCAAAACTTATGCAACTTCATAATAGAGAGGGAGGAGTCATTTGGTGAATTTTGAGTGAAATCCAATCATTAGAAATATGCAATCCTACAACCACTCCATGAAAGTAACCAACTTCAAACGAACTTGAAGTATCCAAATTCTTTGACCAATTGATTTCGGATCGAGCCCAAAACTTGGGCCACATCATAATATGGTGGGAGGAGTAATTTGGTGAGTTTTCAGCGAAATCCAATATCTAGAACTAGGAAATGCACCAACAACTCCATTTACGATACGAACTTGAAGTTTCCAATTTCTTTGCCCAATTGACTTCGGATCGGGCCAAAAACTTGGCAACATCATAATATGGTGGGAGGAGTCATTTGGTGAGTTTTGAGTGAAATCCAATCACTAGAACTATGCAACGCATCAACCACTCCATTTACCATACGAACTTGAAGTGTCCAATTTCTTTGACCAATTGATTTCGGATCGAGCAAAAACCTTGGGAAACATCATAATAAGGTGGGAGGAGTCATTTGGTGAGTTTTGAGTGAAATCCAATATCTACAACTAGGAAATTTACCAACCACTCCATTTACGATACGAACTTGAAGTTTCCAATTTCTTTGACCAATTCATTTCGGATCGGGCCAAAAACTAGGGCAACAACATAATACGGTGGGAGGAGTCATTTGGTGAGTTTTGAGTGAAATCCAATATCTAGAACTAGGAAATGCACCAACCAGTCCATTTGCGGTACGAACTTCGTACGAACTTGAAGTTTCCAATTTCTTTGCCCAATTGATTTCGGATCGGGCCCAAAACTTGGGCAACATCATAATATGGTGGGAGGATTCATTTGGTGAGTTTTGAGTGAAATCCAATCACTAGAACTATGCAACGCATCAACCACTCCATTTACCGTACGAACTTGTAGTGTGTAATTTCTTTGACCAATTGATTTCAGATCGAGCAAAAATCTTGGGCAACATCATAATAAAGTGGGTGATCGGTGCATAATTACTTATCATTTTGTACCCTTCTAACTTATGATTTGGTTATGTTTTTGAGTTAAACTTGTGCTTTTAATCTATTTTGTGTTTGTTTCAGTGTAATAAGCTTACGACTCATTAAATGCATTTAGGAGACAAGTTAGCTCAAAACGGTGTCTGCAGATCTGTCAACTTCACGGATTGGACTGTACCTGATCAGGAAGAACCAGATAATCAATCATACATCATTGGAAAGATACGGAAGTCTAGTTTCTGAAGAATTTTACGGTTCATGATTCCGAATCTTCTAGAGAAAGTTATACAAGTTTTGGCAGCTTAAGGTCAAAATCGGCGGCATCTGCGTTACTGGGCCAAAAATCACATTAGAAGGTCTTTCCGATTTTTCCTTGAGCTGGGCTGCATATGCTTGGAAAGATAATTCAAAGTGCTTCAAGATCCATATTTTTCCAGATTTTTAAGAATTGAGAAACAAGCCCAAAACGAGACCAAAAGAAGACTGCAATGCATTGTCATGCATGACATATGCATGATGAAATGTTATTGATTGTGGGAAGGTTTGGTGAAGCATATTCAATACTTATAATTGGTGTGGAGTTTTGCGGCAGCCAAATGAAGTAAAAGAAGATGAAGTGGGAGCTGCAACACTAAGCTTAAAGACAAGAGGAATTGTTTTCAAATGCAATTGTGTGTTAGGTAAAGTTGGTGAAGTGAGTTTTGTAGGTAGAAGCAATACTTAATTCAGATTTTCACTTCCCCTAGGCCTATAATTAGTGAGTTTCTCCAAGTTTGTAAACACACCCCAAGGGGGGGAGCTCTCAAACATCTCTCTAGAGCTCCTCTCCCTTCTCACCCTCAAATTCTCTTAGTTTTCCTTTTTAGTTCTCAATTGTTGTAACAAAATCGTTTTGCTAAATTTTCCTTTAAGTTTCTCTTAGTTGTAATTTATTTTTCATTGTAATGTAAATTCTTTTCTTAAGTTTTCAAGTTTAATTAGTTTTCAAGTTTCAATTATAGTTCTTGTTCTTATTCATTATGCTTATAAGTTAATATGCTTGTTTGAATGATTGATCACCATTAAAA
The DNA here is from genome assembly GCA_024362665.1 of Prunus padus. Classification (NCBI taxonomy): domain Eukaryota; kingdom Viridiplantae; phylum Streptophyta; class Magnoliopsida; order Rosales; family Rosaceae; genus Prunus; species Prunus padus. The sequence goes on from JANFAM010000012.1 coordinate 24,732,913, forward strand.
CTTGTATGTTAGTTATCTTGGTTTGAATTAAGAGTAGACACCATGCATTAATTCAAATTGAACTATGAATAGGAAGAGTATGTATGGACATTCGACAACAGGGATTAGATACATGCTTGGTTGTTTAAAACATTCTTCTTTGCTTAATGGATTTCGAATGCTTAATTTAGGTTCGACAACAAGGATCTAATTAGGGAATTAGGAATACAAGGTTAGGACCAGACACCATGGCTTAATCATACTTTAGCTAGAATCAATCTGCGAATCTAAATTGAACTTGGTAACTAATTTGCTTGAGTTAATTAATTTCTTTTCTTTCTTTCTTGTTTTATTTATTTTCTTTTCATTTCTATTTTGTGCAGGGAATCAAATTGAATCAATCTATCATCAATCCTCGTGGGATCGACCTCGTACTTACACATGCTATACTATCCAATGGCCCGTGCACTTGCGAGTTAACAGTGGGAGGAGTCATTTGGTGAGTTTTGAGTGAAATCCAATCACTAGAACTATGCAATCCAATAACCACTCCATGAAATGTACGAATTTCTTACGAACATGAAGTATCCAATTTCTTTTACCAATTGATTTCAAATCGATCCCAAGACTTGGGCAACATCGTAATACGGTAGGAGGAGTCACTTGGAGAGTTTTGAGAGAAATCCAATTTCTAGAACTATGCAATCCTACGACCACTCCATGAAAGGTACGAACTTCGTACGAACTTGAAGTATCCAATTTCTTTGACCAATTGATTTCGGATCGAGCCCAAGACTTGGGCAACAACATAATATGGTGAGAGAAGTCATTTGGTGAGTTTTGAGTGAAATCCAATCACTAGAGCTACGCAATGCACCGACCACTACATTTACAAGATGAACTTGAAGTGTCCAATTTCTTTGACCAATCAATTTGGGATCGAGCAAAAAACTTGGGCAACATCATAATATTGTGGGAGGAGTCATTTGGTATGTTTTGAGTGAAATCCGATCAGTAGAATTATGCAATCCGACAACCACTCCATGAAAGGTACAAACTTAAATGCGAACTTGAAGTATCCAATCTATTTGACCAATTGATTTCGGATTGAGCCCAAGAGTTGGGCAACATCATAATATGGTGGGAGGAGTCATTTGGTGAGTTTTGAATGAAATCCAATCACTAGAACTATGCAATACACCAACCACTTCATTTACGGTACGAACTTCGTACGAACTTGAAGTTTGCAATTTCTTTGACCAATTGATTTCGAAACTATCACAAAACTTTGGCAACATCGTAATATCATGGGAGGAGTCATTTGGTCAGTTTTGAGTGAAATCCAATCACCACAACTATGCAATGCACCAACCACTCCACTTACGGTACGAACTTTGTACGAACTTGAAATGTCCAATTTCTTTGACCAATTGGTTTCGGATCGAGCAAAAAACTTGAGCAACATCATATTATGGTGGGCGATTCATTTTTGTGAGTTTTGAGTGAAATCAAATTACTAGAAGTATGCAATCCTACAACCACTCCGTGTGCAATTTCTTTGACCAATTGATTTCGGATCGAGCCCAAAACTTGGGCAACATCGTATTATGGTGGGAGGAGTCATTTGGTGAGTTTTGAGTGAAATCTAATAACTACAACTATTCAAGCCTACACCCACTCCGTGAAAGGCACGAACTTCGTAAGAACTTGAAGTATCCAATTTATTTGACCAATTGATTTCGAATCGAGCCCAAGACTTGGGCTGCATCATAATATGTTGGGAGGAGTCATTTGGTGAGTTTTGAATAAAATCGAATCACTAGAACTATGTAATGCACAAACCACTCCATTTACAGTACGAACTTCATACGAACATGAAGTGTCCAATTTCTTTGACCAATTGATTTCGGATTGTGTCCAAAACTTGGGCAACATTATAATATGGTGGGAGGAGTCACTTGGTGAGTTTTGATTGAATTCCATTCACTAGAACTATGCGATCCTACAACCACTCCTTGAAAGGTACGAACTTCGTACGAACTTCAAGTATCCAATTTCTTTGACCAACGGATTTCGGATCGAGCCCAAAACTTGGGTAACATTATAATATGGTGGGAGGAGTCCTTTGGTGGGTTTTGAGTGAAATCCAATCACTAGAACTTCGCAATGCACCAACCACTCCATTTACGGTACGAACTTGAAGTATCCAATTTCTTTGACCAATTGATTTAGGATCGAGCCCAAAACTTGGGCAACATCATAATGTGGTGGGAGGAGTTATTTGGTGATTTTTGAGTGAAATCAAATCACCAGAACTATGCAATCCTACAACCACTCCGTGAAAGATACGAACTTGAAGTATCCAATTTCTTTGACCAATTGATTTCGAATTGAGCCCAAAACTTGGGCAACATCATAGTATGGTGGGAGGAGTCAATTGGTGAGTGTTGAGTGAAATCCAATCACTAGAACTATGCAATGCACCAACCGCTCCATTTTCGGTACGAACTTGAAGTATCCAATTTTTTTGAACAATTGATTTCGGATTGTGCCCAAAACTTGGGCAACAACATAATATGGTGGAAGAGGTCATTTTGTGGGTTTTGGGTGAAATCCAATCACTAGAACGATGCAATCCTAAAACCACTCCGTGTACAATACGAACTTCGTAGGAACATGAAGTGTCCCTTTTCTTTGACAAATTGATTTCGGATCGAGCCCAACACTTGGGCAACATCATAATATGGTGGGAGGAGTCATTTGGTGAGTTTTGAGTTAAATCCCATCATTAGAACGATGCAATCCTACAACCACTTTGTCTACAGTAATATGGTGGGAGGAGTGATTTGGTGAATTTTGATTGAAATACAGTCACTAGAACTATGAAGTCCTACAACCACTCCATGAAATGTACGAACTTTTTACCAACTTGAATTATCCAATTTTTTTAACCAATTGATTTTGGATCGAGCCCAAATCTTGGGCAACATCATAATATGGTGGGCTGAGTCATTTGCTGAGTTATGTGTGAAATCCAATCGCTAGAACTATGAAGTCCTACAACCACTCCATGAATTGTACGAACTTCGTACCAACTTGAAGTATCCAATTTCTTTAACCAATTGATTTCGGATCGAGCCCAAATCCTGGGCATCATCATAATATGGTGGGAGGAGTGATTTGGGGAGTTTTGAGTGAAATCCACTCACTAAAACTATGTAGTCCTACAACCACTCCAAGAAATGTACGAATTTCGTACGAACTTGAAGTATCCAATTTCTTTAACCAATTGATTTCGGATCGAGCCCAAATATTGGGCAGCATCATAATATGGTAGGCGGAGTCATTCTGAGAGTTTTGAGTGAAATTCAATCACTAGAACGATGCGGTCCAACAACCACTCCGTGTATAATACAAACTTCGTACGAGCATGAAGTGTGTCATTTCTTTAACCAACTGATTTCGAATCAAGCCCAAAACTTGGGCAACATCATAATATGGTGGGAGGACTCATTTGGTGAGTTTTGAGCGAAATCCAATCACTTGAACTATGCAATGCACCAACCACTCCATTTACGGAACAAACTTCGTAGCAACTTGAAGTGTCTCATTTCTTTAAACAATTGATTTCGGATCGAGCCCAAAACTTGGGCAACGCTAGAATATGGTGAGAGGAGTCATTTGGTGAGTTTTGAGTGAATTCCAATCACTTGAACTATGCAATCCTACAACCACTCCATGAAAGGTACGAACTTCGTACGAACTTCAAGTATCCAAATTCTTTGACCAATGGATTTCGGATCGAGCCCAAAACTTGGGAAACATTATAATATGGTGGGAGGAGGCATTCGGTGGGTTTTGAGTGAAATCCAATCACTAGAACTACGCAATGCACCAACCACTCCATTTACGGTACGAACTTAAATGCGAACTTGAAGTATCCAATTTCTTTGACTAATTGATCGATCCCAAAACTTGGGCAACATCATAATATGGTGGGAGGAGTTATTTGGTGAGTTTTGAGTGAAATGAAATCACCAGAACTATGCAATCCTACAACCACTCCGTTAAAGGTACGAACTTGAAGTATCCAATTTCTTTGACCAATTGATTTCGAATCGAGCCCAAAACTTGGGCAACATCATAATATGACGGGAGGAGTCGTTTGGTGAGTTTTGAGTTAAATCCGATCACTTGAACTATGCAATATACCAACCACTCCATTTACGGAACAAACTTCGTAGCAACTTGAAGTGTCTCATTTCTTTAAACAATTGATTTCGGATCGAGCCCAAAACTTGGGCAACGCTAGAATATGGTGAGAGGAGTCATTTGGTGAGTTTTGAGTGAATTCCAATCACTTGAACTATGCAATCCTACAACCACTCCATGAAAGGTACGAACTTCGTACGAACTTCAAGTATCCAAATTCTTTGACCAATGGATTTCGGATCGAGCCCAAAACTTGGGAAACATTATAATATGGTGGGAGGAGGCATTCGGTGGGTTTTGAGTGGAATCCAATCACTACAACTACGCAATGCACCAACCACTCCATTTACGGTACGAACTTCGTACGAACTTGAAGTATCCAATTTCTTTGACTAATTGATCGATCCCAAAACTTGGGCAACATCATAATATGGTGGGAGGAGTTATTTGGTGAGTTTTGAGTGAAATCAAATCACCAGAATTATGCAATCCTACAACCACTCCGTTAAAGGTACGAACTTGAAGTATCCAATTTATTTGACCAATTGATTTCGAATCGAGCCCAAAACTTGGGCAACATCATAATATGACGGGAGGAGTCGTTTGGTGAGTTTTGAGTGAAATCCGATCACTTGAACTATGCAATACACCAACCACTCCATTTACGGAACAAACTTCGTAGCAACTTGAAGTGTCTCATTTCTTTAAACAATTGATTTCGGATCGAGCCCAAAACTTGGGCAACATCGTAATATGGTGGGAGGAGTCATTTGGTGTGTTTTGAGTGAAATCCAATCACTAGAACTATGCAACCCTACAACCATGCCTTGCACGGTAAGAAGTTCGTATGAACTTGAAGTGTCCAATTTCATTGACCAATTGATTTCAGATCGAGCCCAGAACTTTGGGAACTGCATATTACGGTGGGATCAACCCCAGAACTATGCAATGCAGCAACCACTACATTTACGGTCCGAACATTGTACGAACATGAAGAATCCAATATGTTTGACCAATTGACTTCGGATCGATCCTAAAACTTGGGCCACATTATAATATGGTGGGAGGAGTCATTTGGTGTGTATAAATCCAATCACTAGAACTATGCAATTTACCAACCACTCCATTTCGGTCCGAACATCGTACGAACTTGAAGTGTCCAATTTCTTTGAACAATTGACTTCGGATCGAGCCCAAAACTTGGGCAACATCATAATATGGTGGGAGGAGTCATTTGGTGGGTTTTTAGTGAAATCCAATGACTAGAACTGTGCAAGGCACAAACCACTCCATTTATGGTACGAAATTGAAGTGTCCAATTTCTTTGACTAATGGAATTCAGATCGAGCCCAAAACTTGGGCAACATCATAATATAGTGGGAGGAGTCTTTTGGTGAGTTTTGAGCGAAATCCAATCACTAGAACTATGCAATGCACCAACCACTCCATTTGCGGTATGAACTACGTACGAACTTGAAGTGTCCAATTTCTTTGACCAACTGATTTCTTGTCGAGCCTAGAACTTCGACAACATCATAATATGGTGGGATGAGTCATTTGGTGAGTTTTGAGTGAAATCCAATCACTAGAACTATGCAATGCATCAACCACTACATTTTTGGTCTGAACATTGTACGAACTTGATGTATCCAATATCTTTGACCAATTGACTTCGTATCGATCCCAAAACATGGGCAACATCATAATATGGTGGGGTTAGTCATTTGGTGAGTTTTGAGTGAAATCCAATCACTAGAACTATGCAGTGCATCAACCACTCCATTTTCGGTATGAACTTCTGATCGGTTCATAATTGTATATCATTTTGTACCCTTCTAGCATATGATTTAGTTATGTTTCTAAGTTAAACTTGTGCTTTTAATCTCTTTTATGTTTGTCATTCAGTTAATTGAGTTTTAGGAAGCAATGAGGGCCCTAATGTGCAAAATGGTCCAAAAACATGCAGACTGAGTTAGCAATTTGTTTCAGCGTTAACTCCTTCCTCCGAACTTGGATTTGCACAAATGACATGTGGTTGGAAAGATGACATTCTAAACTTGAAGATAGATGACTCAATGTCATCAGTTGCTTAAGGGAAGCCCAATTCGTGAGCCCATGAAGTTGCTTGGTCATGATGAGCTGTGCATGTGATGTGATTTCTGGTGGGATTCTCCATGAGTTGCATGTGGGAGCATAGGGTGAGCTGCAAAAGCCAAAAAAAAAGTATCCATGAGCTGCATGTGGGAGCTACAAAAGCTAGAAAAGTATCCATGGGCTGCATGTGGGAGCTGCAATAGCTAGAAAAGAAGAGAAACTGATTTTCTAATGCATTAGTGTGGTTGGTGAAATGTGTGTTGTTGGTGGAGGAATTAATCAATTCAGCATTCTCCTTTCATTCTCCTTATAAATACCACTCCCATTCATTCCATAACACACATCCTTCACACCATCCTCCACACTCCCATAATTCCCCAGACACTCTAGACATCAACCCAACACTCCAAACAGCCTCAAATCACCAAAACTGTCCCTACAAGCCGGCCTTCCATTTCCCTACGAATTTCCTCTTTCTCAACCATCACCACGCAACCAAACTCATCCCAAATCACCTCCTTAACCTTCATACATTCTTCTAGACGTGGGGAAGTTCTTGGAGAAGTATTAGGCGTGGAGAAGCTCTTGGAGAAGCATTGGACACCACAAGAACTTCATAAAAGGGTTTTTCTATTCTTGTTACATTCATTATACTTTCTCATTTCTGTTTAAGTTTCCTTCCCATTATGAGTAGCTAAATCCATTACTAGGGCTTCGATGTAACCTAACATGAATATTCGGGGTTTATAAATTCCAAGTTTCAAGTTTGATTCGAGATTCATGCTCTTATTCATTATGCCTATCTACTTATATGCTAATCTGAATGCCTAGCTACCATTGATATTTGTGTATTTTGGTTGAAACTAAAGTAGACACCTTATGCTTTTGTTTCAATTGAACTATGAATAAGATGAGTATGTATGGACATTCGCCAATAGGGATTAGATACGTGCTTGCTTGTTTAAAACATTCTTCTATGCTTAATGGATTTCTGATGCTTGATTTAAGTTCGACAACAAGGACTTAATTAGGGAAATGGAAATACAGGGTTAGGATCAAACACCATGGCTTAATCATACTTTAGCAAGAATCAATCTTTGAATCTGAATTAGACTTGTCACTTGAATCCTTATATCATAGAATTGGATTGTTATGGTGAATCGAATGCCCTAGTCTTCAAATCTGTTTCCAACCTCAAATCCACTCTTTGATACACTTGTTTACTTGTTTTTAATTGCAATTTAGTTTTGCTTCATTTGTTTTCACAAAAATCAATCACTCTCACTCTAAAATCTGTTTTAGACTTAATTTCTTGTCTCTTGAATTAGGTAATCTAAGCACATAACTAATTTTAACTTCTCAGTCCTCGTGGGTACGACCTCGTACTGGTTTCTTTTGGCCCACTCTATTCAAAGATGCGTTTAATTTTTGTCTTAAGTGTGATAGGTGTCAAAGAATGGGGAATATAAGCCACAGGAATCAAATGCAATTGAACAACATACTCATTGTGGAACTCTTCGATGTTTGGGGTATTGATTTCATGGGACCATTTCCATCTTCATTTGGTTACAACTACATACTTGTTGCAGTTGATTATGTGTGTAAATGGGTAGAAGCCATACCAACCAAAACTAATGATCACAAGGTTTGTACTAAAATTCTTGAGGGACAATATTTTCACAAGGTTTGGAACTCCAAGGGCTGTCATTAGTGATGGAGGTAGCCACTTCTGTAACAAGCCATTTGAAGCACTCATGAAAAAGTACAACATCACCCATCGTGTCTCTACACCATTTCGTCCTCAAACTTCTGGACAAGTAGAGATAAGCAACAGAGAAATCAAGCACATCCTAGAGAAGGTTGTGAACAATACAAGGAAAGATTGGGCTGCCAAGCTCAATGATGCATTATGGGCTTATAGGATTGCATATGAGACTCCCATTGGAATGAGCCCTTATCGTCTTGTGTTTGGGAAAGCTTGTCACCTACCAATGGAGCTTGAACACAAAGCTCTTTGGGCCATCAAGAAGTTGAATTTTGATCTAGACAAGGCAGGCCAAGCTAGGAAGTTTCAGCTCAATGACTTGGAGGAGTTAAGACATGAGTCTTATGAGAATGCAAAGCTTTACAAAGAACGAACCAAGAGTTACCATGACAAAAACATTCAACGAAAAGAGTTCACCAAAGGTATGACAGCTTCTTTTGTTTAACTCACGTTTGCGTCTTTTCCAGGAAAATTGAAGTCTAGGTGGCTTGGCCCATTCACCGTGGTCAATGTTTCTCCCTATGGAGCTGTGGAGATTCAAAACCCTAAAGATGGCTCGACTTTCAAAGTAAATGGACAACATTTAAAGCCATTCTATGAGGGAATTTCAGCTGGCATTCAAATTGGTCGTGTGGTGGATCAACTTCCCTTCATACCATCAACTTAGCTTGTTGCTTAATGTCTTGCCAAGACAGTAACTAAGGCGCTTCTTGGGAGGCAACCCATGTGTTCAAGAAGAAGGTGTTTAGTAGCGGTCGACCTAATCGCATCAAGGGATTAGATACGTATGGAGATTCGCCAATAGGGATTAGATACGTGCTTGGTTGTTTAAAACATTCTTCTATGCTTAATGGATTTCTGATGCTTGATTTAAGTTCGACAACAAGGACTTAATTAGGGAAATGGAAAATACAGGGTTAGGATCAAACACCATGGCTTAATCATACTTTAGCTAGAATCAATCTTTGAATCTAAATTAGACTTGTCACTTGAATCCTTATAACCTAGAATTGGATTGTTATGGTGAATCGAATGCCCTAGTCTTCAAATCTGTTTCCAACCTCAAAACCACTCTTTGATACACTTGTTTACTTGTTTTTAATTGCAATTTAGTTTTGCTTCATTTGTTTTCACAAAATTCAATCACTCTCACTCTAAAATCTGTTTTAGACTTAACTGCTTGTCTCTTGAATTAGGTAATCTAAGTACATAGCTAATTTTAACTTCTCAGTCCTCGTGGGTACGACCTCGTACTTGTCTTGCTGTACTACTAATTGGCCCGTACACTTGCGAGTTAACAACTTCTTACGGACTTGAAGTATCCAATTTCTTTGACCAATTGATTTCGGATCGAGCCCAAAACTTGGGCAACTTCATAATATGGTGGGAGGAGTCATTTGGTGGGTTTTTAATGAAATCCAATCACTACAACTATGCAATGCACCAACCACTCCATTTACGGTACGAACTTCGTACGAACATGAAGTGTCCAATTTGTTTGACCAATTGATTTCAGATTAAGCCCAAAACTTGGGCAACATCATAATATGGTGGGAGGAGTTGTTGTGTAAATGAAAAATAACTTAAAATGCAAAAAGAATGTAGCAGTGAATGATATATTGATGTAGAAAGAATAGGGAAGAGACCAGGGATTTCGAATTCACCATCGCAAAACCAATTCCATGTTTATAAAGTTAAGCCGTATTCAACTACCAACCTGTTTCCAGAGTTCGTTTTATATATATATGATCAGCCATATGATGTATGGTTTTGATCAAATTCTCCTAATCTTCAACCTAATTGGGATTTTCAATTTTGGTTCCAAGTTAAGAGTCATTAGCATGCAAGAAAACGTTAAAGAACCAAAGAGAACACACGGCAGGATGTTTGCATAGCATTCTCTTCATTCATTCACATGTCTACCAAGATTAAGCATGATGTTTACTATAACCTTGTTCAGATAATCTGTAGGCAACCCTAAGGGTGATCAAACATTAAAATTAACACACAAATTTAACAATAGATTCAGTGAATGAAACAAGACGCAGATTGATGAACTGAATACTTTAACTTAGAAACATGGATCAAAGTTGCAAGGCTACATCGAAATCCATAGCTATGAATTTAGTTACACATCATGTTCACAGAGATTAAAACGAAAATAAACAACATGAGTGAAAATAAATTCAAAAGAGGAAACCCTTGAAGCAATTCTGATGTTGAACTTCTCCAAGAACAGCCTCCTGCGATGAGACTTGATGGTGGTAATATATGGAATGGCTAGGGTTTTTGTGAGCATGAAAAGAGAAAACAGATGGATTTAGGGTTGTGAAATTCGTCCATAATAAATAGGGCCTGTAAAAGTGGCTGAAAGGCAAGTTTTTATAGGGTAAAAGAGGCTACAAGATATTCCAAAGAGATCCTAACAAATCAGCCTTTATTTTGCACGTTTTTGCCTTATTTGGCACCTCCAAATCAGGCTAAATCCTCATTGCTTTCCCATTTTGCTCTTAGTCTTCAAACAAGCCAGATTCGCCTTGGATTCTTTATTTGAACTTCAAAACAGGTCACGAAACTTGTTTCCACGTTTGAATAAAGATCAGCTCCAAAAATGGCATGTTTTCACTTCTTTTGCCTTCAAATTGATCCTAAAGTAGATGCAACTGCATACTAACACAAAATAGGGTAAAACGCAACAAGTTTAACTCAAAAACATCACAAATAGACTAGAAATGGATGGTATAAATGTATAAATATAGAGTTATCAAATACCCCCAAAGCTGATTTTTTGCTAGTCCTCGAGCAAAACTGAAACTAAAAACACACAAGACAATAAAATCTAACTAGACCACTTTCGCTGGCTAAACGATTGCACTAAGCATGTGCAACAAGCCTTTAAACCCCTAGGTGTCCCCAGTAGGAGGAGTTGTGTCTCCTGAGGGTTTACAGCGATGACGCCCACAAACATCTACATACTTACAAGCAAATTGGTTAAAGCATACTTATAGCAAACTAATAAGAACCAATGAAAGCTTAGTCATACTTTCGAACCAATGGTCTGCCACTTCAAAGAATCATATCATAGTGTAAAAAAGAAAAAAAAATTACTACATGTCCCATGACTTCAAAGACACCATACTCAAACACCAAAGATAGAATTCGCCTCAACTCTAGTCCTCACAGATATCACTCAAATTTTCACTCAGATCCTAAGGTGTGGTCTCTCCACAAACATATGTGAGTGATGCTATGTAAAAAGGAATCAAAATCCTCACATATGAAATATGAAATAAAAGCACAATTTCTGGACAGATCTCATGAAAGGAATCAAACACTAAGAATATGGATAGCACACATATTTAGCAGCACCCATGAATACATCCTCAAAGATCAGCTAGGTCTTTCACAAAGTTTGTACTGTAAGGCTTAGGTCAGGGGTTATGAAAGAAAGGATAGGGAAGACTAAAGCTTGGGACATACCAAAGTGTCTTCCTTGTGAAAGCATCGAGCTCTCCTCTTGAATTGATCTTTGTTGTTTGTTCGTGGCGTCCAGGACTCGTGCGATAATGGAAGGATTGAGAAATTACATCCTCTTTGATTCTTTTTCTTTTCTTTCATTTTTCTAAAACTTTGTTTCTTTTGTTTCTTTTTTTTTACAATTCCAGCATACATACCACGGTACACGCCACTTTCTTGATGTAGAGCTCGAATTATCTCTGTCTCCATTTACGGAACAATCGTAACAACTTGAAGTGTCTCATTTCTTTAAACAATTGATTTCGGATCGAGCCTAAAACTTGGACAACATCATAATATAGTGGGAGGAGTCATTTGGTGTGTTTTGAGTGAAATCCAATCACTAGAACTATGCAACCCTACAACCATGCCTTGTAGGGTAAGAAGTTCGTATGAACTTGAAGTGTCCAATTTCATTGACCAATTGATTTCGGATCGAGCCCAAAACTTTGGGAACAGCATATTATGGTGGGAGGAGTCATTTGGTGAGTTTTGAGTGAAATCAAATCAATAGAACTATGGAATGGACCAACCACTACATTTACGGCCCGAACATCGTACGAACTTGAAGTATCCAATATCATTGACCAATTGACTTCGGATCGATCCCAAAACTTGGGCCACATCATAATATTGTGGGAGGAGTCATTTGGTGTGTATAGAGTGAAATCCAATCACTAGAACTATGCAATGCACCAACCACTCCATTTACGGTCCGAACATCGTACGAACTTGAAGTGTCCAATTTCTTTGAACAATTGACTTCGGATCGAGCCCAAAACATGGGCAACATCATAATATGGTGGGAGGAGTCATTTGGTGGGTTTTTACTGAAATCCAATCACTAGAACTGTGCAAGGCACGAACCACTCCATTTACGGTATGAGCTTGAAGTGTCCAATTTCTTTGACTAATTGATTTCAGATCGAGCCCAAAACTTGGGCTACATCATAATATGGTGGGAGGAGTCATTTGGTGAGTTTTGAGTGATATCCAATCACTAGAACTATGCAATGCACCAATCACTCAATTTACGGTACGAACTTGAGGTGTAAAATTTCTTTGACCAACTGATTTCTTTTCGAGCCTAGAACTTCGACAACGTCATAATATGGTGGGATGAGTCATTTGGTGAGTTTTGAGTGAAATCCAATCACTAGAACTTTGCAATGCATCAACCACTACATTTACGGTCCGAACATCGTACGAACTTGAAGTATCCAATATCTTTGACCAATTGACTTCGGATCGATCCCAAAACTTGGGCAACATCATAATATGGTGGGAGGAGTCATTTGGTGAGTTTTGAGAGAAATACAATCACTACAACTATGGAACGCACCAATCACTCCATTTACGGTACGAACATCGTACGAACTTGAAGTGCCCAATTTCGTTGACCAATTGATTTTGGATCAAGCCCCAAACTTGGGCCACATCATAATGTGGTGGGAGGAATCATTTGGTGTGTATAGAGTGAAATCCAATCACTAGAACTATGCAATGCACCAACCACTCCATTTACTGTCCGAACATCGTACGAACTTGAAGTGTCCAATTTCTTTGACAATTTCACTTCAGAACGATCCCGAAACTTCTGCAATCTCATAATATGGTGGGAGGAGTCATTTGGTGAGTTTGAGTGAAATCTAATCACTAGAACTATGCAATGCACCGACCACTCCATTTACGGTACGAACTTTGTACGAACTTGAAGTGACCAATTAATTTCAGATCGAGCAAAAAACTTGGGCAACAACATAATATGGTGGGAGGAGTCATTTGGTGAGTTTTGAGAGAAATCCAATCACAAGAACTATGCAATGCACCAACCACTCCATTTTCGGTACGAACATCGTACGAACTTGAAGTGCTCAATTTCTTTGACCAATTGATTTTGGATCGAGCCCAGAACTTGGGCAACATCACAATATGGTGGGAGGAGTCATTTGGTGAGTTTAGAGCGAAATCCAATCACTAGAACTATGCAATGCACCAACCACTCCATTTACGGTCCGAACATCGTACAAACTTAAAGTATCCAATATCTTTGACGAATTGACTTCAGATCGATCCCAAAACTTGGGCAACATCATAATATGGTGGGAGGAGTCATTTGGTGAGTTTTGAGAGAAATGCAATCACTAGAACTATGCAATGCACCAACCACTCCATTTACGGTACGAACTTCGTACGAAATTGAAGTGTCCCTTTTCTTTGACCAATTGATTTCGGATTGAGCAAAAATTTGGGCAACATTTAAATATGGTGGGAGGAGTCATTTGGTGAGTTTAGAGTGAAATCCAATCACTAGAACTATGCAATGCACCAACCACTCCATTTACGGTCCGAACATCGTACGAACTTAAAGTATCCAATATCTTTGACGAATTGACTTCGGATCGATCCCAAAACTTGGGTAACATCATAATATGGTGGGAGGAGTCATTTGGTGAGTTTTGAGAGAAATACAATCACTAGAACTATGCAATGCACCAACCACTCCATTTACGGTACGAACTTCGTACGAAATTGAAGTGTCCCTTTTCTTTGACCAATTGATTTCGGATTGGGCAAAAATTTGGGGAACATTTAAATATGGTGGGAGGAGTCATTTGGTGAGTTTAGAGTGAAATCCAATCACTAGAACTATGCAATGCACCAACCACTCCATTTACGGTCCAAACATCGTACGAACTTGAAGTATCCAATATCTTTGATCAATTGACTTCGGATCGATCCCAAAACTGGCCAACATCATAATATGGTGGGAGGAGTCATTTTGTGAGTTTTGAGTGAAATCCAATCACTAGAACTATGCAATGCACACACCACTCCATTTACGGTACGAACTTCGTACGAACTTGAGGTGTCCAATTTCTTTGACCAATTGATTTCGGATCGAGCCCAAAACTTGGGCAACATTGTAATATGGTGGGATTAGTCATTTGGTTAGTTTTGAGTGAAATCCAATCTCTAGAACTATGCAATCCTACAACCACTAGATCAAAGGCACGAACTTCGTGTGCACATGAAGTATCCAATTTCTTTGACCAATTGATTTCGGATCGAGCCCAAAGCTTTGGGAACAACGTAATATGGTGGGAGGAGTCATTTGGTGAGTTTTGAGTGAAATCCAGTCACTAGAACTATGCAATGCACCAACTGCTCCATTTACTGTACGAACTTGAAGTGTCCAATTTCTTTGACCAATTGATTTCGAATCAAGGCCAAAACTTGGGCAACATCATAATATGGTGGGAGGATTCATTTGGTGAGTTTTGAGTGAAATCCAATCACTAGAACTACGCAATGCACCAACCACTCCATTTACGGTACGAACTTCGGACGAACATGAAGTGTCCAATTTCATTGACCAATTGATTTCGGATCGAGCCCAAAACTTGGGCAACATCATAATATGGTGAGAGGAGTCATTTGGTGAGTTTCGAGAGAAATCCAATCACTAGAACTTGAAGTGTCCAATTTCTTTGACCAATTGATTTTGGATCGAGCCCAAAACTTGGGCAACATCATAATATGGTGTGGGGAGTCATTTGGTGAGTTTTGATTGAAATCCAATCACCATAACTAGGCAATGCAACAATCACTCCATTTACAATACGAATTTCGTACGAACTTGAAATGTCCAATTTCTTTGACCAATTGATTTTGGATCGAGCCCAAAACTTGGGCAGCATCATAATATGGTGGGAGGAGTCATTTGGTGAGTTTTGGGTGAAATCCAATCACTAGAACTATGCAATGTACCAACCACTACATTTACGGTACGAACTTTGTACAAACTTGAAGTGTCCAATTTCTTTGACCAATTTATTTCGGATCGAGCAAAAAGCTTTTGCAACATCGTAATATGGTGGGAGGAGTCATTTGGTGGGTTTTGAGTGAAATCCAATATCTAGAACTATGCAATCCTACAACCACTCCATGAAAGGCACGAACTTCGTACGAACTTGAAGTATCCATTTTCTTTGACCAATTGATTTCGTATCGGGCCCAAATCTTGGGCAACACCATAATATGGTGAGAGGAGTCATTTGGGGAGTTTTGAGTGAAATCCGATCACTAGAACAATGCAATCGTACAACCACTCCGTGTACAGCATTTAATTTCGTGAATTTGAAGTGTCCCTTTTCTTTGACCAATTGATTTCGGATAGAGTTCAAAACTTGGACAACATCATAATATGGTGGGAGGAGTCATTTGGTGAGTTTTGAGTGAAATCCAATCACTAGAACTATGCAATTCATCAACCACTAAATTTACGGAACGAACTTCGTACGAACTTGAAGTGTCCAATTTCTTTGACCAATTGATTTCGGATTGAACCCAAAACTTGGGCAACATCATAAAATGGTGGGAGGGGTCATTTGGTAAGTTTTGAGTGAAATCAAATTATTAGAACTATGCAATGCCCCAACCACTCCATGTACGGTACGAAATTCGTACGAACTTGAAGTGTGCAATTTCTTTGACCAAATTATTTTTGATCGAGCCCAAAGCTTGGGCAACATCATAATATGGTGGGAGGAGTCACTTGGTGAAATTTGAGTGAAATCTAATCTCTAGATGACTGGACCTTACCCAGATCCACCCCGAAACCCGAGCTAGACCCTGCTGGTTTGCCCAACATCAACCCATGTCGGGCCCACAAACTAAATGAATTCCCCCTTCCCGAAATTTACAAAGAAAGGGGCCAAGACTTCTGCCGAAAATCGGGCAGAGTCTCCCCTGAAATATGAACAATCCCAAAACTTCAACCTATCAAACAGATACCAGAAAAGAATTATCTCAACAGCTAGCATGCTCACAAATACAAAATAGACCTCCAGCCTTCAAATACAACCCTCAAGGGCGACACAAAGCATTCTAAGAGTTTCAAATCAAACAGCGGAATTTAAAGTTTACAGAATAGGGAAAAATAGTCCTACAGTCTAGTCGATGCTCGGGAAGAGAAGCGCACAGCCGAACAGTGTCGAAGCAACGACTATGGCCTGGGGGCGCAAAACAGAAAGAGTGTGAGGGGACAAAAACAAGGTTTTACATACTTAAATCAAAGTACTAACCCCACCGTTTACAACAATGCGAACCATGCATATGAAACCGTTTATATACTTGATTGATTTGAAAACCATACTATCTCAAAGTACGTGAAAGTAACCCAGCTCAAAACCCTTTTTCCGAAGGTACTAACACACGCATACAATTAAGCACGAAAATATAATTAAATCATCATTAAAATACCAAAGACCTCATTTATGCCGAGAAAACCAAACCCGACAACAATACATAACTGAATTGTATTTCAAAGCATTTATATAAATATATATAAATGATCAGGATTTACAATCCAATAAGTAAAACATATCAAGTACTAAAATCAAATCAAGTACTGCAATCGAATCAGGTAAACAGTTTCCCAAACTTCCCCACTCTCACAACCACGTGCTCACAAGCACGACAAGTGAGGAACGATCCTCACTAAAAGAAATATGAATACAAAGGTACCAACACATGCATATAGGTATAGTATAACCTTAACACCAAACACAAGTACCAGGGGAAAACAATCCAACAGGGGATCATTTGATTGGACACAGGTACAACCTCCACGAGACCCCGTGCCCAGGGTTGAGCCGTCCAAATGGGACTAAACTCACAGGTGTATATGGTAGAAACTTCCAAACCATACCTCTGAAACATGTCCTACGTGCGCAGACTACCCCGTTAAGGGTCTACAACTACACCCCGTTAAGGTATGCACCGGATCGAACTGTATCAAAACAATCACCACCCGATAATCAATATAAGAACAGGGGGAAGTACATAACCAGGTGCTAACTGCACACAAATCGATCGCCACGCGATAACCAGTATATATACATATATATATATATATATAACCAATCACTTTCCAATTCCCAAAACATCGCACACCAGGACATATACAAGTCCATCACCAACTAACCAATATATATACTCAAAATCGTGACATCACCGTCCAAACATATATTTCCATATTTAAAATAGTCACAAGGGTCAAATGACCGCATAACAGACCTTAATAAATTCAAATGTCACATTTCCTTTAAAACCATATTCAAAACCCGATCGATGCTCAAGCCAAGCATATCAATTCAAAACTCGAATAAAACGTAAGTCGCAATGATAGACATATCATAAACCAGAAACCCGAAGTTCATAAACGTAATTATTAAATAAATTCCATTAAAAACCATGAATCTTCAAATCCAAGATTCAAAATAAATATCCAAAGTATATATAACCAAAGTTTAGTTCACCGTTTCTTAAACCATTAATATACATTTTCTGAAAACCTTTATTCAACATATAAGTATTATTCGTAAAGTATATATATATATATATACCCGCCAAAACGGAGTATGAAATCACCCGGACGATACCAACGTCCCCTTAAACCCAAGTACATAATTAAAACATAATATAACAAATCTTTAAATATAATATCCAAGAAAATCATTAAATTCCCATTTATGTATAATAATCCATTAAATCTATATTTTATAAAGTATAACCATTTCAAGCTTAAAATAGCTCAATTATATAATCCAAATTCCATACGAAAACCACCGGGCGTTCACCACGTTCCGTTCAATACCCAAAGGTATAAATAATGATAAAATATAGCCATTAGGGCCCCCACATACAAATCCGGAAACCCAAATCAAGCATTAAACTCAAATGCTAGTTCTTTTAGTATTTTTCAACCAAAGTCAAACAAGACTTAAACATTCATCACATTCAAGATTTAAAACAATAAATCTCCTTTCATGCATTTCATGTTCGTTTGAAAACAAAGTCCACTCACCGTTGGTCCTACGCTGCATAACCCTAAAAGAGTCCCGCTTGCTGCGTAGCAGAGTCAAAGTATCTAAAGCTATAGATACGAGGATTAGATTAGTCCCGTGAACCGAACGAGAACCTCAAACTTAAATCCTACCAAAACCCGACTTAACGTGCACGTATGTCGTACTAAAGATTCTAAGGTCAAACTACATCTTTTAACCAGTGGGAACACCCCAGAAGACTCACGATCAACCGGCGGTCAAACACTCCATTTTGTCAACCCGAGCCCGCAGAGCCCACAACCTACAAATCGATACGAACATTCTTAGAAGTCTAACAAAGTCAACTCATGGCAAGGCGACCTTGGGAAACCCTCGGTCAAGCTAGGTCAAACTTGGTCAAACTAACCCGAGTAGGTCAAACCGGGCCCATAGGTCCCATGACCTCCAAACTTAGATCCGATAGTTCCTACAGGTTCAACACGGCCTAAACAATGTGTCCTGAGAGTTTGGTCTCGATCGGACGGTCGGATTGCTCACGATCGTACGATCAGACGGTTACGGTTTAATTCAATCTTTAAGTCATTGATCCAGAGCATCCGGGACTCCGAATCACGATCCGTCAATTCCTATACGATCCTAGAAATATGAGGAACATCATACAGGAATTCGGATTCGATCCAACGGTCCAAACCCATCGAACCTAAACAACGCAGAATAGGCGTACATTGGTTCGAGGTCCAAACGATGTCCGAATCGGAATTCGAACATACATACGCGCTCATAGCGACACGTGGATTGCATTGGGACAAGGAACAACCACCACACCACCACGTTTCCGGCCAACGCAATCCTACAACCACTCCAGGAAAGGTACGAACTTCGTACGAACTTGAAGTGTACAATTTCTTTGACCAATTGATTTCGGATCGAGGGCAAAACTTGGCCAACATTATCATATGGTAGGAGGAGTCATTTGGTGAGTTTCGAGTAAAATCCAATCACTAGAACTATGCAATGCACCAACTACTCCATGTACAATACGAACTTCGTACGAACTTGAAGTGTCCAATTTCTTTGACCAATTGATTTCTAATCTAGCAAAAAACATGGGCAACATCATAAGATGGTGGGTGGAGTCATTTGGTGAGTTTTGAGTGAAATCCAATCACTAGAACTATGCAATGCACCACCCACTCCATTTACGGTACGAACTTCGGACGAACATGAAGTGTCCAATTTCATTGACCAATTGATTTTGGATCGAGCCCAAAACTTGGGCAACATCATAATATGGTGGGAGGAGTCATTTGGTGAGTTTCGAGAGAAATCCAATCACTAGAACTATACAATGCGCCAACCACTCCATGCACGGTACGAACTTCGTACGAACTTGTAGTGTCCAATTTCTTTTACCAATTGATTTCTTATCGAGCAAAAAACGTGGGCAGCATCACAATATGGAGGGAGGAGTCATTTGGTGAGTTTTGAGTGAAATCCAATCCCTAGAACTATGCAATGCACCAACCACTCCATTTACGGTACGAACATGAAGTGTCCAATTTCGTTGACCGATTGATTTCGGATCGAGTGATCGGTGCATAATTACATATCATTTTGTACCCTTCTAACTTATGATTTGGTTATGTTTTTGAGTTAAACTTGTGCTTTTAATCTATTTTGTGTTTGTTTCAGTATAATAAGCTTAAAACTCATTAAATGCATTTTGGAGACAAGTTAGCTCAAACGGTGTGTGCAGATCAGTCAACTTCACGGATTGGACTGTACTTGCTCAAGAAGAACCAGATAATGAGCCATACATCATTGGAAAGATACGGAAGTCTATTTTCTGGATCATTTTACGGTTCATGATTCCGAGTTCTCTAGAGGAAGTTATGCAAGTTTTGGCAGCTTAAGGTCAAAATCGGCAGGATCTGCGTTACTGGGCCAAAAATCACATTTGAAGGTCTTTCCGATTTTTCCTTGAGCTGGGCTGCATATGCATGGAAAGATAATTCAAAGAGCTTCAAGATCCATATTTTTCCAGATTTTTCAGAATTGAGAAACAAGCCCAAAACGAGCCCAAAAGAAGACTGCAATGCATTGTCAAGCATGACATATGCATGATGAAATGTTATTGATTGTGGGAAAGTTTGGTGAAGCATATTCAATACATATAATTGGAGTGGAGTTTTGCAGCAGCCAAATGAAGTAAAAGAAGATGAAGTGGGAGTTGCAACACTAAGCTTAAAGACAAGAAGAATTGTTTTCAAATGCAATTGTGTGTTAGGTAAAGTTGGTGAATTAAGTGTTGTAAGTTGGTGAAGTGAGTTTTGTAGGTAGAAGCAATACTTAATTCAGATTTTCACTTCCCCTAGGCCTATAAATAGTGAGTTTCTCCAAGCTTGTAAACACACCCCAAGGGGGGGAGCTCTCAAACATCTCTCTAGAGCTCCTCTCCCTTCTCTCCCTCAAATTCTCTTAGTTTTCTTTTAGTTCTCAATTGTTGTAACAAAACCATTTTGCTTTTTAGTTGTAATTTATTTTTCATTGTAATGTAATTTCTTTTCTTTAGTTTTCAAGTTTAATTAGTTTCCAAGTTTCAATTATAGTTCTTGTTCTTATTCATTATGCTTATAAGTTAATATGCTTGTTTGAATGAATAATCACCATTAAAACTTGTATGTTAGCTATCTTGGTTTGAATTAAGAGTAGACACCATGCATTAATTCAAATTGAACTATGAATAGGAAGAGTATGTATGGACATTCGACAATATGGATTAGATACATGCTTGGTTGTTTAAAACATTCTTCTATGCTTAATGGATTTCTAATGCTTAATTTAGGTTCGACAAGAAGGATCTAATTAGGGAATTAGGAATACAAGGTTAGGACCAAACACCATGGCTTAATCATACTTTAGCTAGAATCAATCTGTGAATCTAAATTGAACTTGGTAACTAATTTGCTTGAGTCAATTTCTTTTCTTTCTTTCTTGTTGCATTTATTTTCTTTTCATTTCTATTTTGTGCAGGGAATCAAATTGAATCAATCTATCATCAATCCTCATGGGATCGACCTCGTACTTACACAAGCTATACTATCCAACGCCTCGTACACTTGCGAGTTAACAAAATTTTGGCGCCGTTGCCGGGGATTGACGGCATAGTTTGGTTCTATTTTCTTTCCCTACTTTGTTTTACTTTTGTTTTTCCTTTTTATTTAAGTTTTTTTGTTTCCTAATCATTTTAATTTTGTTTCAAGTTCTGAGTTTGTTTTAGCAATATAGGATAGCTCAATAAAAAGGGAGAGAAGGAAACTTCAATCATAAAAATAGGAAGTATGGAGTAGTGGGAGGAGTAGCTACCTCCAAATGCATCCATGCTCGACCTAATCGCTTCAAGGGGGAGTAATCCAATCCTTTCTCTTTTACTTGTATTGTTATTATTTTTGTAATTTTAATTTTCTGTTTCTTTTATAATTTAAAAACAAAAACAAAATTCAAAAAGATTTTTCATATGAGCTGACTCTTGGTAACTCCAGTAAGCAACCTCCGTCTATGCAGTGTCTAGGAGTTCTTTAGGCGACACCTTCGGTGTCTAAGAAGTTTGGGTTTTAAGCGGGACCATTGTGACCCCTCCAACCTTCCGGAACCCCTGTTTGTGTTTTCTCGAGGCCCTTAATTGGTCATCCTAGAGTTGCTTGTATAATTGTGTGTTCTTAAAATAATTTTTTTTTACAATAATAGTTTAGCTTAAATAAAAATTTAAGTTTGGGTATTGTATTCTTGCTTAAATAATAATTACCAAAAATTAAAAAAATAAAAAATTTGCATTTTGGAACTTCTTGGTTTTCTGTTAGTCTCTGTTTTTATTTTTTTATTATTTTATTTTTATTTTAATGTGGTGTGGTTAGTTTGTTTGTTTCTGAGTGTTAAAAAAAATTACATTTAATAAGGCTGCATCACTAAAAACTTCAAAAAAACAAAAACAAAAAAACAAAAACAAAAAAATTACATAAAACAAAAAACAAAAAAAAATACATTAAACTTCTTCTTCTTCTTCGTCTTCTTCTTTTTTCTTCTTCTTCTTCTTCATCTTCTTCTTCTTCTTCTTCATCTTCGTCAAGATCAAGATCAGCATCATCATGGCACGCTTCCCGATTCCAAAATTGGAAACTTAGCCGCCTGGACGTCATCTTTTGGGTCTTCACGCATGACCTCTTGGGGCCCATCACTTGAGCTCCCAAAGATCGCACTTATGGCTGCACTCTTGGCTTGAGCACCACTTGTCTCGTGCTCTGGTTGCTTGCGCTTACCCGGTCGCCCAATAGACTCCGGCTTCGTGCGCATATCTTTGGCGTACAAATCTACCATCGATGATAGCTGTTTATTCTCTCGCTGCAAACCTTCTAGCCGACGTCGATTAAACTCCACCATCCTTGTCCTCTCCTTTTTCAAGTCCCTTATAATGCCTTGACAATCCTCAACCACATTCTGCGATGCCGCCAATCGAGCCTTTACTAGCTCCAACTCACGGGATTTCGCAATTAGGCGATAACCCACGATTGCGATAGTGGTCGTGCTTTGTGCGGCCAGTGCCATGGCATCACTCACGATTCGATTGTCACACTTCGCCCCGAGCACTCGTGCATCTCTGGGAGTCACTAAACTCCTTGCGACTCCAAGGGCAACTTCGTTGTCCATGAGTATTGTGTCATTTACTGTCACGGGCCCTCGTGCTGAGCCAAAATAGGGCATCCACACTGGTGTCGTTCCTTGACTCGACGTCTGAATTGGTTGAGCTAGGTTAAGATCGAGCGAAAATGGGAAAGGAGACGACATTTTCTTTCTGCTTTCTTTTCTTTTTCCTCTCTTCTCTCTTCTTTTTCTTTTCTTTCCTCTCTCTTTTCTTCTTTCTTTTCTCTCTTCTGCGTAGGTTGTTTTTTTTTGTTTCCCCTCTCCTTCTAGTTTATAGACGCAGTTTTTGACAAACCCTAGCAATTACAGCTTCAACCGTCCCCACATGCCTTTTCTGAACGAACGCGTTCAGCTAAGTCGTCGCGCCTTTCCATGAAATCCGTAAATTTCGCTTATGCGGTGCCTTTGTGTCTTGTCTTGTTTCCTGCTTGCTGAACGTGACTTACCGGGAGCCGAACCATCAGGGCCCACGTTCTTCTCAGAAATCCCGCTCATTCCACTGCAAGCCGCGTTTCCTCGTTTAAAAAGAAAAAAATTAAAAAATTAAAAACGTGTGGGCTTCGGAATTCATTGTGGGTCGGGTTTCACCGTGGTTTGGGTTTCGAAATTGTGGGCTTTGGGCTTCAAATTTTTTGGGTTTCAATTTGCGTAAGCTTGTGTGTTTAGGGCTTACTGTTTCGTTTTTATTTTTATTTTTATTTTATTCGTTTGGTTGTTTTGCAATTTTTTTTTTGTTTTGTAATTTAATTATTGTATTGTGTGATATTTATTTGTTTTAATACCTTTCATTTTTTTGTTATGACATTGCTTGTGCCTAATTTTTAAACATTGAGGACAATGTTCATGTCTAAGTTTGGGGGTATTAAAGTTTATCAAGTAAATTTGGTTTTTCTTAAAATAAATTTTTAAAAAAATAAAAAAAATAAAAAAATTTCTTGTTTTTCTGTTTTATTTTAATTTTGAGTCACTTTCCGAACACATATGATGAGATTGTGATAAATGTTTGCATGACTTAAATGAAAATTGGATTTCTTTCTATTAAAAACAAAAACAAAAAAAAACAAAAAAACAAAAATTTTTGGCATCGTTCTAGCATGATATGTTCAAACCCTCTTTACACTTGCCATTTGTTTCATAATTTTCCAATTAAAGGATTTGCATGATCCAAAGAATTGTATCAAGCATAAATTAAACTTGTATAACCATATAATGTGAGCTTTTGAGCCATGTGCTTCATTTCATGAGTGTTATACACATACTCCTATTTTCTTGTCATCTAAGTTGTTGTTTGATCTCATTATTCATTGAATTGGTTGAGCACTTAAAAGTCATTCATTCATATTCAATTTAATTACATGACATTTAAGAAATGATATTAAGGCCCTCTTTGGATCGTTTGTGCCTTTCAAGCTAACCTTATGCATGCTTAAGCATGATTTTTCCATTGTTAACCATTTTGAGCCTACATGTAAACCTTTTCTTTCATTTAACCAATTATATTTCCTCGCCTTAACCTGAAAAACAAATATTTACCTTTTCTAAGGAACTCATGAGCTTTAATTGTGATGTGTTTTTCATGCTAAGTTTGGGAAGGGGTATTATATATTGAAAAAAAAAAATCACCCCATTTGGAGGGAGGAGTCATTTGGTGAGTTCTTAGTGAAATCCAATCTCTAGAACTTGGCAATCCTACAACCACTCCCTGAAAGGTTGAACTTCGTACGAATTTGAAGTGTCCAATTTCTTAGACCAATTGATTTCTTATCGAGCAAAAAACTTGGGCAACATCATAAGATGGTGGGAGGTGTCATTTGGTGAGTTTTGAGTGAAATCTAATCACTAGAACTATGCAACGCACCAACCACTCCAATTACGGAACGTACTTCGTATGAACTTGAAGTGTCGAATTTCTTTGACCAATTGATTTCGGATCGAGCCCAAAACTTGGGCAACATCATAATATGGTGGGAGGAGTCATTTGGTGAGTTTTGAATGAAATCCAATAACTACAACTATGCAATGCCCCGACCACTCCAAGTACGATACGAACTTCGTACGAACTTGAAGTGCCCAATTTCTTTGACCAATTGATTTTTGCTCGAGCCCAAAACTTAGGCAACATCATAATATAGTGGGAGGGGTCATTTGGTGAGTTTTGAGTGAAATCCAATCTCTAGAACTTCGCAATCCTACCACCACTCCTTGTACTGTACGAACTTCATACGAACTTGAAGTGTCCAATTTCTTTGACCAATTGATTTCTTATCTAGCAAAAAACTTGGGCAACATCATAAGACAGTGGGAGGAGTCATTTGGTGAGTTTTGAGTGAAATCCAATCTGTAGAACTTTGCTATCCTTTAACCAGTCCATGAAAGGTACGAACTTCGTACGAATATGAAGTATGCAATGCACCAACCACTCCATGTACGGTACGAATTTGAAGTGTAGAATTTCTTTGACCAGTTGATTTGTTATTTAGTAAAAAACTTGGGCAACATCATAAGATAGTGGGAGGAGTCATTTGGTGAGTTTTGAGTGAAATCCAGTCACTAGAACTATGCAATGCACCAACCACTCGGTTTTGGTACGAACTTCGGACGAACATGAAGTGTCCAATTTCTTTGACCAATTGATTTTGGATCGAGAAAAAAACTTGGGTAACATCAAAATATGGTGGGAAGAGTCATTTGGGGAGTTTTGAGTGAAAGTCAATTACTAGAGCTACGCAATGCCCCAACCAGTCCATTTTCAGTATGAACTTGAAGTGTCCAATTTCTTTGACCAATTGATTTCGGATCGATCCCAAAACTTGGGCGACATCAAAATGTGTTGGGAGGAGTCATTTGGTGGGTTTTGAGTGAATTACAATCACTAGAACTATGCAATGCACAAACCCACTCCATTTACGGTATGAACTTCGAACGAACTTGAAGTATCCAATTTCGTTGACCAATTGATTTCGTATCGGACTCAAATCTCGAGCAACATCATAATATGGTGGGAGGAGTCATTTGGTGAGTTTTGAGTGGAATCCAATCACTAGAACTTTGCCATGCACCAACCACTACATTTAAGGTACGAACTTGAAGTGTCCAATTGATTTCAGATCGAACCCAAAACCTGGGCAACAACATCACGTGGTGGGTGGACTCATTTGGTGAGTTTTGAGTGAACTCCAATCTCTAGAACTATGCAATCCTACAACAACCCCATGAAAGGTACGAACTTCATACGAACTTGAAGTGTCCAATTTCTTTGACCAATTGATTTCCGATCGGACCCAAATCTTGGGCAACATCATAATATGGTGGGAGAAGTCACTTGGTTTGTTTTGAGCGAAATCCAATCACTAGAATGATGCAATCCTACATCCACTCCGTGTACAGTACGAACTTCGTACGAACATGAAGTGTCCCTTTTCTTTGACCAATTGATTTCGGATCGAGCAGAAAACTTGGGCAACATCGTAATATGGTGGGAGGAGTCATTTGGTGAGTTTTGTGTGAAATCCAATCCCTAGAACTATGCAATGCAACAACCACTCCATTTACGGTGCGAACTTCGTACGAACTTGAAGTGTCCAATTTCTTTGACCAATTGATTTCGGATCGAGCCCAAAACTTGGGCAACAACTTAATATGGTTGGAGGACTCATTTGGTAAGTTTTGAGTGAAATCCAGTCCCTACAACTATGCAATCCTACGACCACTCTATTTACGGTACAAACTCTGAACAAACTTTAAGTGTCCAATTTCTTTGACCAATTGATTTCTGATCGAGCAAAAAACTTGGGCAACATCATATTGTGGTGGGCGGAGTCATTTGGTGTGTTTTTAGTGACATCCAATCACTAGAACTATGCAATCCCACAACCACTCCATTTACGGTACGAACTTTGTACGAACTTGAATTGTCCAATTTCTTTGACCAATTGATTTTGGATCGTGACCAAAACTTGGGCAACATCGTAATATGGTGGGAGGAGTCATTTGGTGAGTTTTGTGTGAAATCCAATAACTAGAACTATGCAATGCAACAACCACTCCATTTACGGTACGAACTTCGTACGAACTTGAAGTGTCCAATTTCTTTGACCAATTGATTTCGGATCGAGCCCAAAACTTGGGCAACAACATAATATGGTTGGAGGACTCATTTGGTAAGTTTTGAGTGAAATCC
The DNA here is from genome assembly GCA_024362665.1 of Prunus padus. Taxonomy (NCBI): domain Eukaryota; kingdom Viridiplantae; phylum Streptophyta; class Magnoliopsida; order Rosales; family Rosaceae; genus Prunus; species Prunus padus. The sequence continues at coordinate 24,760,208 of JANFAM010000012.1, forward strand.
AGTCCCTACAACTATGCAATCCTACGACCACTCGATTTACGGTACGAACTCTGAACGAACTTTAAGTGTCCAATTGATTTCGGATCGAGCAAAAAACTTGGGCAACATCATATTGTGGTGGGAGTCCTTTGGTGTGTTTTTAGTGACATCCAATCATTAGAACTATGCAATCCTACAACCACACCATTTACGGTACGAACTTTGTACAAACTTGAATTGTCCAATTTCTTTGACCAATTGATTTCGGATTGAGACCAAAACTTGGGCAACATCATAATATGGTGGGAGGAGTTATTTGGTGAGTTTTGAGGGAAATCCAATCACTAGAACTATGCAATGCACGAACCATTACATTTACGATACGAACTTCGTACGAACTTGAAGTGTCCAATTTCTTTGGCCAATTGATTTCGGATCGAGCCCAAAACTTGGGCAACATCATAATATGGTGGGAGGAATCATTTGGTAAGTTTTGAGTGAAATTAAATCACTAGAATGATGCAATCCTACAACCACTCCGTGTACAGTATGAACTTCGTACGAACATGAAGTGTCCCTTTTCTTTGACCAATTGATTTCGGATCGAGCAAAAAACTTGGGCAACATCATAATTAGGTGGGAGGAGTCATTTCGTGAGTTTTGAGTGAAATCTAAAAACTGGAACTATGGAATACACAAACCACTCCATCTACGGTACGAATTTCGTACGAACTTGAAGTGTCCAATTTCTTTGACCAATTAACTTCGGATCGAGCCCAAAACTTGGGCAACATCATAATATGGTGGGAGGAGTCATTTAGAGAGTTTTGGGTGAAATCCAATCACTAGAACTATGCAATGCACCAGGCACTACATTTACGGTACGAACTTCGTACGAACTTGAAGTTTCCAATTTCTTTGACCAATTGATTTAGGATTGAGCCTACAACTTGGGCAACATCATAATATGGTGGGAGGAGTCATTTGGTGAGTTTTGAATGAAATTCAATCACTAGAATTATGCAATGCACCAGGCACTACATTTACGGTACGAACTTCGTACGAACTTGAAGTTTCCAATTTCTTTGACCAATTGATTTAGGATTGAGCCTACAACTTGGGCAACATCATAATATGGTGGGAGGAGTCATTTGGTGAGTTTTGAATGAAATTCAATCACTAGAATTATGCAATGCACCAAGCACTCCATTAAAGGTTCGAACTTCGTACGAACTTGAAGTTTCCAATTTCTTTGACCAATTGATTTCTGATCGAGCCCAAAACTTGGGCAACATCATAATATGGTGGGAGGAGTCATTTGTTGAGTTTGGAGTGAAATCTAATCACTAGAACTATGCAATGCACCAAGTACTCCATTTACGGTACGAACTTCGTACGAAGTTGAAGTGTCCAATTTCTTTGACCAATTGATTTTGGATTCTGCCCAAAACTTGGGCAACATCATGATTTGGTGGGAGGAGTCATGTGGTGAGTTTTGTGTGAAATCCAATCACTATAAATATGCAATGCACCATCCACTACATTACGGTAGGAAATTCGTACGAACTTGAAATGTCTAATTTCTTTGACAAATTGATTTCGGATCGAGCCCGAAACTTGGGCAACAACATAATATGATGGGAGGAGTCATTTGGTGAGTTTTGATGGGTTCATAATTGTATATTATTTTGTACCTTTCTAGCATATGATTTAATTATGTTTTTGAGTTAAACTTGTGCTTTTAATCTCTTTTATGTTTGTCATTCAGTTAATTGAGCTTTATGTAGCAATGGGGCCCCAAATGTGCAAAATGGTCCAAAAACGTACAGACTGAGTTAGCAATTTGTTTCAGCCTTAACTCCTTCCTCCGTACTTGGATTGGCCCAAATGACATGTGGTTGGAAATATGACATTCTAAACTTGAAGATGGATGGCTCAATGTCATCAGTTCCTTAAGGAAGCCCAATTTGTGATTCCATGAAGTTGCTTGGTCATGAAGAGCTGTGCATGTGATGTGATTTCTGGTGGGATTCTCTATGAGTTGCATGTGTGAGCATAGGGTGAGCTGCAAAAGCTAGAAAAGTGTCCATGAGCTGCATGTGGGAGCTACAAAAGCTAGAAAAGTATCCATGAGCTGCATGTGGGAGCTGCAATAGCCAGAAAAGAAGAGAAACTGATTTTCTAATGCATTAGTGTGCTTGGTGAAATGAGTGTTGTTGGTGGAGGCATTAATCAATTCAGTATTCTCCTTTCATTCTCCTTATAAATACCACTCCCATTCATTCCATAACACACATCCTTCACACCATCCTCCACACTCCCATAATTCTCCAGACACTCTAGACATCAACCCAACACTCCAAACAGCCTCAAATCACCAAAACTGTCCCTGCAAACCTGCCTTCCATTTCCCTACGAATTTCCACTTTCTCAACCATCACCACTCACCCAAACTCATCCCAAATCACCTCCTTAACCTTCATACATTCTTCTAGACGTGGGGAAGTTCTTGGAGAAGTATTAGGCGTGGAGAAGCTCTTGGAGAAGCATTGGACACCACAAGAACTTCAGAAAAGGGTTTTTCTATTCTTGTTACATTCATTATGCTTTCTCATTTCTGTTTATGTTTCTTTCCAATTATGAGTAGCTAAATCCATTGCTAGGGCTTCGAAGTAACCTAACATGAATATTCTGGATCAATTTTTCGGTCATGGTTCTTATAAAACCAAGACTCCCGAAGAAACATATGAACTCTTTGAGGAAATAGCAATGGAGACTCAACACACTAATACAAGAGGTAAACGTATTCTTAGTGGTTCTAATGATGCTTCTAGTGTGTAGATTTCAAAATTAGAACAAAAGCTAGATGCACTTCTTGCATTGAACTCAAGAAACCCTCCGAAGGAAGTGTGTAGCATCTGTGAAACTCATGATCATGATACCACAGCTTGTCCACTTGGGGCTGCATATCCAGAATTTGTGCAAGAGCAAGCTAAGTTGGTAAGTAAGTACAACCAAGGTCCAAGAAATGATCCATACTCTCAAAGTTATAATCCAGGTTGGAGGAATCATCCAAACTTTTCATGGAGGAATACACAAAATCAAGCCAATCCCCTTCATTCCAAAGGCCACAACAATCATCATCATTGGAGGATATAGTGAAGCAAATGGCAATCAACCAATCTAATTTCCAACAAACTACACAAGCTGCCATCTCCAAATTGGAAATTCAAATAGGCCAAATAGCTGCGGAGATAACCCAAAGACAACCTAGGAAATTGCCAAGCCAAACCGTGATCAATCCAAATAACCAAGAAGCCAAGGCCATTCACGTGCTCGAACAGGTAAGATAGTTGATAACAAAGTTGATTCTAATCTTTCAAATGATGTTGTTGTAGAGGACGAAGAAGAGGAAGAGGAGACCACAGTACCCAAGGGCAACAATCTGCTCCTAAGGCCAATTCAGATTCGCAGGACCTAATCCATTCCAATTGCATAAGAAGGGATGACAAATTTGTGCCACCACATCATCAAGAAGATAGATACGTGCCACCCGCTCCATATGTTCCACCAATTCCATTTCCAGGCCGTCTAAAGAAAGCAAAGCAAGATAAGGCTTTTAAAGAGATTTATGATATTTTGAGTAAAGTTAATATCAATTTGCCTTTGCTTGATGTTATTGAATAGATGCCAGCATATGGAAAGTTCATCAAGAACTTGAAAACTCACAAGCTCAATTTTACTCCAAATGAAGAAGTGAGGCTCAACAAGAATGTAAGTGCTGTGTTGCAAAGCAAGCTTCCACCAAAACTAGAAGATCCTGGCAGTTTTGACATTCCAATTAACATTGGAGACAAGAAGGTTGGAAGAGCCATGTTGGACTTGGGAGCAAGCATCAATCTAATGCCATATTCAGTTTATCAAAAGCTTGGCTTAGAAGGAATGAAGAAGACTTCAGTGCGCCTTGAACTAGCTAATCATTCTATCAAATATCCAAAAGGTATTGTAGAAGATATCTTAGTTCAAGTTAATACACTAATCCTCCTTGCTGATTTTGTAGTGATGGACATGGAAGACAACCCAAATGGGGATCGTGTTGATCCTATCCTTTTAGGCCGGCCATTCATGGCTACTGCAGACACAATCATCAAAGTGAAAGATGGCACCCTCTCCATGACCGTTTTGGGTGAAACTGTTGAATTTAAAGTGTTTGATGCTCTAGCTCAACCCTCTATCTCTCTTGATACTTGTTTTTCAATTGATGTTGTGGATCATGAAGTTTCTTCCAAAATTTTGCAGGAAAAGTCCAATGATCCTCTAGAAGTTGTTCTAACACAAGAAGAGGAAGATCTTTGTGAACCGGAGTTGCAAGAAGTGGTAGCTGCCCTTGAAGCGTTCCAGCCATACCCACCATCATTTAGGCCACCACTTGAGCCTCTTGGACCATCCTCCACGAAATTAGAGCCATCCATTATCACACCACCAAAGCTAGAACTTAAACCTCTGCCTAGTCATCTTAAATATACTTATTTGGGTGTTAATGAAACTCTTCCTGTTATAATTGCTGCAGGTCTCACCTCACATGAAGAAGAGACCTTAATCAAAGTTCTAAAGGAGCATAAAACTGCCCTTGGGTGGACCATAGCAGATATCAAAGGAATAAGTCCAAGCATGTGCATGCACCGGATTTTAATGGAAGAAGATAGCAAACCGTCCCGTGATGCCTAAAGGAGACTAAACCCCAACATGAAAGAGGTGATTAGAAGTGAAGTTTTAAAGCTACTTGATGTAGGAATCATCTACCCAATTTCAGATTCTAAGTGGGTGAGTCCTGTGCAAGTTGTTCCAAAGAAGTCCGTAATCACCGTTGTGAAGAATGAGCTGAATGAGCTAGTTCCTACACGAACTATCACCGGTTGGAGAGTTTGTATTGATTACAGGAAGTTGAACACATCCACAAGAAAAGATCATTTTCCATTACCTTTTATTGATCAAATGCTTGAACGTTTATCCGCCATGCTTACTATTGTTTTCTTGATGGGTATTCGTGTTATAATCAAATTCCCATTGCTCAGAAGACCAAGAGAAGACCACATTCACATGCCCATTTGGTACATTTGCTTATAGAAGGATGCCATTTGGTTTGTGCAATGCTCCAGCAACTTTCCAAAGATTCATGATGGCAATCTTTTCAGATATGGTGGAATGATTTATTGAGGTATTTATGGATGATTTTTCAGTTTTTGGATCATCTTTTGATGAATGTCTTCACCACTTGTCTCTAGTGCTTAAAAGATGCCAGGTAACAAATCTGATTTTGAATTGGGAGAAATGTCACTTCATGGTGAAACAAGGTATTGTGCTAGGCCATGTGATCTCAAGCAAGGAAATAGAAGTGGACAAAGCCAAGATCGATCTCATATCGAATCTACCACCCCCTTCCTCAGTTAAAGGACTTAGAAGTTTTCTAGGCCATGCAGGATTCTATAGAAGGTTCATCAAAAATTTCTCAAACATTACAAGACCATTGTGTAATCTTCTTGCTAAAAATGTTGTTTTTGAGTTTGATGAACATAGAAGCTTTTACTACCTTGAAGAATGAGCTAACTTCAGCCCCTATTATCATGGCTCCGGATTGGTCTTTACCATTTGAAATAATGTGTCATGCTTCTGACTTTGCTATTGGTGCAGTTTTAGGTCAAAGGAAGAACAAGCTTCCCCATGTGATTTATTATGCTAGCCGGACCTTGAATGATGCTCAACTCAACTACTCCACAACAGAGAAGGAGTTGCTTTATGTGGTTTTTGCTTTAGAAAAATTTCGTTCTTACCTTGTTGGTTCTAAAGTAATTGTTTATTTTGACCATGCAGCTCTTAGATACTTGCTCACTAAGAAGGACGCCAAACCACGCTTGATTAGATGGATTCTCTTATTGCAAGAATTCAATTTGGAGATTCGAGACAAGAAGGGAAGTGAGAATGTGGTGGCCAACCATTTGAGTAGAATTGTGGTTGAAGAACAAGGAGAAGCTGTGGTACCCTTGAATGAGACTTTCCCGGATGAACAATTATATGTTGCCCAAATCAAAGAGCCATGGTATGCTGATTTTGTTAATTATCTTGCTTGTGGTGTTATTAGAAATGATCTAACTTCTCAGGGCAAGAAGAAGTATTTTTCCATGGTGAAACACTATATTTGGGACGAACCATTCTTATTCAAGCATTGCCCTGATCAACTCATTAGAAGGTGTTTTCCAAAAGAAGAGCAAGAAAGCATACTTAAGCATAGCCACGAATTGGCTTGTGGAGGTCACTTTGGAGCTAAGAAAACTGCACTTAAAATTCTGCAATCTGGTTTCTTTTGGCCCACTCTATTCAAAGATGCGTTTAATTTTTGTGTTAAGTGTGATAGGTGTCAAAGAATGGGGAACATAAGCCACAGGAATCAAATGCCATTGAACAACATACTCATTGTGGAACTCTTCGATGTTTGGGGTATTGATTTCATGGGACCATTCCCATCTTCATTTGGTTACAACTACATACTTGTTGTAGTTGATTATGTGTCTAAATGGGTAGAAGCCATACCAACCAAAACCAATGATCACAAGGTTGTGCTAAAATTCTTGAGGGACAATATTTTCACAAGGTTTGGAACTCCAAGGGCTGTCATTAGGGATGGAGGTAGCCACTTCTGTAACAAGCCATTCGAAGCACTCATGAAAAAGTACAACATCACCCATCGTGTCTCTACACCATATCATCCTCAAACTTCTGGCCAAGTGGAGATAAGCAACAGAGAAATCAAGTACATCCTAGAGAAGGTTGTGAACAATACAAGGAAAGATTGGGCTGCCAAGCTCAATGATGCATTATGGGCTTATGGGACTGCATATAAGACTCCCATTGGAATGAGCCCTTATCGTCTTATGTTTGGGAAAGCTTGTCACCTACCAATGGAGCTTGAACACAAAGCTCTTTGGGCCATCAAGAAGTTGAATTTTGATCTAGACAAGGCAGGCCAAGCTAGGAAGTTTCAGCTCAATGAATTGGAGGAGTTAAGACATGAGTCTTATGAGAATGCAAAGCTTTACAAAGAACGAACCAAGAGTTACCATGACAAAAACATTCAACGGAAAGAGTTCACCAAAGGTATGACAGTTCTTTTGTTTAACTCACGTTTGCGTCTTTTTCCAGGAAAATTGAAGTCTAGGTGGCTTGGCCCATTCACCGTGGTCAATGTTTCTCCCTATGGAGCTGTGGAGATTCAAAACCCTAAAGATGGCTCGACTTTCAAAGTAAATGGACAACGTTTAAAGCCATTCTATGAGGGAATTTCAGCTGGCATTCAAACTGGTCGTGTGGTGGATCAACTTCCCTTCATACCATCAACTTAGCTTGCTGCTTAATGTCTTGCCAAGACAGTAACTAAGGCGCTTCTTGGGAGGCAACTGTTAACTCGCAAGTGCACGGGCCATTGGATAGTATAGCTTGTGTAAGTACGAGGTCGATCCCACGAGGATTGATGATAGATTGATTGAATTTGATTCCCTGCACAAAACAGAAATCCAAAAGAAAATAAATAAAACAAGAAAGAAAGAAAAGAAATTAACTCAAGCAAATTAATTACCAAGTTCAATTCATATTCTTAGATTGATTCTAGCTAAAGTATGATTAAGCCATGGTGTCTGGTCCTAACCTTGTATTCCTAATTCCCTAATTAGATCCTTGTTGTCGAACCTAAATTAAGCATTAGAAATCCATTAAGCATAGAAGAATGTTTTAAACAACCAAGCATGTATCTAATCCATGTTGTCGAATGTCCATACATACTCTTCCTATTCATAGTTCAATTTGAATTAATGCATGGTGTCTACTCTTAATTCAAACCAAGATAGCTAACATACAAGTTTTAATGGTGATCAATCATTCAAACAAGCATATTAACTTATAAGCATAATGAATAAGAACAAGAACTATAATTGAAACTTGAAAACTAATTAAACTTGAAAACTTAAGAAAAGAAATTACATTACAATGGAAAATAAATTACAACTAAGAAAAACTTAAAGGAAACAATTGAGAACTAAAAAGAAAACTAAGAGAATTTGAGGGAGAGAAGGGAGAGGAGCTCTAGAGAGATGTTTGAGAGCTCCCCCCCTTGGGGTGTGTTTACAAGTTTGGAGAACCTCACTATATATAGGCCTAGGGAAGTGAAAATCTGAATTAAGTATTGCTTCTACCTACAAACTCACTTCACCAACTTACAACACTTAATTCACACAATTGCATTTGAAAACAATTCTTCTTGTCTTTAAGCTTAGTGTTGCAACTCCCACTTCATCTTATTTTACTTCATTTGGCTGCTGCAAAACTCCACTCCAATTATATGTATTGAATATGCTCCACCAAAATTTCCCACAATCAATAACATTTCATCATGCATATGTCATGCTTGACAATGCATTGCAGTCTTCTTTTGGGCTCGTTTTGGGCTTGTTCCTCCATTCTGAAAAATCTGGAAAAATATGGATCTTGAAGTTCTTTGAATTATCTTTCCAAGCATATGCAGCTCAGCTCAAGGAAAAATCGGAAAGACCTTCAAATGTGATTTTTGGCCCAGTAACGCAGATCCTGCCGATTTTGACCTTAAGCTGCAAAAACTTGCATAACTTCCTCTAGAGGACTCGGAATCATGAACCGTAAAATGCTCCAGAAAATAGACTTCCGTATCTTTCCAATGATGTATGGCTCATTGTCTGGTTCTTCTTGAGCAAGTACAGTCCAATCCGTGAAGTTGACTGATCTGCAGACACCGTTTGAGCTAACATGTCCCCAAAATGCATTTATTGAGTTTTAAGCTTATTACACTGAAACAAACACAAAATAAATTAAAAGCACAAGTTTAACTCAAAAACATAACCAAATCATAAGTTAGAAGGGTACAAAATGATATGTAATTATGCACCGATCAGCAACCCATGTGTTCAAGAAGAAGGTGTTTAGTAGCGGTCGACCTAATCGCATCAAGGGGGAGTTTCTCTAAATCCTTTCTTACCTTTCCACCTTATTATTTACAAGTTCTCAATCATCTGTGCTTCAAACATTGAGGACAATGCTTCATTTAAGTTTGGGGGTGGAAGACGATTTTTAGTTTTTGTTCAATGCTGAAAACGTAGGCTTCTTGATTGCTACAATTTGTTTAATTTCTACATCTGTTTTGAACTTTTGGTCCACGCTGTGTTCTCCAGTTTTTCGTGCTGAATCCAACGACATAAAGAACGTTAAATTTGACCAAGTGGTTTGAAAGTTACATGTCAAAATAAAACATATGTCGAAATATGGCAAAATAGCAATTTGAAACCTCTAGTTCTTCCCTTTAGTCTTTCATTTGGTTTTAATTTGGTTATTTGTTGTTTTGTTTCCTTTCCTGGATTTGATTTGCTTTGCTTGATGTTACTCTTTTAATCATTGAGGACAATGTTCAATTTAAGTGTGGGGGGGGAGGTTTTCAATTTGTTTTCTTATTTGCTTTCTTGAGAGGGTTTAAAGTGTTCCATTTTGATTGAATACTAAGGATGATTGTCTTTTGCAGATACCATGTGCTTGCTCTCACTCATGAATGAACTCATTGAAGTGATGCTAGGCTATGTGTGCTTAACCGTTCTATATGCTTTCTTTTCATCCTACCCATATGTGTGTTCCATCATCCCTCTTGAAGCCAAACACTTCAAGCCTTTTTCTTCTACCACCCTCATCATTTCCCTACCTTTGTATCTCAATATGATATATTTAACCTATTGTAGCCATACCCTATAGCTTAGGAATCTACCAAGGTTTGCCAAGATGAAGTTTGAAGCAAGGAAGTTTCTGCCGTGTACATGAAAGAAAATTGGTGTAAATCTATGCAATGAAGTTAAAGAAGAAGCAGATCAAATCAGAAAATAAGAAAGATAAAAGAGAAAGTGTTTCGATATGATCTAAGTGTGAAAAATAAGGTGTATGCCAGGTCATACCATCAAGTTTGCATCCATGCCATTCTAAATCAAAGATACCTTGCAGATCAATGAAGAATGCAACCTTGGTATGTTCTTAAGTTACTTGTTTTTCCTTCCAATTCTTCCATTTCCCCTAACCTTAGCCTTTCATTACAACCTTGTGAAAGACCTAGCTGATCTTTGAGTATGTATTCATGGGTGCTGGTAAGTATGTGTGTATCTCTATTCTTAGTATTTGATTCCTTTCATGAGATCTAACCAAAAATTGTGCTTCTCGGTCATATACTCACTTATACTTGGTTGAGAGAATAAAACCATAGGTTCCGAGTGGTTGAGTGCTATCTGCGAGAATTAGAGTCGAAGCATGTTCTTTCTTCAAGGTTTGAGTGTGTTTGCTTTGAAGCCGTGTGCCTTTGAGCTATAGCTTCCACTTACACACTGATTGATCACTTCTCTTGGCAACTCTATGGTGTAGGAGGTATGACTAAAGTTTTCTTTTCATTTTCATTAGTTGATTTCAAGGTTTTCTAACCACTTTGTTTTCTAGAGTCGGGAAAGCGTTTGTGGGTATCGTATCTGTTAAACCCTCAGGAGACATAACTCCTCCTACTAGGGATGCCTATAGGTTTAAAGGCTTGTTGCATATGCTCAATGCAATCGAGTTATCTGAGGAAGTGGTTTAGTTAACTTCTTGTTTTTGTTTTTACCTTTGTTTTGTTTTGTTTTGCTCGAGGACTAGCAAAATCTAGGTGCAGGGGTATTTGATCGGTTCATGATTGAATATCATTTTGTACCCTTCTAGCATATGATTTAGTTATGTTTTTGAGTAAAACTTGTGCTTTTAATCTCTTTTATGTTTGTCATTCGATTAATTGAGCTTTATGTAGCAATGAGGGCCCAAATGTGCAAAATGGTCCAAAAACGTGCAGATTGAGTTAGCAATTTTTTTCAGCCTTAACTCCTTCCTCCGAACTTGGATTGGCCCAAATGATATGTGGTTGGAAAGATGACATTCTAAACCCAACACTCTAAACACCCTCAAATCACCAAAACTGTCCCTGCAAGCCTGCCTTTCATTTCCCTACGAATTTCCTCTTTCTCAACCATCACCACTCACCCAAACTCATCCCAAATCACCTCCTTAACCTTCATACATTCTTCTAGACGTGGGGAAGTTCTTGGAGAAGTATTAGGCGTGGAGAAGCTCTTGGAGAAGCATTGGACACCACAAGAACTTCAGAAAAGGGTTTTTCTATTCTTGTTACATTCATTATGCTTTCTCATTTGTTTATGTTTCTTTCCCATTATGAGTAGCTAAATCCATTACTAGGGCTTCGATATAACCTAACATGAATATTCTGGGTTTATAAATTTCAAGTTTCAAGTTTGATTCAAGATTCATGCTCTTATTCATTATGCCTATCTACTTATATGCTAATTTGAATGCCTAGCTACCATTGAGATTTGTGTATTTTGGTTGGAATTGTAGACACCACATGCCTTAATTCTAATTGAACTATGAATAAGATGAGTATGTATGGACATTCGCCAATAAGGATTAGATACATGCTTGGTTGTTTAAAACATTCTTCTATGCTTAATGGATTTCTGATGCTTGCTTTAAGTTCGACATAAGGACTTAATTACGGAATTGGAAATACAGGGTTAGGATCAAACACCATGGCTTAATCATACTTTAGCTAGAATCAATCTTTGAATCTGAATTAGACTTGTCACTTGAATCCTTATAACCTAGAATTGGATTGTTATGGTGAATAGAATGCCCTAGTCTCCAAATTTGTTTCCAACCCCAAAACTACTCTTTGATACACTTGTTTACTTTGCCTGTGTTTGCAATTTCGTTTTGTTTCATTTGTTCTCACAAAGTCGATTATCTCTCTTTAAAATCTGTTTTAGACTTAACTTCTTGTTTCTAGAATTGGGTAATCTAAGTACATAACTAATTTGAACTTCTCAGTCCTCGTGGGTACGACCTCGTACTTGTCTTGCTATACTACTAATTGGCCCGTACACTTGCGAGTTAACAAGTTTTGAGTGAAACCCAATCACTAGAACTATGAAATCCTACAACCACTCCGTGTATAGTACGAACTTCGTACGAACATGAAGTGACCCTTTCTTTGACCAATTGATTTCGGATCGAGCCCAAAACGTGGGCAACATCATAATATGGTGGGTGGAGTCATTTGGTGAGTTTTCAGTGAAGGCCAATCACTAGAACGATGCAATCCTACAACCACTCTGTGTACAGTAAAAACTTCGTACGAACATGAAGTGTCCCTTTTCTTTGACCAATTTTTTTCGGATCAAGCCAAAAACTTCGGCAACATCATAATATGGTGGGAGGAGTCATTTGGTGAGTTTTCAGTGAAATTAAATCCCTAGAACATTGCAGTCCTACAACCATTCCGTGTACCGTACGAACTTCGTACGACCATGAAGTATCCCTTTTCTTCGACCAATTGATTTCAGATTGAGCCAAAAACTTGGGCATCAACATAATACGGTGGGGGAGTCATTTGGTGAGTTTTGAGTGAAATCCAATCACTAGAACTATGCAATGCACCAACCACTCCATTTACGGTACGAACTTGAAGTGTCCAATTCCTTTGACCAATTGATTTCGGATCGAGCCCAAAACTTGGGCAACATCAGTATTGATTGAAATCCAATCACTAGAACGATGCAATCCAACAACCACTCCATGTACAGTACGAACTTCGTACGAACATGAAGTGTCCCTTTTCGTTGACCAACTTATTTTGGATCGAGCCCAAAACTTGGGCAACACGATAATATGGTGGGAGGAGTCATCTGGTGAGTTTTGAGTGAAATCCAGTCACTAGAACTATGCAATGCACCACCCACTCCATTTACGGTACGAACTTCGTACGAACTTGAAGTGTCCAATTTCTTTGACCAATTGAATTCGGATCGAGCCCAAAACTTGCGCAACATCATAATATGGTGGGAGGAGTCATTTGGTGAGCTTTGAGTGAAATCCAGTCACTAGAACTATGGAATGCACCAACCACTCCATTTACGGTACGAACTTCGTACGAACTTGACATGTCCAATTTCTTTGACTAATTGATTTCGGATCCATCAAAAAACTTGGGCAACATCAAAATATGGTGGGAGGAGTCATTGGTGAGTTTTGAGTGAAATCCAATCACTAGAAGAATGCAATGAACCGAGAACTCCATTTACGTTACGAACTTCGTACGAACTTGAAGTGTCCAATTTCTTTGCCCAATTGATTTCGTTTCGAGCCCAAAACTTAGGCAACATCATAATATGGTGGGAGGAGTTATTTGGTGCGTTTTGAGTGAATTCCAATCACTAGAACTATGCAATGCACCTACCACTCCATTTACGGTACGAGCTTCGTACGAACTTGAAGTGACCAATTTCTTTGGCCAATTGATTTCCAATCGAGCCCAAAACTTGGGCAATATCATAATATGGTGGGAGGAGTCATTTGGTGAGTTTTGAGTGAATTCCAATCACTAGAACTATGCAATGCACCTACCACTCCATTTACGGTACGAGCTTCGTACGAACTTGAAGTGTCCAATTTCTTTGACCAATTGATTTCAGATCGAGCCCAAAACTTGGGCAACAACATAATACGGTGGGAGGAGTTATTTGGACAGTTTTGAGTGAAATTCAATCACTAGAACTATGCAATGCACCAACCACTCCATGTACGGTATGAACTTCGTACGAACTTGAAGTGTACAATTACTTTGACCAATTGATTTCGGATCGAGTCCAAAACTTGGGCAACATCATAATACGGTGGGAGGAGGAGTCATTTGGTAGGTTTTGAGTGAAATCCAATCACTTGAACGATGCAATCGTACAACCACTCCGTGTACAGTACGAACTTCGTACGTGCATGAAGTGTCCCTTTTCTTTGACCAATTGATTTCGAATCGAGTCCAAAACTTGGGCAACATCAAAATGTGGTGGGAGGAGTCAATTGGAGGGTTTTGAGTGAAATCCAATCACTAGAACTATGCAATCATATAACCACTCCGTGTATAGTACGAACTTGAAGTGTCCCTTTTCTTTGACCAATTGATTTCGGATCGAGCCCCAAACCTGGGCAATATCATAATCTGGTGGGAGGACTCATTTGGTTAGTTGTTAGTGAAATCCAATCACTAGAACTATGCAATGCACCAACCACTCCATTTACAGTACGAACTTCGTACGAACTTGAAGTGTCCAATTGATTTCGGATCATGCCCAAAATTTGGACAACATCATAATACGGTGGGAGGAGTCATTTGGTAAGTTTTGAGTGAAATCCAATCACTAGAACGATGCAATCCTACAACCACTCCGTGTAAAGTACGAACTTCGTAAGAACTTGAAGTGTCCAATTTCTTTGACCAATTGATTTCGGATCGAGCCCAAAACTGGGGCAACAACATAGTATGGTGGGAGGAGTCATTTGGTGAGTTTTGAGTGAAATACAATCGTTAGAACTATGCAATGAACCAACCACTCCATTTACGGTACGGATTTCCTACGAACTTGAAGTGTCCATTTTCTTTGACCAATTGATTTCGGATCGAGCAAAAAACTTGGGCAACATCATAATACGGTGGGAGGAGTCATTTGGTGAGTATTGAGTGAAATCCAATCACTAGAACAGTGCAATGCACCAACCACTCCATTTACTATACGAACTTCGTATGAACTTGAAGTGCCTAATTTCTTTGACCAATTGATTTCGGATCGAGCCCAAAACTTGGGCAACATCATAATATGGTGGGAGGAATCATTTGGTGAGTCTTGAGTGAAATCCAATCACCAGAACTATGCAATGCACTAACCACTCTATTTACTGTACGAACTTGAAGTGTCCAATTTCGTTGACCAATTGATTTCAGATTGAACAAAAAACTTGGGCAACATCATAATACGGTGGGAGGAGTCATTTGGTGAGTTTTGAGTGAAATCCGATCACTAGAACTACGCAATCCTACAACCACTCCGTGTACAATACGAACTTCGTACAAACATGAGGTGTCCCTTTTCTTTGACCAATTAATTTCGGATCGAGCCCAAAACTTTGGCAACATCATAATGTGGTGGGAGGAGTCCTTTGGTGGGTTTTTAGTGAAATACAATCTCTAGAATGATGCAATCCTTCAACCACTCCATGTACAGTACGAACATGAAGTGTCCCTTTTCTTTGACCAATTGATTTCGGATCGAGCCCAAAACTTGGGCAACAGCATAATCTGGTGGGAGGAGTCATTTGGTGGGTTTTCAGTGAAATCCAATCACTAAAATGATGCAATCCTACAACCACTCCGTTTACAGTACGAACTTCGTACGAACATGAAGTGTCCATTTTCTTTGACCAATTGATTTTGGATTGAGCCCAAAACTTGGGCAACATCATAATTTGGTGGGAGGATTCATTTGGTTAGTTTTGAGGGAAATCCAATCACTAGAACTATGCAATGCATCAAGCATTCCATTTACGGTACGAACTTGAAGTGTCCAATTTCTTTGACCAATTGATTTCGGATCGAGCAAAAACTTGGACAACATTATAATATGGTGGGAGGAGTCATTTGGTGAGTTTTGAGTAAAATCCAATCACTAGAGCTATGCAATCCACCAACCGCTCCATGAAAGGTACGAACTTGAAGTATCCAATATCTGCGACATCATAATGTGGTGGGAGGTTTTGAGTGAAATCCAATCACTAGAACTATGCAATGCAACAACCAATCCATTTACGGTACGAACTTCGTATGAACTTGAAGTGTCCAATTTCTTTGACCAATTGATTTCGAATGCAGCCCAAAACTTGGGCAACGTCATAATATGATGGGAGGAGTCATTTGGTGAGTTTTGAGTGGAATCCAATCACTAGAACTTTGCAATGCACCAACCGCTCCATTTACGGTGCGAACTTCGTACGGAATTTAAGTGTCCCTTTTCTTTAACCAATTGATTTCGGATCGAGCAGAAAACTTGGGCAACATCATAATATGGTGGGAGGAGTCGTTTGGAGTGTGTAGAGTCAAATCCAATCACTAGAACTATGCAACGCACCAACCACTCCATTTACGGTCCGAACATCGTACGAACTTCAAGTTTCCAATTTCCTTCACCAATTGAATTCGGATTGAGCCCAAAACTTGGGCAACATCATAATATGGTGGGAGGAGTCAGTTGGTGGGTTTTGAGTGAAATCCAATCGCTAGAACTATGCAATGCACCAACCACTCCATTTACGGTACGAACTTGAAGTATCCAATTTCGTTGACCAATTCACTTCTGATTGATCCCGAAACTTGGGCAACATCATAATATGGTGGGTAGAGTCATTTGGTGAGTTTTGAGTGAAATCTAATCACTAGTACTATGTAATGCACCAACCACTCCATTTACGGTCCGAACATCGTACGAACTTGAAGTGTCCAATTTCTTTGACCAATTGACTTCGCATCGAGCCCAAGACTTCGGTAACAAAATAATACGGCGGCAGGAGTCATTTGATTGGTTTTGAGTGAAATCCTATCACTAAAACTATGCAATGCACAAACCACTCCATTTACGGTATGAACTTCGCATTTAAATTGAAGTGTCCAATTTCTTTGACCAATTGACTTCGCATCGAGCCCAAGACTTCGGTAACAAAATAATACGGCGGCAGGAGTCATTTGATTGGTTTTGAGTGAAATCCTATCACTAAAACTATGCAATGCACAAACCACTCCATTTACGGTATGAACTTCGTACGAAATTGAAGTGTCCCTTTTCTTTAACCAATTGGTTTCGGATATAGCAAAAAACTTGGGCAACATTACAATATGGTGGGATGAGTCATTTGGTGAGTTTTGAGTGAAATCTAATCACTAGAACTATGTAATGCACCAACCACTCCATTTACGGTCCGAACATCGTACGAACATGAAGTGTCCAATTTCTTTTACCAATTGATTTCAGATCGAGCAAAAAACTTTTGCAACATCATAATACGGTGTGAGTAGTCATTTGGTGAGTTTTTTTTGAAATGCTACCACCAGAACTATGCAATGCACCAACCACTCCATTTACGGTACAAACATCGTACGAACTGGAAGTGCCCAATTTCTTTGACCTATTGATTTGGATCGAGCCCAAAACTTGGGTAACATCATAATATGGTGGGAGGAGTCATTTGGTGGATTTTGAGTGACATCCAATCACTAAAACTATGCAATGCACCAACCGCTCCATTTACGGTGCAAACTTCGTACGAAATTGAAGTGTCCCTTTTCTTTGACCAATTGATTTTGGATTGAGCAGAAAACTTGGGCAACACCATAATATGGTGGGGGGAGTCATTTGGTCACTAGAACTATCCAATGCACCAATCACTCCATTTACGGTCCGAACATCGTACGAACTTGAAGTGTCCCATTTCTTTGACCAATTGACTTCGGATTGAGCCCAAAACTTGGGTAACACAATAATGTGGCGGGAGGAGTCATTTGGTCAGTTTTGAGGGAAATCCAATCACTAGAACTATTCAATGCACAAACCACTCCGTTTACGGTACGAACATTACGAACTTGAAGTGCCCAATTTCTTTGACCAATTTATTTCTGATTGAGCCCAAAACTTGGGCAACTTCGTAATACGGTGGGAGGAGTCATTTGATGAGTTTTTCAGTGAAATCCAAGCACTAGAACTATGCACGGGATGAAGGATTTTCACAACAGGTTCAAACCATACCGGCCCCAAACGGGACCGGTATGATTCGGTATCAAAACTGATCCACCAGTATACAAATCAAATGCACAATGTTTTCTGCTGGTGAAGAGATAGCTTAAATCATAGGTTTGCAGCCCTGAATACACAAATCCTATCACATTCACTGCCAAGCAGTACCTACAAATTCACAATTCTAATTAATAATAATCTTGTTCACCTCTCTATAATCACCCAAACCCACATACCATTCAACAAAATGACTCTAAAATTGTAAAGTTCAAAGCTTTGTTTATGTTGCAACTTGCAACAAGTCATCAGACAGAAACTGACAGAGCATAAAACCAGAGTAAAAAAAAGTAAGCAATATTTTGTCGTGAAACAGAGGGAGGGGCTGACAATTGACAGACCTGAACTCCTTGTAACTTATGTTCAATATCGATAAGTTGGTTCTCAAAGTTCGCATCTTTATACCACCACCATTAGTACCAGTAGAAGTAGCACCACCACTTTCTTCTTGAACCTTTGCGTGCCCAGAAAACCCAACTTGTGGTTTGGGATCCACGAACTTGGGCTCGACCTTGAAAGACTGAGCTGGCACGGCCGGTGGCGATGCCGGCTTGGTGTATGAAGGAGTGACTCTGAACTCATGAGTGTGGTAGGCTTGATGGGTTGGGTGTGTTGGAGAATCGGATGGCGGGGATGGGGACTGGAACAGAGGAGGTGAATAAGACTTTCCAGAGATAGAGGAAAAGAATAGACAGAGAGAGAGAGAGAGAGAGAGATAGAGAGAGGAGGAGAAGAAGATGAGATTGAGATCGATCGATCGATGGTGGAGGGAAGGAGAGAGAGACGGAGGAAGGAAGGAAAACAAATCTGATCAGGATATGGGTATCGTGTGTGTGGGATGCAATGCACCAACCACTCCATTTACGGAACGAACTTCGTAAGAACTTGAAGTGTCCAATTTCTTTGACCAATTGATTTCGGATCGAGCACAAAACTTGGGCAACAAAATAATATGGTGGGAGGAGACATTTGGTGAGTTTTGAGTGAAATCCAATCACTAGAACTATGCAATGCACCAACCACTCCATTTACGGTACAAACTTCGTACGAACATGAAGTGTCCATTTTCTTTGGCCAATTGATTTCGGATCGATCCCAAAACTTGGGCAACATCATAATATGGTGGGAGTAGTCATTTGGTGGGTCTTCAATGAAATCCAATCACTAGAATGTTGCAATCCTACAACCACAACGTGTATAGTACGAATTTCGTACGAACTTGAATTGTCCAATTTCTGTGACCAATTGATTTCGGATCGAGCAAAAAACTTGGGCAACATCATAATATGGTGGGAGGAGTCATTTGGTGGGTTTTCAGTGAAATCCAATCACTAGAATGATGCAATCCTACAACCACTCTGTGCACAGTATGAACTTCGTACGAACATGAAGTGTCCCTTTTCTTTGACCAATTGATTTCAGATCGAGCCCACAACTTGGCCAACATCATAATATAGTGGGAGGAGTCATTGGTGAGTTTTGAGTGAAATCCAATCACTATAACTACGCAATGCACCAACCACTCCATTTAATGAACGAACTTCGTACGAATTTGAAGCATCCAATTTCTTTGACCAATTGATTTCAAATTGAGCGAAAAACTTGGGCAACAACATAATGTGGTGGGAGTAGTCATTTGGTTAGTTTTGAGTGAAATCCAATCACATAACTATGCAAACCACCAACCACTCCGTATACAGTACGAACTTCGTACGAACATGAAGTGTCCTTTTTCTTTGACCAATTGATTTCGGATTGATCCCTAAACTTGGGCAACATTATAATATGGTGGGAGAAGTCATTTGGTGAGTTTTGAGTGAAATCCAATCACTAGAACTATGCAATGCACCAACCACTCCATTTACAGTACGAACTTCGTATGAACTTTAAGTGTCCAATTTCTATGACCAATTGATTTCGGATTGAGCAAAAGACTTGGGCAACTTCATAATTTGGGTGGGAGAAGTCATTTGGTGAGTTTTGAGTGATATCCAATCACTAGAACTATACAATCCACCAACCACTCCATGAAAGATACAAACTTTGTATGAACTTGAAGAATCCAATTTCTGTGAAAAATTGATTTCGTATCGAGCAAAAAACTCGGGTAACAACATAATATGGTGGGAGGAGTCATTTGGTGAGTTTTTAGAAAAATCCAATCACTAGAACTATGCAATCCACAAACCACTCCATGAAAGGTACGAACTTCGTACGAACTTGAAGTGTCCAATTTCTTTGACAAATTGATTTCGGATCGAGCCCAAAACCTGTGCAACATCATAATGTGGTGGGAGGAGTCATTTGGTAAGTTTTAAGTGAAATCCATTCACAAAAACGATGCAACCCTACGACCACTCCGTGTACAGTACGAACTTCGTACGAACATGAAGTCCCTTTTCTTTGACCCAATGATTTCGGATCGAGACCAAAACTTGGGCAACATCATAATATGGTGGGAGGAGTCATTTGGTGAGTTTTGAGTGAAATCCAATCACTAGAACTATGCAATTCCCCAACCACTCCATTTACGGTTCGAACTTCGTACAAACTTGAAGTGTTCAATTTCTTTGACAAATGGATTTCAGATCGAACACAAAACTTGGGCAACATCATCATATGGTGGGAGGAGTCATTTGGTGGGTTTTGAGTGAAATCCAATCACTAGAACGATGCAATCCTACAACCACTCCGTGTTCAGTACGAACTTTGTACGAACATGATATGTCCCTTTTCTTTGACCAATATTTCGGATCGAGCCCAAAACTTGGGCAACATCATAATATGGTGGGTGGAGTCATTTGGTGGGTTTTCAGTGAAATCCAATCACTAGAATGATGCAGTCCTACAACCACTCTTTGTGCAGTACGAACTTCGTACGAACAAGAAGTATTCCTTTTCTTTGGCCAATACATTTCGGAGCGTGCCAAAAACTTTGGCAATATCATAATATGGTGGGAGGAGTCATTTGGGGGGTTTTGAGTGAAATCCAAATAGTAGAACAATTCAAAGCACCAACCACGCCATTTACGGTACGAACTTCGTACGAACATGAAGTGTCCCTTTTCTTTGACCAATTGATTTCAAATCGAGCCCACAACTTGGCCAAGATCATAATATGTTGGCAGGAGTCATTTGGCGAGTTTTGAGTGAAATCCAATCATTATATCTACGCTATGCAACAACCACTCCATTTACTGTACGAACTTTCTTCTAATTTCTTTGACCAATTGATTTCGAATTGAGCAAAAACTTGGGCAACATCATAATATTGTGGGAGTAGTCATTTGGTGAGTTTTGAGTTTAATCCAATCACAAGAACTATGCAATCCACCAACCACTCCATGGAAGGTACGAACTTCATACAAACTTGAGTAGTCATTTCTGCGACCAATTGATATCAGATAGAGCCCAAAACTTGGGCAACATCATAATGTGGTGGGAGGATTGAATTGGGGGGTTTTGAGTGAAATCCAATCACTAGAACTATGTAATGCACCAACCACTCCATTTACGATACGAACTTCGTAAGAACTTGAAGTGTCCGATTTCTTTGACCAATTGATTTCGGAACCAGCCCAAGATTGGACAACAACATAATATGGTGAAAGGAGTCATTTGGTGTGTTTTGAGTGAAATCCAATCACTAGAACTATGCAATACACCAACCACTTCATTTACGGTACGAACTTCAAATGTCCAATTTTTTTGACCAATTGATTTTGGATGGTTCCCAAAACTTGGGCAACATCATAATATGGTGGGAGGAGTCATTTGGGGAGTTTTCAATGAAATCCAATCACTAGAACTTTGCAATGCACTAACCACTCCTTTTACGGTACGAGCTTCGTGAAAACCTGAAGTGTCCAATTTCTTTGACCAATTGATTTCACATCGAGCAAAAAATTTGGGCAACATCACAACATGGTGGGAGGAATCATTTGGGGAGTTTTGAGTGAAATTCAATTGTTAGAACTATGCAATGCACCAACCAATCCATTTACGGTAAGAACTTCGTACAAATTTGAAATGTCCAATTTCTTTGGCAAATTGATTTCGGATGGAGGCGAAAACTTGGGCAACATCATAATATGGTGGGAGGAGTCATGTTGTGAGTTTTGAGTGAAATTCAATCACTAGAACTGTGCAATCCTACAACCAGTCCACGTACAGTATGAACTTCGTACGAACTTGAAGTGTCCATTTTCTTTGACTTATTGATTTTGGGTCGAGCCAAAAACTTGGGCAATAACATAATATGGTGGGAGGTGTCGTTTGGTTGATTTTGAGTGAAATCCTATCACTAGAACTATGCAATGCACCAACCACTCCATTTACGGTTCGAACTTCGTACGAACTTGAAGTGTCTAATTTCTTTGACCAATTGATTTCATATCGAACCCAAAACTTAGGCAACATCATAATATGGAGGGAGGACTCATTTGCTGAGTTTTTAGTGAAATCCAATCACTAGAACTTTGCAATCCTTCAAACACTCCATGAAAGGTACGAACTGGAATTATCCAATTTCTTTGACCAATTAATTTCGGATTGAGACCAAAACTTGGGCAACATCATAATATAGTGGGAGGAGTCATTTGGTGAGTTTTGAATGAAATCGAGTCACTAGAACTATGCAGTCCTACAACCACTATGAAATTTACGAACTTCGTACGAACTTGAAGTATCCAATTTCTTTAACCAATTGATTTCAGATCTAGCCCAAATCTTGGGCAACATCATAATATGGTGGGTGGAGTCTTTTATGTTTGTCATTCGGTTAATTGAGCTTTAGGTAGCAATGGGGGCCCAAATGTGCAAAATAGTCCAAAAACGTGCAGACGTACTTGGATTGGCCCAAATGACATGTGGTCGGAAAATGATATTCTAAACTTGAAGATGGATGGCTCAATGTCGTTATTTGCTTAAGGGGAGCCCAATTCGTGAGCCCATGAAGTTCCTTGGTCATGATGAGCTGTGCATGTGATCTGATTTCTGGTGGGATTCTTGGTGAGTTGCATGTGGGAGCATGGGTGAGGCGCAAAGCCAGAAAAGTATCCATGAGCTGCATGTGGGAGCATGGGTCATGTGGGATTTGCAATAGCCAAAAGAGAAGAGAATTGATTGTTAATTCTGATTCACCCATCCCTTATGCCTATATATACAGAGGTCTGAGAACTCATTTTGATTCATTCATTCCATAACACACATCCTTCACTCCATCCTCCACACTCCCATAATTCCAGAAACACATCCAGAAATCACCCTCAAACAATCCCACAACCTCAAACACTCCAGAAATCAACCCAACACTCTAAACAGCCTCAAATCACCAAAACTGTCCCTCCAACCCTTCCTATCATTTCCCTACGAATTTCCTCTTTCTCAACCATCACCACTCCTCCAAACTCATCCCAAATCACCTCCTTAACCTTCATACATCCTTCTAGATGTGGGGAAGCTCTTGGAGAAGCATTAGGAGTGGAGAAGCTCTTGGAGAACCATTGGACACCACAAGAACTTCAGAAAAGGGTTTTTCTACTCTTGTTGCATTCTCATTTCTGTTTAAGTTTCTTTCCCATTATGAGTAGCTAAATCCATAACTAGGGCTTCGATGTAACCTAACATGAATATTCTGGGTTTATAAATTTCAAGTTTCAAGTGTGATTCATGATTCATGTTCTTATTCATTATGCCTACTTGCCTATATGCTAATCTGAATGCCTAGCTACCATTGAGATTTGTGTATTTTGGTTGGAAATAAGAGTAGACACCACATGCCTTAATTCTAATTGAACTATGAATAAGATGAGTATGTATGGACATTCGCCAATTGGGATTCGATACATGCTTGGTTTTTTAAAACATTCTTCTATGCTTAATGGATTTCTAATGCTTGATTTAAGTTCGACAATAAGGGCTTAATTAGGGAATTGAAAATACAAGGTTAGGATCAAACACCATGGCTTAATCCTACTTTAGCTAGAATCAATCTTTGAATCTGAATTAGACTTGTCACTTGAAGTTGAATCCTTATAACCTAGAATTGGATTGTTATGGTGAATCGAATGCCCTAGTCTCCAAATCTGTTTCCAACCTCAAAACCACTCTTTGATACACTTATTTACTTGTTTTTAATTGCAATTTCGTTTGCTTCATTTGTTTTCACAAAAATCAATCACTCTCACTTTATAATCTGTTTTAGACTTAACTTCTTGTTTCTTGAATTAGGTAATCTAAGTACATAACTAATTTTAACTTCTCAGCCCTCGTGGGTACGACCTCGTACTTGTCTTGCTATACTACTAATTGGCCCGTACACTTGCGAGTTCACAAATGCACCACTACAACAACTCCATGTACAGTATGAACTTCGTACGAACATGAGGTGTCCCTTTTCTTTGACCAATTGATTTCGGATCGAGCCCAAAACTTGGGCAACACGATAATATGGTGGGAGGAGTCATTTGGTGAGTTATGAGTGAAATCCAATCACTAGAACTATGCAATCCTTCAACCACTCCATGAAAAGTACAACATTCGTACGAACTTGAAGTATCCAATTTCTTTAACCAAATGATTTCGGATCGAGCCCAAATCTTGAGCAACATCATAATATGGTGGGAGGAGTCATTTGGTGAGTTTTGAGTGAAATCTAATCACTAGAACAACGCAATTCTACAACCTCTCCATCAATAGTATGAACTTCGTACGAACATGAATTGTCCATTTTCTATGACCAATTGATTTCGGATCGAGCAACAAACATGGGCGACAAAATAATATGGTGGGAGGAGTCATTTGGTGAGTTTTGAGTGAAATCTAATCACTAGAACTATGCAATACACCAACCACTCCATTTTTGGTACGAACTTGAAGTATCTAATTTGTTTGACCAATTGATTTCAGATCGAGCCTAAAACTTGGGCAACATCATAATATGGTGGGAGGAGTCATTTGGTGAGTTTTGAGTGAAATCCAATCATTAGAACGATGCAATCCTAAAACCACTCCGTGTACAGTACGAACTTCATACGAACATGAAGTGTCCCTTTTCTTTGGCAAATTGATTTCAGACCGACCCCAAAAGTTGGGCAACATGATACGGTGGGAGGAGTCATTTGGTGGGTTTTAAGTGAAATCCAATTACTAGAACTATGCAATCCTTCAACCACTCCCTGTAAGGTACAAACTTCGTACGTACTTGAAGTATCCAATTTCTTTGACCAATTAATTTCGGATCGAGCCCAAAACTTGGGCAACATCATAATGTGGTGGGAGGAGTCATTTGGTGACTTTTGAGTGAAATCCAGTCACTAGAACAATGAAGTCCGACAACCACTTCATGAAATGTATGAACTTCGTACCAACTTGTAGTATCCAATTTCTTTAACCAATTGATTTCGGATCGAGCCCAAATCTTGGGCAACATCTTAATATGGTGGGCGGAGTCATTTGCTGAGTTTTGGGTGAAATCCATCACTAGAACTATGTAGTCCTACAACCACTCCATGAATTGCACTAGAACTTGTAGTATCCAATTTCTTTAACCAATTGATTTCGGATCGTGCCCAAATCCTGTGCAACATCATAATATAGTGGGAGGAGACATTTGGGGAGTTTTGAGTGAAATCCAGTCACTAGAACTATGTAGTCCTACAACCACTCCATGAAATGTTCGAACTTCGTACCAACTTGATATATCCAATTTCATTAACCAATTGATTTTGGATCTAGCCCAAATCTTGGGCAACATCATAATATAGTAGTCGGAGTCATTCTGGGACTTTTTAGTGAAATCCAATCACTAGAACGATGCGTTGCTACAACCACTCCGTGTATAATACGAACTTCGTACGAACATGAAGTGTGCCATTTCTTTGACCAATTGATTTCGCATCAAGCCCAAAACTTGGGCAACATCATAATATGGTGGGTGGAGTCATTTTGTGAGTTTTGTGCGAATTCCAATCAATAGAACTATGAAATGCACCAACCACCCCATTTACGGAATGAACTTCGTACGAACTTGATGTGTCCAATTTCTTTGACGAATTGATTTCGGATCGTGTCCAAAACTTGGGCAACATGATCAGTGCATAATTACATATCATTTTGTACCCTTCTAACTTATGATTTGATTATGTTTTTGAGTTAAACTTGTGTTTTTAATCTATTTTGTGTTTGTTTCAGTGTAATAAGTTTGGGACTCATTTAATGCATTTTGGAGTCAAGTTAGCTCAAAACTGTGTCTGCAGATCAGTCAACTTCACGGATTGGACTCTACTTGCTCAAGAAGAACCAGATAATGAACCATACGTCATTGGAAAGATACGGAAGTCTATTTTCTGGATCATTTTACGGTTCATGATTCCGAGTCCTCTAGAGGAAGTTATACAAGTTTTGGCAGCTTAAGGTCAAAATCGGCAGGATCTGCGTTACTGGGCCAAAAATGACTTTTGAAGGCCTTCCCGAATTTTCCTTGAGTTGGGCTGCATATGCTTGGAAAGATAAGACAAAGAGCTTCAAGATCCATATTTTTGCAGATTTTTCAGAATGGAGGAACAAGCCCAAAACGAGCCCAAAAGAAGACTGCAATGCATTGTCAAGCATGACATATGCATGATGAAATGTTATTGATTGTGGGAAATTTTGGTGGAGCATATTCAATACATATAATTGGAGTGGAGTTTTGCAGCAGCCAAATGAAGTAAAATAAGATGAAGTGGGAGTTGCAACACTAAGCTTAAAGACAAGAAGAATTGTTTTCAAATGCAATTGTGTGAATTAAGTGTTGTAAGTTGGTGAAGTGAGTGTGATTAATAAACTCAATTGTATAATCAGATTTATACTTCCCCTAGGCCTATAAATAGTGAGTTCTCCAAACATGTAAACACACCCCAAGGGGGGGAGCTCTCAAACATCTCTCTAGAGCTCCTCTCCCTTCTCTCCCTCAAATTCTCTTAGTTTTCTTTTTAGTTCTCAATTGTTGTAACAAAATCCTTTTGCTAAATTTATTTTTCTTAGTTGTAATTTATTTTTCATTGTAATGTAATTTCTTTTCTTAAGTTTTCAAGTTTAATTAGTTTCCAAGTTTCAATTATAGTTCTTGTTCTTATTCATTATGCTTATAAGTTAATATGCTTGTTTGAATGAGTGATCACCATTAAAACTTGTATGTTAGCTATCTTGGTTTGAATTAAGAGTAGACACCATGCATTAATTCAAATTGAACTATGAATAGGAAGAGTATGTATGGACATTCGACAACAAGGATTAGATACATGCTTGGTTGTTTAAAACATTCTTCTTTGCTTAATGGATTTCTAATGCTTAATTTAGGTTCGACAATAAGGATCTAATTAGGGAATTAGGAATACAAGGTTAGGACCAGACACCATGGCTTAATCATACTTTAGCTAGAATCAATCTAAGAATATGAATTGAACTTGGTAATTAATTTGCTTGAGTTAATTTCTTTTCTTTCTTTCTTGTTTTATTTATTTTCTTTTCATTTCTATTTTGTGCAGGGAATCAAATTGAATCAATCTATCATCAATCCTCGTGGGATCGACCTCGTACTTACACAAGCTATACTATCCAATGGCCCGTGCACTTGCGAGTTAACACAACATTATAATATGGTGGGAGGAGTCATTTGGTGAGTTTTAAGTGAATTCCAATCCCTAGAACTATACGATCCTACAACCACTACAAGAAAGGTACGAACTTCGTACGAAGTTCAAGTATCCAATTTCTTTGACCAATAGATTCCGGATCGAGCCCAAAACTTGGGCAACATTAAAATATGGTGGGTCTTGAGTGAAATCCAATCACTAGAACTACGCAACGCACCAACCACTCCATTTACGGCACGAACTTCGTACGAACTTGAAATATCCAATTTCTTTGACCAATTGATTTCAGATCGAGCCCAAAACTTGGGCAACATCATAATATGGTGGGAGGAGTTATTTGGTGAGTTTTGGGTGAAATCCAATCACCAGAGCTATACAATCCTACAACAACTCCATGTAAGGTTCGAACATGAAGTATCCAATTTCTTTGACTAATTGATTTCGAATCGAGCCCAAAACTTGGGCATCATCAGAATGTGGTGGGAGGAGTCAATTGGTGAGTTTTGAGTGAAATCCAATCACTAGAACTATGCAATGCACCAACCACTCCATTTTCGGTATGAACATCGTACGAACTTCAAGTATCCAATTTCTTTGACCAATTGATTTCGGATCATGCCCAAAACTTGGGCAACAACATAATATGGTGGAAGGAGTCATTTGGTGGGTTTTGGGTGCAATCCAAACACTAGAACGATGCAATCCTAAAACCACTCCGTGTACAAGATTTAACTACGTAGGAACATGAAGTTCCCTTTTCTTTGACAAATTGATTTCGGATCGAGCCCAACACTTGGGCAACATCATAATATGGTGGGAGGAGTCATTTGGTGAGTTTTGAGTAAAATCCAATCACTAGAACGATGCGATCCTACAACCACTTCGTTTACAGTACGAACTTCGTACGAACATGAAGTGTCCCCTTTCCTTGACCAATTGATTTCGGATCGAGCCCAAAACTTGGGCAACATCATAATGTGGTGGGAGGAGTGATTTGGTGAATTTTGATTGAAATCCAGTCACTAGAACTACGAAATTCTACAACCGCTCCATGAAATGTACGAACTTCGTACCAACATGAAGTATCCAATTTCTTTAACCAATTGATTTCGGATCCAAACCAAATCTTGGGCAACATCATGATATGGTGGGCGGAGTCCTTTACTGAGTTTTGTGTGAAATCCAGTCACTAGAACTATGAAGTCCTACAACCACTCCATGAATTGTACGAACTTCGTACCAACTTGAAGTATCCAATTTCTTTAACCAATTGATTTCGGATAAAGCCCAAATCCCGGGCAACATCATAATATGGTGGGAGGTGTCATTTGGGGAGTTTTGAGTCAAATCCAGTCACTAGAACTATGTAGTACTACAACCACTCCATGAAATGTACGAACTTCGTTCCGACTTGATGTATCCAATTTCTTTAACCAATTGATTTCGTATCGAGCTCAAATCTTGGGCAGCATGATAATATGGTAGGCAGAGTCATTGTGGGAGTTTTGAGTGAAATCCAATCACCAGAACGATGCGATCCTACAACCACTCCGTGTATAATACAAAATTCGTACTAACTTGATGTGTCTAATTTCTATAAAGAATTGATTCCGAATCGAGCCCAAAACTTGGGCAACATTAAATTATAGTGGGTTTTGAGATAAATCCATTCACTAGAACTACGCAACGCACCAACCACTCCATTTACGGTGCAAACTTCGTACGAACTTGTAGTATCCAATTTCTTTGACCGATTGATTTCAAATCGAGCCCAAAACTTGGGCAACATCATAATATGGTCGGATGAGTTATTTGGTGAGTTTTGAGTGAAATCAAATCACCGGAACTATGTAATCCTACAACCACTCCGTGAAAGGTACGAACTTGAAGTATCCAATTTCTTTGACCAATGGATTTCGAATCGAGCCCAAAACTTGGGAAACACCAGAATATGGTGGGAGGAGTCAATTGGTGAGTTTTGAGTGAAATCCAATCACTAGAACTATGCAATGCACCAACCACTCCATTTTCGGTACGAACTTGAAGTATCCAATTTCTTTGACCAATTGATTTCGGATCATGCCCAAAACTTGGGCAACTACATAATATGGTGGAAGGAGTCATTTGGTGGGTTTTGGGTGAAATCCAATCACTAGAACGATGCAATCCTAAAACCACTCCGTGTACAATACGAGCTTCGTAGGAACATGAAGTGTCCCTTTTCTTGGACAAATTGATTTCGGATCGAGCCCAACACTTGGGCAACATCATAATATGGTGGGAGGAGTCACTTGGTGAGTTTTGAGTTAAATCCAATCACTAGAATGATACAATCCTACAACCACTTCTTGTATAATAAGAACTTCGTACGAACATGAAGTGTCCCCTTTCTTTAACCAATTGATTTCGGATCGAGCCCAAAACTTGGGCAACATCATAAAGTGGTGGGAGGAGTGATTTGTTGAATTTTGATTGAAATCCAGTCACTAGAACTACGAAGTCCTACAACCACTCCATGAAATGTACGAACTTCGTACCAACTTGAAGTATCCAAATTCTTTATCCAATTGATTTCGGATCCAAACCAAATCTTGGGCAACATCATAATATGTTGGGCGGAGTCATTTGTTGAGTTTTGTGTGAAATCCAGTCACTATAACTATGAAGTCCTACAACCACTCCATGAATTGTACGAATTCGTACCAACTTGAAGTATCCAATTTCTTTAACCAATTGATTTCGGATCAAGCCCAAATCCTGGGCAACATTATATATGGTGGGAGGAGTCACTTGGGGAGTTTTGAGTGAAATCCAGTCACTAGATCTATTTAGTGCTACAACCACTCCATGAAATGTACGAATGGTGCGTTGAATATAAGCACACAAATTAAACCCTCTTTTTATCAATTGTAGTATGGAATGTAAGTAGGGATCGTTCTAGGCCGGGATTAGGAGGGAGCTAAATCACTTGAGATCTGACTCAAAAACTTAAAACAAAATTTAAAACACTAAAATTAGACTCAAAGAATGCAAAACTATACTTGAAAACACCAAAACAAACCAAAAGACTCAAATCAACAAGCGAACACTCAAAACTGCCTAAAAACCACTTTCTCGGGCAGTTTTGAACACTAAGGAAGAATTTGGACGAAAATATGTTATAACTTAACTTAAGACACTTAAAAACACAAACTAAACCACTTTTTAACTAATATGACACTTCAAAATAAAGGGGGGATTGGTTTTGACGAATTTGGAAACAAAGAAAACAGATTGTAATTAAAACAGATTGTAAAACGAGTTTGGATGAAACTATGGATGGAAGGTTAGCTAGAGGGTTCTTCTCCACACATGACATACTTGCACATAAACCAATTTTCAGTTGTTCTTTCGATAAATCATGAAACTCAACACCCCAGGTTAATTAGGTCCGCTTAAATTAACCTTCAAGTTCTCCTTAAGTTATTAAATTGGATGGGAAAGCGCATACAACAATTCAACATATTCTTCAAAAGTCCTTTACGTGAAAAGCACAATAAAGATACAATCAAAGATCATTAAGCAATATGAGAACTATAAGTATTGACGAGGCATTCGTACTATGATGAGCATGAGACTCCTGCCAAGAATTCATTTAACGCGATCGTTTATAAGCGACCTCCACTACTTGTGAATATAAGATTGTAACTATTAGGTGAAACTCCCTTATACTCTAGCATCATATTCATGCATGAAAACTAAGCGTGCACTCTTAATAAACATACACGAATAAGTTATCAATCAAGCAGTCAAACGAATTGAATTCACAACTTATGAAATCACAACTAAAGGTAATCAATTCATATTGCAAGTATGTACATGGTTTCGAATCACCCCTAACTAAGAGGGGTTTAGTTCCTCATACTCACAACACAGAGATTATTGAATTGAAACATTGAAAATAAAAGAAAGAAAACACCTAAACGTTCCAGCAATCCTCAATTGAATGGCAAGCACATTCAAGGCACTCCTCCTTCCTCTTTGCTGCCTGTTGGGCTAGCAGATGGTGGTAGCAAGGTAGTTCCCAGGACAGCTCCAAGCTCCTCTCTCCTTTGCAAGTAGCTCTCTGCTCTCTTTGTGGAATCTGGATGGGTGTGTGAGTAGTGGTGGTTATGGATGATGTAGAATGGTGGAAAAGTGTCTAGGATGGGAGTATGGCATGGCTAGGAAGGTTTAGGGTCAGAAAAAATATGGAGATTGGTGAAGGATGGTGACTGCAGAGAATGGGTGAAGTTTTCTGGTGTGAATGATGAGAGAATGGTTGAGTCCCCCTCTCTCTCTTTTTGCAACTCAATGTGTATCTGAATCCCCCCTCATGTGTGTCTCTCTATCCCCCCTTATAGTGCCAAATTCGTCCTCCCTTTGACTGGTGTAAAGCAGCCCACCAGAAATCATGGAAACTGCTCCTTGATTTGTGCAAACAGGTTTCCTCCAATTAAGCATGCCTTGTTTTACTCCTTGAGACTTCCCTAGCTGAAATGCCTCCCTAATTTGCTCAACATGTTAGGTCCAAAGTCAGGTACTGCTTATGTGAGGCACATGGCTCAAAGGAGATGTGGAACCCAAGGCTCATAAGCTGGCAGCTGCACATTAAATGCCTCCTGAGCATGGTTTAGTGTTTAACGGGCTGAGGACTCCAAATTTCTCCAATTGGGCTGAAATTTGGATATGTTATTCTAGACACCCATGTGAACAACTTCCATGAAGAATATTTTCTCATCCGATCTGTGTAGGTTACTGAAATGAGGCCTGCAAGATGAGCTACGAAACTGGACTGACAGGGAGTGTGGGCCAAATTGGGTTTGTCCTTAAGCTCAATTTCCTCTCATCCCAATCATGTCATAACATGCTTGAATTGCATGCATTCTGCTCCCTTCCTATCTTTAAATCTTCAATTTCGTCCATTCCTTTGGCTCCAAGCATATGATATCCATTCCAAGCTCAATTGTGCTCTAAAAGGCTCCAAAATGCATTACTTTGCATACTAAACCCTTAAAACCTGAAAACACATAAAACTAGCTTAAAGGACTACTTTAACTAAGAAAACACAATGTAAACGCACAAGAACAAGCCATCTAAGTCGCATAATTATGCTCCTATCAACGAACTTCGTTCCAACTTGAAGTATCCAATTTCTTTAACAAATTGATTTCGGATCGAGCCCAAATCTTGGGCAGCATCATAATATCGTAGGCACTGTGGGAGTATTGAGTGAAATCCAATCACTAGAACGATGCTATCCTACAACCACTCTGTGTATAATACGAACTTCGTACGAACATGAGGGGTGCCATTTCTTCAACCAATTGATTTCTAATCGAGCCCAACACTTGGGTAACATCAAAATATGGTGGGAGGAGTCATTTGGAGAGTTTTGAGCGAAATCCAATCACTAGAACTATGCAATGCACCAACCACTCCATTTACGGAACGAACTTCGTTCGTACTTGATGTGTCCAATTTCATTGCCGAATTGATTTCGGATTGTGCCCAAAACTTGGGCAACATTATAATATGGTGGGAGGAGTCACTTGGGGAGTTTTAAGTGAATTCCAATCACTAGAACTATGCGATCCTACAACCACTCCATGAAAGGTACGAACTTCAAGTATCCAATTTCTTTGAAAAATAGATTTCGGATCGAGCCCAAAACTTGGGCAACTTTATAATATGGTGGGAGGAGTCATTTGGTGGGTTTTGATTGAAATCCAATCACTAGAACTATGCAACACAACAACCACTCCATTTACGGTACGAACTTCGTACGAACTTGAAAGTATCCAATTTCTTTGAGCAATTGATTTCGGATCAAGCCCAAAACTTGGGCAACATCGTAGTATGGTGGGAGGAGTTATTTAGTGAGTTTTGAGTGAAATCAAATCACCAGAACAATGCAATCCTACAACCATTCCGTGAAAGGTACGAACTTGAAATATCCAATTTCTTTGACCAATTGATTTCAAATCGAGCCCAAAACTTGGGCAACATCATAGTATGGTGAGAGGAGTTAATTGGTGAGTTTTGAGTGAAATCCAATTACTAGAACTATGCAATGCACCAACCACTCCATTTTCGGTCCGAACTTCGTACGTACTTGAAGTATTCAATTTCTTTGACCAATTGATTTCGGATCGAGCCCAAAACTTGCGCAACAACATAATATGGTGGAAGGAGTCATTTGGTGGGTTTTGGGTGAAATCCAATCACTAGAACGATGCAATCCTAAAACCACTCCGTGTACAGTTCGAACATGAAGTGTCCCCTTTCTTTGGCAAATTGATTTCGGATCTAGCCCAAAACTTGGGCAACATCATAATGTGGTGGGAGGAGGTATTTGGTGAATTTTTTTTTAAATCCAGTCACTAGAACTACGAAGTCCTACAACCACTCCATGAAATGTACGAACTTCGTACCAACTTGAAGTATCCAATTTCTTTGACCAATTGATTTCGGATCGAGCCCAAAACTTGGGCAGCATTATAATGTGGTGGGAGGTGTCATTTGGTGAATTTTGATTGAAATTCAGTCACTAGAACTACGAAGTCCTACAACCACTCCATGAAATGTACGAACTTCGTACCAACTTGAAGTAATATGGTGGGAGGAGTCATTTGGTGACTCCTTAGAGAAATCTAATCACTAGAACTATGCAATGCACCAACCACTCCATTTATAGTACGAACTTCGTACGAACTTCAAGTGTCACTACCTGACTCCTCTAGCACGATATTGTCCGCTTTGGGCCCCCCGTCTCTGGCCCTCACAGTTTTGTTTCTGGGAACTCACGGCAACTTCCCAGTGTGTCACCCATCCTGGGATTGCTCTAGCCCCAACTCGCATAACTTTGAAGTTTCAAAGAATCCGAAGCCAGTGAGCTCCCTAAAGACCTCGTTCTAGGAAGATACGTGCCTACACATATAAGCACTTCACCTTTCCCTCCCCGAGCGATGTGGGATTGCTCACCGTTCATGCTTCCTCTAGCACGATATTGTCCACTCTCGGCCCCCCCTCTCTAGCCCTCACGGTTTTGTTTCTGGGAACTCACGAGCAACTTCCTAGTGGGTCACCCATCCTGGGATTGATCTAGCCCCAACTCGCTTAACGTCGGAGTTACAAAGAATTCGAAGCCAGTGAGCTCCCAAAAGGCCTCGTGCTAGGAAGATACGTGCCAACACATATAAGCACTTCACCTTTCCCTCCCCGAGCGATGTGGGATTGCTCACCGTTCTTGCTTCCTCAAGCTCACAGGTCTTACATGAAGTGTCCAATTTCTTTGACCAATTGATTTCGGATCGAGCTCAAAACATGGGCAACATCATAATATGGTGGGAGGAGTCGTTTCGTGATTTTTGAGTGAAATCCAATCACTAGAACTATGCGATCCTTCAACCACTCCATGAAAGGTACGAACATCGTACGAAATTAAAGTATCCAATTTCTTTGACTAATTGATTTCAGATGGAGCACAAAACTTGGGCAACATCATAAATGGAGGGAGGATCCATTGGGCGAGTTTTCAGTGAAATCCAATCACTAGAACGATGCAATCTTACAACCACTCCCTGATTGGTACGAACTTGAAGTATCCAATTTTTGGACCAATTGATTTCGGATCGAGCCCAAAACTTGGGCAACATCATAATATGGTGGGATGAGTCATTTGGTGAGTTTTGAGGGAAATCCAATCACAAGAACAACGCAATCCAACATCCACACCGTGTAAAGTACGAACTTCGTACAAACCTCAAGTGTCTCTTTTCTTTGACCAATTGAATTCGGATCGAGCAAAAAACTTGGGGACATCATAATATTGTGGGATGAGTCGGTTGGTGAGTTTTGAGTGAAATACAATATGTAGAACAATACAATCCTACAACCACTACATGGAAGGTACAAACATCGTACGAACTTCAAGTATATAATTTCTTTGACCAATTCACTTCGGATTGATCCCAAGACTTTGGCAACAACAAAATATGTCGGGAGGAGTCATTTGGTGGGTTTTGAGTGAAATCCAATCACTAAAACTTTGCAATGCACCAACCACTCCATTTACGGTACGAACTTCGTACGAAATTGAAGTGTCCCTTTTCTGTGACCAATTGATTTCGGATCGAGCAAAAAACTTGGGCAACAGTACAATATGGTGGGAGCAGTCATTTCGTGAGTTTAGAGTGAAATCCAATCACTAGAACTATGCAATGCACCAACCGCTCCATTTACGGTCCGAACATCGTACGAACTTGAAGTATCCAATATCTTTGACCAATTGACTTCGGATCGATCCCAAAACTTGGGCAACAGTACAATATGGTGGGAGGAGTCATTTCGTGAGTTTAGAGTGAAATCCCATAACTAGAACTATGCAATGCACCAACCACAACATTTACGATACAAACTTCGTACTAACTTTAAGTGTCCAATTTCTTTCCCCAATTGACTTCAGATTGATCCCAAAACTTGGGCAACAACATAATATGGTGGGAGGAGTTATTTGGTGAGTGAAATCTAATCACTAGAACTATGTAATACACCAACCACTCCATTTACTGTCCGAACATCGTACGAACTTGAAGTGTCCAATTTCTTTGACCAATTGATTTCAGATCGAGCAAAAAACTTGGGCAACAGCATAATACTGTGGGAGTAGTCATTTGGTGGGTTTTGAGTGAAGTACAATCACTAAAACTATGCAATGCACCAACCGCTCCATTTACGGTGCGAACTTCGTACGAAATTGAAGTGTCCCTTTTCTTTAACCAATTGATTTCGGATCGAGCAGAAAACTTCGGCAACATCATAATATGGTGAGAGGAGTCATTTGGTATGTATAGAGTGAAATCCAGTCACTAGAACTATGCAATGCACCAACCACTCCATTTACAATCTGAATGTTAAGCTCATAATTTCATATATATATATGACTTATTCACTTAGTCTTTTTGTTTAGTTTCTTAGCATTTTAAGTCATTTACCTCTCTTTATGTGTTTTGTAGGTCAAAAGAGCAAGAGAGCATAATAAATGCAATTCAAGCATGATAAGGCCTGATTTGGATGAATGGAAGAAGAACTCAAAGACAAACCCAATCTGGGAAGCACTTCCTTGTTAGTCCAGTTTCGTAGGTCACATTGCAGGCCTTGTTGCAGCAACCTATACAGCTCGGATGAGGCAACATTCTGCATGGAAGTTGGTCCAATGGGTGTCTACTACAACATATCCAAAATTCAGCCTCATTGGATAAATCTGGAGTCCGTTGCCTACCAAACATTGAACCATGCTTCGGAGGTATTGTGTCTGCGCTGCCAAACGAGTTAGCAATTTGTTTCAGCCTTAACTTTCTCCTCCGATCTTGGATTGGCCCAAATGACATGTGGTTGGAAAGATAACATTCTGAGCCAATGAAGTTGCTAGAGGATGAGCTGTCCATGAGCTGCATGTGGGAGCATGTGTGAGCGGCATATGGAAGCGTGTGAGCTGCATGTGGGAGCATGTGTGAGCTGCATGTGGGAGCATGTGTGAGTTGCATGTGGGAGCATGGGAATTTGCAACCACATGCATAAAGAGAAGAGGAATTATTTTCAATTGCATTGGTGTGTTAGGTGAGGTAGGTGTGGTTGGTAAACTTAATTGTAAAATCTGATTTCACCTAACTCTTGTACCTATAAATAGAGAGTCTCCAAAGAGATTAGGGAGTGAGAAAATTCATATCCATCATTTACACTCAATTGTACACAAAGAGAGGGAGAGTTGAGAGTCACAAAGGGAGAGAAGAGAGAGGGCAGCAGCTGGGAGGCTTTGGCCACCTAGCAGCCATAGGGATGCAGTTTTTCCATCTCTAGCATGCTGTCCCTATCTTCTTCACCTCCCTTTGCCTTTTATTTTTCTTCTTGTATTTCCTTAGTTCTACTTTGTTTCAATAAACATCATGATGATTTTAAGTTTTTTAAGTTTGATTGGTTTCCAAGTTTCAATTTTAAGTTCTTGTTCTTATTCATTGTGCTTATAAGTTAATATGCTTGTTTGAATGCTTGTACACCATTAAAACTTGTATGTTAGCTATCTTGGTTGGAATTAAGAGTAGACACCATATGCCTTAATTCGAATTGAACTATGGATAGGAAGAGTATGTATGGACATTCGACAACAGGGATTAGATACATGCTTGGTTGTTTAAAACATTCTTCTTTGCTTAATGAATTTCTAATGCTTAATTTAGGTTTGACAACAAGGATCTAATTAGGGAATTAGAAATACAAGGTTTAGACCAGACACCATGGCTCAATTATACATTAGAGAGAATCAATCTTTTTACTTGAATTCAACTTGTTAACTGGATTGCTTGAGACTTAAAATTGGGTTGTTCCCTAGTGTTCTAAAACTGTTTTTAAAACCAAAACCTGTTTTAGTGTTTTCCTTCTTTGTTTGTTTAAATTTATGTTTTCATTTCATGTACTCTTTACAATAATCTTTAAACATTGTTTCTATTTTTGTTTTGAGCAGGGAATCAAATTGAATCAATCTATCATCAATCCTCGTGGGATCGACCTCGTACTTACACATGCTATACTATCCAATGGCCCGTGCACTTGCGAGTTAACACTGAACATCGTACAAACTTGAAGTGTCCAATTTCTTTGACCAATTGACTTCGGATCGAGCCCAAAACTTGGGCAACATCATAATATGGTGGGAGGACTCATTTGGTAAGTTTTGAGGGAAATCCAATCACTAGAACTATGCAATGCACAAACCACTCCATATATGGTACGAACATCATACAAACTTGAAGTGCCTAATTTCTTTGACAAATTGATTTTGGATCGAGCCCAAGACTTGGGTAACAACATAATACGGTGGGAGTAGTCATTTGGTGAGTTTTGAGTGAAATCCAATCACTTGAACTATGCAATCCTACAACCACTCCTTGAAAGGTACGAACATCGTACAAACTTTAAGTATCCAATTTCTTTGACCAATTGACTTCGGATCGATCCCAAAACGTGGGCCACATCATAATATGGTGGGAGGAGTCATTTTGTGGGTTTTCAGTGAAATCCAATCACTAAAACTATCCAATGCACCAACCACTCCATTTACGGTACGAACTTCGTACAAAATTGAAGTGTCCCTTTTCTTTGACCAATTGTTTTCGAATCCAGCAAAAAACTTGGGCAACATTACAATATGGTGGGAGGAGTCATTTGGTCAGTTTAGAGAAAAATCCAATCACTAGAACTATGCAATGCACCAACCACTCCATTTACGGTCCGAACTTGAAGTATCCAATATCTTTGACCAAGTGACTTCGGATCGATCCCAAAACTTGGGCAACATCATAATATGGTGGGAGGAGTCATTTGGTCAGTTTTGAGTGAAATCCAATCACTAGAACTATGCAATGCACAGACCACTTCATTTACGGTACAAACTTGAAGTGTCCAATTTCTTTGATCAATTGATTTCAGATCCAGCAAAAAACTTGGACGACATCATAATATGGTGGGAGGAGTCATTTGGTGAGTTTTGAGAGAAATCCAATGACTAGAACTACGCAATGCACCAACCACACCATTTACGGTACAAACATCGTACGAACTTGAAGTGTCCAATTTCTTTGACCAATTGACTTCGGATCGAGCCCAAAACTTGGGCAACATCATAATATGATGGGAGGAGTCAGTTGGTGAGTTTTGAGTGAAATCCAATCGCTAGAACTATGCAACGTACCAACCACTCCATTTACGGTACGAACTTCGTACGAACTTGAAGTATCCAATTTCTTTGCCAATTCACTTCGGATGAATCTCAAAACTTGGGCAACATCATAATATGGTGGGAGGAGTTATTTGGTGAGTTTTGAGTGAAATCTTATTACTAGAACTATGTAATGCACCAACCACTCTATTTACGGTCCGAACATCGTACGAACTTGAAGTGTCCAATTTCTTTTACCAATTGACTTCGGATATAACCCAAGACTTTGGCAACAACATAATACGGTGGGAGGAAGAATTTGGTGGGTTTTGAGTGAAATCCAATCACTAAAACAATGCAATGCACCAACCACTCCATTTACGGCGCAAACTTCGTACGAAATTGACGTGTCCCTTTTTTTGACCAATTGATTTCGGATCGAGCAAAAAATTTGGGCAACATTAGAATATGGTGGGAAGAGTCATTTGGTGAGTTTAGAGTGAAATCCAATCACTATAACTATGCAATGCACCAACCACTCCATTTACGGTACGAACTTCGTACTAGCATTAAGTGTCCAAAATCTTTCACCAATTGACTTCAGATTGATCCCAAAATTTGGGCAACAACAAAAATGGTGGGAGGAGTCATTTAGTGAGTTTTGAGTGGGAGGAGTCACGAGAACTATGCAATGCACCAACCACTTCATTTACGGTACGAACTTGAGGTGCCAATTTCTTTGACCAATTGATTTTCGATCGAGCCCAAAACTTGGGCAACATCATAATATGGTGGGAGGAGTCATTTGGTGGGTTTTGAGTGAAATCCAATCACTAGAACTATGCAATGCACCAACCGCTCCATTTACGGTGCGAACTTCGTACGAAATTGAAATGTCCCTTTTCTTTGACCAATTGATTTCGGACCGAGCTGAAAACTTGGGCAACATCATAATATGGTGGGAGGAGTCATTTGGTGTGTATAGACTGAAATCCAATCACTAGAACTACGCAATGCACCGACCACTCCATTTACGGTACGAACATCGGACGAACTTGAAGTGTCCAATTTCTTTGACCAATTGACTTCGGATCGAGCCCAGAATTTGGGCAACATCATAATATGGTGGGAGGAGTCATTTGGTGGGTTTTGAGTGAAATCCAATCACTCGAAATATTCAATGCACAAACCACTCCATTTAAGGTCCGAACATCGTACGAACTTGAATTGTCCAATTTCTTTGACCAATTGACTTCGGATCGAGCCCAAGATTTTTGCAACAGGATAATATGGTGGGAGGAGCCAGTTGGTGAGTTTTGAGTGAAATCCAATCTCTAGAACTATGAAACGCACCAACCACTCCATTTACGGTACGAACTTCGTACGAACTTGAAGTGTCCAATTTCTCATACCAATTCACTTCGGATCGATCCCTAAACTTGGGCAACATCATAATATGGTGGGAGGAGTCATTTGGTGAGTTTTGAGTGAAATCTACTCACTAGAACTTTGTAATGCACCAACCACTCCATTTACGGTCCGAACATCATACGAACTTGAAGTGTCCAATTTCTTTGACCAATTGACTTCGGCTCGAGCACAAAACTTGGGCAACAACATAATATGGTGGGAGGAATCATTTGGTGAGTTTTGAGTGAAATCCAATCACTAGAACTATGCAATGTACCAAGCACTCCATTTATGGTACGAACTTCGTATGAACTTGAAGTATCCAATATCATTGACCAATTGATTTCGGATCGAGCCCAAAACTTGGGCAACATCATAATATGGTGGGAGGACTCATTTGGTGAGTTTTGACTGAAATAGAATCACTAGAACTATGAAATGCACCGACCACCCCATTTACAGAACGAACTTCGTACGAACATGAAGTGTCCTGTTTCTATGACCAATTGATTTCGGATCGAGCCAAAAACCTGGGCAACATCATAATATGGTGGGAGAAGTCATTTGGTGGGTCTTGAGAGAAATCCAATCACTAGAACTATGCAATGCACCAAGCACTCCTTATACGGTACGAACTTAGTACGAACTTGAAGTTTCCAATTTCTTTGACCAATTGATTTCTGATCGAGCCCAAAACTTGGGAAATATCATAACACGGTGGGAGGAGTCATTTGGTGAGTTCTAACTGAAATCGAATCACTAGAACTATGGAATGCACCATCCACTCCATTTACTATACGAACTTCGTACGAACTTGAGGTGTCCAATTTCTTTGACCAAT
The DNA here is from genome assembly GCA_024362665.1 of Prunus padus. Lineage (NCBI taxonomy): Eukaryota > Viridiplantae > Streptophyta > Magnoliopsida > Rosales > Rosaceae > Prunus > Prunus padus. The sequence continues at coordinate 24,801,626 of JANFAM010000012.1, forward strand.
TGATTTCGGATCGAGCACAAAACTTGGGCAACAACATAATATGGTGGGAGGAGTCATTTGGTGAGTTTTGAGTAAAATCCAATCACTAGAACTATGCAATGCAACAAGCACTCCATTTACGGTACGAACTTCTTATGAACTTGAAATATGTAATATCTTTGACCTACTGATTTCGGATCGAGCCCAAAACTTGGGCCACATCATAATATGGTGGGAGGAGTCATTTGGAGAGTTTTGATTGAAATCGAATCACTAGAACTATGAAATGCACCGACCACTCCATTTACGGAACGAACATCGTACGAACATGAAGCGTCCCTTTTCTATGATCAATTGATTTCGGATCGAATCCAAAACTTGGACAGCATCATAATATGGTGGGAGGTGTCATTTGGTGAGTTTTGAGTGAAATCCAATCACTAGAACGATGCAATCCTGCAACCACTCCGTGTACAGTACGAACTTCGGCAACATCATAATATGGTGGGAGGAGTCATTTGGTGAGTTTTGAGTGAAATCCAATCACTAGAACTATTTAATTCACCAACCACTCCATTTACGGTACAAACTTTGTATGTACTTGAAGTGTCCAATTTCTTTGACCAATTGATTTCGTATCGAGCCCAAAACTCGGCCAACATCATAATATGGTGGGAAGAGTCATTTGGAGAGTTTTGAGCGAAATCCAATCACTAGCACTATGCAATTCACCAGGCACTACATTTACGGTACGAACTTCGTACGAACTTGTAGTGTCCAATTTGGGCAACATCATAATATGGAGGGTGGAGTCATTTGGGGAGTTTTGAGTGAAATCCAATCACTAGAACTACGCAATGCACCAAGCACTCCATTTACGGTACGAACTTCGTACAAACTTGAACTTTCCAATTTCTTGGACCAAATGATTTCCCATCGAGCAAAAAACTTGGGCAACATCATAATATGGTAGGAGGAGTCATTTGGTGAGTTTTGAGTGAAATCCAATCACTAGAACTATGCAATGCACCAACCACTCAATTTACGGTACGAACTTCATACGAACTTAAAGTGTTCAATTTCTTTGACCAATTGATTTCGGATCGAGCAAAAAACTTGGGCAACAGCATAATATGGTGGGAGGAGTCATTTGGTAAGTTTTGATTGAAATCCAATCACTAGAACTACGCAATGCACCAACCACTCCAATTACGGTATGAACTTCGTAGGACTTGAAGTGTCCAATTTCTTTGACCAATTGATTTCGGATCGAGCCCAAAACAGGGGCAACATCATAATATGGTGGGAGGAGTCGTTTAGTGAGTTTGGAGTGAAATCCAATCACTCGAACTATGCAATGTATCAAGCACTCCATTTACGGTACGAACTTCGTACGAACTTGAAGTGTCCAATTTCTTGGACCAATTGATTTCCCATCGAGCAAAAAACTTGGGCAACATCATAATATGGTAGGAGGAGTCATTTGGTGAGTTTTGAGTGAAATCCAATCACTAGAACTATGCAATGCACCAACCACTCAATTTACGGTACGAACTTCATACGAACTTAAAGTGTTCAATTTCTTTGACCAATTGATTTCGGATCGAGCAAAAAACTTGGGCAACAGCATAATATGGTGGGAGGAGTCATTTGGTAAGTTTTGATTGAAATCCAATCAATAGAACAGTGCAATCCTACAACCAGTCCATGTACAGTACGAACTTCGTACGAACATGAAGTGTCTTTTTTCTTTTACCAATTGATTTTGGATCGAGCCCAAAACTTGGTCAATAACACAATATGGTGCGAGGAGTCATTTGGTGAGTATTGAGTGAAATCGAATCACTAAAATTATGCAATGCACCAACCACACCATTTACGGTACGAACTTGAAGTGTCCAATTACTTTGACCAATTGATTTCGGATTGAGCCCAAAAGTTGGGCAACATCGTAATATGGTGGGAGGAGTCATTTGGTGAGTTTTGAGTGTAATCCAATCACTAGAGCTATGCAATCCTACAACCAATCCATGAAAGGTACGAACTTCGTACGAACTTGAAGTATCCAATTTCTTTGACCAATTGATTTCGGATAGAGGCCAAAACTTGGGCAACAACATAATGTGGTGGGAGGAGTCATTTGGTGAGTTTTGAGTGAAATCCAATCAATAGAACAGTGCAATCCTACCACTCCGTGTACAGTACGAACATGAAGTGTCGCTTTTCTTTGACTAATTGATTTCGGATCGAGGCCAAAACTTGGCCAACACCACAATATGGTGGGAGGAGTCATTTGGTGAGTTTTGATTGAAATCAAATCAATAAAACAGTCAATCCTACAACCACTTCGTGTACAGTATGAACTTAGTACGAACATGAAGTGTCCCTTTTCTTTTACCAATTGATTTTGGATCGAGCCCAAAACTTGGGTAACACCACAATATGGTGGGAGGAGTCATTTGGTGAGTATTGAGTGAAATCGAATCACTAAAACTATGCAATGCACCAACCACACCATTTACAGTACGAACTTCAAGTGTCCAATTTCTTTGACCAATTGATTTCGAATCGATCCCAAAACTTGGTCAACATCGTAATATTGTGGGAGGAATCATTTGGTGAGTTTTGAGTGAAATCCAATCAATAGAACAGTGCAATCCTACCACTCCGTGTACAGTACGAACATGAAGTGTCGGTTTTCTTTGACTAATTGATTTCGGATCGAGGCCAAAACTTGGCCAACACCACAATATGGTGGGAGGAGTCATTTGGTGAGTTTTGATTGAAATCAAATCAATAAAACAGTCAATCCTACAACCACTTCGTGTACAGTATGAACTTAGTACGAACATGAAGTGTCCCTTTTCTTTTACCAATTGATTTTGGATTGAGCCCAAAACTTGGGTAACACCACAATATGGTGGGAGGAGTCATTTGGTGAGTATTGAGTGAAATCGAATCACTAAAACTATGCAATGCACCAACCACACCATTTACAGTACGAACTTCAAGTGTCCAATTTCTTTGACCAATTGATTTCGAATCGATCCCAAAACTTGGTCAACATCGTAATATTGTGGGAGGAATCATTTGGTGAGTTTTGAGTGAAATCCAATCACTAGAACTATGCAAACCTATAACCACTCCATAAAAGGTACGAATTTCGTAAGAACTTGAAGTATCCAAAGTCTTTGACCCATTGATTTCGGATCGAGCCCAAAACTTAGGCAACATCATAATATGGTGGGAGGAGTCATTTGGTGAGTTTTGAGTGAAATCCAATCTATAGAACAGTGCAATCCTACAACCACTCCGTGTACAGTAGGAACTTCGTACGAACATGAAGTGTCCCTTTTCTTTGACTAATTGATTTCGGATTGAGCCCAAAACTTGGGCAGCGTCACAATATGGTGGGAGTAGTCATTTGGTGATTTTTGGATGAAATCCAATCAATAGAACTTTTCAATCCTACAACCATGTCGTGAAAGGTACGAACTTCGTACGAACTTGAAGTATCCCATTTCTTTGACCCTTTGATTATGGATCGAGCCCAAAACTTGGGCAGCATCATAATATGGTGGGCGGAGTCTTTTGTTGAGTTTTGAGTGAAATCCAATCAATAGAACAGTGCAATCCTACAACCACTCTGTGTACAGTACGAACTTCGTACGAACATGAATTGTCCCTTTTCTTTTACCAATTGATTTCGGATTGACAGGACCCGACCCGAATTCCACCCCGGAACTCGAACCAGACCCTGCTGGTTTGCCCGACATCAACCCATGTCGGGCCCACAAACTAAACAAGTTCCCTCTTCTCGAAATTTACAAAGAAAGGGGCCAAGACTTCTGCCGAAAATCGGGTAGAGTCTCCCCTGAAATATGAACAATCCCAAAATTAACAACATGCTAAACCACAATAGATAGAAATATCCCAACAGCCAGAATGCTACAGATATACAAAACAGGCCTCCGGCCTTCAAATACAACCTAAAGGACGACACAGAGCATTCTAAGAGTTTCAAATCAAACAGCGAAATTTAAAGTTTACAGAATAGGGGCAAAGAGTCCTACAGTCTAGTCAATGCTCGGGAAGAGAAGCGCACAGTCGAATAGTATCGAAGCAACGACTATGGCCCTGGGGGGCGCAAAACAGAAAGAGTGTGAGTGGACAAAAACAAGGTTTTACATACTTAAATCAAAGTACTAACCCCACCGTTTATTTATATGTTAAGCTATTGTATCAATCTATCATCAATCCTGTTTTGAACGGGTTGCCTCGGATTAAATGGTTGCCTTCGAAATCAACCCGTTCAAGTTTAAACATTTTTGGGCCCGGGGGTCGAGACTTTTAATTAATTTCCGTGCCGGGTTATTCTTATTTAATTATTGGTTTATTATTATTGTTGGTTAATTAGATTCATTAAATTGTTATACTTATATCTAAAGACTCCATTCTCTTTATGGATTAGTAGTATGATTAATTCTTATTATTATTTTCCTTTTTATTTGGCGATTGATATTATGACTTAATTACGGGATAAATGGATTTTATGCAATAAATGATTTAGTGAAGGTTTTCCTGAAACTGTTACTTTCTGAAGTTTATTTATAAATCACATAATCGAATTTAATTGAACTTCATGAATAGTTGATTTATTTATATGTTAAGCTATTGTATTTGAACGGGTTGCCTCGGATTAAATGGTTGCCTTCGAAATCAATTGTTGCTTACGGATTACATAAATATTGATATTGGTGATTACCCGGTCTACGGACCTAGTTGCCTTCGGAATAAGTCTGCGCGCATGACTTTACGCCCCACGAGTCTCGGGGACGCCCGAACCGTGCGGAGCGAGGACGCGACTCAGAGAGACTTTGTGGTTCCTGAGTTCAGCGAGGACGCGGCTCAGAGAAACTTTGTGGTTCCTGAGTTCAGCGAGGACGCGGCTCAGAGAAACTTTGTGGTTCCTGAGTTCAGCGAGGACGCGACTCGGTTGACTCTGTGGCTCCGAGTTTCGCGAGGAAAAGGGAATTGACGGAAATGATCATAATGGATGAATAATGGATGAGACACAATGATGTGGGAATCAGTGCACTACATATATACGGGTACGGATTACAGAATATAGCATGCCACCCTGCTTCTATTTTCTGCACGGGGTTGGCCCAGATCCCTAACCACCTGCCCGATTTCACTACACAGGTGGTTAGACAGTTTTTCCCCCTCCCCCGCTGCCTTCGGTTTATGCATATATCCCTTAGGGGGGCGCCTGTACATAATACATGGATTAAGCGAAAAGGCTTCAGGTATGATTTTCTGGAAAATATTTTAGTATGGAAGAGCTACGTGTGGCTTGATCCCTCACGGAGGGTACGTAGGCAGCCTAGATTAATCTAGGTGCAGCCACGAGGAAGGATATTTAAGAATTGGTCTATGGGCTTGAAATGGATAATGATTCTACTTAATAGAATTTTTCATATAATGTTGATGTGCATGTTAATATAATAACCACTGAAATGATTGTAGCTTGATGATTAGCTACGGTCCACTTTGAATACAAAAAGATGTTAAGAAATGTCGATACTAATGACGAATTAATATTTGAGACTTGAAGATTTCATTGAATAAGAATATTGAGATTGAACTGGTGACAACGTTGATGTCTAGACTATTGTAAGACCTGGTGCCTTACTGTTTTTACTGTTGTTGGCTTGAGAACTTAACTTGTGCATGCTGGCAGTTGGGTTGATTATTTATATGCTTGTTTGACAGGTGAAAATTTTGGGAAACGTTCAATTTACAAGGGAGACTCTGCCGAATTTTCGGCAGAAGTCGAACCTTAAAATTCTTTAAATTTTAAATTGAAGGGCATTTTAGTCATTTGTGCTCGGCACCTGCCAGGTGTCGGGCACGCACAGGGTTCGGCTCGGATTCCAAAGTGGAATTTGGGTCGGGTCCTGTCAGTTATGGTAATGATTAGACAAAGAATGGATACGGAACACAAAGTCTAAGGAACAAAGGAGAGCATAACAAGATCATTGGCATTTGAAATGTAAGGCATGGAATTGAAAAGCTCACAACACCAGATTTTTCAATTGACTCACTTCACAATTTGATTTTGACATTTACACACTGTGCATAATATTTGGCCCAATTTTGCGGCTCTTTACCCTAGATCACCTTGATTTCTCCTTATATCACCCTAGGGTCGTGGCTACATTGGCCACACTTCTTTTTTTTTCTTTTTCTTTTAATTTTTTTTTCAGCTCATTTGTTGCCTTGAATACATTAGAATCTCAAACACAATCATGCTCTACATGTCCCCTATCCGTTTAATGGATGATAAGGTGATAGAAAAAAAATGGCTAAGTGTTTGGGCACAAAAGGGTTTACAATGGAACATGTATTGTAGGGGTTGATGGAGGAAAAAGAGGTTTAACAAAGATGGCCTAAATCATATCTTAGTTATAACTTGACATTCCAGTGAATCACCCAAACAAAAATGCATACAATTGTCCAAGACATGCAAGAGGTGTATAGTCATGGCCTAGGTGCATAGAAAGCTCAAGAATAATTATGTGAGACTTAGCTAGCAAAAGAATAAGATTAAGACCTAACACAATGCTTATCAAATTCCTAAGAGCCATATTAGAAGTAAGACTTATGATTTATCATTGGTGTTGGAAGGAAAACTGAAAAAAAAAATTGACAGAAATGAAAACGGGAGGTTTCAAATTGCTGTTTTGCCATAATTCGTCATAAGTTGTGTTTTGACATGTAACTTTCAAACCACTTGGTCAAATTTAACGTTATTTAGGTCGTTGGATTCATCATGAAAAAATGAAGAACACAACGCGGACCAAAATTTCAAAACAGACGCAGAAAATAAAAAATTTTTAGCAAACAAGAAGCCTACGTTTTCAGACATTGAACACAAAAAAAAACTGAAAAAAAAACCTCCCCCCCAAACTTAAAAGCATTGTTCTCAATGTTTGAATCCATGTAAAACATGCAATGCATATGACATTCAGGGAAAGGAAGCAAAACAAAAACTAACAAAAGGAAATAAATAAAAGGAAGAACTAGAGTTTAGAACTTCCCCTTGAAGCGATTAGATCGAGCATGGATGCATTTGGAGGTCGCAGCTTCTCCCACTACTCCACACTTCCTATCCTTATGATTGAAGTTGTCTACTCTCTCCCTTTTTATTGAGCTATCCTAAATTGCTAAAACAAACACAAAAAACTTGAAACAAAATTAAAAGGATTAGGAAATAAAAATTGAAATGAAAAGGAAAAAACAAAAGTAAAACAAGTAGGGAAAGAAAATAGAACCAAACTATGCCGTCAATCCCCTACAACGGCGCCAAATTTTGTTAACTCGCAAGTGCACGGGCCATTAGATAGTATAGCATGTGTAAGTACGAGGTCGATCCCACGAGGATTGATGATAGATTGATTCAATTTGATTCCCTGCTCAAAACAAAAATAGAAACAAAGTTTAAAGATTATTCCAAAGAGTACATGAAATGAAAACATAAAGTTTAAACAAACAAAGAAGAAAAACACTAAAACAGGTTTTGGTTTCAAAAACAGTTTTAGAACACTAGGGAACAATCCAATTCTAAGTCTCAAGCAATCAAGTTAACAAGTACAATTCAAGTAAAAAGATTGATTCTCTCTAATGTATAATTAAGCCTTGGTGTCTGGTCTAAACCTTGTATTTCTAATTCCCTAATTAGATCCTTGTTGTCGAACCTAAATTAAGCATTAGAAATCCATTAAGCTTAGGAGAACATTTTAAACAACCAAGCATGTATCCAATCCCTGTTGTCGAATGTCCATACATACTCTTCCTATTCATAGTTCAATTTGAATTAAGGCATGTGGTGTCTACTCTTAATTCCAACCAAGATAGCTAACATACAAGTTTTAATGGTGTACAAGCATTCAAACAAGCATATTAACTTATAGGCACAATGAATAAGAACAAGAACTAAAATTGAAACTTGGAAACCAATCAAACTTCAAAAACTTAAAATCATCATGGTGTTTATTGAAACAACGTAGAACTAAGGAAATACAATAAGAAAAATAAAAGGCAAAGGGAGGAGAAGAAGATGTGGACAGCATGCTAGAGATGGAAAAACTTCATCCCCATGGCTGCTAGGAGGCCAAAGCCTCCCAGCTGCTACCCTCTCTCTTCTCTCCCTCTCTTTGTGTACAATTAAGTGTAAATGATGGATATCAATTTTCTGCCCCCCTAATCTCTTTGGAGACTCTCTATTTATAGGTACAAGAGTTAGGTGAAATCAGATTTTACAATTAAGTTTACCTACCTCACCTAACACACCAATGCAATTGAAAATAATTCCTCTTCTCTTTATGCATGTGGTTGCAAATTCCCATGCTCCCACATGCAGCTCACACATGCTCCCACATGCAGCTCACACATGCTCCCACATGCAGCTCACACGCTTCCACATGCAGCTCACACATGCTCCCACATGCAGCTCATGGACAGCTCATCCTCTAGCAACTTCATGGGCTCACGAATTGGTCTTCTCTTAAGAAAATGATGACTTTGAGTCCTCCATCTTGAAGTTCAGAATGTTATCTTTCCAACAACATGTCATTTCGGCCAATCCAAGGTCGGAGGAGAAAATTAAGGCTGAAACAAATTGCTAACTCGTTTGGCAGCGCACCTCCTGAGCATGGTTCAATGTTTGGTAGGCAACGGACTCTAGATTTATCCAATGGGGCTGAATTTTGGATATGTTGTAGTGGACACCCATTGGACCAACTTCCATGCAGAATGTTGCCTCATCCGAGCTGTATAGGTTGCTGCAACAAGGCTTGCAATGTGACCTACGAAACTGGACTGACAAGGAAGTGTTTCCCAAATTGGGTTTATCTTTGAGCTCTTCTTCCATTCATCCAAATCAGGCCTTATCATGCTTGAATTGCATTTATTATGCTCTCTTGCTCTTTTGACCTACAAAACACATAAAGAGAGGTAAATGACTTAAAATGCTAAGAAACTAAACAAAAAGACTAAGCGAATAAGGCATATATATATATATGAAATTGTGAGCTTAACATCCATTCACTAGAACTATGCAATGCACCAACCACTCCATTTACGGTACAAACTTCATACAAACTTGAATTGTCCAAATTCTCTGACCAATTGATTTCGTATCGAGCCCAAAACTTGGTCAACATTATAATATGGTGGGAGGAGTCATTTGGTTATTTTTCCGCGAAATCCAATCACTAGAACTATGCAATCCTGCAACCACTCCATGAAAGGTACGAACTTCGTAAGAACTTGAAGTATCCAATTTCTTTAACCAATTGATTTCGGATCGTGCCCAAAACTTAGGCAACATCATAATATGTGGGAGGAGTCATTTGGTGAGTTTTGAGTGAAATCCAATCAATAGAACAATGCAATCCTACAACCACTCCTGTACAGTACGAAATTCGTACGAACATGAAGTGTCCCTTTTGTTTTTTTTTGTCAAACTGGAATAATAATACCAGGGCAACAAGCCAAAGATACAACACTAGAATCCAAAACTAACTCACAATCGCAATTAGAACAACAAAGCATACAAATAAAAAGACTAGAGGAAACACAGGTAGGAGACGACCCAACCAACCGGTGGTGGCATCGTCAAATTCCTTACTAGTCCCAAACCAATAATGGGGAGGAAAAGGTAACCCATCCTTATTAAGAATGCCTACCAACGAGGATGGGGGTCTATTGACCCAAAAAGATGGGCTCATCCTCGAGATTGCTATCCTAGCCAAGTAGTCTGTTGCTAGGTTTACGGTTCTGGGAACCCAAGACCAGCTACACTCCTTGAATTCTGCCTGGATCTCTTTTATCAAAGTGAGCACAGGATATACATGCCACCTGCCTCTTGAAATGGACTGTTGAAGAGCATTGATAATCTCCCTGCAATCGGATTCAATTACAATGTGAGCACAACCCTGCTGCTCGCCTAATTTGCACCCTCTAACACAGCCAAAGCTTCAGAGAGTAAGGGGGAATAAGCAATTATTGGAAGAGCCCCACTTGCCACAAAATCCCCAAAAGCACTGTGAAGGACTATTCCCACACCTGCCTGTTGACCAGTAGATGAAGCGTCTACATTAACCTTGATGATATTACTTGGGGGAGGAGACCACCACTGGGGTGGTTTATATACTTGAGATGCACAATTTCGACGTTGATTGATGGCATGCAGAACCTCCAAAAAAATCGCCACAAGAGGTTTGGATTGCCCTTATAACTGAGAGGGGATGCGGGGCCTTGTGCTCCATAACAGCTTTGCAACGGGCCTTCCAAATGTGCCAACATGATCGGTCACACCTAGAACCCCCTCATTTATGATTGACAACAACCATCTATCCATACTTGTGATCGCTCCCTTGTTTATCTTGATATTCAATTGGCCACCAAACCACACAGGTTCAACCCAAGGACAGAGTAAGAGCATGTGTTCAACAAATTCGGCAAATTCACCGCAAATAGAGCAGGGGAGGTGCCCATTTTCGTCGAAATAAGTTCTCCTTCGTGGCAATACAATTACGGATAGCTCTCCAAATAAAATTTCAGATTTTTGGGGGAGATTTTATTCGCCACACAAACTTCCAGCAAACCGCATCAACATCGCGGGAGGAGGAGGGTCTATTTTACTGAAGAGTAATTGAGGAGCTATGCAGCCAGTGATACCCAGATTTCATAGAGTAGCATCCATTCTTTTCGAAAGAACAATTGATTTCGGATCGAGCCCAAAACTTGGGCGACATCATAATATGGTGGGAGGAGTCATTTTGTGAGTTTTGAGTAAAATCCATTCACTACAACGATGCAATGCCTATCACTCTTTTTACGGTACGAACTTGAAGTGTCCAATTTCATTGACCAATTGATTTCGAATCGAGCCCAAAACTTGGGCAACATCATAAAATGGTGGGAGGATTCTTTTGGTGAGTTTTGAGTGCAATCCAATCACTAGAACTAGGCAATCCTACAGCTACTGCACCAAAGGTACGAACTTGAAGTATCCAATTTCTTTGACCCATTCATTTCCGATTGAGCCCAAAGCTTGGGCAACATCATAATATGGTGGGAGGAGTCATTTGTTGAGTTTTGAGTGCAATCCAATCACTAGAACTATGCAATGCACCAACCACTCCATTTACAGTACGAACTTGAAGTGCCCAATCTTTTTGACCAATTGATTTCGGATCGAGCCAAAAACTTGGGCAACATTATAATGTGGTGCGACTTTGGTGAGTTTTGATTGAAATCCAATCTCCAGAACTGTGCAATCCTACAACCACTCCATTTATGGTACGAACTTCGTACGAACTTGAAGTGCCCAATTTCTTCGACCAATTGATTTCGTATTAAGCCTAAAACTTGGGCAGTATCATAATACGGTGGGAGGAGTCATTTGGTTAGTTTTCAGTGAAATCCAATCTCTAGAACTATGCAATCCTACAACCACTCTATGAAAATGTACTACCTTCGTATTAACTTGAAGTGTCCAATTTCTTTGACCAATTGATTTCAGATCGAGCGAAACACTTGGGCTGCATCATTATATGGTGGGAGGAGTCATTTGGTGAGTTTTGAGTGAAATCCAATAACTAGAACTATGCAATGTACCAACCACTCCATTTACGGTACGAACTTCGTACGAACTTCAAGTGTCGCATTTTTTTGACCAATTGATTTCGGATCAAGCCCAAAACTTGGGCAACATCATAATGTGGTGGGAGGAGTCATTTGGTGAGTTTTGAGTGAAATCCAATTACTAGAACTGTGCAATCCTACAACCACTCCATGAAAGGTACTAATTTGAAGTATCCAATTTCTTTGACCAATTGATTTCGTATCGTTCCCAAAACTTGGGCAACCTCATAATATGGTGGAAGGAGTCATTTTGTAAGTTTTGAGTGAAATCCAATCACTAGAACTATGCAATTCACCAACCACTCCATTTACGGTACGAACTTCGTAGGTACTTGAAGTGTCCAATCTTTTTGAACAATTGATTTCAGCTTGACCCCAAAACTTGGGGAACATCGTAATATGGTGGGAGGAATCTCTTGGTGAGTTTTGAGTGAAATCCAATAACTAGAACTATGCAATCAAACAACCACTCCAAGAACAGTACGACCTTCGTACGAACTTGAAGTGTCCAATTTCTTTGACCAATTGATTTCGGATCGAGCAACATTATTTGGAGAGTTTTGAGTGGAATCCAATCGCTAGAACTATGCAATGTGCCAACCACTCCATTTACGGTACGACCCTGAAGTGTCCAATTTCTTTGACCAATTGATTTCAAATCAAGCCCAAAACTTGGGCCACATCATAATACGGTTGGAGGAGTCATTCAGTTAGTTTTGAGTGAAATCCAATTAGTAGAACTAAGCAATGTACTAACCATTCCATTTACGGTATGAACTTCGTACGAACTTCAAGTGTCCAATTTTTTTTGCGCAATTGATTTTGGACCGAGACCAAAACTTGGGCAACATCATAATGTGGTGGGAGGAGTCATTTGGTGAGTTTTGAGTGAAATCAAACCAATAGAACAAAGCAATCCAACAACCACTCTATGAAAGGTACGAACTTCGTACGAACTTGATGTATCCAATTTCTTTGACCAATAGATTTCGGATCAAGCCCAAAACATGGGCAACATCATAATATGGTGGGAGGAGTCATTGGGTGAGTTTTGAGTGAAATCCAATCACTAGAACTATGCATCCCTACAACCACTCCATGAAAGGTACGAACTTCGTACGAAGTTGAAGTATCCAATTTCTATGACCAATTGATTTTGGATCGAGCCCAAAACTTGGGGAACATCATAATATGGTGAGGCGAGTCCTTTGGTGGGTTTTGAGGGAAATCTAATCACAAGAACTAGGCAATGCACCAACCACTCCATTTACGGTACGAACTTCGTACGAACATGAAGTGTCAAATTTTTTTAACCAATTGATTTCAGATCGAGCACAAAACTTGCACAACATCATAATATGGTGGGAGGAGTCATTTGGTGAGTTTTGAGTGAAATCCAATCACTAGAACTATGCAATCCTACAACCACTCCGTGTACAATATGAACTTCGAACGAACATGAAGTGTCCGTTTTCTTTCACCAATTGATTTTGGATCGAGCCCAAAACTTGGGCAACATCATAATATGGTGGGAGGAGTCATTTCGTGAGTTTTCAGTGAAATGCAATCACTAGAACTATGCAACGCACGAATCACTCCATTTTCGCCACAAACTTCATACGAACTTGAAGTGTGCAATTTCTTTGATGAATTGATTTCGGATCAAGGCCAAAACTTGGGAACATTGTAATATGGTGGGAGGTGTCGTTTCGTGAGTTTTGAGTTAAATCCAACCACTAGAACTATCCAATGCACCAACCACTCCATTTACGGTACGTACTTCGTACGAACTTGAGCAATTTCTTTGCCCAATTGATTTCGGATCGAGTCCAAAACTTGGGTGACATCATATTATGGTGGGAGGAGTCGTTTTGGTGAGTTTTGAGTTAAATTCCATCACTAGAAATATGCAATCCTATAGCCACTCCAAGAAAGGTACGAACTTCGGACGAACTTGAAGTATCCAATTTATTTGACCAATTGATTTCGGATCGAGCCCAAAACTTGGGCAACATTATAATATAGTGGGAGGAGTCGTTTGATGAGTTTTGAGTGAAATCCAATTACTAGAACTATGCAACGCACGAATCACTCTAATTACGCCACGAACTTCATGCGAACTTGAAGTGTGCAATTTCTCTGACGAATTGATTTCGGATCAAGGCCATAGCTTGGGCAACATTGTAATATGGTGGGAGGTGTCGTTTCGTGAGTTTTGAGTTAAATCCAATCACTAGAACTATCCAATGCACCAACCACTCCATTTACGGTACGAACTTCGTACGAACTTTAAGTGTGCAATTTCTTAGATCAATCAATTTCGGATCGAGCAAAAAACTTGGGCAACATAATAATTTGGTGGGAGGATTCATTTGATGAGTTTTTAGGGAAATCCAATCAATAGAACTATCCAATGCACCAACCACTCCATTTACGGTACATACTTCGTACGAACTTGAGCAATTTCTTTGCCCAATTGATTTCGGATCGAGTCCAAAACTTGGGCAACATCATATTATGGTGGGAGGAGTCGTTTCGGTGAGTTTTGAGTTAAATTCCATCACTAGAAATATGCAATCCTATAGCCACTCCAAGAAAGGTACGAACTTCGTACGATCTTGAAGTATCCAATTTATTTGATCAATTGATTTCGGATCGAGCCCAAAACTTGGGCAACATTATAATATAGTGGGAGGAGTCATTTGGTGAGTTTTGAGTGAAATCCAATTACTAGAACTATGCAACGCACGAATCACTCCATTTACGCCACGAACTTCATGCGAACTTTAAGTGTGCAATTTCTTTGACGAATTGATTTCGGATCAAGGCCAAAGCTTGGGCAACAGTGCAATATGGTGGGAGGTGTCATTTCGTGAGTTTTGAGTTAAATCCAATCACTAGAGCTATCCAATGCACCAACCACTCCATTTACGGTACGAACTTCGTACGAACTTTAAGTGTGCAATTTCTTTGATCAATCGATTTCGGATCGAGCAAAAAACTTGGGCAACATAATAATTTGGTGGGAGGATTCATTTGATGAGTTTTTAGGGAAATCCAATCAATAGAACTATCCAATGCACCAACCACTCCATTTACGGTACATACTTCGTACGAACTTGAGCAATTTCTTTGCCCAATTGATTTCGTATCGAGTCCAAAACTTGGGCAACATCATATTATGGTGGGAGGAGTCGTTTCGGTGAGTTTTGAGTTAAATTCCATCACTAGAAATATGCAATCCTACAGCCACTCCAAGAAAGGTATGAACTTCGTAAGAACATGAAGTGTGCAATTTCTTTGACCAATTGATTTCGGATCGAGTCCAAAACTTGGGCAGCAATATAATATAGTGGGAGGAGTCATTTGGTTAGTTTTGAGTGAAATCCAATCATTAGAACTATGCAATGCACCAACCACTACATTTATGGTACGAACTTGAAGTATCCAATTTCTTTGACCCATTGATTTAGGATCGAGCCCAAAACTTGGGAAACATCATAATATGGTGGGAGGAGTCATTTGGTTAGTTTTGACTGAAATCCAATCACTAGAACTATGCGATGCACCAACCACTCCATTTACGATACGAACTTGAACTATCCAATTTCTTTGACGAATTGATTTCAGATCGAGCCCAAAACTTGGGCAACATCATAATATGGTGGCTGGAGTCATTCAGTGAGGTTTGAGTGAAATCCAATCACTAGAACTATGCAATGCACCAACCACTCCATTTACGGTACGAAATTGAAGTGTCCAATTTCTTTGACCAATTGATTTCGAATCGAGCCCAATACTTGGGCAACATTATAATATAGTGGGGGGAGTCATTTGGTGAGTTTTAAGTGAAATCCAATCACTAGAACTATGCAATCCTACAACCACTCCATGAAAGGTACGAACTTGAAGTATCCAATTTCTTTGACCAATTGAATTCGGATCGAGCCAAAACTTGGGAAACATCATAATATGCTGGCGGGAGTCTTTTGGTCAATTTTGAGTGAAATCGAATCACTGGATCTATGCAGTGCACCAACCACTCCATTTACTGTACGAACTTGAAGTATACAATTTATTTGACCAATTTATTTCGGATCGAGCCCAAAACTTGGGCAACATCATAATATGGCGGGAGTAGTCATTTGGTGAGTTTGGAGTGAAATCCAATCACTAGAACTTTGCAGTGCAAAAAACCACTCCAGTTACTGTATGAACTTTAAGTGTCCAATTTCTTTGACCAATTGATTTCGGATCGAGCCCAAAACTAGGACAACATCATAATATGGTGGGAGGAGTCATTTGGAGAGTTTTGAGTGAAATCCAATTACTAGAAATATGCAATGCACCAACCACTCCATTTACGGTACGAACTTCATATGAACTTGAAGTGTCCAATTTTTTTGACCAATTGATTTCGGATTGAGCAAAAAACTTGGGCAACATCATAATATGGTGGGAGGAGTCATTTGATGAGGTTTGAGTGAAATCCAATCACAAGAACTTTGTATTGCACCAACAACTCCATTTACGGTACGAACTTCGAACGAACTTGAAGTGTCCAATTTCTTTGACCAATTGATTTCGAATAGAGCCCAAAACCTGGGGAACATCATAATTTGGTTTGAGGGGCCATTTGGTGAGTTTTGAGTGAAATCCAATCACTAGAGCTATGCAATCCAACAACCACTCCATGAAAGGTATAAACTTACGAACGTGAAGTATACAATTTCTTTCACCAATTGATTTCGGATTGAGCCCAAAACTTGGACAACATCATCATATGCTGGAAGGAGTCATTTGGTGAGTTTTGAGTGAAATCCAATCACTGGAACTATGCAATCCAACAACTACTCCGATAAAGGTGATCGGTGCATAATTACATATCATTTTGTACCCTTCTAACTTATGATTTGGTTATGTTTTTGAGTTAAACTTCTGCTTTAAATCTATTTTGTGTTTGTTTCAGTGTATTAAGTTTATGAGTCATTAAATGCATTTTGGAGACAAGTTAGCTCAAAATGGTGTCTGCAGATCAGTCAACTTTACGGATTGGACTGTACTTGCTCAGAAAGAACCAGATAATGAACCATACATCATTGGAAAGATGCGGAAGTCTATTTTCTGAAGAATTTTACGGTTCATGATTCCGAGTCCCCTAGAGGAAGTTATACAAGTTTGGCAGCTTGACCAATTGATTTCGGATCGAGCAAAAAACTTGAGCAACATCGTAATATGGTGGGAGGAGTCATTTGGTGAGGTTTGAGTGAAATCCAATCACTAGAACTATGCAGTGCAAAAAACCACTCCATTTACTGTATGAATTTGAAGTGTACAATTTCTTTGATCAATTGATTTCGAATCGAGCCCAAAACTTGGGCAACATCATAATATGTTGGGAATAGTCATTTGGTGTGTTTTGAGTGAAATTCAATCTCTAGAAATATGCAATGCACCAACCACTCCATTTACGGTACGAACTTCGTACGAACTTGAAGTGTCCAATTTCTTTGACAAATTAATTTCGGTTCGAGCCCAAAACTTGGGCAACATCATAATATGGTAGGAGGAATCATTTGGTTAGTTTTGAGTGAAATCCAATCACTAGAACTATGCAGTGCACCAACCACTCCATTTACGGTACGAACTTCGTACGAACTTGAAGTGTCCAATTTCTTTGACCAATTGATTTAGGATCGACCCCAAAACTTGGGCAACATCATAATATGGTGGGAGGAGTCATTTGGTTAGTTTTGAATTAAATCCAATCACTAGAACTATGCAGTGCAAAAAACCACTCCATTTACTATATGAACTTGAAGTGTACAATTTCTTTGACCAGTTGATTTCGGATCGAGGCCAACATCATAATATGGTGGGAGGAGTCATTTGGGGAGTTTTGATTGAAATCCAATCAATAGAAATATGCAATGCACCAACCACTACATTTACAGTACGAACTTCTTACGAACTTGAAGGGTCCAATTTTTTTGACCAATTGATTTCGGATCGAGCAAAAAACTTGGGCAACATGGTAATATGGTGGGAGGAGTCATTTGGTGAGGTTTGAGTAAAATCTAATCACTAAAACTTTGTAATGCACCAACCACTCCATTTACGATACGAACCTGAAGTGTCTAATTTCTTTGATCAATTGATTTCGGATCTAGCCGAAAACTTGGGCAACATCATACTATGGTGTGAGTAGTCAATTGGGGAGTTTTGAGTGAGATCCAATCACTAGAACTACACAGTGCACCAACCAGTCCATGTACTGTACGAACTTGAAGTGTCCAATTTCTTTGACCAATTCATTTCGGATCGAGACCAAAACTTGGGCAACCTCATTAAATGGTGGGAGGAGTCATTTGGTGAGTTTTGATTGAAATCCAATCACTAGAACTATGCAATGCACCAACCACTACATTTACGGTACGAATTTCGTACGAACTTGAAGTGTCCAATTTCTATGACAAATTGATTTCGGATTGAGCAAAAAACTTGGGCAACATCATAATATGGTGGGAGGGGTTATTTGGTGAGTTTTGAGTGAAATCCAATCACTAGAACTATGCAATGCACGAACCACTACATTTACGGTACGAAGTTGAAGTGTTAAATTTCTTGGGCCAATTGATTTCGGATCGAGCCCAAGTCTTGGGCAACATCATAATATTATGGGAGAAGGAATTTGTTGAGGTTTGAGTGAAATCCAATCTCTAGAACTATGCAATCCAACAACCACTCCATGAAAGATACGAACTTCGTAAGAACTTGAAGTATCCAATTTCTTTGACCAATTGATTTCGTACCGAACCCAAAACTTGGGTAACATTGTAATCTGGTGGGGGGAGTCATTTGGTGAGTTTTGAGTGAAATCCAATCACTCGAACTATGCAATGCACCGACCACTACATTTACGGTACGAACTTCTTACGAACTTGAAGAGTCCAATTTTTTTGACCAATTGATTTCGGATCGAGCAAAAAACTTGGGCAACATGGTAATATGGTGGGAGGAGTCATTTGGTGAGGTTTGAGTGCAATCAAATCACTAAAACTTTGTAATGCACCAACCACTCCATTTGCGGTACGGACATGAAGTGTCTAATTTCTTTGACCAATTGATTTGAATCGAACCCAAAACTTGGGAAACATCATAATATGGTGGGAGGAGTCATTTGATGAGTTTTGAGTGAAATCCAATCACAAGAGCTATGCAATCCAACAACCACTCCATGAAAGGTATAAACTTCGTACGAACGTGAAGTATTCAATTTCTTTGACCAATTGATTACGGATCGTGCCCAAAACTTGGGCAACATCATAATATGGTGGGAGGAGTCATTTGGTGAGTTTTGAGTGAAATCCAATCTCAAGAACTATGCAATCCTACAACCAGTCCATGAATGGTACGAACTTCGTACGAACTTGAAGTGTCCAATTTATTTGACCAATTGATTGCTGATCGAGCTCAAAACTTGGGCAACTTCAAAATGTGGTGGGAGGAGTGATTTGGAGAGTTTTGAGTGAAATCCAATTTCTCGAACTATGCAATGCACCAACCACTCCATTTACTGTATGAACGCAAAATTTGGGAAACATCATAATATGGTGGGAGGAGTCATTCGAGTGAAATCCAATCACTAGAACTATGCAATGCGGCAACCACTCCATTTACAGTATGAACTTCGTACGAACTTGAAGTGTCCAATTTCTTTGACCAATTGATTTCAGATCGAGCCCAAAACATGGGGAAAACCATAATGTGGTGGGAGGAGTCATTTGGTGTGTTTTGAATGAAATCCAATCACTAGAACTACGGAATCCAACAACCACTACATGAAAGGTATGAACTTCGTACGAACTTGAAGAATCCAATTTCTTTGACCAATTGATTTCGGATCGATCCCAAAACTTTGGCGACATCATAATATGTTGGGAGGAGTCATTTAGTGTGTTTAGAGTGAAATCCAATCACTCGAACTATGCAATCCAACAACCAGTCCATGAAAGGTATGAACTTCGTACGAACTTGAAGTGTCCAATTTCTTTGACCAATTGATTTCGGATCATACCCAAAACTTGGGCAACATCATAATATGGTGGGAGGAGTCATTTGGTGTGTTTAGAGCAAAATCCAATCACTCCAATTATGTAATCCAACAACCAGTCAATGAAAGGTACGAACTTCGTACGAACTTGAAGTGTCCATTTTCTTTGACCAATTGATTCCGGATCGAACTCAAAACTTGGGAAACATCATAATATGGTGGGAGGAGTCATTTGGTGAGTTTTGAGTGAAATCCAGTCACTAGAACTATGCAATGCGCCGACCACTCCATTTACGGTATGAACTTCGTACGAACTTGAAGTGTCCAATTTCTTTGACCAATTGATTTCGGATCGAGCCCAAAACTTTGGCGACATCATAATATGTTGGGAGGAGTCATTTGGTGTGTTTAGAGTGAAATCCAATCACTCGAACTATGCAATCCAACAACCAGTCCATGGAAGGTACGAACTTCGTACGAACATGAAGTGTCCAATTTCTTTGACCAATTGATTTCGGATCGTGCCCAAAACTTGGGCAACATCATAATATGGTGGGAGGAGTCATTTGGTGTGTTTAGAGTGAAATCCAATAACTCCAATTATGTAATCCAACAACCAGTCAGTGAAAGGTACGAACTTCGTACGAACTTGAAGTGTCCATTTTCTTTGACCAATTGATTCCGGATCGAGCCGAAAACTTGGGCAACATCATACTATGGTGTGAGGAGTCATATGGGGAGTTTTGAGTGAGAACCCATCACTAGAACTACACAATGCACCAACCACTCCATTTACTGTACGAACTTGAAGTGTCTAATTTCTTTGAGCAATTCATTTCGGATCGAGACCAAAACTTGGGCAACCTCATAAAATGGTGGGAGGAGTAGTTTGGTGAGTTTTGATTGAAATCCAATCACTAGAACTATGCAATGCACCAACCACTACATTTACGGTACGAATTTCGAACGAACTTGAAGTGTCCAATTTCTTTGACCAAATGATTTCGTATCGAGAAAAAAACTTGGGCAACATCATAATATGGTGGGAGGAGTCATTTGGTGAGTTTTGATTGATATCCAATCACTAGAACTATGCAATGCACCAACCACTACATTTTCGGAATGAACTTCATACGAAGTTGAAGTGTCCAATTTTTTTGAACCAATCGATTTCGGATCGAGCCCAAATCCTGGGCCACATCATATTATGTTCTGGGGAGTTATTAGGTGAGTTTTGAGTAAAATCCTATCACTAGAACTATGCAATGCACCTACCACTACATTTGCGGTATGAACTTGAAGTGTCCAATTTGTTTGACCAATTGATTTCAGATCGAGCCCAAAACTTGGCCGACATCATAATATGGTGGGAGGAGTCATTTGGTTAGTTGTTACTGAAATCCAATCACTAGAACTATGCAATGCACCAACCACTCTATTTACGGTACGAACTTCGAACTAACTTGAAGTGTCCAATTTCTTGGACCAATTGATTTCGGATCGAGACCAAAACTTGGGCAACATCATACTATGTTGGGAGCAGTTATTTGGTGAGTTCTGAGTGAAATCCAATCACTAGAACTACGCAATGCACCAACCACTCCATTTACTGTACGAACTTGAAGTGTCCAATTTCTTTGACCAATTGATTTCGGATCGAGACCAAAACTTGGGCAACATTATAATATGGTGGGAGGAGTCATTTGGTGAGTTTTGATTGAAATCCAATCAATAGAACTATGCAATGCACCAACCACTACATTTACAAAATGAACTTCGTACGAAGTTGAAGTCTCCATTTTTTTTGAACCAATCGATTTCGGATCGAGCCCAAATCCTGGGCAACATCATATTATGTTCTGCGGAGTTATTTGGTGAGTTTTGAGAGAAATCCTATCACTAAACCTATGCAATGCACCAACCATTCCATTTACGGTACGAACTTGAAGTGTCCAATTTCTTTGACCAATTGATTTCGATTCTAGCCCAAAACTTGGGCAACTTCATAATATAGTGGGGGGAGTCATTTGGTGAGTTTTAAGTGAAATCCAATCTCTAGAACTATGCAATCCAACAACCACTCCTTGAAAGGTACGAACTTCGTACGAAATTGAAGTATCCAATTTCTTTGACCTATTGATTTAGTATCGAGCCCAAAACTTGGGCAACATCGTAATCTGGTGGGAGGAGTCATTTGGTGTGTTTGGAGTGAAATCCAATCACTAGAACTATGCAATGCACCTACCACTACATTTGCGGTATGAACTTGAAGTGTCCAATTTGTTTGACCAATTGATTTCAGATCAAGCCCAAAACTTGGCCGACATCATAATATGGTTTGAGGAGTCATTTGGTGAGTTGTTACTGAAATCCAATCACTAGAACTTTGCAATGCACCAACCACTCTATTTACGGTACGAACTTTGAACTAACTTGAAGTGTCCAATTTCTTGGACCAATTGATTTCGGATCGAGCCCAAAACTTGGGCAACATCATATTATGTTGGGAGGAATTATTTGGTGAGTTCTGAGTGAAATCCAATCACTAGAACTACGCAATGCACCAACCACTCCATTTACTGTACGAACTTGAAGTGTCCAATTTCTTTGACCAATTGATTTCGGATCGAGACCAAAACATAGGCAACATCATAATATGGTGGGAGGAGTCATTTGGTGAGTTTTGATTGAAATCCAATCAATAGAACTATGCAATGCACTAACCACTACAATTACGGTATGAACTTCGTACGAACTTGATGTGTCCAATTTCTTGAAACAATTGATTTCGGATCGAGCCCAAAACCTGGGCTAAATCATATTATGTTCTGAGATGTTATTTGGTTAGTTTTGAGAGAAATCCTATCACTAAAACTATGCAATGCACCAACCACTCCATTTACGGTACGAACTTGAAGTGTCCAATTTCTTTGACCAATTGATTTCGATTGGAGCCCAAAATTTGGGCAACATCATAATATAGTGGGGGGAGTCATTTGGTGTGTTTTAAGTGAAATCCAATCACTAGAACTATGCAATCCTCCAACCACTCCATGAAAGGTACGAACTTCGTACGAAATTGAAGTATCCAATTTCTTTGACCAATTGAATTCGGATCGAAGCCATAACTTGGGAAACTTCATAATATGGTGGGAGGAGTCATTTGGTCAATTTTGAGTGAAATCCAATCACTAGATCTATGCAGTGCACCAACCACCCCATTTACTGTACGAACTTGAAGTGTACAATTTATTTGACCAGTTTATTTCGGATCGAACCCAAAACTTCGGTAACATCATAATATGGTAGGAGGAGTCTTTTGGTGAGTTATAGTGAAATCCAATTACTCGAACTATGCAATCCTACAACCACTACATGAAAGGTACGAACTTCGTACAACTTCAAGTATCCAATTTCTTTTACCAATTTATATCGGATTGGTCCCAAATCTTTGGCAACATCGTAATATGGTGGGAGGAGTCATTTGGTGAGTTTTGAGTGAAATCCAACCACTAGAACTTTGCAGTGCAAAAAACCACTCCATTTACTGTACTAACTTGAAGTGTACAATTTCTTTGACCAATTGATTTCAGATCTAGCCCAAAACATGGGGAACACCATAATGTGGTGGGAGGAGTCATTTGGTGAGTTTTGAATGAAATCCAATCACTAGAACTACGCATTCCAACAACCACTCCATGAAAGGTATAAACTTCGTACGAACTTGAAGTATCCATTTGGAAACTTCATAATATGGTGGGGGGAGTCATTTGGTCAATTTTGAGTGAAATCCAATCACTAGATCTATGCAGTGCACCAACCACTCCATTTACTGTACGAACTTGAAGTGTACAGTAAATCCAATCACTTGGTGTGTTTAGAGTGAAATCCATTCACTCGAACTTTGCAATCCAACAACCGGTCCACGAATGGTACGAACTTCGTACGAACTTGAAATGTCGAATTTTTTTGACCAATTGATTTCGGATAGAGCCCAAAACTTGGCCAACAACATAATATGGTGGGAGTAGTCATTTGGTATGTTTAGAGTGAAATCCAACCACAAGAACTATGCAATCCAACAACCAGGCCATGAAAGGTACGAACTTCGTACAACTTCAAGTATCCAATTTCTTAGAACAATTGATTTCGGATCGAACACAAAACTTGGGAAACAATATAATATGGTGGGAGGAGTCATTTGGTGAGGTTTGAGTGAAATCCAATCACCAGAACTTTGTAATGCACCAAACACTCCATTTACGGTAAGAACTTCGTACGAACTTGATGTGTCCAATTTTTTTGACCAATTGATTTCGGATCGAACGTAAAACTTGGGAAACACCTTAATATGGTGGGAGGAGTCATTTGGTGAGTTTTGAGTGAAATCCCATCACTACAACTACGCAATCAAACAACCACTCCATGAAAGGTATGAACTTCGTACGAACTTGAAGTATCTAATTTCTTTCACCAATTGATTTTGGATCAAGCCCAAAACTTTGGCAACATCATAATATGGTGGGAGGAGTCATTTGGTGTGTTTAGAGTGAAATCCAATCACTCGAACAATGCAATCCAACAACCAGTCCATGAAAGGTACGAACTTGAAGTGTCCAATTTCTTTGACCAATTGATTTCGGATCGAGCCCAAAACTTGGGCAACATCATAATATGGTGGGAGGAGTCATTTGGTATGTTTAGAGTGAAATCCAATCACTCCAATTATGTAATCCAACAACCAGTCAGTGAAAGGTACGAACTTCATACGAACTTGAAGTGTCCATTTTCTTTGACCAATTGATTCTGGATCTAGCCGAAAACTTGGACAACATCAGACTATGGTGTGAGGAGTCATATGGGGAGTTTTGAGTGAGAACCAATCACTAGAACTACACAATGCACAAACCACTCGATTTACTGTACGAACTTGAAGTGTCCAATTTCTTTGACCAATTGATTTCGGATCGAGACCAAAACTTGGGCAACCTCATAAAATGGTGGGCGGAGTCATTTGGTGTGTTTAGAGTGAAATCCAATCACTAGAACTATGCAATGCACCAACCACTACATTTACGGTACGAATTTCGAACGAACTTGAAGTGTCCAATTTCTTTGACCAATTCATTTCGGATCGAGACCAAAACTTGGGCAACATCATAATATGGTGGGAGGAGTCATTTGGTGAGTTTTGATCGAAATCCAATCACTAGAACTATGCAATGCAAGAACCACTACATTTACGGAATGAACTTCGTACGAACTTGAAGTGTCCAATTTTTTTGAACCAATCGATTTCGGATCGAGTCCAAATCCTGGGCAACATCATATTATGTTCTGTGGAGTTATTTGGTGAGTTTTGAGTTAAATCCTATCACTAAAACTATGCAATGCACCAACCACTCCATTTATGGTACGAACTTGAAGTGTCAAATTTCTTTGACCAATTGATTTCGATTCGAGCCCAAAACTTGGGCAACTTCATAATATAGTGGGGGGAGTTATTTGGTGAGTTTTGAATGAAATCCTATCACTAAAACTATGCAACGCACAAACCACTCCATTTACGGTACGAACTTGAAGTGTCCAATTTCTTTCACCAATTGATTTTGGATCGAGCCCAAAACTTGGGCAACATCATAATATGGTGGGAGGAGTCATTTGTATGTTTCAAGTGAAATCCAATCACTCCAATTATGTAATCCAACAACCAGTCAATGAAAGGTACGAAGTTCGTACGAACTTGAAGTGTCCATTTTCTTTGACCAATTGATTCCGGATCGAGCCGAAAACTTGGGCAACGTCATACTATGGTGTGAGGAGTCATTTGGGGAGTTTTGAGTGAGATCCAATCACTAGAACTACACAATGCGCCAACCACTCCATTTACTGTACGAACTTGAAGTGTCCAATTTCTTTGACCAATTGATTTCGGATCGAGACCAAAACTTGGGAAACCTCATAAAATGGTGGGAGGAGTCATTTGGTGAGTTTTGATTGAAATCCAATCACTAGAACTATGCAATGCACCAACCACTACATTTACGGTATGAACTTCGTACGAACTTGAATTGTCCAATTTCTTGAACCAATCAATTTCGGATCGTGCCCAAATCCTGGGCAACATCATATTATGTTATGAGGAGTTATTTGGTGAGTTTTGAGTGAAATCCTATCACTAAAACTATGCAATGCACCAACACTCCATTTATGGTACGAACTTGAAGTGTCCAATTTCTTTGACCAGTTGATTTCAATTCGAGCCCAAAACTTGGACAACTTCATAATATAGTGGGGGGAGTCATTTGGTAATTTTTAAGTGAAATCCAATCTCTAGAACTATGCAATCCAACAACCACTCCGTGAAAGGTACGAACTTCGTACGAACTTGAAGTATCCAATTTCTTTGACCAATTGATTTCGTATCGAGCCCAAAACTTGGGCAACATCGTAATCTGGTGGGAGGAGTCATTTGGTGAGTTTTGAGTGAAATCCAATCACTAGAACTATGCAATGCACCAACCACTACATTTACGGTTCGAACTTGAAGTGTCCAATTTGTTTGACCAATTGATTTTAGATCGAGCCCAAAACTTGGACAACAATATAATATAGTGGGAGGAGTCATTTGGTGAGTTGTTACTGAAATCCAATCACTAGACTGTGCAATGCACCAACCACTATATTTACAGTACGAACTTCGAACTAACTTGAAGTGTCCAATTTCTTGGACCAATTGATTTCAGATCGAGCCCAAAAGTTGGGAAACATCATATTATGGTGGGAGGAGTTATTTGGTGAGTGCTGAGTGAAATCCAATCACTAGAACTACGCAATGCACCAACCACTCCATTTACTGTATGAACTTGAAGTGTCCAATTTCTTTGACCAATTGAATTCGGATCGAGCCCAAATCTTGGGCAACATCATATTACGGTGGGAGGAGTCATTTGGTGAGTTTGGAGGGAAATCTAATCACTAGATCTATGCAGTGCACCAACCACTCCATTTACTGTACGAACTTGAAGTGTACAATTTCTTTGACCAATTTATTTCGGATCGAACCCAAAACTTCGGCAACATCATAATATGGTACGAGGAGTCATTTGGTTAGTTATAAGTGAAATCCAATTACTCGAACTATGCAATCCTACAACCACTCCATGAAAGGTACGAACTTCGTACAACTTGAAGTATCCAATTTCTTTGACCAATTTATATCGGATCGGTCCCAAATCTTTGGCAACAACGTAATATGGTGGGTTTTGAGTGAAATCCAATCACTAGAACTATGCAGTGCAAAAAACCACTCCAGTTACCGTATGAACTTGAAGTGTCCAATTTCTTTGACTAATTGATTTCGAATCGAGCCCAAAACTAGGGCAACATCATAATATGGTGGGTGGGGAGTTTTGAGTGAAATCCAATCGCAAGAATTATGCAATGCACCAACCACTGCATTTACGGTACAAACTTGAAGTTTCCAATTATTTTGACCAATTGATTTCGGATCGAGCAAAAAACTTGGGCAACGTCGTAATATGGTGGGAGGAGTCATTTGATGATGTTTGAGTGAAATCCAATCACTAGAACTTTGTAATGCACCAACCACTCCATTTACGGTACAAACTTCGTACAAACTTGAAGTGTCCAATTATTTTGACCAATTGATTTCGGATCAAGCTCAAAACTTGGGCAACATCGTAATATGGTGGGGAGGAGTCATTTGGTGAGTTTTGAGTGAAATCCAATCACTAGAACTATGCAATCCCACAACCAGTCCATGAAAGGTATGAACTTCGTACGAACTTGAAGTGTGCATTTTCTTTGACCAATTGATTTCGGATCGACCCGAAAACTTGGGCAACATCATATTATGGTGTGAGGAGTCATTTGGTGAGTTTTAGAGTGAAATCCAATCACTAGAACGACGCAATGCACCAGCCACTCCATTTACAGTACGAACTTGAAGTGTCCAATTTCTTTGACCAATTGATTTCGGATTCAGCCCGAAACTTGGGCAGCATCATATTTTGGTGGGAGGGGTCATTGGGTTAGTTTTGAGTGAAATCCAATCACTAGAACTATGCAATCCAACAACCACTCCGATAAAGGTACGAACTTCGTACAACCTTGAAGAATCCAATTTGGGAAACATCATAATATGGTGGTAGGAGTCATTCGGAGAGTTTTGAGTGAAATCCAATCACTATAACTATGCAATTCACCAACCACTACATTTACGGTACGAACTTCGTACGAACTTGAAGTGTCCAATTTCTTGAACCAATTGATTTCGGATCGAGCAAAAAACTCTAGCAAGCTCGTAATATGGTGGGAGGAGTCATTTGGTGAGGTTTGAGTGAAATCCAATCACTCAAACTATGCAATGCACCAACCACTCCATTTCCGGTACGAACTTGAAGTGTCCAATTTCTTTGACCAATTGATTTCGGATCGAGAGCAAAACTTGGGCAACATCATAATATGGTGGGAGGAGTGATTTGGTTAGTTTTAAGTGAAATCCAATCACTAGAACTATGCAATGCTGCAACCACGACATTGATGGTACGAACTTGAAGTACCCAATTTCTTTGACAAATTTATTTAGGATCGAGTGCAAAACTTGGGCAACATCATAATATGGTTTGAAGAGTCATTTGGTTAGTTTTGAGTAAAATCCAATCACTAGAACTATGCAATGCACCAACCACTTCATTTACGATGCGAACTTAAAGTATCCAATTTCTTTGACAAATTGATTCCAGATTGAGCCCAAAACTTGGGCAACATCATAATATCGTGGGTGGAGTCAATTGGTCAGGTTTGAGTGAAATCCAATCACTAGAACTATGCAATGCACCAACCACGCCATTTACGGTACGAACTTGAAGTGTCAAATTTCTCTAACCAATTTATTTCGGATCAAACCCAAAACTTCGGCAATGTCATAATATGGTAGGAGGAGTCATTTGGTAAGTTCTAAGGGAAATCCAATCACTAGAACTATGCAATGCTACAACCACTCAATGAAAGGTACGAACTTCATACAACTTGAAGTATCCAATTTCTTTGACCAATTGATTTCGGATCGGTCCCAAATCTTTGGCAACATCATAATATGGTGGGAGGAGTCATTTGGTGAGTTTTGAGTGAAATCCAATCACTAGAAATATGCAGTGTAAAAAACTACTCCATTTACTGTATGAAATTGAAGTGTACAATTTCTTTGACTAGTTGAATTCGGATCGATCCCAAAACATGGGTAACATCATAATATGGTGGGAGAAGTCATTCGGTGAGCTTTGAGTGAAATCGAATCTCTAGAAATATCAATGCACCAACTGATGAACTTGAAGTGTCCAATTTCTTCGACCAATTGATTTTGGATCGAGCAAAAAACTTGGGCAACATCGTAATATAGTGAGAGGAGTCATTTGGTGAGGTTTGAGTGAAATCCAATCACTAGAACTTTGTAATGCACCAACCACTCCATTTATAGTACGAACTTGAAGTGTCCAATTTTTTTGACCAATAGATTTCGGATCGAGCCCAAAACTTTGGGAACATCATAATATGGTTTGACGGGGCAACAAAACTTGGGCCCAAAACTTCTTTCACCAATTGATTTCGGATCGAGCCCAAAACTTGGGCAACATCATAATATGGTGGGAGGAGTCATTTGATGAGTTTGAGTGAAATCCAATCACAAGAACTATGCAATCCTACAACCATTCCATGAAAGGTACGAACTTCGTACGAAGTTGAAGTGTCCAATTTTTTTAACCAATTGATTGTGGATCGAGCCCAAAACTTGGGCTACATCATAATATGGTGGGAGGAGTCATTTGGAGAGTTTTGAGTGAAATCCAATAATTAGAACTATGGAACCACTACATTTATGGTACGAACTTTGTACGAACTTGAAGTGTCCAATTTCCTTGACCAATTGATTTCGGATGGAGCAAAAAACTTAGGCAACATCATAATATGGTGCGAGGAGTCATATGGTTAGTTTTGAGTGAAATTCAATCACTAGACCTATGCAATGCACCAACCACTACATTTATGGTACGAACTTGAAGTATCCAATTTCTTTGACGAATTGATTTTGGATCGAGCCCAAAACTTGGGCAACATCACAATATGGTGGGAGGACTCATTTGGTTAATTTTGAGTGAAATCCAATCACTAGAACTATGCAGTGCAAAAAATCACTCCATTTACTGTATGAACTTCAAGTGTACAATTTCTTTGACCAATTGATTTCGGATCGAGCCCAAAACTTTGGCAACATCATAGTATGGTGGGAGGAGACATTTGGTGTGTTTAGAGTGAAATCCAATCACTCGAACTATGCAATCCAACAACCTGTCCATGAAAGGTACGAACTTCGTACGAACTTGAACTGTCCAATTTCTTTGACCAATTGATTTCGGATCGAGCCCAAAACCTGGGGAACATCATAATAAGGTTTGAGGGCTCACTTGGTGAGTTTTGAGTGAAATCCAATCACTAGAACTATGCAGTGCAAAAAACCACTCCATTTACTGTATGAACTTCAAGTGTACAATTTCTTTGACCAATTGATTTCGGATCGAGCCCAAAACTTTGGCATCATCATAGTATGGTGGGAGGAGTCATTTGGTGTGTTTAGAGTGAAATCCAATCACTCGAACAATGCAATCCAACAACCAGTCCATGAAAGGTACGAACTTCGTACGAACTTGAAGTGTCCAATTTCTTTGACCAATTGATTTCGGATCGAGCCCAAAACTTGGGCAACATCATAATATGCTGGGAGGAGTCATTTGGCGTGTTTAGAGTGAAATCCAATCACTCGAATTATGTAGTCCAACAACCAGTCCATGAATGGTACGAATTTCGTACGAACTTGAAGTGTCCATTTTCTTTGACCAATTGATTTCGGATCGAGCCCAAAACTTGGGCAACATCATATTATGGTGTGAGGAGTCATTTGGTTAGTTTTGAGAGAAATAAAATCACTGGAACTACGCAATGCACCAACCATTCTATTTACAATACGAACTTGAAGTGTCCAATTTCATTTACCAATTGATTTAGGATCGAGACCAAGTCTTGGGCAACATCACAATATTATGGAAGAATTCATTTAGTGAGGTTTGAGTGAAATCCAATCTCTAGAACTATTCAATCCAACAACCACTCCATGAAAGGTACGAACTTCGTACTAACTTGAAGTATCCAATTTCATTGACCAATTGATTTCGTATCGTGTTCAAAACTTGGGCAACATCGTAATCTGGTGGGAGGAGTCATTTGGTGTGTTTTGATTGAAATCCAATCACAAGAACTATGCAATGCACCAACCACTTCATTTACGGTACGAACTTCGTAGGAACTTCAAGTGTCCAATTTCTTGGACCAATTGATTTCGGAACCAGCCCAAGATTGGGCAACAACGTGATATGGTGAAAGGAGTCATTTGGTGAGTTTTGAGTGAAATCCAATCACAAGAACTATGCAATACACCAACCATTTCATTTACGGTACGAATTTCGTACGAACTTCAAGTGTCCAAAACTTGGGCAACATCATATTATGGTGGGAGGAATTTGGTGGGTTTTGAGTTAAATCAAATCACTAGAACTACGCAATGCACCAAGCACTCCATTTACTATACGAACTTGAAGTGTCCAATTTCTTTGACCAATTGATTTCGGATCGAGACCAAAACTTGGGCAACATCATAATATGGTGGGAGGAGTCATTTGGTGGGTTTTGAGTGTAATCCAATCACTAGAACCATGCAATACACCAACCACTTCATTTACGGTACGAACTTTGTACGAACTTGAAATGTCCAATTTCTTTGACCAATTGATTTCGGATCGAGCAAAAAACTTGGGCAACATTATAATTTGGTGGAAGGAGTCATTTGGTGAAGTTTGAGTGAAATCCAATCAGTAGAACTATGCAATGCACCAAGCACTCTATTTACGGTACGAACTTCGTACAAACTCGAACTGTCCAATTTCTTTGACCACTTGATTTCGAAACGATCCCAGAACTTGGGCAACATCATAATATGGTGGGAGGAGTCACATGGTGAGTTGTTACTGAAATCCAATCACTAGAAACCACTACATTTACGGTACGAGCTTCGTACGAACATGAAGTGTCCTTTTTCTTTTACCAATTCATTTCGGATCGAGCCCAAAACTTGGGCAACATCACAGTGGGACGAGTCTTTTGGTGACTTTTGAGGGAAATCCAATCACTAGAACTATGCAATTCACCAACCACTACATTTACAGTGCGAACTTCATACAAACTTGAAGTGTCCAATTTCTTTGGCCAATTGATTTCGGATCGAGGAAAAAACTTGGGCAACATCATAATATGGGGGGAGGAGTCATTTGGTGAGTTTTGAGTGAAATCCAATCACTAGAACTATGCAATGCACCAACCACTCCATTTACGGTACGAACTTGAAGTGTCCAATTTCTTTGACCAATTGATTTCGGATCAAGCCCAAAACTTGGGCAACATCATAACATGGTGGGAGGAGTCATTTAGCAAGTTTTGAGTTAAATCCAATTAATAGAACGATGGAATCCTACAACCACTCCGTGCACAGTACAAACTTCGTACGATCATAAGTGTCCCTTTCCTTTAACCAATTGATTTCGGATCGAGCCCAAAACATGGGCAACATCATAACATGGTGGGAGGAGTCATTTGGTAGGTTTTTAGTGAAATCCAGTCACTTGAACGATGCAATTCTACAACCACTCCGAGTACAGTACGAACTTCGTACGAACATGAAGTGTCCAATTTCTTTGACGAATAGATTTCGGATCGAGCCCAAAAGTTGGGCAACATCAGAATACGGTTGGAGGAGTCATTTGGTGAGTTTTGAGTGAAATCCAATTACTAGAACGATGCAATCCTACAACCACTCCGTGTACAGTACGAACTTCATACGATCCTGAAGTATCCAATTTCTTTGGCCAATTGATTTCGGATCGAGCCCAAGACTTGGGCAACATCATAATATGGTGGGAGGAGTCATTTGGTGAGTTTTGAGTGAAATCCATTCACTAGAACTATGAAATGCATGAACCACTCCATTTACAGTAAGAACTTGAACTGTGCGAGTTGGGCAACATCATAATATGGTGGGACGAGTCATTTGGGGAGTTTTCAGTGCAATCCAATCACTAGAACTGTACGAGTTTTGAGTGAAATCCAATCGCTAGAACTATGCATTCTACAACTACATGAAAGTTATGAACTTCGTACGAACTTGACGTTTCCAATTTCTATGACTAATTGATTTCAGATCGGGCCCAAAACTTGGGCAACATCTTAATATGGTGGGAGGAGTTATTTGGTGAGTTTTGAGTGAAATCCAATCACTAGAACTATGCAACGTATCAACCACTCCATTTACCGTACGAACTTGAAGTGTCCAATTTCTTTGACCAATCAATTTCGGATCGATCAAAAACCTTGGGCAACATCATAATAAGGTGGGAGAAGTCATTTGGTGAGTTTTGAGTGAAATCCAATATCTACAACTAGGAAATGCACCAACCACTCCATTTACGGTACATAAACTTGGCCAACATCAAAATACGGTGGGAGGAGTCATTTGGTGAGTTTTGAGAGAAATCCAATACCTAGAACTACGAAATGCACCAACCACTCTATTTACGTTACGAACTTCTTACTAACTTGAAGTTTCCAATTTCTTTGACCAATTGAATTCGGATCAGGCCCAAATACGGTGGGAGGAACTATGCAATCCTACACCCACTCGATGAAAGGTACGAACTTCGTAAGAACTTGAATTACCCAATTTATTTGACCAATTGATTTCGGATCGAGCCCAAGACTTGGGGAACATGGGGAACATCATAATATGTTGGGAGGAGTCGTTTGGTGAGTTTTGAATGAAATCCAATCAATAGAACTATGTAATGCACCAACCACTCGATTTACATTATGAACTTCATACGAACATGAAGTGTCCAATTTATTTGACCAATTGATTTCGGATCGAGCAAAAAACTTGGGCAACATCATAATATGGTGGAAGGTGTCATTTGGTGAGTTTCGATTGATTTCGGAACCAGCCCAAGATTGGGCAACAACATAATATGGTGAAAGGAGTCATTTGGTGAGTTTTCAGTGAAATCCAATCACTAGAACTATGCAATACACCAACCACTTCATTAACGGTACGAACTTCAAGTGTCCAATTTCTTTGACCAATTGATTTTGGATGGATCCCAAAACTTGGGCAACATCATAATATGGTGGGTGGAGTCATTTGAGGAGTTTTGAATGAAATCTAATCACTAGAACTTTGCAATGCACTAACCACTCCATTTACGGTACGAGCTTCGTACGAACCTGAAGTGTCCAATTTCTTTGACCAATTGATTTCGGATCGAGCAAAAAATTTGGGCAACAACATAATATGGTGGGAGGAGTCACTTGGGGAGTTTTGAGTGAAATTCAATCGCTAAAACTATGCAATGCACCAACTAATCCATTTACGGTACGAACTTCGTACAAACTTGAAATCTCCAATTTCTTAGGCCAATTGATTTTTGATCGAGCCCTAAACTTGGGCAACATCATAATATGGTGGGAGGAGTCATGTGGTGAGTTTTGAGTGAAATCCAATCACTAGAACTATGCAATCCTACAACCACTCCGTGTACAGTATGAACTTCGTGCGAACATGAAGTATCCCTTTTCTTTGACCAATTGATTTTGGGTCGAGCCCAAAACTTGGGCAACAACATAATATGGTGGGAGGTGTCATTTGGTGGGTTTTGAGTGAAATCGAATCACTTGAACAATGCAATGCACCAACCACTCCATTTACGGTTTGAACTTCGTACGAATCTAATTTCTTTGACCAATTGATTTCATATCAAGCCCAAAACTTAGGCAACATCATAATATGGTGGGAGGACTCATTTGCTGAGTTTTGAGTGAAATCCAATCACTAGAACTTTGCAATCCTTCAAACACTCCATGAAAGGTATGAACTTCATACGAACTTGAAGTATCCAATTTCTTTGACCAATTTATTTCGGATCGAGACCAAAACTTGGGCAACATAGTAATATAGTGGGAGGAGTCATTTGGTGAGTTTTGAATGAAATTCGGTCACTAGAACTATGCAGTCCTACAACCACTCTATGAAATTTACGAACTTCGTACGAACTTGAAGTATCGAATTTCTTTAACCAATTGATTTCAGATCGAGCCCAAATCTTGGGCAACATCATAATATGGTGGGTGGAGTCATTTGGTGAGTTTTGAGTGAAATCCAATCTCTAGAACGATGCATGATCGGTTCATAATTGTATATCATTTTGTATCCTTCTTGCATATGATTTAGTTATGGTTTTGAGTTAAACTTGTGCTTTTAATCTCTTTTATGTTTGTCATTCGGTTAATTGAGCTTTAGGTAGCAATGGGGGCCCAAATGTGCAAAATAGTCCAAAAACGTGCAGACGGAGTTAGCAATTTGTGTCAGCCTTAACTCCTTCCTCCGTACTTGGATTGGCCCAAATGACATGTGGTTGGAAATATGACATTCTAAATTTGAAGATGGATGGCTCAATGTCATCATTTGCTTAAGGGAAGCCCAATTCGTGGGCCCATGAAGTTGCTTGGTCATGATGAGCTGTGCATGTGATGTGATTTCTGGTGGGATTCTTGGTGAGGCGCAAAGCCAGAAAAGTATCCATGAGCTGCATGTGGAAGCATGGGTCATGTGGGATCTGCAATAGCCAAAAGAGAAGAGAATTGATTGTTAATTCTGATTCACCCATCCCTTGTGCCTATATATAGAGAGGTCTGAGAACTCATTTTTATTCATTCATTCCATAACACACATCCTTCACTCCATCCTCCACACTCCCACAATTCCCGAAACACATTCAGAAATCACCCTCAAACACTCCCATAACCTCAAACACTCCAGAAATCAACCCAACACTCTAAACAGCCTCAAATCACCAAAACTGTCGCTGCAACCCTTCCTTCCATTTCCCTACGAATTTCCTCTTTCTCAACCATCACCACTCCTCCAAACTCATCCCAAATCACCTCCTTAACCTTCATACATCCTTCTAGACGTGGGGAAGCTCTTGGAGAAGCATTAGGCGTGGAGAAGCTCTTGGAGAACCATTGGACACCACAAGAACTTCAGAAAAGGGTTTTTCTACTCTTGTTGCATTCTCATTTCTGTTTAAGTTTCTTTTCCATTATGAGTAGCTAAATCCATAACTAGGGCTTCGATGTAACCTAACATGAAAATTCTGGGTTTATAAATTTCAAGTTTCAAGTGTGATTCAAGATTCATGTCCTTATTCATTATGCCTACTTGCCTATATGCTAATCTGAATGCCTAGCTACCATTGAGATTTGTGTATTTTGGTTGGAATTAAGAGTAGACACCACATGCCTTAATTCTAATTGAACTATGAATAAGATGAGTATGTATGGACATTCGCCAATAGGGATTAGATACATGCTTGGTTGTTTAAAACATTCTTCTATGCTTAATGGATTTCTAATGCTTGATTTAAGTTTGACAATAAGGGCTTAATTAGGGAATTGGAAATACAAAGTTAGGATGGGGCTTAATCATACTTTAGCTAGAATCAATCTTTGAATCTGAATTAGAATTGTCACTTGAATCCTTATAACCTAGAATTGGATTGTTATGGTGAATCGAATGCCCTAGTCTCCAAATCTGTTTCCAACCTCAAAACCACTCTTTGATACACTTGTTTACTTGTTTTTAATTGCAATTTCGTTTTGCTTCATTTGTTTTCACAAAAACCAATCACTCTCACTTTAAAATCTGTTTTAGACTTAACTTCTTGTTTCTTGAATTAGGTAATAATCTAAATACATAACTAATTTTAACTTCTCAGTCCTCGTGGGTACAACCTCGTACTTTCTTGCTATACTACTAATTGGCCCGTACACTTGCGAGTTAACAAATGCACCACTACAACAACTCCATGTACAGTATGAACTTCGTACGAACATGAATTGTCCCTTTTCTTTGACCAATTGATTTTGGATCGAGCACCAAACATGGGCGAGAAAATAATATGGTGGGAGGAGTCATTTGTTGAGTTTTGAGTGAAATCTAATCACTAGAACTATGCAATGCACCGACCACTCCATTTATGGTACGAACTTGAAGTGTCCAATTTCTTTGACCAATTGATTTCGGATCGAGCCCAAAAATTGGGCAACATCATAATATGGTGGGAGGAGTCATTTGGTGAGTTTTGAGTGAAATCCAATGGTAAGCTCATAATTTCATATATATATATATGCCTTATTCGCTTAGTCTTTTTGTTTAGTTTCTTAGCATTCTAAGTCATTGACCTCTCTTTATGTGTTTTGTAGGTCAAAAGAGCAAGAGAGCATAATAAATGCAATTCAAGCATGATAAGGCCTGATTTGGGTGAATGGAAGAAGAGCTCAAAGACAAACCCAATTTGGGAAACACTTCCTTGTCAGTCCAGTTTCGTACGTCACATTGCAGGCCTTGTTGCAGCAACCTATACAGCTCGGATGAGGTAACATCCTGCATGGAACTATGCTCAGGAGGTATTGTGTCTGGAGTCTGTTGCCTACCAAACATTGAACTATGCTCAGGAGGTATTGTGTCTGCGCTGCCAAACGAGTTAGCAATTTGTTCCAGCCTTAACTTTCTCCTCCGACCTTGGATTGGCCCAAATGACATGTGGTTGGAAAGATAACATTCTGAACTTCAAGATGGAGTACTCAAAGTCATCATTTGCTTAAGGGAAGACCAATTTGTGAGCCCATGAAGTTGCTAGAGGATGAGCTGTCCATGAGCTGCATGTGTGAGCTACATATGGAAGCGTGTGAGCTGCATGTGGGAGCATGTGTGAGCTGCATGTGGGAGCATGTGTGAGTTGCATGTGGGAGCATGGGAATTTGCAACCACATGCATAAAGAGAAGAGGAATTATTTTCAATTGCATTGGTGTGTTAGGTGAGGTAGGTGTGGTTGGTAAACTTAATTGTAAAATCTGATTTCACCTAACTCTTGTACCTATAAATAGAGAGTCTCCAAAGAGATTAGGGGGGCAAAAAATTCATATCCATCATTTACGCTCATTTTTCCATCTCTAGCATGCTGTCCCCATCTCCTTAGTTCTACTTTGTTTCAATAAACACCATGATGATTTTAAGTTTTTGAAGTTTGATTGGTTTCCAAGTTTCAATTTTAGTTCTTGTTCTTATTCATTGTGCTTATAAGTTAATATGCTTGTTTGAATGCTTGTACACCATTAAAACTTGTATGTTAGCTATCTTGGTTGGAATTAAGAGTAGACACCATATGCCTTAATTCAAATTGAACTATGAATAGGAAGAGTATGTATGGACATTTGACAACAGGGATTAGATACATGCTTGGTTGTTTATAATGTTCTCCTAAGCTTAATGGATTTCTAATGCTTAATTTAGGTTCGACAACAAGGATCTAATTAGGGAATTAGAAATACAAGGTTTAGACCAGATACCATGGCTTAATTATACATTAGAGAGAATCAATCTTTTTACTTGAATTGAACTTGTTAACTTGATTGCTTGAGACTTAGAATTGGATTGTTCCCTAGTGTTCTAAAACTGTTTTTAAAACCAAAACCTGTTTTAGTGTTTTTCTTCTTTGTTTGTTTAAACTTTATGTTTTCATTTCATGTACTCTTATCTATAAACTTTGTTTCTATTTTTGTTTTGAGCAGGGAATCAAATTGAATCAATCTATCATCAATCCTCATGGGATCGACCTCGTACTTACACATGCTATGTTATCCAATGGTCCGTGCACTTACGAGTTAACAAAATTTTGGCGCCGTTGCCGGGGATTGACGGCATAGTTTGGTTCTATTTTCTTTCCCCACTTGTTTTACTTTTGTTTTTTCCTTTTCGTTTCACTTTTTATTTCCTAATCCTTTTAATTTTGTTTCAAGTTTTTTGTGTTTGTTTTAGCAATTTAGGATAGCTCAATAAAAAGGGAGAGACTAGACAACTTCAATCATAAGGATAGGAAGTGTGTCCTAATCCTTTTAATTTTGTTTCAAGTTTTTTGCGTTTGTTTTAGCAATTTAGGATAGCTCAATAAAAAGGGAGAGAGTAGACAACTTCAATCATAAGGATAGGAAGTGTGGAGTCGTGGGAGCAGCTGCGACCTCCAAATGCATCCATGCTCGACCTATGCAATCCTACAACCACTACGTGAAAGGCACGAACTTGAAATATCCAATTTCTTTGACCAATTGATTTCGAATCGAGCCAAAAACTTGGGCAACATCATAATATGGTGGGAGGAGTCAATTCGTGAGTTTTGAGAGAAATCCTATCCCTAGAACTATGCAATGCACCAACCACTCAATTTACGGTACGAACTTCATTTACGGTCTTGAAGTGCCCAATTTCTTCGACCAATTTATTTTGGATTGAGCCCAAAACTTGGGCAACATCATAATATGGTGGGAGGAGTCATTTGGTGTGTATAGAGTGAAATCCAATCACTAGAACAATGCAATGCACCAACCACACCATTTACGGTACGAACTTCGTACAAACATTAAGTGTCCAATTTCCTTGACCAATTGATTTCAGATTGAGCAAAAAACTTGGGCAACATCATAATATGGTGGGAGTAGTCATTTTGTGAGTTGTGAGAGAAATCCTATCACTAGAACAATGCAATGCAGCAACCACTCCGTCTACGGTACGAACTTGAAGTGCCCAATTTCTTTGACCAATTTTGGATCGAGCCAAAAACTTGGGCGACATCATAATATGGTGGGAGGAGTCATTTGGTGTGTATAGAGTGAAATCCAATCACTAGAACAATGCAATGCACCAACCACACCATTTACAGTACGACCATCGTACGAACTTAAGTCCCCAATTTCTGTGACCAATTGTTTTCGGATCCAGCAAAAAACTTGGGCAACATTACAATATGATGGGAGGAGTCATTTGGTGAGTTTAGAGTGAAATCCAATCACTAGAACTATGCAATGCACCAACCACTCCATTTATGGTACGAACATCGTACGAACTTGATGTGCCCAATTTCCTTCACCAACTGAATTCAGATCGAGCAAAAAACTTATGCAACATCATAATATGGTAGGAGGAGTCATTTGGTGTGTATAGAGTGAAATCCAATCACTAGAACAATGCAATGCACCAACCACACCATTTATGGTACGAACTTCGTACAAACTTGAAGTATCCAATTTCCTTCACCAATGGATTTCAGATCGAGTAAAAAACTTGGGCAATATCATAATATGGTGGGAGGAGTCATTTGGTGAGTTTTGAGAGAAATCCTATCACTAGAACTATGCAATGCACCAACCACTCCATTTACGGTACGAACATCGTACGAACTTGAAGTGTCCAATTTATTTGACCAATTGATTTCGTACCGACCCGAAGACTTGGGCAACATCATAATATGGTGGGAGGAGTCATTTGGTGAGTTTTGAGTTAAATATAATCACTAGAACTATGCAATGCACCAACTACTCAATTTACGTCACGAACATCGTACGAATTTGAAGTGTTCAATTTCTCTCCCCAATTGATTTCGGATTGAGCCCAAATCTTGGGCAACATCATAATATGGTGGGAGGACTCATTTGGTGAGTTTTGAGTGAAATCCAATCTCTAGAACTATGCAATCCTACAACAGCCCCATGAAAGGAACGAACTTCGTACGAACTTGAAGTATCCAATATCTTTGACCTTTTGATTTCGTATTGGGTCCAAATCATGGGCAACATAATAATATGGTGGGAGGAGTCATTTGGTGAGTTTTTAGTGAAATCCAATCACTAGAACTATGCAATCCTACAACCACTCCATTTACGAAACGAACTACGTACGAACTTGAAGTGTCCAAGTTCTTTGACCAATTGATTTCGGATCGAGCCCAAAACTTGGGCAACAACTGTTAACTCGCAAGTGTACGGGCCAATTAGTAGTACAGCAAGACAAGTACGAGATCATACCCACGAGGACTTAGAAGTTCAAATTAGTTATGTACTTAGATTACCCAATTTTAGAAACAAGAAGTTAAGTCTAAAACAGATTTTAAAGAGAGATTGATTGACTTTGTGAAAACAAATGAAACAAAATGAAATTGCAAACAAAGGCAACGTAAACAAGTATATCAAAGAGTGGTTTTGAGGTTGGAAACAGATTGGGAGACTAGGGCATTCGATTCACCATAACAATCCAATTCTAGGTTATAAGGATTCAAGTGACAAGTCTAATTCAGATTCAAAGATTGATTCTGGCTAAAGTATGATTAAGCCATGGTGTTTGGTCCTAACCCTGTATTTCCAATTCCCTAATTAAGTCCTTGTTGTCGAACCTAAATCAAGCATCAGAAATCCATTAAGCATAGAAGAATGTTTTAAACAACCAAGCATGTATCTAATCCCTATTGGCGAATGTCCATACATACTCATCTTATTCATAGTTCAATTGAAACACAAGCATAAGGTGTCTACTTTAGTTTCAACCAAAATAAACAAATCTCAATGGTAGCTAGGAAATCAGATTAGCATATAAGTAGATAGGCATAATGAATAAGAGCATGAATCTTGAATCAAACTTGAAACTTGGAATTTATAAACCCAGAATATTCATGTTAGGTTACATCGAAGCCCTAGTAATGGATTTAGCTACTCATAATGGGAAAGAAACATAAACAGAAATGAGAAAGCATAATGAATGTAACAAGAATAGAAAAACCCTTTTCTGAAGTTCTTGTGGAGTCCAA
Source organism: Prunus padus (assembly GCA_024362665.1). NCBI lineage: Eukaryota > Viridiplantae > Streptophyta > Magnoliopsida > Rosales > Rosaceae > Prunus > Prunus padus. The sequence continues at coordinate 24,843,243 of JANFAM010000012.1, forward strand.
TGCTTCTCCAAGAGCTTCTCCACGCCTAATACTTCTCCAAGAACATCCCCACGTCTAGAAGAATGTATGAAGGTTAAGGCGGTGATTTGGGATGAGTTTGGGTGAGTGGTGATGGTTGAGAAAGAGGAAATTCGTAGGGAAATGGAAGGCAGGCTTGCAGGGACAGTTTTGGAGATTTGAGGCTATTTAGAGTGTTGGGTTGATGTCTAGAGTGTCTGGGGAATTATGGGATTGTGGAGGATGGTGTGAAGGATGTCTCTCAAGGATGTGTGAAGGATGTGTCTCCTATGGAATGAATGGGAGTGGTATTTATAAGGAGAATGAAAGGAGAATTCTGAATTCATTAATGCCTCCACCAACAACACTCATTTCACCAACCACACTAATGCAATTCACCAACCACACTAATGCATTAGAAAATCAGTTTCTCTTCTTTTTTTGGCTATTGCAGCTCCCACATGCAGCTCATGGGCTCCCGAATTGGGCTTCCCTTAATCAACTGATGACATTGAGCCATCCAACTTCAAGTTTAGAATGTCATCTTTCCAACCACATATCATTTGGGCCAATCCAAGTTCGGAGGAAGGAGTTAAGGCTTAAACAAATTGCTAACTCAGTCTTCACGTTTTTGGACCATTTTGCATATTTGGGCCCCCATTGCTACCTAAAGCTCAATTAAATGAATGACAAACATAAAAGAGATTAAAAGCACAAGTTTAACTCAAAAACATAACTAAATCATATGCTAGAAGGGTACAAAATGATATACAATTATGAACCGATCAACAACATAATATGGTGGGAGGACTCATTTGGTGAGTTTTGAGTGAAATCCAATCTCTAGAACTACGCAATCCTACAACCAGTCCATGAAAGTTACAAACTTCGTACGAACTTGAAGTATCCAATATCTTTGACCAATTCATTTCGGATTGAGCAAACAACTTGGGCAACATCATAATATGGTGGGAGGAGTCATTTGAGAAGTTTTGAGTGAAATCCAATCACTAGAACTATGCAATGCACCAACCACTCCATTTACGGTACAAACTTTGTACGAACTTGAAGTATGCAATTTCTTTGACCAATTGATTTCGGATCGAGCCCTAAACTTGGGCAACATCATAATATGGTGGGAGGAGTCATTTCGTGAGTTTTGAGTGAAATCCATTCACTAGAACGATGCAATGCAACTACCACTCTTTTTGTGGTACGAACCTGAAGTGTACAATTTCTTTGACCAATTGATTTCGTATCTAGGCCAAAACTTAGGCAACGTCATAAAATGGTGGGAGGAGTCATTGGGTGAGTTTTGAGAGAAATCTAACCACCATAACTATGCAATGCACCAACCACTCCATTTACGGTACGAACTTCGTACGTACTTTAAGTGTCCAAATTCTTTTACCAATTGATTTCGGATCGAGCAAAAGACTAGGGCAACTTCATTATATGGTGGGAGGAGTCATTTAGTGAGTTTTGAGTGAAATCCAATACTAGAACTATACAATGTGTGAACCACTCCATTTACGGTAAGAACTTGAATTGTCCAATTTCTTTGACCAATTGATTTCGGATCGAGCAATAGACTTGGGCAACATCATAATATGGATGGACGAATCATTTGGGGAGTTTTCAATGAAATCCAATCACTAGAACTATGCGAGTTTTGAGTGAAATCCAATCGCTAGAACTATGCAATCTACAACTACTCCAAGAAAGTTATGAACTTCGTACGAACTTGAAGTATCCAATTTCTATGACCAATTGATTTCAGATCGAGCCCAATACTTGGGCAACATCATAATATGGGGGGAGTATTCATTTGGTGAGTTTTGAGTGAAATCCAATATCTAGAACTATGCAATTTGTTAACTCGCAAGTGCACGGGCCAATTAGTAGTATAGCAAGACAAGTACGAGGTCGTACCCACGAGGACTGAGAAGTTCAAATTAGTTATGTACTTAGATTACCCAATTCTAGAAACAAGAAGTTAAGTCTAAAACTGATTTTAAAGAGAGATAGATTGACTTTGTGAAAACAAATGAAACAAAACGAAATTGCAAACAAAGGCAAAGTAAACAAGTGTATCAAAGAGTGGTTTTGAGGTTGGAAACAGATTTGGAGACTAGGGCATTCGATTCACCATAACAATCCAATTCTAGGTTATAAGGATTCAAGTGACAAGTCTAATTTAGATTCAAAGATTGATTCTAGCTAAAGTATGATGGTGTCTGGTCTTAACCTTGTATTGCTATTTCCCTAATTAGATCCTTGTTGTCGAACCTAAATTAAGCATTAGAAATCCATTAAGCATAAGAGAATGTTTTAAATAACCAAGCATGTAAAAAAAAAAAAATTCCTGTCGTTGAATGTCCATACATACTCATCTTATTCATAGTTCAATTGAAACAAAGGCATAAGGTGTCTACTTTAGTTTCAACCAAAATACACAAATCTCAATGGTAGCTGGGCATTCAGATTAGCATATACGTAGATAGGCATAATGAATAAGAGCATGAATCTTGAATCAAACTTGAAACTTGGAATTTATAAACCCAGAATATTCATGTTAGGTTACATCGAAGCCCTAGTAATGGATTTAGCTACTCATAATGGGAAAGAAACATAAACAGAAATGAGGAAGCATAATGAATGTAACAAGAATAGAAAAACCCTTTTCTGAAGTTCTTGTGGTGTCCAATGCTTCTCCAAGAGCTTCTCCACGCCTAATACTTCTCCAAGAACTTCCCCACGTCTAGAAGACTGTATGAAGGTTAAGGAGGTCATTTGGGATGAGTTTGGGTTAGTGATGATGGTTGAGAAAGAGTAAATTTGTAGGGAAATGGAAGGTAGGCTTGCATGGACAGTTTTGGTGATTTGAGGCTGTTTAGAGTGTTGGGTTGATGTCTGGATTGTCTGGGGAATTATGGGAGTGTGGAGGATGATGTGATGGATGTGTGTTATGGAATGAATGAATGAAAATGAGTTCTCAGACCTCTCTATATATAGGCACAAGGGATGGGTGAATCAGAATTAACAATCAATTCACTTCTCTTTTGGCTATTGCAGATCCCACATGACCTATGCCCCCACATGCAGCTCTGGATACTTTTTTTTTGGCTTTTGCAGCTCACCCTATGCTCCCACATGCAGCTATGGATACTTTTTTTGGCTTTTGCAGCTCATGGAGAATCCCACCAGAAATCACATCACATGCACAGCTCATCATGACCAAGCAACTTCATGGGCTCACGAATTGGGCTTCCCTTAAGCAACTGTTGACATTGAGCCATCTATCTTCAAGTTTAGAATGTCATCTTTCCAACCACATGTCACTTGGGCCAATAGAAGTTCGGAAGAAGGAGTTAAGCCTGAAACAAATTGCTAACTCAGTCTGCATGTTTTTGGACCATTTTGCACATTTGGGCCCCCATTGCCACCTAAAGCTCAAAAACATAACTAAATCATATGCTAGAAGGGTACAAAATGATATACAATTATGAACCGATCACAATTCACCAACCACTCCATTTACGGTACGAACTTGACGTTTCCAATTCCTTTGACCAATGATTTTGGATCGAGCCCAAAACTTATGCAACATCATAATATAGAGGGAGGAGTCATTTGGTGAGTTTTGAGTGAAATCCAATCACTAAACTATGCAATCGTACAACCACTCCATGAAAGGAACCAACTTCCTACGAACTTGAAGTATCAAATTTCTTTGACCAAATCGAGCCCAAAACTTGGGCAACATCATAATATGGAGGGAGTAGTCATTTGGTGAGTTTTTAGTGAAATCCAATCACTAGAACTACGTAATGCACCAATCACTCCATTTACGATACGAACTTGAATTGTCCAATTCTTTGACCAATTGATTTCGGACGAGCAAAAACCTCGGGCAACATCATAATAAGGTGGGAGGAGTCATTTGGTGAGTTTTGAGTGAAATCCAGTCACTAGAACTATGCAATGCACCAACCATTTCATTTACGGCACGAACTTCGTACGAACTTTAAGTGTCCAATTGTTAACTCGCAATTGTACGGGCAAATTAGTAGTATAGCAAGACAAGTACGAGGTCGTAACCACGAGGACTGAGAAGTTCAAATTAGTTACTTGCTTAGATTACCCAATTCGAGAAAACAGAAAGTTAAGTCTTGATCGGTTCATAATTGTATATCATTTTGTACCCTTCTAGCATATGATTTAGTTATGTTTTTGAGTTAAACTTGGGTTTTTAATCTCTTTTATGTTTGTCATTCAGTTAATTGAGCTTTAGGTAGCCATGGGGGCCCAAATATGCAAAATAGTCCAAAAACGTGCAGACTGAGTTAGAAATTTGTTTCAGCCTTAACTCCTTCCTCCGAACTTGGATTGGCCCAAATGATATGTGGTTGGAAAGATGACATTCTAAACTTGAAGATGGACGGCTCAATGTCATCAGTTGATTAAGGGAAGCCCAATTCGTGAGCCCATGAAGTTTCTTGGTCATGATGAGCTATGCATGAGATGTGATTTCTGGTGGGGTTCTCCATTAGCTGCATGTGGGAGCTGCACTAGCCAGAAAAGAAGGGAAATTGATTTTCTAATGTATTAGTGTGGTTAGTGGAGGCATTAATCAATTCAGAATTCTCCTTTCATTCTCCTTATAAATACCACTCTCATTCATTCCATAAGACATCAACTCTCACATCCTTGACATCTTTCGTATCTTTCACATCCTTCAGATCTTTCACATCCTTCACACCATCCTCCACACTCCCATAATTCCCCAAACACTCCAGACACACTCCCAACACTCTAAACAGCCTCAAATCACCAAAATTGTCCCTGCAAACCTGCCTTCCATTTCCCTACGAATTTCCTCTTTCTCAACCATCACCACTCACCCAACTTCATCCCAAATCACCTCCTTAACCTTCATACATTCTTCTAGACGTGGGGAAGTGCTTGGAGAAGTATTAGGCGTGGAGAAGCTCTTGGAGAAGCATTGGACACCACAAGAACTTCAGAAAAGGGTTTTTCTATTCTTATTACATTCATTATGCTTTCTCATTTCTGTTTATGTTTCTTTCCCATTATGAGTAGCTAAATCCATTACTAGGGCTTCGATGTAACCTAACATGAATATTCTGGGTTTATAAATTCCAAGTTTCAAGTTTGATTCAAGATTCATGCTCTTATTCATTATGCCTATCTACTTATATGCTAATCGAATGCCTAGCTACCATTGAGATTTGTGTATTTTGGTTGGAATTAAGTGTAGACACCACATGCCTTAATTCTAATTGAACTATGAATAAGATGAGTATGTATGGACATTCGCCAATAGGGATTAGATACATGCTTGGTTGTTTAAAATATTCTTCTATGCTTAATGGATTTCTGATGCTTGATTTAAGTTCGACAATAAGGACTTAATTAGGGAATTGGAAATACAAGGTTAGGATCAAACATCATGGCCTAATCATACTTTAGCTAGAATCAATCTTTGAATCTAATCAGACTTGTCACTTGAATCCTTATAACCTAGAATTGGATTGTTATGGTGAATCGAATGCCCTAGTCTCCAAATCTGTTTCCAACCTCAAAACCACTCTTTGATACACTTGTTTACTTTGCCTTTGTTTGCAATTTCGTTTTGTTTCATTTGTTTTCACAAAGTCAATCAATCTCTCTTTAAAATCTGTTTTAGACTTAACTTCTTGTTTCTAGAATTGGGTAATCTACGTACATAACTAACTTGAACTTCTCAGTCCTCGTGGGTACGACCTCGTACTTGTCTTGCTATACTACTAATTGGCCTGTACACTTGCGAGTTAACAAAAATTTTGGCGCCGTTGCCGGGGACTGAACGAAAGTTCTTCCCTGGTTATGTGCCCAAGGTTACCCTATTCTTTTAGTGTTTCTAATTAATTCAAATTTTTCTATTTCAGGTAGTTTATGTCTAAAAGACCATTCATTGATCAAGTGAGGTCTTCATTTAGACATTCTAGATCATTGGAAGGAAGACCAAAGTTGCAACCCAATCGAGTGATCTCTGAAATTCAGAATCGACTAGAAAGAGAGTTGTCAACTGCAAAAGAGCAAGCTCTGGCCATATTCACAAGTCTTGCTCTCCACACTGAACTCCCTGGTTCTTCACTTTCAAATTCCGAAGCAAGTTCAGACCAAGAAGAAGAGGAGATGGCTGCCAATGAGTTAATGGGAGACCTTGATATCCCAATAATTCCAGCATCTCCTTCAAGCATTTTGCTACCCCCCCCGTAGCTCGAAACTATGAGCTTAAATCTTCTCATCTTAATATGTTGCCTTCCTTTTATGGTTTACCTAATGAAGATCCATTAACTCATATAAAGGATATTATTATTGCTGTGAGTTCTTTCCCCTTGACAGCTGTGACGGAAGATCAACTTCGAATGAGAGTGTTTCCTTATACTTTGAAGGATAAGGCGAAGTATTGGCTCAATTCCTTAAAGCCTGGTTCACTCACTACATGGGATGCCATTCAGAAGAAGTTCTTGGAGAAATACTTCTCCACGCAAAAGACTGACACGCTTAGGGACAAGATCTTCTCATTTGCACAACAAGATGATGAATCGTTTTGTGAAGCATGGGAGAGATTCAATGCGCTGCTCAATCAATGTCCTCATCATGGGATTCCTTTGAAACTTCAAATGCGTATGTTTTATAAAGGACTAACCCCTTCTAGTCGTAATATTGTCACCAATTTTGCAGGTGGTTCTTATAAAACCAAGACTCCCGAAGAAACGTATGAACTCTTTGAGGCGATAGCAATGGAGACCCAACACACTGATACAAGAGGTAAACGTGTTGTTAGTGGTTCTAATGATGCTTCTAGTGTGCAGATTTCAAAATTGGAACAAAAACTAGATGCTCTTTGTTGACTCGCAAGTGCACGAGGCATTGGATAGTATAGCTTGTGTAAGTACGAGGTCGATCCCACGAGGATTGATGATAGATTGATTCAATTTGATTCCCTGCACAAAATAGAAAACCAAAAGAGAATAAATAAAACAAGAAAGAAAGAAAAGAAATTAACTTAAGCAAATTAGTTACCAAGTTCAATTTATATTCTTAGATTGATTCTAGCTAAAGTATGATTAAGCCATGGTGTTTGGTCCTAACCTTGTATTCCTAATTCCCTAATTAGATCCTTCTTGTCGAACCTAAATTAAGCATTAGAAATCCATTAAGCAAAGAAGAATGTTTTAAACAACCAAGCATGTATCTAATCCATGTTGACGAATGTCCATACATACTCTTCCTATTCATAGTTCAATTTGAATTAATGCATGGTGTCTACTCTTAATTCAAACCAAAATAGCTAACATACAAGTTTTAATGGTGATCACTCATTCAAACAAGCATATTAACTTATAAGCATAATGAATAAGAACAAGAACTATAATTGAAACTTGGAAGCTAATTAAACTTGAAAACTAAAGAAAAGAAATTACATTACAATGGAAAATAAATTACAACTAAAAAGCAAAATGGTTTTGTTACAACAATTGAGAACTAAAAAGGAAAACTAAGAGAATTTGAGGGAGAGAAGGGAGAGGAGCTCTAGAGAGATGTTTGAGAGCTCCCCCCCTTGGGGTGTGTTTGAAGGTTAGCCAAGCCTCCTATTTATAGGAGAAGGAAAGCATCAAACTCACATGCCAATATTCTTCTTTTGACAACAAGTTGCATAGCCACCTCAAGTTCACATGAGCATCCATCTCCTTTCATCATTTGGCTAGTTCCCACTTGATACTTTTGCTTCTTTATTTCTTACACAACCTACTTCAATTATGACAATTAACATGCTTCTTCCCCACTATCAACAATAGCACATGCATAGCTACTCATGACCAAGAACTATCAACAATAGCACATGCATAGCTAATCATGACCAAGCAATTTGCAGTCAGCTTGTGGGCTCGATTTGGGCTTGTTCATTCACTCTAAAAATCTGGAAAAATATGGATCTTGAAGCTCTTTGTCTTATCTTTCTAAGCATATGCAGCCCAACTCAAGGAAAAATCGGGAAGGCCTTCAAAAGTCATTTTTGGCCCAGTAACGCAGATGCTGCCGAATTTGACCTTAAGTTGCCCAAACTTGCATAACTTCATCTAGAAGACTCGGAATCATGAACCGTAAAATTCTTCAGAAACTAGACTTCCGTATCTTTCCAATGACGTATGGTTCATTATCTGGTTCTTCCTGAGAAAGTACAGTCCAATCCGTGAAGTTGACTGATCTGCATACACCGTTTTGAGCTAACTTGTCTCCAAAATGCATTTAGTGAGTCATAAGCTTATTACACTGAAACAAACACAAAATAGATTAAAAGCACAAGTTTAACTCAAAAACATAACCAAATCATAAGTTAGAAGGGTACAAAATGATATGTAATTATGCACCGATCAATACCCCCAAACCTATATTTTGCTAGTCCTCAAGCAAAACAAAAGGAAAACAAAAATAAAAATAAATAAATAAATTAGACCATTTTCGCAGGTAACTCGATTGCATTGAGCATATGCAACAAGCCTTTAAACCTCTAGGCATCCCTAGTAGGAGGAGTTGTGTCTCCTGAGGGTTTAACAGATACGATACCCACAAACGTTTTACTGACTCTACAAAAACAAAGTAGTTAGAAAACAAAAACAAAACAAAAACAAAAACAAAAACAAATACAAAACAATATTTCCGAACATTTTCTGAAGAGAAATGACTCATGCACATGACTCAAAAGTTTTAACAATAAAAGCTCATTTTTAGACATTATTCACAATGTGGCAAAGTTCAAAACATAACATGCTCAAAGTGTAGTAGTGTGATAGCCAAATGCAACAAATTCTCCAATCTTAGTTTTCACACAATTTCAAAAATCATACAAAGCACAAATTCAACTTCAAATCTCACCAAAGTTGTCCTCTCACAAATGAATCACTCAGAAGAGGGCTACAATGCATCACTCAGTTATAAACATGAGATTAGAGTTAAACCATAAGGGAATTAACTCACAATAGAAAGATGAAGAACTTGCATTATATGATCTCAAGAAGGATGCCAAACACTTAAAAGTAGGAAAATGGATGCAATTCAATCACATGACATTTAGGATCAATTTAGGTCTTTATCATAGGTTGTAATGGGGCTAAGGGTGTAAGGTGAGTGAGAAATGAAAGGTATGGATAACACAAAGTCCAAAGAACTCACAATGTAAGAGCATAAAACAATTTTTTCCAAGACTTGAATCATCACAATGAGGTTTTTTTTTTTTTTTTTTTTCAAAACTCCTTTTACCTCCATTTATAAGGATTCACACTCCTTTCTTTTAATTGAACAACCACCAATTTATTTTGAGGCCAATAAAGAAACCCAAAAATGAAATTTCATTCAACCACCACTTAATCACAACTTTTCTCTTTTCTTTCACCAATTGTGTATTTTTTTCGAAATGTAACACCTCTTCTAAAACTTAGTATGAAAAACACATCCCAATAAAAGCTCAAGAGTTCCTTAGAAAGGTAAATAATTGTTTTTCAGGCTAAGGTGAGGAAATATAATTGGTTTAATGAAAGAAAAGGTTTACATGTAGGCTCAAAATGGTTAACAATGGAAAATCATGCTTAAGCATGCATAAGGTTAGTTTGAAAGGCACAAACGATCCAAAGAGGGCCTTAATATCATTTCTTAAATGTCATGTAATTAAATAGAATATGAATGAATGACTTTTAAGTGCTCAACCAATTCAATGAATAATGAGATCAAACAACAACTTAGATGACAAGAAAATAAGAATATGTGTATAACACTCATGAAATGAAGGACAAGGCTCAAAAGCTTACATTATATGGTTATACAAGTTTAATTTATGCTTGATACAATTCTTTATATCATGCAAATCCTTTAATTAGAAAATTATGAAACAAATGGCAAGTGTAAAGAGGGTTTCGAACATATCATGCTAGAACGATGCCAAAAGTTTTAAAATTTTTATTAATTTTTTTAAAAATAAAAAGAAATCCAATTTTCATTTAAGTCATGCAAACATTTATCACAATCTCATCATATGTGTTCGGAAAGTGACTCAAAATAAAAAAATAAATAAATAAAAAAAACAAAGCAAGACTAAAATAAAACAGAAAAACAAAATTTTTTTTTAAAAAAACTTTTTATTTAAAGAAAAACCAAATTTACTTGCTAAACTCTAATACCCTCAAACTTAGAAATGAACATTGTCCTCAATGTTTAAAAATTAGGCACAAGTAATGTCATAACAATAATTGAAAGGTATTAAAGCAAATAAATACCACAAAATACAATAATTAAAATACAAAATAAAAATTGCAAAACAACCAAACGAATAAAAAAATTGAAACACACAAGCTTACGCAAAACAACCAAACGAATAAAAAACAGTAAGCCCTAAACACACAAGCTTACGCAAATTGAAACCCAAACAAAAAACAAAAAAATTGAAGCCCAAAGCCCACAATTTGAAACCCAAACCACGGTGAAACCCGACCCACAATGAAATCCGAAGCCCACACATTTTATTTTTTTAAAATTTTAAAATTTTTCGTTTTTATTTTTTATTTTTTTATTTTTACGTGGGAAGTGGATTCTGAAACGGGGGTCCATATGTCGTCTCGAGCAACGAAGCAAGAGCCACGTGTCGACACATAGAGGCGCCGCAGAGCTTTTGCGCTTCCCCAGCCGAAAATTACGGGCGGTATGGAAAGGCGCGAAGACTTTGTTGAACGCGTTCGTTCGTAAAAGGTACGTCGCGACAAATTATTTTGGGGACGGGGAAAGCCGTAAGGCTGTGGAGCTTGAGTGGTGCTAGGGTTTGATATCTATAAAAGGAAACTAAGGGAGAAAAACAAAAATTACAGCCACACGGAAGAGAGAAAAGAAAGAAGAAAAGAGAGAGGGAAAAGAGAAAAAGAAGAGAGAAGAGAGAAAAAGAAAAGAAATCGGAAAGAAAATGTCGTCTCCTTTCCCATTTTCACTCGATCTTAACCTAGCTCAACCAATTCAGACGTCGAGTCAAGGAGCAGCACCAACGTGGATGCCCTATTTTGGCTCAAAGAAGAGGGCCCGTGACAGTGAATGACACAATACTCATGGACAACGAAGTTGCCCTTGGAGTCGCAAGGAGTTTAGTGACTCCCAGAGATGCACGAGTGCTCGGCGCAAAGTGTGACAATCGAATCGTCGCTGATGCCATGGCACTGGCCGCACAAAACACGACCACTATCGCAATCGTGGGTTATCGCCTAATTGCGAAATCCCGTGAGTTGGAGCTAGTAAAGGCTCGATTGGCAGCATCGCAGAATGTGGTTGAGGATTGTCAAGGCATTATAAGGGACTTGAAAAAGGAGCGGACAAGGATGGTGGAGTTTAATCGACGTCAGCTAGAAGGTTTGCAGGCGGAGAATAAACAGCTATCATCGATGGTAGATTTGTACGCCAAAGACATGCGCACGAAGCTGGAGTCTATTGGGCGACCGGGTAAGCGCAAGCAACCAGAGCACGAGACAAGTGGTGCTCAAGCCAAGAGTGCAGCCATAAGTGCGATCTTTGGGAGCTCAAGTGATGGGCCCCAAGAGGCTGTGCGTGAAGACCCAAAAGATGACGTCCAGACGGCTAAGTTTCCAATTTTGGAATCAGGAAGCGTGCCATGATGATGCTGATGCTGACGCTGATGAAGATGATGATGAAGAAGAAGAAGAAGAAGAAGAAAATGAAGTTTTATTTATTTGTATTTTATGCTTTTTTTTTCTTTTTTGTTTTTTTTAAGTTTTTAGTGATGCAGCTTTATTTGGAGTAAATTTTTTTTTTTAATTTTTAACACACATAAACAAACTAACTAACCACACCACATAAAAATTAAAATAATTAAAAAAATACAAAAAATAAAAACAGAGACTAACCGAAAACCAAGAAGTTCCAAAATGCAATTTTAATTTTTTAATTTTTTAATTTTTGTAATTATTATTTAAGCAAGAATACAATACCCAAACTTAAATTTTTATTTAAACCAAACTATTATTGTAAAAAAACAAATTTTATTTTAAGAACACACAATTATACAAGCAACTCTAGGATGACCAGTTAAGGGCCTCAGAAAACACAGCCAGGGGTTCCGGGAAGGTTGGAGGGGTCACAATGGTCCCGCTTAAAACCCAAACTTCTTAGACACCGAAGGTGTCGCCTAAAGAACTCCTAGACACTGCATTGACGGAGGTTGCTTACTGGAGTTACCAAAAGTTAGCTCATATGAAAAATCTTTTTAAATTTTTTTTTTTAATTATAAAAGAAACATAAAATAATAACAATATAAGTAAAGAGAAAGGATTGGATACTCCCCCTTGAAGCGATTAGGTCGAACATGGATGCATTTGGAGGTAGCTACTCCTCCCACTACTCCATACTTCCTATTCTTATGATTGAAGTTTCCTTCTCTCCCTTTTTATTGAGCTATCCTATATTGCTAAAACAAACATAGAACTTGAAACGTAATTAAAAGGATTAGGAAATAAAAACTGAAATGAAAAGGAAAAAGGAAAGTAAAACAAGTAGGGAAAGAAAATAGAACCAAACTATGCCGTCAATCCCCGGCAACGGCGCCAAAATTTTGTTAACTCGCAAGTGCACGAGGCATTGGATAGTATAGCTTGTGTAAGTACGAGGTCGATCCCACGAGGATTGATGATAGATTGATTCAATTTGATTCCCTGCACAAAATAGAAAACCAAAAGAGAATAAATAAAACAAGAAAGAAAGAAAAGAAATTAACTTAAGCAAATTAGTTACCAAGTTCAATTTATATTCTTAGATTGATTCTAGCTAAAGTATGATTAAGCCATGGTGTTTGGTCCTAACCTTGTATTCCTAATTCCCTAATTAGATCCTTCTTGTCGAACCTAAATTAAGCATTAGAAATCCATTAAGCAAAGAAGAATGTTTTAAACAACCAAGCATGTATCTAATCCATGTTGACGAATGTCCATACATACTCTTCCTATTCATAGTTCAATTTGAATTAATGCATGGTGTCTACTCTTAATTCAAACCAAAATAGCTAACATACAAGTTTTAATGGTGATCACTCATTCAAACAAGCATATTAACTTATAAGCATAATGAATAAGAACAAGAACTATAATTGAAACTTGGAAGCTAATTAAACTTGAAAACTAAAGAAAAGAAATTACATTACAATGGAAAATAAATTACAACTAAAAAGCAAAATGGTTTTGTTACAACAATTGAGAACTAAAAAGGAAAACTAAGAGAATTTGAGGGAGAGAAGGGAGAGGAGCTCTAGAGAGATGTTTGAGAGCTCCCCCCCTTGGGGTGTGTTTGAAGGTTAGCCAAGCCTCCTATTTATAGGAGAAGGAAAGCATCAAACTCACATGCCAATATTCTTCTTTTGACAACAAGTTGCATAGCCACCTCAAGTTCACATGAGCATCCATCTCCTTTCATCATTTGGCTAGTTCCCACTTGATACTTTTGCTTCTTTATTTCTTACACAACCTACTTCAATTATGACAATTAACATGCTTCTTCCCCACTATCAACAATAGCACATGCATAGCTACTCATGACCAAGAACTATCAACAATAGCACATGCATAGCTAATCATGACCAAGCAATTTGCAGTCAGCTTGTGGGCTCGATTTGGGCTTGTTCATTCACTCTAAAAAATCTGGAAAAATATGGATCTTGAAGCTCTTTGTCTTATCTTTCTAAGCATATGCAGCCCAACTCAAGGAAAAATCGGGAAGGCCTTCAAAAGTCATTTTTGGCCCAGTAACGCAGATGCTGCCGAATTTGACCTTAAGTTGCCCAAACTTGCATAACTTCATCTAGAAGACTCGGAATCATGAACCGTAAAATTCTTCAGAAACTAGACTTCCGTATCTTTCCAATGACGTATGGTTCATTATCTGGTTCTTCCTGAGAAAGTACAGTCCAATCCGTGAAGTTGACTGATCTGCATACACCGCTTTGAGCTAACTTGTCTCCAAAATGCATTTAGTGAGTCATAAGCTTATTACACTGAAACAAACACAAAATAGATTAAAAGCACAAGTTTAACTCAAAAACATAACCAAATCATAAGTTAGAAGGGTACAAAATGATATGTAATTATGCACCGATCACTCTTCTTGCATTGAACTCAAGAAACCCTCCAAAGGAAGTGTGTAGCATATGTGAAACTCATGATCATGCTACCATAGCTTGTCCACTTGGGGCTGCATATCCAGAATTTGTGCAAGAGCAAGCTAAGTTGGTAAGTTCCTACAACCAAGGTCCAAGAAATGATCCATACTCTCAAAGTTATAATCCAGGTTGGAGGAATCATCCAAACTTTTCATGGAGGAATACACAGAATCAAGCCAATCCCTCTTCATTCCAAAGGCCACAACAATCATCATCATTGGAGGATATAGTGAAGCAAATGGCAATCAACCAATCTAATTTCCAACAAACTACACAAGCTGCCATCTCCAAATTGGAAATTCAAATAGGCCAAATAGCTGCGGAGATAACCCAAAGACAACCTGGGAAATTGCCAAGCCAAACCGTGATCAATCCAAATAACCAAGAAGCCAAGGCCATTCACGTGCTCAGAACAGGTAAGATAGTTGATAAAAAGTTGATTCCAATCTTTCAAATGATGTTGTTGTTGTAGAGGACGAAGAAGAGGAGGAGGAGACCACAGTACCCAAGGGCAACAATCTGCTCCTAAGGCCAATTCAGATTCGCAGGGACCTAATCCATTCCAATTGCATAGGAGGGATGACAAATTTGTGCCCCCACATCATCAAGAAGATAGATATGTGCCACCCGCTCCATATGTTCCACCAATACCATTTCCGGGCGTCTTAAGATAGCAAAGCAAGATAAGGCTTTTAAAGAAATTTATGATATTTTGAGTAAAGTTAATATCAATTTGCCTTTGCTTGATGTTATTGAACAGATTCCTGCATATGGAAAGTTCATCAAGAACTTGAAAACTCACAAGCTCAATTTTGCTCCAAATGAAGAAGTCAAGCTGAACAAGAATGTAAGTGCAGTGTTGCAAAGGAAGCTTCCACCAAAACTAGAAGATCCTGGCAGCTTTGACATTCCCATTAACATTGGAGACAAGAAGGTTGGAAGAACCATGTTGGACTTGGGAGCAAGCATCAATCTAATGCCGTATTCAGTTTATCAAAAGCTTGGCTTAGAAGGGATGAAGAAGACTTCAATGCGACTTGAACTAGCTGATCATTCTATCAAATATCCAAAAGGTATCGTAGAAGATATTTTAGTTCAAGTTAATACACTAATTCTCCCTGTTGATTTTGTAGTGATGGACATGGAGGACAACCCAAATGGAGATCGTGTTGATCCTATTCTCTTAGGCCGGCCATTCATGGCCACCGCAAACACAATCATCAATGTGAAAGATGGCACCCTCTCCATGACTGTATTGGGTGAAACTGCTGAATTTAAAGTGTTTGATCCTCCATCTCAACCTTCTACCTCTCTTGATACTTGTTTTTCAATTGATATTGTGAATGATGAAATTTCTTCCAAGACCTTGCAGAAACAGTCCAATGATGCTATAGAAGTTGTCCTTTCACAAGAAGAGGAAGGTCATGTTGAACCGGAGTTTCAGGAAGTGGTAACTGCCCTAGAAGTATTCCAGCCATACCCACCATCTTTTGGGCAACCACTCGAGCCTCTTGGAAAATCCTCCACCAAATTGGAACCATCCATGGTCACCATAATGTTCAATGTTGCACTCCCTACACACATGAAGAAAAAGAAAAGGAAAAAACAAAGGAAGCGAAGGAAAAGAAGAAGAAGCTGGGTAAACTATCTAGCCATGCATAAAGAGGCGATTGAGCCGAAGCCCCCCAATTCATCATAAACAGTTGGATGTCTTGCCAAGACAGTAACTAAGGCGCTTCTTGGGAGGCAACCCATGTGTTCAAGAAGAAGGTGTTTAGTAGCGGTCGACCTAATTGCATCAAGGGGGAGTTTCTCTAAATCCTTTCTTACCTTTCCACCTTATTATTTACAAGTTCTCAATCATCTATGGTTCAAACATTGAGGACAATGCTTCATTTAAGTGTGGGGGAAGGTTTTCAATTTGTTTTCTTTTGTCACTAATTTTTTTAGAATGTCATTAAATCAATACTATGGAGCTGCCATTAAGGTTTTCATATCAGATTTTCGCACTCACAAAGCTTTTGCTCTTAGAATTCTGGTGGCTAAAGTACCATGCTCAAATTCTTGAAGGAGAATAGTGGAGACTACCCTAGTGAGCTATATCGAGCCTATTTGCTTTCTTGAGAGGGTTTAAAGTGTTTCTAATTCTCATCCCTACTTATTTCTTCAATTCACTCTAAATGATCTCATTGTTCCATTTTGATTGAATACTAAGGATGATTGTCTTTTGCAGATACCATGTGCTTGCTCTCACTCATGAATGAACTCATTGAAGTGATGCTAGGCTATGTGTGCTTAACCGTTCTATATGCTTTCTTTTCATCGTACCCATATGTGTGTTCCATCAGCCCTCTTGAAGCCAAACACTTCAAGCCTTTTTCTTCTACCACCCTCATCATTTCCCTACCTTTGTATCTCAATCTGAGATACTTAACCTTTATAGCCATACACTATAACTTAGGAATCTACCAAGGTTTGCCAAGATGAAGTTT